>OX419186.1:13244181-14444181 GCA_948465475.1 Thalpophila matura | reverse complement strand
GTCTTTTTTTTTTTAACTAGTTTTTTGAAAGAAATACGATTTATTTTACCGTTACAAGCTAGTGGATCAATTCCTATTTTTTTATATTATAAAAATAGTTTTTTTTTATTATTTGGTAATAGGCTTGCGTTTGACCGCCATCTCGCCTGATGTTTGCGATGATGCGATCTACGATAGAGCACGCTTGCCTAGTTGCACTTAAATATTGAATAAGTAATATCGATTCCCCAGATCAGGTATTTTTGGCAGGAGGCCAAAAAAGTTATAAAAAGACACATAATTAAACCGCATTGATAATTTTACGCGTTTATAAAATAAAACGATTAATGGTAGGTCAGATCTAAGATTACAAAAATAAGAATACTGCAAAACATACAGATAATATTACATGTGTGTAAGAAATATGAAAGATGCATGTGAAAGAGATACTTCTAAAAGATTACTTTTTGGAAGATAACGAAAAAGGATCAATATTATTATGTAAATCTGAATTTATAATAAACATTTAAAAATGTCTAGATCAGAATGTGGCATATTATCAAAGTATTGTAGAAGGTAGTTTTGCTGGCCTGAAATGATGATTTTTGTGAATGAAATGAATGTTTATGAGTTATGATATGATACAATGTAGTTAAAACCGATGTCCAAAAATGTGCCGATGTATCAACTGATAGAAACAACTACTGTTTTTCATAATCTGAGGATAAGACTATAGTGACATATGTTGATGATATGGTGATAAATTTAATGAATATGCTCATTGATCATCTTAACAACTTCCCCGTTGATAGTATAGATTGATGCCCCGCAGCCTCTGTTATGATGTGTTGAACATACCCATCTGATCTTATTCTTATGGGATGCTTTCATATAATAAGTGTAGTTGCCCATTCCGATCAGCGGCTTGCCTTTCTGTGATCGTAAGAGGTGAATGCCTGAAAAATTAAACTTGTTAAATACCGTTACTTTAAGAAATTGTATCTTATAGTACCTATTTACCAGGAACCCAAAAACTATATTTTTATGAGAAGTAGGAACCTAGGTATAGTTTTTGTTCAAAATAAAAATATTCGTAAGTGAAAAATTATGGCATAATTTTTACCTTGCTTATTTATTATACCTACCTTTGTGTGCACTTTCATATTTGTAACAAAGTACGTGTTCTTTGATAATGTTCTATTCCATACAAGTAAAAATAAATGATACGGTTAAATTATCTTAGTTAAAGCATTATCACTCGATTACCAAAGTCGGGGTCAGTCATTAATTTTATTGGCCAGTCAAAAAAAAGAGAATAACTTAAAAAATATATTAACACGCATTACATTAAGTGTTGCAAATCTCATTCAAATTTTATTATTTATACAAAAATAAAAATCTGTAAAGGATTATTACTAAAAAATAAAGCTAATTAATGCAGCTGTATCTAACATTACAAATATTTATCTATTGATTAAAATTAATTTATCAGACACAAAAAGAAATAAAAAAACAACTCGAAGGAAATGCGTGACATTTGCATGGTGACATAAGAGATTTTTATCAATTTGAATGTTGACATCGGACTATCTCGTGTTTATTAAGCTGGGTTCCCACGGTGCGTAATTCTGCGGATCATCACGCACATCCGACGACCACGGACGGCAACGCACACAGACAGGGCTCTTTCAACCGTGCGTGTCTGTAGATCTTTTATAAGTACTTAGCTTCATTTCAAAATGCAAAGTGAAAGAGAACGTATCGTCGCTGCAGCTGCGGCTGTGGTATTTATTAACAATTACCGAATTATGCGATCTAGTAAAAGTAAAAATAAACCACGTCGCTGGTGGATATCAGCATACAACAAAAGTCGTTTAATCCCGTCGCACCGCACCTTTGAAGTTACCGCCTCGCGCCGGATACCGGCGCATCGCCACAGACGTTCTGCGCTACCACGGACGAGACCCTTCCCACGATGTGTCGTACGAGCTGGTCCGCGTCCGTCCGCGATATCACGGACCGTGGGAAGCTAGCTTTATAAATATGTGTAAGAATTTTATGTGGGTCTACTTATAATTTAGTTTCGACATAACGAGCGATACTCACACTTTTTTTTCTATAAATTCCTCGATTTAGTACCTACTTTATAATACCAACAATATCCAAACACATAAAAAATTGCGCATTTCCATAATTATATTACTGTAATATATCAGGTTCAAGACTGACTGACTAAAAAACACAAAAGAAAATATTGCAATTTTGACAGAAAATGTTGCTTCAATTATCAAAAACATAAGGGTAAAAAAAATTATTTTTACCCTTAAGCATTTGATTGACTTTCCATTTTCTCATATGATTAATTTTATAATCTCAATTCTTTCAATCTATTCATCAATTGTATAGTCCGAGAATTCTCAGCTAGCGGTCGTTATTGACTTAGTTACATAGAGACTGGCTAACGTAATACCCTACCCTTTGGATTGGGGTAAAATTTGGAAGTACCTACGTAGAATTTGATTGGATTTTTTTTATTTGTATTAAAAAAATCGATAATATTTACAATAAGTGTTCATAATTTGTAGTATGGAAGTCTAAAAAATAAACTATTTCGTCGTTAATCGTGTGAACGACTGCCTTGCATCCGTATTTGGCATGACTTGTACATCTCCATCTGATTTTGTACGAGTCTCCTGCGCCATTCCTTCGGTATCTATTCCCTCCTATCATTAGAATCCTGGATCCTTTCGTGTTGGTGCAGAAAACTGGGTGAAGATCTGAAAGTAGGTGAAGATATTATTGTACGCTGTTAATAATAAAATATGAACTATTAAAACTCACCTACATTATTATATTTGGGGTTCAATAATAAGGTGAATTTTTTAATCTTCCTTTTTTTAAAGAATACATTTATAACAAAATCAACGTAGGTACCTACGCGTTTTATAAAAAGCGAGTAGAAAATATTAATAGTGTATTTGACAAATGTGTCTACTTAACTCTTTATCGTACCATCGCTTAACCATACATTTTCTAACCGCCAAAATTAGAGGCACAAATAAATCAATTTTACTAAAACTTATTTTTTTATTAAAATAACCCTCTTACAAAATGTCATAACATGCATTTAATTATAAGATCATACCAACACCAGGGACTGTTCGAAAGAGACACCGCAGCCCTGGAATGTAACGGGCAACGAAGGAACATGGGTGGGTTTTAGTCAGTAAGAGTCTGACACTCCCTTCCGCTCCGCCCAGAGCGGGAGGGGTCATTTGATGATTTCCCATCCCCAAAAAAAAAAAAAAAAAAAAAAAGGCCGCCCTTACACCGACAACACGACCCGACTCAGATGTTCACCGACACTTCATCGACAGCTGTCACTATTTCGCCGACACAACATAAACTGAGATACGCTGCACCTGAGCGCCTAACATGCGCGCCGCGACAAAATTTTGTCGACGCTTTTATCGTGCATTTGCCTCGTATTCGCAGAAGTAAGAGCGAGACAAAACAGTCGACAAAATTTGTCGCGGCGCGCATGTTAGCCCGGCAGCCACCCTTCGTTTTACCCCCACTACTAAATAAAGACGGTTCACACAAATACACAACAAAAAATATTAAACGAAATGCGGTTGCATTAGTCAATAATTCCCGTTATTATTTTATATTTGTACTAAATTATGATTGAGTAGAGTTGAACACACTTTTTTTAATAGGAAACATAATATTAAGAATATACTGTCATTCAGTAGGTACAGCTGATGTATTTGTTGTGTGCGTATTGTCAACGTATCCGATGTGCACGTGGTATCCAAAAGCCAAAAACAAAAGATTCATTTATTACCCCCAAAATTATTAAAGAAAAGCTTTTATCTAATTTCATGGGCACTTTCATTACATTTGGACGATCCGATTAACTTATTACAATAATTATTCTTAGTGATCTGTAATCGTTTACCTAAAAAAGTGGTCAATACATGCAATAATTAATTAAAAAGTAATAATAAAACATTCAAACAATTAATTTAAGATAAGATAATGAAAAATTTTATTAAAGTATATTTACATAGGTTACCAGCGAATCTTGATTGCAGGGCACAGTAGGTACTGTGAACTGTTAAAAAAGAGTTTTTAAGTTGTGAAAAAGGTATAGTCCTATTATTGAATTTAAATGGAAATAAACTTATTGATAAACTGATACGACCGGAACCGATTATATTCAAGATATTATCTACCTAGTATGCATTCGCAGTAAGGACACACACGTGCAAAAAGATGTTAACATAGTGAAAAACTGTGAAGATTTAATCTCAAAGTATTCATTGAAATTATGAGGTGTTGTGCCTAGGTACGTGTATCAAACTAGATGCAAACGCAAAACTTACACTAAACTAACTTAATCAAAAAAACATTAAGATCTGATAACCCTTAAAACGGGTAGGTATGTCTTTTATTTATAATTTATTCTTATGTAAGCAACGTGTCTGAATCAAATGATATACAAATAAAAAAAACCGGCCAAGTGCGAGTCGTACTCGCGCACCGAGGGTTCCGTATCGGTTTTGGATGTATAAAGTGAAGTAAGGGGGGGGGGGGGTGAATGGTATTTTTTCAGACATTTTTCATCATATATCGAAAACTGTGAGACATAAAATAAAATGAAAATATATTTTGAAATGTGCAAATCAAGCCCTTTCATATGATATGTCACTTGACCTAGTAACCCCACTTTGAAATTTCGGACCCCCACTCCGGCCCCTTTTGCAATGAAAATAAAATATTTTTTTGACTTTTTTCATTTTCAATAAAGTTTGGCAAGCATTTTTTATAACTGTTCCAAATGTCTAGTAGATAGCATTAGTAGTTGCTGAAATAAGCAGGTGTGACAGACAGACGAAGTCGCACCCATAAGGGTTCCTTTTTTACCATTTTGGTACGGAACCCTAAAAAGAAAAAATAACTTAAAGCTAAATTTTTTTTACTGCTGTTGTGCAAAAATATCAAAAAATTCGCCATCTTTCATTTACCCAAAAAGCTCGATATTTTACTGTAGATCATCAATGGTACAGTAATAAAAAAAAAAAAATAGTTTGCATCATTTACAAAAAACTCTGTGCGCTTTGCTAGTATCGATGCTTTTGCTCTGTTATTCTGATAATAGGTAACTAGCCATATTACAACTGATGCAAACTATTACCTTAAGTGAACGAATTTTTACGTGTTTAACTGCTGCCAAAAAACAATCGAATGAATCGATGATTGTAATAACGAAAGTTCAAATATCGATTTATTCGTCTTCAAGAAAACATTATAAATGAAAATTGAGGAAAATTTAGAGAATACAATATGAGTAAGCAAATAATGTTTCAAGTAAACTCGTAAAGTTAACTCACTTGTGTCATCATTTTCGATTTTAATTTGATTCGTTTTTCGCAGAGGCGAATAAATCGATTTGCGAACATGCGTAATTATAATAAAGTTAATTATACACTGAAAACAATGTTAGGTTGGATTTAACACATTCTGCGTAAATGTTACCAAAGTTTGCGGTTGATTTCGGTCCTATCAGAAATATTGATTGATTTTACCAAACATATTAAGTTGGTGTACAATACTCTTTGTTGATTTACATCAGTACCCCGATCATGAGTTTTTTTGACGTATAGTATCGTTAACGTAAGCATATTTTGAATTTAAAATACAGCAGTTCTGGAACATTTTGATAAAATTTTATACAATTTGCACATTTTAAAAAATACAGAGAAATCAATTAAGTAGGTATTTAATTTATATAAATATTGTGTAACAAACGTGTATTTTCAATTCAAAATATGCTTACGTTAACGATACTACACGTCAAAAAAACTCATGATAGGGGTACAGAACTCTGGTACCAACTTCAACCTCTTTAGTCTTGTAACTTCAATAGCGAGGTTTGTTATATTTATCGTAGTTTCCATGTAATTCAGCCAACCTTTGCTAATTTGGTGAATCCGACAAACCATTTTTTTCAGTATTAAGTTCGATTATTTTTTGGCAACTGCCGATTTAAGAAGATCAAGAGATGATGGCTTTATACACTTTATAATACGGCCCTTCTGTAATTTAAGCTTCCGTCTTGTGCGTATTCATAAAGTAGACGACGTCGTTATCAACAGTGTGTAGTCTTGCTGGGCATCCGAAGCGTTCGTGTGTCGCACACCGCCATCTTATTTTATCAGAACAGATTCTATTTATCCTGTACTTTATATCCCCGATCATAAGCATACTCTTTCCGCGGCTGCTTCGAAAAAAATATGGAGTTACCGCGAGATCTGTAAAGAAAAACATTTATGAATAAAATAAAAAAAAATTAAAAAATAGGCGCATTTTAAAATTAACTTAACACTCAAAAAATAAACAGAATAACTTTTTATTTAAATATCTTTATTCCATCTTGAATTGTAGACTTGTTTATAACAGGTGATGTGCCCAAAGTTTACCTACTTATCATAAAATTATTATAACACAATCACAACAACGACAAAAAAACTTTTTAAGTGTATAAACTATATATTATTTTTTCTAAATTGTTATTTTGAATTTCGAAATACTTGTTTTGAATTTTGAAATTATTGGAACCTCAACTCATGAAGATTTTTTTTTATCATAGAAAAGTTAAAAAAATAACGTAAGTATTTTATATTATTTGCATTATAGGATGAAATAATTATGTAGGTACTTATTAAAAATTAAATATGATTTAAGAAAAATTATATAGGTAGGTACATATAACAACAAAAATAATACCTCTATTTAAATCGGGTAGCACATCAGACCCTACAAATTATAGACCAATTTCAGTGCTGCCTACATTTAGTAAAATTTTCGAAAAACTTATTTTAGAGCAGATGCAAAAATTCTTTAATAAAAATAAATTATTACATAACAAACAGTTTGGCTTTACGAGGGGTCGTTCAACAACTGACGCCGGTGTTGAACTTTTAGGACATATTTTTGATTCGTGGGAGAATTCACACGATGCTTTGGGTATTTTTTGTGACTTGTCTAAGGCATTCGATTGTGTTCTTCATGAAACATTAATCAGGAAACTGTACCACTATGGCATAAGGAACTCATCTTTGGATCTTCTTACTTCATACTTAAGTGATAGGATTCAGAAGGTGGATGTTAATGGTAAAAGATCACCCGGGTCTGTAGTAACAATGGGAGTACCACAGGGCTCAATTCTTGGCCCTTTCTTGTTTCTTATTTATATAAATGACTTACCCTTCCTTATAAGGGACAATCATGAGATAGTACTGTTTGCAGATGACACTTCACTTTTGTTTAAACTTAAACGTCAGCAGCTGGTTACTGACGATGTAAATAGCGCTATCTCAAAAATAGTGCACTGGTTCAATGTTAATAACTTACTTTTGAATGAAAAGAAAACTAAATGTATTAAGTTTACGACATCTAACGTTAGACAGGTGAAAACTAGTGTACTAGTGAAGGGTGAGGAGCTGAATCTTGTGGATACCACAGTGTTCTTAGGTATAACATTGGATGCTAAGCTTCAGTGGGGACCACACATAGATAAGTTGTCGAAAAAGCTTAGCTCTGCAGCATACGCTGTTAGAAAAATTCGCGATTTAACTGATCTTGAGACTGCCCGTTTAGTATACTTCAGTTATTTTCATAGTGTCATGTCGTACGGTATTCTGTTGTGGGGACATGCCGCCGACATACAGACTGTTTTTGTTTTGCAGAAAAGAGCTATTCGATCAATTTATAAGTTAAGTCCCAGACATTCACTCAGAGAGAAATTTAAAGATATTAATATAATGACTGTTCCATCTCAGTACATTTATGAAAATCTATTGTATGCACATAAAAATATTAATCTCTTCACTAAATATAGTGATATTCATAATATTAATACTAGAAACAAACATAGACTTGTTGTTCCTGCCACGAGGCTCCAGAAAATAAGTGGCACATTTAAATGCCAAAGTATACGCTTTTACAATAAAATCCCTAGCCATATTCAAAAATTAAGCCTTAATAAATTCAAATCATTAATAAAGCGAAAACTTTGTCATAAAGCCTTTTATAGTGTTAAAGATTATATGGAGGACAAAAAGGCTTGGGATTGAGCTGTTCCAATACATACATGGGCCAATACTACTATTGACATAACCACTAAATTATTGCTCTTTTATTTGATTTTATAATTTTTTCTATATACACTTTGACATTGAATGTTTCCTTTTGAAACAATTTATATACAAAATGACATTGAATGTGATAATAATGATAATATATTGATTATAATTATTGTAAATGTGAGTACTATGTGGGTTATTATGTTACTGTTATAGATCTCAAGTTCAGTCTGACAGTTTGAGTACTTTAGGGGGCCTACCCAAATGTCCTCTCTGATGGTAATGTTCGTCGGGTCGTTGAGCTCCCTAAGTCTGGGTTGAGCTACCACGATACCCGGCACATGCGTGCACAGTCAGGTCAGGTCCACTCAAATCTGTATGGCTCTTTCCTCTAAAGGCCATTTCAGACTAACCTGCATGGTTCTTACACAATTTATCTTAATTGTCTGGACTTTAAAAGAGACATCAACCTTTGAGTTTGTTTCGGTGTTTCTTCTCAAAGGTAGTCATATAGGAAACACCGAACTCATCTAGCTTAAAAAATGTGTTGACGTGTAAAAGTGTTATTTTTAACCTATTTACAAAATAAATATCATTTATCATTTATCATTTAATTAAAATATCTAAAATTAACTCAACTAAGGGGCATTTTCACCAACCTATCAATATCTGTTCAATAAGCTAAAGATAGAGAGAAGAAGAGATTTTTGACAGATTTTCTACACAAAATCTGTCAAAAATTTAAACTTAATTGACAGATTCCCTTATTGATAGGTTGGTGAAATAGCCCCTTAATATCATTAATTTATACTACCGCATTAAGTATAATCGAAAATATGACTAGTGAAGTGACAAATAATAATTAAATTATTCAACACCAAAAAGAAGTTTAATAAAACTGAAACTAAACAAAATAAGAAAATTAAAGATATGAGATTTAAGATAATATTATGTATAATTATGTCTTATAAACTACTGACAATATAGAAAGAACCAAGCACTTATGTTTTCATACGAATGAATAAATTAGTCATAATACCCAGTATCTAAATTACAATTATTTGGTGGATGGCAATGGTCATTTTTCATAGAAACAATTTGACTGTTAATAGTGACGATCCTCGCTTTACACCGCTTAGAGTAGTGCGTAGAGCAACCCCATCGAACCTTCAAATCATTCCCTGAATGTTTGAAGTACGTATAATCTTGATACTTCAATAATGTTGTACCTCTTTTTGACAGTATATAAACACCTGTGAAGGAAGGAATAATCATAAAAGATAATAATTATTTATATTTACGAGCGTGTATGTATACAATATTATTTTTATTCGCGTACATAGTTCGGATGTTTCTGGTAAAGTTGAATGTATCAACAGTCCTTTAGTATGCAATGTTGTTAATTAATAGACCTCCTTATTACTCGCCCATTTTGTGTAGCATTTGGAAATGATTAATACCATCGTTATGATACAACATTGTAGCCACAAAACAATAAAGTATCAAAAATATATTTTAATACAAACAGTGCATTACGTGGAGACACAGAGTAAATAGATACAGAGGGCAATATTCGATGAGCGAAAAGACACGCACACAAACACGTATCATTATATCTTCGTACAGCGAGTGCAAGGGCACTCGCGACTGTCATTCGTTTGAGATAGTTTGAGATCGCCGTGTAGGTACGTACTGCAATCTTCCGTCTATGTGTGCATGCGCCTGTTATCGCTCGTTGTACGGAATCAGCCTTCTGTATCTATTTATGATAGAGGAGTAAGTGTTTTGCCTAATGGCCACGATTACCATAAATATTTTGATAATAACACTCCGCTATTAATAAATAATTAAGTTTTATTAATAACAACCAATTTAAGCTGGTAACACACAGTCGTTTTATATTTTTTCTAACTCAATTTAAATTGTATAAAAACAGTAGTTAAGTAGCTTGATATATTAACATAATAACATTAATAATATCCTATAAGTTTTTGATTCTGTTAAAATTTGTTTGAATTACCCAATTGTTTTGTTTGAAATGATTAAATTCACTGTTATAAGAAGGCAACAACATTTGGCATTGTATACACTCGACGCCATTTACGGTCGACCACTTTTCACCCTTATGTTCTTAGTAATAAGGGCGAAAAGTGGTCGACCGTAAATGGCGTCGAGTGTACATAAAGTCTAGTTCACTTCGAGCCATTAATATCATTTGCCGAAATGCTTTTAACCAACCCAGAAAAATCCTTCGCTTATTCAAATTTTTTTCTGTATACCTCTTTGCATGTAGTTTTAATTTTGTATAATTTAATTAAGTATGACGTTCTTTATTAGTTTATGTGTACCAACCTAATTTTATTTTATTGTAACATAACTGAACAATCAACACATGATAAGGTAACATAATGACATTATAAATCACATGATTCATTTTGAAGATTAAGAAGTTTGGTAATGTCTCTCGGAGGATGGCTGTGGTCTTCAATAGCTAGTACTATGTCGCCTTCAATAGTATGAATCCTAGCAGAACAGGTCCTGTGTGAACATCTCCACCTGATTTTGTTTTGATTAACAGAATTTCGACAATACGTGAATCCGTTCAGGAGTAATAACTTAAATCCCCTTCTTGTATAAATAATTCTTCCTGGAATTAAAAAAGAATCGTATATTATTCTTAATTTTTTTTAAATTCAATATCGCCAGCGAGGAATGCTGAGTTAAGACTTTTGTATCCACGAATTGTTTATTCTATTAAAACTTCAACTAAGAAAGTACTTAATAGATATAAACAACGGCTGAATCTGTCCAATAACCAAAAGATGAAAAGGTAAAACTTGAAGTTAATCAATTATTTTTAATAAAACAACACATTGATAAAACATACGCATACGCCAGACGTATGCGTCGGTAACAGCATACGTCTAAAGCGACGGGTGTAATTACAACATTTTTTTTTTTAGTTTTTACTGTCTCATTGCTGGGCAAAAATCTCCCCCATATCCTTCCTCACCTCTCCTAGTGTTCCCTTTTCTGGCAACATTAATTATGTATAGGTAATTTTTTTTTATACTGACACAGAAGCCATTGTTCTAGACATACTTTCCAAAGGATTTTTTTTTCTCAATAATACCGATTAGACATCACTTGAGGAGTATAATTAACTAGTTAAGCTAACTACAATTTATCAATATCCTTCAGCATAATTATAAACATCTAATAATGACCGTCCTTTCATGTGTCGGCCAGCCTTGTAAAGATCGGCAACAATTGAAAATCAATTGCGTTTCATTAGTCGACACTCGAAAGAATTCTAGGAACGTTTAAAATTATTGTATGGGTGTGAATGTTCCTCCTGTTTCCTAATTAGAACTCCATCAGATTCGATATAGAAGGCCTTGCAACCTCTCTTGGTGCATCTCCACCTTATCCCCAAAGCCTCTATCTGCTGGTAGTATTTCTCATTCTTATATATCATTCCGTGTTTCCCTCTTGAGGTCATGTAAAATACTGAAAAGAAGAATTTACAAATGTGAATTTTTAAAGAAGTTAATGGCGCCGATTCTCTTATGCACTTTTTTTTTTAATAAACGTTGCTCCACATTAGGATTTCTCCTGTGTCGTGGGTGCGTTTACAAACACAAATTTTACATACCGTACACAAACAGCCAGACCAGTGCGGGTATCGAACCCGCGACACGTCACGCAGCAGCCAATCTCTCAGCCACTGCGACAACCGTGCGGCCGAGTAATACTAAAGTATTGCTATTTTTTTCTAACAGACAGCGCGATAAAAGGACAAGTGACGCTTTAGTGCTGTCAAATTAATTTTTGATTTGTATGAAATTCAAAGAAAAAAATAGCAATAACATACATTATGTTGTAGATGCACAACAAAATCGGCACCATTATTTTTATAAAAGGAGACTTCTAGCTCTACGTTCTATTGATAACCGTTTACTGAAAACTATGTGCAATTTTTGCCAAAAAGTCAAAACACAGCATTATCATCTTTCTGCCCTTTGCCCAATTTATTTGTGGTCGGCGCAGTACGTCTTTTCCTTCCATCTCTATCAGCCATCATCTCAGTCAATTCTTTCCTAGCCATATCATCTTTCACACAATCTATCCATATTTTCTTTTCTCTGCGTTTTTTAGGCATCTACATTTGTACCTATGACTTCTTTGTAACACGCTCCTCATTCTTCGACATCACATATCCATACCACGATAGTTGATTACTTTTAAGCTTTTCTGTCACCGGTGCTACTTTTAAACTCCCTTTAACGTAATAATTCCATTATCTTATCCATGTCACATCCCACATCTATACTATAAAGAGGAAAGATTTTTTTGTTTGTACCGAGCAGGCTCCGAAACTACTGGACGGATTCTAACCATTTTTTCACCAATAGAAAGCTACATTATCACTGAGTAACATAGGCTACTTTTTATCCCGAAAAAAGTTACAGTTCCTGCGGGCCACGCGGACGAAGTCGCGGGAAAAGTGCTAGTACCTTATAACATTTTTATCTCAGCTACATGCATATTCCTTTTATTCATCGATCACATTAGATAAAGCAATGATTAAACTAAAGCAAGCCATAATACTCATTACCCGTGAAGAAATACTTACTACTGTTTTTATAATATGAAAAATACATGATAGTTTCACAATTTTATTATAATTAACATTTAAATAAACTTTTATAACTAGATACATAACAAAAACAAATAAGATAATGGGTGATCACATAAATTTTGACATGAAACTATTTTTGGCACACTAAGCGAAGCACACTTTCGGAAGCCTTTATTTAATTTAGGAACTTCAGACATAATTTTAACATTAATGTCTCCATTAATTTTATTTGGTTCTTCTTCAATGCCATCAACTCCTACCTACTATTATCTCACTGTTTTCAAATTTAGTAATCTTACAAACTTTTTAAGAGTTACGCTAAATGTATTGACATCTTTTTTCATAGCAGGATTGTGTGCAATCTTTTCCAGTACCTCTCTCTACTCTTTGCTTCCAATTATTTTAAGCCTAGAGTATCCTTTGGCATTACTTTTATTTTCAATGTCTACTATCACAGTAATTCTTGCTTCTAATGGTTGTGTTCACCAAATACTGCAACAATTTTTCCTTCCACCGTCTTTAAGCTCGCTTTGCATTGTTTCACCTTCTTCTTAGAACAGTACCACCGTCTGACCGGCCTGTCGGCTTTCATTGACGTCTTGTAAGTGTTACACCAATAACTATAGGATCCAAAGTGCAAAGTATAATTTCCCCTCTTTGTTGGCATAAGAACTGCACCTGTAAAGTTATCTGTGAGATTTTATGTAAGAAAAAGTATGGTTTAAGAGAGTTGATTGTTTGATGTATTCATTGTTGAATCATAAGACAGATGTTTCTTTTAATACATTATTTATTTATCCATTGACTGCACAATATAAACACAGTTTATAGATGACCTTAGATTAGTCTAATGAGTACGTAACCCTGCAGGAGAAAAGAAAAGACAATGGTGCTGATTCTGTCGAACATCGCACTAAACTAATTTTAATCACACTATATCTCTTTCTTACTAATATTATTGAAAAAGGACAGCAAATATTTAGAACTGTCAAATTAGTCTACGCCCTTGTCATTTACGGGAAAATAGTCATGACCTTATGCGATTACGACTAAATTGACATTGAAACTATTCAAGTGGACTAATTTGACAGGATTAAATATCTGCTATCCTTCTCTCATGTTTTTTATTAGAAAGAGACTTAATAAGACTAAATTAGTTTAGTTCGTAAACAATGGAATCGGCACCAATACCTTATATTCCTAACATTATTATTATTAACCTACTATTCTGATGTATTAAAATAATACTTAATATTATATTCCAATATAAGTACTACAGAATTATAAAAAAACATCAGTGTTCACGTTAGTAAATTAAACTTAAGTATTTTTACCTACTAAAATTCTAAGTGTAAGAGATTTAAAATAAAAAACAGGTTTTAAAAAAACCGACTTCCAAAAACTACACTAAAAACTATGAAATAAAAAGTTTAAACTTCCATAATTAAAAATCTAAATGTATATTGAAGCCGGCGGGGCCTGTTCAGGTTTTTGCCTCTCAGTCTTTAAACAGGAAGGGTGTGTGCAGTGTGTGCACGTGGAAATTAAGATTTCCTTTTATTCCTTGTTAATCTGCAATTTTGCTTATTTTCATGCTAGGCCCCGCCGACTTCAATATACATTTAGATTTTTAATTATGGAAGTTTAAACTTTTTATTTCATAGTTTTTAGTGTAGTTTTTGGAAGTCGGTTTTTTTAAAACCTGTTTTTTATTTTTAACTTTTTAGTGTAGTGTAACATGTCATGTTTTTTTGATAATAATACCTTACGTATATAAAAGTACCATAAAATCATGCATGGAGCGACAAAGTATGTACTTTTACCGAGATCGATTACTTCCACTAATTTAAAAACAGTGATTTTTCAGTTTGTAATGGCAATAGGCTCGCTCCCTAGCGTTCTATCAAATGCGACTTAAGCATAAAAAAGTTGTGTGTACTATACACCTCTGTCTAACCTTGCGGGAAATATCGGCGTGATGTTATGTATGTATAATATCGAGGGCGATTGCGTTCAGGAATTCATGTACCTAAACAATATCACTTGTTCATCATGGTTCATCACCAAAGTTAATAAAATTTATATGGGACCACCGCGCGAGCTTCTTGTACCATATGAAAAAAGAATCACGTAAATCGGCTCATAAGCCACGGAGTAAGCGGTGTACATAAATTAAAAAAAAAATAAAAAAAAAAAACAACCGAATGCAGAACCTCCTCCTTTTTGGAAGTCGGTTAACAACTGAGACGGCCGGGATATAAACCTACAATGCAACCTCGGCCGTACCGTGACGTCATAAGAATACATGATAATGTGAGTCACACGACACGGTAAAACTTGAATCATCATCACAGCTGATGATTTTATCATCACCAACCTTGATACCTACTGTTGTTACCTCAGAGAATGTCAACACTTTTAGAACAGTTTGCGACACAATTACAAGCGCTCCTTATTAATATAAAGATCAAAAATTCCGCACACCCTAAATTCAACACTGTTATTCGTTACTCAGCACTAGCACTAAACTAAAATATTGGATTTGTATCATCGATCGCGTTCGATCCGTCACCACTTCGCCAGTGCGTACGTTTTAATTATGGTCAATGTGACCACACTAAACCGTCAAGCTCATTAGCGCCTTGGCACATCTCCCTCGTTTCTATGATCTGAGGTTGTTACACAATTTATTATGATTTAGTTTACGTAAGACGTATATAATCGCCGTTACAGACAACAAATCGGGGAGGGTCATGTGTGTGCTTTCCCCTGACTTCCACCGCGTTAGTGGTCCTGTCGACGCCCAAGCGAACTCTACACTTCCTGCTGGTAAAAGATGAACAACGCCAATTTGCCGTGTTTTTCGTTTCCGAGTTTCTCACGAATGAGTAAGTGTAGTTTTCGTATAAAACTTGCTCCTTACCGCATCTCGATTTTATGTATTGTACTCCTGGAAAAATCAGAAAAAATATTATACACCATACCTAGTTATGTCAATCATTTTTAGGTATGCTAAGTTTAGTACTTTTTATTGCTAATCTGCAACTCAGTTGTTTGGAGCGGCATAGCCTGCAACTCCAAATAACTGAGTTTATTTTTGATTGTTAGGTTTGCAGCATTTTTCAAAATAATTGAAAAGAAAAACTGTTTAATATAAGCTGTTTATACTGACCAATTTATCATACAGAATTAAAATTAAATCCATAGGAAAATAATTAAAAATTAAACAGTCTGCTTTTTAAGAAAATACAATAGGTACACAATATTAACTAGGTATCAAAGTAAAAGTTACGAAATTGTATAGAATAAATAGAATAGAATAGAATATATAATAAATAGAATATAGAATAAAAAAATACTTGCGTTTAATGCACGACTAGTAAGATAGGTACTTTATTATAAGTAGGTAATTAATTTTGGAATTACGTAATTAGTAAATAAATGCTTCATAGGATAGGTACCTACCTACCAACGTTATTTTTTTCCTAAAAACTAAGACATTTCGTATACCTACTACCTAGTTCGTTGAGTATAATCTAATTTCGTTAAAAAAAATATTCTTTCTTTCTACCAAAAAACTTTCTAATTTAATAAGCAGCAACAATTTACTGTCAATTAAGTAGGTACTTGATTATAATTAAAATTAATATTTTAGTGTTTTTAATCAATACGTAAATAAGGGGGAATATATCGCATAGGTACGGTACCTACTTCATAATAATTCTTAAGGCATTCTATATTAGATAGCCCTTGATCACTTCCTAAATATTACTTTTCATGTCTAAACTGAAATGCTATATGGCTTGCTAAATTTTAAAACATAAAACTTAATTTTAATTATTTTTCTACATAGTTATTATGTATACGCAAAAGTCCATTAACGATTTGTTTAAATACCATACGAGTTTAGTACCCAGCTTAACAAAAGACGCTCGCTACAGCGAGCATGAGCGAGATGTATTACGCTGATTTAGTTGTCAAGAATTAACATCTCTACAAAAGTATCAACCTAAAACTGTCGAAATGTAGCAACACACGAGTGTATCAAAGAAGGATCGTTAACCATTAAGGTGGATACAGACATTGCGAGGCATGTGCCGCGCACGCCTCGCAACGCACGCCTCGATATAAATTTGCACTTGCCTCACCACGAATATGAACGTCCATACATTGCGTAGCATGCAATGAGCGCCGTGCGCTGCGCATGCCTCGCAATGTCTGTATATCTACGCCTTCAGGTGTTCGTTGTATTGCTCTGTACCAAACACTACGCAAATGCATATATGCCATGCAAAATAACTTTAAATGACATTGCCCTCTTTGATACACCACCATGTGCATGTCATTAGATAATAATTCCAATATAAATGCAAGATTTTCAAAATAATTAATCTCTGTTATGTTTTTTATGCAGTAGCAGTGATAGCCTAGTGGTTTAACCATATGCCTTCCACGGCGAATGGTTCGAGTTCGATCCCGAGGCACGCACCACTGACTTTTCGAAGTCATGTGCGTATTAGAAATTAATTATCACTTGCTTTAACGGTGAAGGAAAACATCGTGAGGAAACCAGCATGTCCTAGAACCAAAAATTCGAAGACATGTGACGTCCACCAACCCGCACTGGGCCCGCGTGGTGGACTACGGCCCACTCCCTCTCACAGAGGAGGCCTGTGTCCCAGCAGTGGGAACATTATAGGCCGATTATGCTATGTTTTTCATGATTAGCAATACACATGCTAAAATAATACATACCGCACACCTAGATCTAAAGAGGGCTAATTCAAAAATTATAATTTTTGAGTTAGCTCTCTTTAGGTCTAGGTGTATTTTTTTGAGTTGTGACTACATTATCGAGCTAACGATTAGGTATATAGGTTCTTTTCTTTTACGAAAGTGTTAGAAAAAATGCGTAGAGTTATGCAAATCATTATAAGACAGAGTTTAAACCAAGTACTCGTAACTGCAAACACTAAAGCGATTTCCTAAGAGCATGTGTAAGATATTGGCAGCTATTAAAGTCTAAACTATCCACTTTCTTACGAACAGCAATGATGATGATGATGAGTATGTTCTCCGGTACATCCGACCACCTCTTTATTAATCATTTTTATTCGAGCTTGGCACCTTTTACTGAGTCTTTTAGAGCAATACCAGGTGCAATGACCCGAGAAATTAATCCTGTTTGTGGAGTAAGTGTGATTCCCAATTTGGAGTAAGTAACTTCCAGTGGGTAGCGGGATTAGCCTGTACTCTGAAAACAAACACGAAAATAAGTTAGGTAGGTATATTATTTACAATACATTGCTATAAAATAGTAAAATCATCTTTCCTTCTCCATCGATACACTGAAATTTATAACCAAACTTGTGTCTATAACACAAAAAAGTGACCACATAACTTTACGCAACAATATAGGTAATTATGTAACCAAAAGTCCAAAACCTTTGGTTACACTTTGTCAAACTTTGGTTATTCCTCAAATAGCTAAAGTAGTGTGGTTAAATATATTTTTCAGTGTAGGTATAGGTTTTTTCTACAATGCCCATAAAGCCTCGGTCACACAGAATGAATATTCGCTGCGAATACAATCGCTGAGCAATGTCGCTTGGTGTGACGAGCTAATCGCAGGAACTAACTGATCAAGGCTCAAGCGAGATTATGCGCCGCGAGTAGATCACTGCGAGTATTCGCTCTATGTGGCAGAGGTTTTACAAAAGTCTGTGTAAAATACAATGTACCATTGTGATAATTGAAAGCCAGTTTATTTACTAATTAACCAATATTTTAATAAATCAGGTATTATACATATGGATTTGGTTTCGGTATTAAAAAAAAATATTTTTATTACTTTAGGTACTCCACTTATTTATAACAAAATAATAGTCCAATAAAATTGCCTAAAAATTTTCCTTGGCTAACTTTTTTAAAAGGGAGATCTAAAAACATGCTTTTATGCACAAATTATTATAACTTATAATAACTTATCGATTTATTAGCACAAACTGCATAACCGACGTACGTCGTGTAGTAGATACGCGATCAATGACGTCATTAAAAAAAATGTTACATCTGGAGCCCACCCGGTTACCTATTTTTTCCACATGGTTTCCTATTTCTAGTCGTGGTTATGACCATAAGTTTGAAGTACGACGACGCCATCAACTGTGACCAAAGACGCCATGCAAGCAGTAAAATTCCTGCGCTTACAATACCAGCGCACGCGCCGATTCTTGCGACTCTTACAGTAATACACGAACCCATCCTTTTCGAAAACCCATTTGCTCTCTGAAATGAAACGTATTTTTGATATCGTTATTTCATTTAAACACTACTCTCAATTTTCGAATTTATTAACCGTTACACCACCGATCTGCCTATCTATCGATCTAATCGCAAACATATTGGCAATTCTCGCGGTGATATCACGCGGCGACTGACCTCTAGATTCTGAAGCTGTCTTCAGACTACGCTATACTATAATATAGCATTATAGCATATATAGCTCTTAGCACGACAATATCACGCACCATAGATACATTGTTATAGATACGTTCACACTGTGCTAGACTATATAGTAGGCTTTGTATGGCGCGCTATACTATATAGCATACGCTATACTATATACATAGTATAGCATAGTCTGAAGACAGCTTTAAAGTCTGGGCAAGCAATTGTTTAGTAACTCTGCAAAATCTCATAACAGCTGTTGTTATTGGTTTACCTAAATAACATTGGCCAATCATATCACTTGACATGAGATTTGCAACAGATTAAATTGAACTGCCTGTCTACCGTGTCTACCTGCCTACCGTGCTGCCAATTGTTTGCAAACCTTCGAGGGAGAATGTCACGGTGAAATTCTCCCTCGAACGTTCGCTAACAAATTGGCAGTTCTCGCGGTGATATCACGCGGTGTGTCGGTACAGGGGGGTGATTCTCGTGGGTGATATATTGATATCGAATTCGATATTATATTGCAACAAATGTCAAAATGGTAGGGATTTTGACAGTTGTTGCAATATATATCGAATTCGATATCAGTATCGAACCCGCGAGAATCACCCCCCTGAATAGACAGGCGGGCTTTCAAAAACTAGGTATGAGTGAACATTTACCATAGATGAACGAGTAGAGAAGTTAAACATCACACACAATTTGTTTGTAAATTTAAAAAAAGCGAAATTTTTGTTCATCATTTATTCAGTAAGGTGCAACATATATGTATAATACTGAATTTACACAATTTGTTTAAAACGGCGTAATTATAATCAATGTCAAAATAGCAATGTCATAATCAGCCTATAATGTTCCTAGTTTGGCGCCATTTGCAATATTAATAAAAATGTTTTTTAACTTCATTCATTTGTAATAGACGAAATCATCATTTCCCCTATTTCCTCCTCCAAAAATAGACCGATTTTGTTTTCAAGAATATTAAAAGAAAGACTCGACTGTGACTGCTGGTTTTTCTTTTATTTTTTTGAAATTCGTCTTTGATGGCTTGATCTTATACTAATATTATAAAGAGGATTTTTTTTTGTTTGTACCGAAACTACTGGACCGATTTTAACCGTTTTTTACGATTAGAAAGCTACATTATCACTAAATAACATAGGCTACTTTTTATCCCAAAATAATTTTGGTATAGTTCATGTAGGCCACGCGGACGAAGTCGCGGGAAAAGTGCTAGTATCTAATAATGGCGGTATTGGGCAATTTTAATAATTTTAGGAGGCTTCTAGTTCTTATAAATAATAATTAATTAATAAAAAAAGGAGGTTCTGTATTCGTCCCGTATGTATGTATGTATGTATGTATGTAAGTATGTATGTATGTAAGTATGTATGTATGTATGTATGTTTGTATGTGCGCGATTTTCTCAAAAACTACTGATTCGATTTGGATGGGGTTTTCACTAACGTAATCTACATACTTTCAGGAAGGTTTTAGTATATAATACATTATGTAATCATTCCTATGTACAAAGTTATATGCATAAATGTACACACTCCGTAGAAGATTTACTGTTGAACGAATTCGTGAAAGTAATCTAACACGGGATAAAGAACTAAAAAGGGAAAAATAAAAAACTTTTTTAACAAAAAATAACCGACTTCAAAAATCCACTACAAAGAAAATAATAATTTTGGTTTCGGAAGTCGGTGGCTTTAGTTTTTGTTTGCTTTTTTTGCCACCGACTTCGAGTGTACCGAGTGTGTACATTTATGCATATAACTTTGTACATAGGAATGATTACATAATGTATTATATACTAAAACCTTCCTGAAAGTATGTAGATTACGTTAGTGAAAACCCCATCCAAATCGAATCAGTAGTTTTTGAGAAAATCGCGCACATACAAACATACATACATACATACATACTTACATACATACATACTTACATACATACATACTTACATACATACATACTTACATACATACATACATACGGGACGAATACAGAACCTCCTTTTTTGAAGTCGGTTAAAAAAGATAAAAATATAGGAACATGGCAGTGGTAGATATATGTAGATTGTATGGTATAAAAATATTTGCCCTAATGCCAATATCCAGAAATAAAACATAGGAATACATTTGTATGGACTAAATGCCACCCGCGTTTTCTCTTAAGTATTGTAAGATTTGTAGGTACAAAATTTTGACAATATTTAATTAGACTGAATTATTTACAGACGTTTAATTGATAAGCTGTTTCTACACTATAATAATTAGGTGGATGAGTATGTTCATAGCTTCCATAAACGATGGTGTGGGCACTGCTATCAATCAACACTCTGGCGTTGCAGCCCCGTCCGTTGTGAGAGGAACATCTCCAGTGGTCCCGTTATGACCCGAGCGGGATTTGAACCCGCGACCTCTGCCGTACCGTGGCTAGTGCTCTGAACCAACTGAGCTACCGGCTCTCGCCCGACTCATTTGAAATTTGAGACCCCTTTGTAATACGCTTCTTAGGAGCGTTTTGGCGACATCTGTCGGAAAACTTATGCAGTATTTCCAACTCAATGCCAATTACTTTGCAGTTATCGGACATCGATGCGATATCACCATCTGTACATTATAAATTTATATTTTTTTTGTGAATTTGAAACATGTCAAAGCCATGTTATGCTTCTATTAAGTTATTAGATATATAAGTGATTCTCAAAAATCATATGACCCGAGCGGGATTTGAACCCGCGACCTCTGCTTGTTCCTGTGTTTGTTGTATTGCTCTGTATGAGTCTATACCAAATACCACACCTAAATCTAAAGACAGATAATTCAAAAAATATATTTTTGAGTTAGCTCTCCTTAGGTCTAGGTGTATTTTTTGAGTTGTGATTACATTATCGAGCTAACGATTATATAGGTTCTCTTGCTTTTACGAAAGTGTTAGAAAAAATGCGTAGAGTTATGCAAATCATTATAAGACAGAGTTTAAACCAAGTACTCGTAACTGCAAACACTAAAGCGATTTCCTAACAGCATGTGTAAGATATTGGCAGCTATTAAAGTCTAAACTATCCACTTTCTTACGAACAGCAAGAGGGGGATTATGAGTATGTTCTCCAGTACATCCGACCACCTCTTTATTAATCATTTTTATTCGAACTTGGCACCTTTTACTGAGTCTTTTAGAGCAATACCAGGTGCAATGACCCGAGAAATTAACCCTGTTTGTGGAGTAAGTGTGATTCCCAATTTGGAGTAAGTAACTTCCAGTGGGTAGCGGGATTAGCCTGTACTCTGAAAACAAACACGAAAATAAGTTAGGTAGGTATATTATTTACAATACATTGCTATAAAATAGTAAAATCATCTTTCCTTCTCCATCGATACACTGAAATTTATAACCAAACTTGTGTCTATAACACAAAAAAGTGACCACATAACTTTACGCAACAATATAGGTAATTATGTAACCAAAAGTCCAAAACCTTTGGTTACACTTTGTCAAACTTTGGTTATTCCTCAAATAGCTAAAGTAGTGTTTAAATATATTTTTCAGTGTGTAGGGTTTTTTCTACAATGCCCATAAAGCCTCGGTCACACAGAATGAATATTCGCTGCGAATACAATCGCTGAGCAATGTCGCTTGGTGTGACGAGCTAATCGCAGGAACTAACTGATCAAGGCTCAAGCGAGATTATGCGCCGCGAGTAGATCACTGCGAGTATTCGCTCTATGTGGCAGAGGTTTTACAAAAGTCTGTGTAAAATACAATGTACCATTGTGATAATTGAAAGCCAGTTTATTTACTAATTAACCAATATTTTAATAAATCAGGTATTATACATATGGACTTGGTTTCGGTATTAAAAAAATGTATTTTTATTACTTTAGGTACTCCACTTAATTATAACAATAATAGTCCAATAAAAATGCCTAAAAATTTTCCTTGGCTAACTTTTTTAAAAGGGAGATCTAAAAACATGCTTTTATGCACAAATTATTATAACTTAATAACTTATAATAACTTATCGATTTATTATCACAAACTGCATAACCGACGTACGTCGTGTAGTAGATACGCGATCAATGACGTCATTAAAAAAAATGTTACATCTGGAGCCCACTCGGTTACCTTTTTTTTTTCACATGGTTTCCTATTTCTAGTCGTGGTTATGACCATAAGTTTGAAGTACGACGACGCCATCAACTGTGACCAAAGACGCCATGCAAGCAGTAAAATTCCTGCGCTTACAATACCAGCGCACGCGCCGATTGTTGCGACTCTTACAGTAATACACGAACCCATCCTTTTCGAAAACCCATTTGCTCTCTGAAATGAAACGTATTTTTGATATCGTTATTTCATTTAAACACTACTCTCAATTTTCGAATTTATTAACCGTTACACCACCGATCTGCCTATCTATCGATCTGGGGCCCAAGTCTGCTAATGCAATTGTCATAATCGTGTCGGAATGGTCTCTCAATGACATCGTTTTGACCAATGACGAAACAGATAGTCTTATTCTAAGCCAATGAGCGCTTAGGTTTTGACCGTTATGGTGTCATTATGACACCATTCATACACAATTGCAATAGCAGAATTGGGGCCCTGATCGCAAACATATTGGCAATTCTCGCGGTGAAATCACGCGGCGTGTTGGTACAGAACAGAAAAGCTTTACGTCTGTAAGCGTTAAGTGACTCGAATGTAGTAATATCACGTGCCAAATATGACTTTGAAAAACTATACGAGTCCATACAAATAGGTACTTGTTCCGTGCGGAAATCTAGCCTGCGGCCGCGCAGAAGCAAATTTACGTTCAGAAACTACACCATTCTTGTAAACGCCAAACCGCCGTTTGTCAACAGACAGTCTGACAGTTAATTTCGGGCTTTATAAGACTTTAATCCATACCAATATAATAATGCCGAAGAGTTTGTTGTTTGAACGCGCTCATCTCTGTAACTACCGTCAGATTAAAAAAAATATTTTTGTATATGATAGCCAGATTCATGAGGAATAGTATAGGCTATTTAACATCATGCTACGACCCTTAGGAACTGAGCAACGGGGATGAAACCGCGGGGCAGAGCTAGACTCAAATAAATTAACAATTGACAGCAGAATAATAGACTGACCTCTAGATTCTGAAGCTGTCTTCAGACTACGCTATACTATACAGGGTGGCAGGTTAAACAGTGGAAATATTTTAAGGAGTCATTGTAACTCATCATTATGAACAACTTTTACTATGGGACCAACCCTGAAATCGCGAAAAAAAAATCAGCTGTTCCATACATTTATGTTCACTTAACTCAGCAAAATGTATGGAACAGCTGATTTCTTTTTCGCATATAGCTCATAGCACGACAATATCGCGCACCATAGATACATTGTTGTGGATACGTTCACACTGTGCTATACTATATAGTATGGCTTTGTATGGCGCGCTATACTATATAATAGCATAGTCTGAAGACAGCTTTAAAGTCTGGGCAAGCAATTGTTTAGTAACTCTGCTAAATCTCATATCAGCTGTTGTTATTGGTTTACCTAAATAACATTGGCCAATCATATCACTTGACATGAGATTTGCAACAGATTAAATTGAACTGCCTGTCTACCATGTCTACCTGCCTACCGTATTGCCAATTGTTTGCGAACCTTCGAGGAAGAATGTCACGGTGAGATTCTCCCTCGAACGTTCGCAAACAAATTGGCAGTTAATCACTGAACTGCCACACACTCTTTACATAAATACACATTCATATATACACACTCCACACATCACACACGCACATTCATCCTCACCCACACACACTTACAGCAGTACATATGCGTATGGTGCTTGGCATAACTTATATCATCCCTTTCCTGCTGCATAAACTAAGTTGAACTGCTAAATTGTAAATCCGTAATTGGCTGTAAGTAGTGTTGCCCAAATGCAAGACCGAGACGAGTCTAACCCCATCTTTGGTCTCGGTTCTGCGACAATACCCATAGTCGTTGTCTTAGTTTTAGTATTGTACATTCATTCTTGGTCTTGGTCTTAGTCTTGCTGTAATTAGGTGGTCTTGATCTTGCGAAAATGATTGTTGCAAGACCGATTTTGGGCAACACTAGCTGTAAGATTAATCTTTATGTTTGCTGTCTAAAATTAAGAGCTGTGGATTTTGTGAATAAACAAATAAATAAATAAGATCTCGCGGTGATATCACGCCGCCTGTCGGTGCAGAATAGGCAGGCTTTCAAAAACTGGGTATGAGTGAACATTTACCATAGATAGGTACGATATAACGAGCGGAGAAGTTAAACATCACACACTATTTGTTTGTAAATTGAAAAAACAGCGAAATTTTTGTTCATCATTTATTCAGTAAGGTACAACATTTATATTACGTACTAACTTTTGCCAGCGGCTTCGCCCGCGTGGAGGTTAGAAATAAAAATTTGTAAGTTTGAGTTGATCAAGAAGCAAACACGTTTTTCCAGACAAACTTTGCCATCCGTTTTTACGCTCTTGGAGGCGGAATTTTCAAAAATTATTTCTTGTAGGACGCCTACATCATATAAGGAATACGTACTCCAAATTTCACGATTCCAGGACCAGCGGTTTAGGCTGTGCGTTGATCCATCAGTCAGTTAGGACGAAGCATTTTATTAATATAGATAATACTGAATTTACACAATTTGTTTATAATGGCGTAATTATAATCAGTGTCAAAATAGCAAATCATAATCAGCCACAGGAGAAATTCCAGTGTGGGGCAACGATTTAAAAAAAAAGTTCCTACTTTGGCGCCATTTGCAATAAAAATAAAAATGTTTTTTAACTTCTTTCATTTGTAATAAACGAAATCATCATTTCCTCTATTTCCTTCTCCAACAAAAATATACCGATTTTAATAAATTTTGTTTTCAAGAATATTAAAAGAAAGACTCCACTGTGACCGCTGGTATTTCTTTTATTTTTTTGAAATTCGTCTTTGATGGCTTGATCTATACTATAATATTATAAACAGGAATTTTTTTTGTTTGTACCGAAACTACTGGACCGATTTTAACCGTTTTTTTTACGATTAGAAAGCTACATTATCACTGAATAACATAGGCTACTTTTTATCCCAAAAAAATTGGTATAGTTCATGTAGGCCACGCGGACGAAGTCGCGGGAAAAGTGCTAGTGTCTAATAATGGCGGTATTGGGCAATTTTAATAATTTTAGGAGGCTTCTAGTTCTTATAAATAATAATTAATTTATAAAAAACATCAAAATATAGGAACATGGGAGTGGTAGATATAGATTTTATGGTATCAAAATATTTGCCCTAGTGCCAATATCCAGGGATAACACATAGGGATACATTTGTATGGACTAAATGCCATCCGCGTTTTCTCTTAAGTATTGTAAGATTTGTAGGTACAACATTTTGGCAATATTTAATTGAACTGAATTACTTACAGACGTTTAATTGATAAGCTGTTTCTACGCTGTAATAATTAGGTGGATGAGTATGTTCATAGCTTCCAAAAACGATGGTGTGGGCACTGCTATCAATCAACACTCTGGCGTTACAGCCCCGTCCGTTGTGAGAAGAACATCTCCAGTGGTCGATGCCAGTCTTTAGCGACTTCTTACGATAGCTATATGTGTAGCTATTTAACACGACCATTGGCTTGCCAAACCGAGATTTTGTAAATGTGTAACCTTAAACAAAAAATAAATAATTATGTACGAAGTGTAATTGCACGAATGGTAGCAAGATTAAGCGCAGTCCCAGGTTCAATTCCTGGTAGAAGCAAAATATTAGGTTATTATTATTTTATTATTATTATATACTTTAGCACACTTGCAGCTTATGCTGTGTGTCTTAAGATCTGAAGATTTTATCCAGGTCATCATTTATGAAAGGACGTCGGCAGTTTTGGGCTTCATATGGTACAGTAATAAAAGCTTAACCAAAAAGAAAAATATATTTTAATTGTTCTTTGCCTATCGTATCTTAGAGATTAAGAATTGGAATCAAAAATCGAAATAAATAAGAAATAAAATGATTATGCCGTTGACATTTTGAAAAAAACATTAAAACAAAAACGGGTGCATGCTGGCTGGTGCGTGCTTCCACAGAATATCATGGTGACAGCAACTAAAACCTTTGAATTGAGAACTCATTAGTCGGGCTGTACTTCATTCGACCTCCACAGAATATCATGGTGACAGCAACTAAAACCTTTGAATTGAGAACTCATTAGTCGGGCTGTACTTCACTGGATCATTCACACCATACTTAACCTCACTGTCAGAAATACGAATATTTCTCTTTAACCCAATTACGTACAAAAACTAATTATATTTCATAATTTATATTAATAATAAATAATTTCATATCTGTACCGACTTACACCATCTGAAGCCCAGCGTTCTATGGGCGTCTGCCAGTGCCCTTTCGGTGTATCTGTCACTATCACGGAATCTCGGTGTGTCGAAATTTCACAAATGTTGGCCTAAAAAATGTTTCAAAGTTTATAACTCCACGTCCCTAGCAAGAGTTTCACGATCAAGATGATTGTTATAATATTCTCGAAACCATAACTACTATTATGCCGGGGTGTAGGTACTGAGCTCAATATTCGTCCAAAATAAAAATGCCTTTAGTATATACGTAGGTAGGTACTTTATTATTTATATTTATGCAAAAATATATTACTTACCTATATTAAAAAAAGTCCCTTAATATAATAATAAAATATAGTATTAAAAAATAACATTAAAAGTTTAAAACAATCAAAAATCCATGAACACCATCAAGTCTATGGTATGTGAGGTCTGCTGAAGCCTAGACACAGTAGTCTGGTTGCAGAACCTGGCTGCCTAGTTTCACACGTTATCAGTACACAAACTAGACCGACATATTTATTTGTTTATTTAATAGCTTTATATAGTTTTACCGGCTTCCCCTTACCCTTCGATATTAGCACACGGCCTTACGCAACCCGAATGTACTTCCCGCCATGTAAGTAATAATTAAACGGTGGATGATTGTGTTCATAATTCGCAAATTCTATATGATTTTGGCTGTTGAAGACTAGTCTCGCCCTGCAGCCTTTGCTATTGTGAGAGGAGCAGCGCCAATGGTTCGTCCCTTTCTTCTGAAACTGACGTGCATGGCAATACGTGTACCGATTTAACAGGATCAATTGCTTGCCAGAACGCGATTGTACTAATGTGTATTCTGAAATAAAAAAATAATTAGAAGCGTATTTTTTCGTAAGCAATCAATTCTTCTTCGCTGCTTGTTGTAGAGTATTTTAAATGTGATTAAGTCTTTGGGTTTATTAGGACCGTAACATCAATCGTAGCTTAAACCATGGAATAGAGTTTAATCTTCCGTCTTCGATTATTTCCTATTGTTTCTTGTTTAAGTAACAATAGAAGACGGGAAATCAAACTCTATTCCATGGTTTAAGCTACGATTGATGTTACGGTCCTAATAAACCCAAAGACTATGTTGGTATGTCTCTTCAGAGAGGATTTATCATATTGAGTTGTAATGTAAAAATAAAGTAGGTATGTTTAGGAGGTCAATGTATCTCGGAGTTGCTACATCTTTATCCTCAGCTAGCTCTTAGGGAACCTTCGGGTAAAACTTGATAAGTAAAACAAATTACGAGGAGAAGTACCTAAGTCTACTTTAATAATCACTTTTACACTATTTTAAAAGCAAAAACTTATAAAGAATAATATCAAAGTTACAATTCACCACGATTTTGACTATAAGTACTTACTTAATAAAATTCAACACTTGATTATGATTATACTTAATGTGATTAGACAGTGGTTCACTACCTGCATCTTTGGATGACGGAAAAACAATACAAGAAAAACATGAAAATAAAGATAGAGATAAACTGATCCTACGTATGTATGCATAACGTATTATGATATGTAGACTTGATTTGATATGAAAAACTATGCAATAGAATCACACTTATCATAATTATGCAACGTTGCATATACGTGTGTTTCTATTGCATAGTTTTTTATCTAAAATCAAGAGTCCAGAAGCCCAATTCTCTTAGAAAACCTCCTCCTTTTTGAAGTCGGTTACAACTGAGTTCCGATTTGGTTTCGATATAACCTCAATGCCATTTATGTCAGTAATGTATCTTATATCTTATCCGTTTGACGTTGTCATTTAGTACATGAGAACACCACTTGTGACATTTACGGCATTGAGATTATATCGAAACCAAATCGGAATTATATTTTGAACATTCTTATTTACGAGACATAGCCTTCAGATATCATAATGCGTTGCATACATTGCGTACGTGAGATCAGTTTGTCTTTAAATGCATAAACCATTGCAATGTGCAACGTTCTAAATTTAAAATGAATTTAGAAGCTTGAAGTGGCCAGTGATAAAAGATGCCAGTACCTACTAAGTAATGGAATGATGATGAAGAAGGGTCACTTCGTCACAAAGGGCACTGGCAGACGCCCATAGAACGCTGGGCTTCAGATTGTGTATGTCGGTACAGATATCAAAATTAGTTTGTTGTGATCGAGTATTTCATTTATTTAAATTCATTTTTTATTTGTTTTTGTACGTAATTGGGTTAAAGAGAAATCTTCGTATTTGTGACAGTGAGGTTAAGTATGGTGTGAATGATCCAATGAAGTACAGCCCGACTAGTGAGTTCTCAATTCAAAGGTTTTAGTTGCTGTCGACATGATACTCTATGGAGGCACGCGCCAGGGCGCATGCACCCGTTTTTGTTTTATTGGTTTTTTTTCAAAATGTCAACGCCATAGTCATTTTATTTCTTATTTATTTCGATTTTTTATTTCAATTCTTAATCTCTAAGATAAATTAGGCAAAGAACAATTAAAATATATTTTTATTTTTGGTTAAGCTTTTATTACTGTACCAGATCAAGCCCAAAACTGCCGACGATTCAAAGGTAATAAAATGTTGACTTAGCATATTCGAGCTGCCCAGCCCAGACAGATAGCAACTAACAACACTATGCTCGCTCAATTTTCAACATTATGATAGAAAATTTGAGGAAACCATCCACATGACATTTTAGTGGGCGTTCAACACCAATAGGGAGAAGATTATGGTTAATAAGTTGCTACATTACAAAAATCAAAGATTTGGACAAATATTTCCATTCTGCCACCCAAAGGTTTTTGAATTTTGAACGCTATGATGTGGGCTATAAACCGACAGGGATGGCAAAATAAGACGTTTGTCAAAATCTTTAATGAATGTCTGGCGCTAGCACTTTAGACCTAGAAAGACCTAACTAAAAAAACATGAAAAATTAATTAAGATGATACTGATTGCAAACAATTTACAAAAAAAGACAATTTTTCAAAGTCAATCAAAATCTAACATATTTTCCGTTAATAATAAAATGCTCTGGCGGTGGATGACTATGGTCATCATAGACAGCAATAATACTATTATCATTATTTAGTACTAATCTGGCTTTGCATTTCTTACTATTGTGCGCTGGACATCTCCAATGGTTTGTGCCCTTTTTTGGATAAGACCGATAGTGACCAAAAGTGTAGCCTCTGTACAATACATAATCTTTGCCGGATGGTGTCTTTATCAACCTGCATTCTGTAACAAAAAATATTATATTTAAAATAATTCGCGGAGCGATGTGCGACTAATTTTCAATCGAAAAAACAAACAGTATTAGGTATAATTATATTGTTTTTTAAGCAACTTTCGCAATTAGCTACCTACAGGTATATAATCACAGTTTTTAATTTAAATAAAACACAAAAATTATTCAACATGATTTATCATATATTTAATTACAAACTTTTTACAAAAAGACTAATTTTTTTATAAGGTACAGTTTTATTATCAAAGCTCGAAAAAAAGCGAAAATTTTTAAATTATTAGAGTTTTAGATATTTAAATAAACCATACAAAAATAATCAATAGATGTGTATTTTATTACTAACTTATTACAAAATACGAATAATGTCATTTTTTTATAAAGTAGATATTTAATATCAAATTCTGACATATTTTCCGTCAAATATGTAATATTCTGGCGGTGAATGACTATGGGCACCATTGACAGAAACAATTCTTTTATTATTATCTATTGATAATCTCGCTTTACATTTCTTACTTCTGTTCGCTGGACATCTCCAATGGTTTGTGCCTGTCTTTGTATAGGATCGATGATAACCAAAAGTGTAGCCTTTATACAATATAAATTTCTTGCCTGATGTTGTCTGTATTAATCTGTAGTCTGAAACAAAAGTATAGCTCATCATCATCCGCCTAACCTTTTTCCAAACTAGATTGGGGTTGCCTTCCAGTCTAATTAGTTGCGGCTGTATATCGATATTTTACGTGGAGCGAATGCTATCTGACCTTCACAACCCAATTACTGGGTAATACCGGTATTCGAAGTTTTGCGGTCCGGTTTTTTACTTTTATACGTCCAAAAATGGTGCGGAACCCTCAGTTCCTGAGTGCGAATCGCACTTGTCCTGCTTTTTTTCTTACTTTTGCCCACCTCTAAGCAAATTCTAGGTACGCTAGGTAACTTTCGAATTTGGCTACCTACAGGTAAGTATATGATTACAGTTTTTAATCTAAATAAAACACAAAAATAATCACCATCATATATAAATGTATTTTATTACAAACTTTACAAAATGAGTAATTTTTTTATAAAGTACAGATTTATTATCAAACTCTGACATATTTTCCGTCAAATATGTAATATTCTGGCGGTGAATGACTATGGGCACCATTGACAGAAACAATTCTTTTATTATTATCTATTGATAATCTCGCTTTACATTTCTTAGTTCTGTTCGCTGGACATCTCCAACAGTTTGTGCCTGTCTTTGTATAGGATCGATGATAACCAAAAGTGTAGCCTTTATACAATATAAATTCCTTGCCTGATGGTGTCTGTATTAATCTGTAGTCTGAAACAAAAAGTAGATATAAGTACCTACTTATAATTTCTCATCATCATCCGCCTATCGAGGATTTGAGGTTTGCAAAGCGAAAAATTTTAAATTATTAAAGTTTTAGATATTTAAATAAACCATACGAAAATAATCAATATATGTGTGTTTTATTACTATATTATTACAAAATACGAATAATGACATTTTTTTATAAAGTAGATATTTAATATCAAATTCTAACATATTTTCCGTCAAATATATAATGTTCTGGCGGTGAATGACTATGGTCACCATTGAGAGAAACAATTCTTTTATTATTATCTAGTACTAATCTCGCTCTACATTTCTTAGTTCTGTTCGCTGGACATCTCCAACAGTTTGTGCCTGTCTTTGTATAGGATCGATGATAACCAAAAGTGTAGCCTTTATACAATACAAATTTCTTGCCTGATGTTGTCTGTATTAATCTGTAGTCTGAAACAAAAGTATATCATAGGGGTGACGCAGACGACAGACTTTTTGTGCGATCGAGTCTGCCACGCTTTGCAGCGCTCGAACGATGTGTTCAGTAAAATTCGGAGATCGTTCGAGCGCTGCAAAGCGCTGCAGACTCGATCGCACAAAATGTCTGTCGTCTGCGTCGCCCCTCATCATCATCCGCCTAGTCTTTTCCAAACTAGATTGGGGTTGGCTTACAGTCTAATTAATTGCGGCTGAATACCAATATGTATTTTACGTGGAGCGACTAAGGAAGTAGGTACGCACGGCTACAGATCAAGCTATACATTTGCAGTATAAGCTGATCTCGCATTGTATAGGATTTCCTTACAGTGAGAGGTCAGTGTAAACTGGGAATGTATAGCTTGATGTGTAGCCGTGTGTAGGTACTATCAAAATTCAAAAATTTGTTATTCAAAGTGGGCTAACGAATTAGCACTTTTTGAACGTCAACCATTGACCTATATGTCCCTACACAAGCAGTTCCGAACAAAAATCATGCCCCACACGCGGGTACTTGTCTGTTGCTCTCCGCATCAAACGTCAAAGTGAGTGTGAGGCTTGTGTTGTGCCCGCACAGCACTTGAGTGTGACATGTTTAATGTTCGGAACTGCTATAGGTAATATAGGTCAATGACGTCAACGTACATAAGACAGCCGTCAAAAACGCCCGCCCTTCACCGCTTCCCAGTGTTTTAGCTGTGAACAAGAAATGGCCTCTATCTGACCTCTACAACCTAATTATTTGGTAATACAGGTTTTCGAATGTTAGACCAGTTGTCAGACTTTCAGACGTTACGGGTCAGGAGAACTACCCGTAACGACTGCCAAAGATATTCCTAGGACAACCGGGACCGACTATTTAACGTGCTCTCCGAGGCACGGAAGGGTCTTGATGTGTAAAGAACGGGCACCCATCCAAGAACTGACCGCGGCAAGCGCAGCTTAACCTCGCAGGTCGATCGATCAACGCGGCTGTCACTTAGCCACAAGCCCCTCAAAAAAAAGTATATCGAAAGATAAAATAAATAATAATAATTCGCATCATAGCGGTCCGGTTTTTTTTCTTTTATACATCCAAACATGGTACGGAACCCTCGGTGCGCGAGTACGACTCGCACTTGGCCGTTTTTTTTTACTTTTGCCCCACCCTCCTCACCATCTAAGCAAATCTTGAATACGCCCATGAAGTATATCGTAATATACATATATAATTGAATTTTGTATCGAAAATAAAACATTCCTATTAAAATAGGTAAGTATTGTAAAATTGTATGCAACTTGCGCATTTAGCTACCTACTCGTAAGTATATGAATAGTCTTCAATTAAAACAGGTATTTCAATAAATCATACAAAAATAATCAAAAGATGTGTATTTACCACGTTTTTATTACTTATTACAAGTTATTAAATATATAAGTGATTCTCAAAAATCATATGACCCGAGCGGGATTGATGATTTTTAGAATCACTTATATATTTAATAACTTAATAGAAGCATAACATGGCTTTGACATGTTTTAAATTCACAAAAAATATACATTTATACTTATTACAAAATACGAATATGACATTTTGTTTATAAAGTACACATTTATTATCTAATTCTGCCATATTTTCCGTCAATTACAAAATGTTCTGGCGGTGGATGACTATGGTCACCATGTAGAGTAACATTACTTTTATCATTATATATTACCAATCTCGCTTTACACTTCTTACTACTGTGTGCCGTGCATCTCCAATAGTTTGTGCCTCTCTTTGTATGGGTCCGATGATAACCAAAAGTGTAGCCTTTGTACAATATAAATTCCTTGTCTGATGTTGTCTGTATTAATTTCCAGTCTGAAACAAAAAATATAAGTATCTCATCATCATCCGCCTATCCTTTTCACAAACTAAACTGGGGTCGGCTTCCAGTCTAACTAGTTGCGACTGAATATCAATATTTTACGAGGAGCGACTGCTATCTTACTTCTACAACCCATTAATTGGTTAATACCGGTATTCGAATGTTAGACCAGTTGTCAGACTTTCGGGCTCCTGACTATCCGTAAAGACTGTCAAATATATTCCTATGACAACCGGGACAGACTGTTTAACGTTCTCTCCAAGGCACTGAAGGGTCTCGATGTGGAAAGAACTGTCACCCATCCAAGAAAGAACTGACCGCGGTAAGCGCAGCTTATCCTCGCAGATCGATTGATCAACGCAGCTATCATTTGGCCTCTAGCCCCTCAAGAAAAAAGTAAGATATCAAAAAAAAAAAATGCCATTATAACGGGGCGATCTGCCCCTAGTGCGAATATTACTTAATGTGTCGCATGGGCGTACGCAGGTTGGGGTACGTAGGGCACTCGCCCTACCTTAGCTTGTGGCCAAAACGGTAAAAATTTACGTACCAAAAAATATTTAGTGCGAACCATTTTACTTTATGTATCGCATGCGTACACAGATTAGCTTACGTACTAGCTTGTATGGCCAAGATGGTAAAAATTTACGTGACAAAAAATCTTTCTGAAATATGTTTTGCAGATTAGGTGGGGTATGCTGTTGGATTAATTAAGTATTAATATTACTTATGTAACAATAAAATTGCATTTTGATTAAGTACCTATTATTTTTTTCTTACTTTTGCCCCACCCCTAAGCAAATCCTAAGTATACCCATAGCCCACGACGTATCGTAATGTAAGTGAATTTTGAATCGAAAATAAAACAGTCCGATTATAATATTGTTTCATTTTTAGCTACCTACAGATAAATATTCTTTAATTAAGTCTTCAGTTGAAATACTTACTTATATTATATGCATGCTGTGGTCTCCTGTAAGTGAAGGAGTACACACGTGATACCTTTGTCGTCATTAATTTATTTCGCATGATCTGTGTATATCTTTTGTTGGAGATCCTAAATAAATAAATAAAACACAAAAATCAATCACTACGATGTGTATTTTATTACTAACTTAGAACAAAATTAGATGTCATTTTTTTACACAGTACTTACATATTTATTTTGAAAGTCTGACATATTTTCCGTCAACTATTTCATATTCTGGCGGTGGATGACTATGGTCACCACATACGGTAACAATCCTTTTATCATTATATACTGCTAGTCTCGCTTTGCATTTCTTACTACGGTTCGATGGACATCTCCAATAGTTTGTGCCTTTCTTTATATGGGACCGATGATAACCAAAAGTGTAGCCTTTGTACAATATAAATTCCTTTCCTGATGTTGTCTGTATTAATCTGTAGTCTGAAACAAAAAGTAGATATAAGTACTTTTAATTTCTCATCATCATCCGCCTATCGAGGATTTGAGGTTTGCAAAGCGAAAAATTTTAAATTATTAGAGTTTTAGATATTTAAATAAAAACCATACAAAAATAATCAATAGATGTGTATTTTATTATTAACTTATTACAAAATACGAATAATGTAATTTTTTTATAAAGTAGATATTTAATATCAAATTCTGACATATTTTCCGTCAAATATATAATGTTCTGGCGGTGAATGACTATGGTCACCATATACAGTAACAATACTTTTATCATTATATAGTACTAATCTCGCTTTGCATTTCTTACTACTGTGTGCTGGACATCTCCAATGGTTTGTGCCTTTCTTTATATATGACCGATAATGACCAAACGTGTATCCTTTGTACAATATAAATTCCTTTCCTGATGTTGTCTGTATTAATCTACACTCTGAAACAAAAAGTATAAGTCAGCATCCGCCTATCCTTTTCCCAAACTAAATTAGAACTGGCTTTCAGTCTTACCAGTTGCGGCTGAATATTAATATTTCACGTGAGGTGAATGCTATCCGACCTCCACAACCCAGTTATTGAGTAATACCGGTATTCGAATGTTAGACCAGTTGTCAGACTTTTGGGCTCCTGACTACCCGCAACGACTGTGAAAAATATTCCTATGACAACCGGGACCTATCGTTTAACGTGCTCTCCGAGGCATGGAAGGGTCTCGATGTGTAAAGAACCGTCACCCAACCAAGAACTGACCGCGGTAAGCGTAGCTTAACCTCGCAGATCGATTGACTAACGTGATTATCATTTAGCCAATAAGCCCCTCAAAAAAAAGTATAATATAAAAAAATAACAATACCCAATACGATGTGCCCCTAGTACGAACAATATTACTTTATGTATCGCATGGACGTATGCAGGTTAGCTTACGTACCTTAGCTTGGGGCCAAGACGGTAAAAATTTACGTAACAAAAAATATTGCTGAAATAATTATTGTAGATTAGGTGGGGTATGCGGTTGGGTTAAATAAGTATCAATATTATATAACAATAAAACTGCATTTTTATTGAGTACCTACAATTGATTTTTTTCTTACTTTTGCCCCACCCCTAAGCAAATCCTGGGTATGCCCATTGCCCATGACGTATCGTAATGTAAGTGAATTTTGAATCGAAAATAAAACAGTCCTTATCGTCGTCTTAGAGTGAATATCTCGTATGTGTAAAATAAGTAACTTTTCAGAGCGCCTAACATGCACGCCGCGACAAAATTTTGTCGACGCTTTTATCGTGCATTTGTCTCGTATTCGCACGAGTAAGAGCGAGACAAAACAGTCGACAAATTTTGTCGCGGCGCGCATGTTAGCCCTGCAGGAGAAAGAAAAAACTGCGTGCTGTAAAATTTTGGTTTTGCGATTTTATGTTTTTTTTATTATTAATTAATATGGAAATTTAACAGCTACAGCAGGATAAACTCAAGTAATTAATTTTCAAATACGAAACGACCCGTTCGTTGTAGGTATTCAGGCCAAACTGACAGATCTGAGTATTTATGAGGATCTCCTTTACTGTCATAGATGGCGCTACGAGTATCAAATGACCAAATTAGTCAGATCAAGATGTGCGTTGCAAAGGGTTCTTCCTAGAACTGTAATAAAATAAACTTGAGCAAAAATGCATTCCCGTGGTCTTCACTCTAAGGCGACGTTATATAATATTGTTTCTTTTTTAGCTACCTACAGATAAGTATTCTTTAATTAAGTCTTCAATTGAAATAAAACACAAAAATTAATCACTACGATGTGTATTTTATTACTAACTTAGAACAAAATTAGATGTCATTTTTTCACACAGTACCTACATATTTATTTTGAAAGTCTGACATATTTTCCGTCAACTATTTCATATTCTGGCGGTGGATGACTATGGTCACCACATACGGTAACAATCCTTTTATCATTATATACTGCTAGTCTTGCTTTGCATTTCTTACTACGGTTCGATGGACATCTCCAATAGTTTGTGCCTTTCTTTATATGGGACCGATGATAACCAAAAGTGTAGCCTTTGTACAATATAAATTCCTTGCCTGATGGTGTCTGTATTAAGCTGTAGTCTGAAACAAAAAGTAGATATAAGTACTTTAGTTTGGGCTTTGTTTAGTTATATGAATATTGTGAAACGTTGATAAATAAAGATACATACATACATATATACATACATACATACTTATAATTTCTCATCATCATCCGCCTATCGAGGATTTGAGGTTTGCAAAGTTAAAAATTTTAAATTATTAGAGTTTTAGATATTTAAATAAACCATACAAAAATAATCAATAGATGTGCATTTTATTACTAACTTATTACAAAATACGAATAATGATATTTTTTTATAAAGTAGATATTTAATATCAAATTCTGACATATTTTCCGTCAAATATATAATGTTCTGGCGGTGAATGACTATGGTCACCATATACAGTAACAATACTTTTATCATTATATAGTACTAATCTCGCTTTGCATTTCTTACTACTGTGTGCTGGACATCTCCAATGGTTTGTGCCTTTCTTTATATATGACCGATAATGACCAAACGTGTAGCCTTTGTACAATATAAATTCCTTTCCTGATGTTGTCTGTATTAATCTGCAGTCTGAAACAAAAAGTATAAGTCAGCATCCGCCTATCCTTTTCCCAAACTAAATTGGGGTCAGCTTCCAGTCTAAATAAGTAAATATTACATAACAATAAAATTGCAGTTTTATTAAGCACATACCAACAATTGTTTTTTTTTTTTTACTTTTGACGCACCCCTCAGTATATCCTGAGTACGCCCATGACGTATATTATTGTATGCGAATTATAATAATATAAAATTTTATGCAAATTGCGTATTTAGCTACCTACAGGTAAGTATATTAATTAATTCTTCAATTTATATAAAACACAAAAATTAACAATACGATGTGTATTTTATTATTAACTTAGAACGCAATTGTGCCATTCTTTCACAAATACACGTTAATTAAGAAAGTCTGACATATTTTCCGTCAACTATATAATATTTTGGCAATGGATGACTATGGTCACCATATATACAATAACAATAGTTTTATCAGTATGCAGTACGAGTCACGCTTTATAGTTCTTACCTGGACATCTCCAATGGTAAGTGCCGTTCTCCGAATGGGACCGATTATAACCTAGTCCTGTTATAATATTGTTTCATCAATTTTAATAAAACACAAAAATTAATCACTACGATGTGTTTTTTATTACTAACTTAGAAAAAAATTATGTAGGTAATGTTTTCTTAAAGTAAAAAAAATATGTCATTTTTACACATTTATTATGAAAGTCTGACATATTTTCCGTCAATAATAAGATGCTCTGGTGGTAGATGACTATGGTCACCAAAGACGGAAAGTATTCTTTTATTATTATCTAGTACTAATTTTGCTTTACATTTCTTACTACTGTGCGCTGGACATCTCCAATGGTAAGTGCCTTTATTTGGATAGGACCGATAACTACCGAACTTGTAGCCTTTGTACAATAATAATTCCTTGCCTGATGGGGTCTGTATTATTCTGAAGTCTGGAACAAAAAATATATTTAAAAAACCCGTCAAGAGCGCAGTAGGGTAGCGTAGGGTTCCGCACAGAAAAGGTCATCGTAAGTGTATAAGGCCTAGGGGTCGCGGATCGAAGATGATCTAAGATCTCGAATAGGGTAGGAACTCAAAATAACACCTTTTGAGATCTTGTATATTGGATCCAGAGATGATGATCTCAAATCTTAATAAAACTACGATTTGCCATCTAAAAATTTAATGATGTCATGTGCACAATGCCATCTAGTGAGGCGAACTAGAACTACATTTTGTATACATAAACTAAATTAGCGTAAACATACCACGTATATATTTGTCGAAGCAGCTGCTCAGCGTCTCTAGACGAAGACCCAATGCATTTTTTGAACATCATCTAATTTTTATTTAACAATACGTTGCCCCACATTGTGATTTTTCCTGTGTCGTGGAGTTTAATTACTATTATTATGCACGAGTGACATGAATAGGACACAAAAACTGGTCCACTCGGCATAGGTATTTCCCGGAAAAATTAGGAACATAAATTTTTGTAAACTAGCATTGCATGTTTTACAATATACCAGAAGATACCTGTGTGTCATGTTCACAGGAATCCTTTGCGGCAACCTTAAAATTACAGTCCTTCAGTTCTGATATATACATGATATAATTTAAGTGTCTTCAGTGTTATCATATAACTCTGAAGTTAAATAGTTATGTCTTATTCCTTATTATCTCCTATTATCTGCTGTGGTCTTTCAATAATTTTATTATCTTATGTGTATCATTAAAGTCTTTCCACTGTTCTTCTAATGTCTTAGGCTTATTTCTACGTATCCCTGAGTTAATCTTTGCCTAGTTGTTTTTTTTTTAATTTGACTTCGTCCTTTTACTGTTTTTTCTAGTGTCTAATTGCAAATTTACTAATGCCTCCATTTTTTACTAAGTAACAAACTATTAGGCTACCTGATAAACCACAGCAAGAAAGTACATACTACTCTATTATAAATATATCTACTCTATTATAAAAGATTCTCTATTATAATATAAAACAGATATATATAAGGTTCAAGAGAAAATAATTATAATTATTGTGTTTAGAAAATCCAAAACTATAAATATTTTTAAGTGCAATAACAACACAAAAAAAGGCTAATAAAATATTAAAAAATTTCTAAGTGTTTGTAATCAATATTACTTAGGAAAAATCGGGCATAGGTTCCCCGATGGTATATTTTTGCCTTAAATATTGTAAGTCTAAATCTACAGCTAATTTTTCTAAGTCCAAAAGTTATTATTGAAATTTTTCTAAGTTATAAAAATAAAATGTACTCACAATGTCCACTGCACTCACACTGACACTTGATGCCAAATTCCTGAAGTCGCTTCCGATTGTAAATCCGCTTCAGCTCGTACAGTCGCTACCGCTCGTGACCGCAGCTCTGCCGATGCTCTGAATCCGCCCGCAGTGCCACCCCAGCCTCTTCTTGAACTGGACAGCTTCACGCCTGTCACCTTAGCGCCATCAGCAGCAATCCACCACTATGTCGACGCGTACTCCACGACTGGTCAAGGCCCAGTCACAATCCGCTGTCCGGCTCGAATAGATGAGCTAGGATCTCGAATAGGGTACTAACACAAAAACACTATACCCTCCTTTTGGGCTTCGCCGCAGTCGGGTAAAAAGAACACCTGTTGAGATCTTGTACTATATAATTTAAATTGGATTCACAGGAAAGATCTCAATCTAAATCTAATCTAAATTACCTATAAAACTACAATTTGTCACACCTTATAACTAATTGCCGGAGAATCTTAACATCGCCATCTAAAAAATGACGTCATATGCACAACGCCATCTAGTGAGGCGAACTGGAATTACATTTTGTATTGAACAAAATTAGCGTAAACAGTAAATTTTTGCCTAGGTACTACGTAGTAGGTACTAGGTATTAAAATTACTTTTTTCCCCGCAACTATAATATAATTATGTCTTCAATTTCAATATTTAAATAAAACATAAAAAAATTATAATCAACACGATGTGTACCTACCTACAAATTTTTTATTACTAACTTATAACAAAATATGTCATTTTTACACAATTATTATGAAAGTCTGACATATTTTCCGTTAAAAATAAAATGTTCTGGAGGTGGATGACTATGGTCACCATTGACAGAAACAATTCTTCTATTATTATCTAATACTAATCTCGCTCTACATTTCTTACTACTGTGCGCTGGACATCTCCAATGGTAAGTGCCTTTCTTTGTATGGGACCGATAATTAGTAAACTTGTAGCCTTTGTACAATATTAATTCCTTGCCTGATGGTGTCTGTAATAATCTGCAGTCTGAAACAAAAAATGTAGTTAAAAAACCCGTCAAGAGCGAGTCAGGCTCGTACGACTAAGATTCCGTACAAAAAAGTCATCGTAAAAAAATACCTTTAAATTTTTTTTCCCGGAAACTATGACATAGTAGTCAATTTTAATATTTCAATTAAACACAAAAATATAACCTACACAATGTATATTTTATTACAAACTTTATACAAAATGAGAGTTTTTTGTCATTTATATTATACCTATTTCAGATATTATCAAAGTCTGGCATATTTCCCGTTGAAAATAAAATGTTTTTGCGGTGGATGATTATGGTCACCATAGACAGTAACAATTCTTTTATTATTATCTAGTACTAATTTCACTTTACAATTCTCAAAACTGTGAGCTGGACATCTCCAATGGTACTCGCTAGTGCCTTGCTTGGTATAGGTCCGATAATGGCCAAAAGTGTAGCCTTTGCACATTATAAATTCTTGACCCGGTGTCTTTATGAATCTGCAGTCTGAAACAAAAAATATATTTAAAAACCGGTCAAGAGCCATTCAGGCTCGCACAATTAGGGCTTCGTACAAAAAGGTTATTTTAAGTTTTTTCCTGCTTTTTTTTTGCCGCAACTATGACATAATCTTCAATTTAAATATTTCAATAAAACATACAAAAATAAACACAATGTATTTTTTATTGCATTTTTTTTACAAAATGAGACATTTTTCTATAATGCACATAATTATTATCAAAGTCTAAGATATTTCTCAGGCGGTGGATGACTATGGTCACCATAGACAGAAACAATTCTTCTATTATTATCTAACACTAATCTCGCTTTACATTTCCTATTACTGTGCGCTGGACATCTCCAATGGTGTGTGCCTTTCTTTTCATAGGTCCGATAATGGCCAAAAGTGTAGCCTTTGTACAGTATAAACTCTTTGCCTGGTGTCTTTATTAATTTGTATTCTGAAAGAAAAAATAGTAATTAAAATAACTGCTCAAGAGCGTCTAAACGTCGAGATTCAGAAACGTATCAGCGTCATAATTTCATATGAAGGTCTGCAATGACCAGTCAATTTTTCCAGACCAGATAATATTTTCGAGAAAAAAATATTATTATTAATGAAGGCAGTCCTCCGTCAAGTATTTAAAAAAAAAAATCAGACATTTTGAATTCAATTTTTTCTATTTACTGTTTATAACAATCTCTAAATTTTATTTTAAAAATTTGGCTGGTCATTGTAAACTAACGCTGTTTACATTTACGATGGTGACGCATTGTGACCGTCACGTAGGAAAGTCTAGTAAAAATCAATCTTTACCCAATCCTAAGACAGAGTATTGCGAATTGAAAGTCCCATTAAGCGAGACAAGTTTCCAGCAGTGGCGTGCCTACAGGGCAAGCCCGAGGGTATTTCTCGTAATTTTCATGATTGTGTTTTTTATTGTACGCTACTCACTTACATTCATGAAAAATTGAGAGATATACCTTCGGGCTTGCCCTGTAGGCACGCCACTGGTTTCCAGTGTTAGGTACTGGACGCGTACTTACAAAATATTTAAACAAACCCTTGCGTTGACCTTACGCGACATAATTAGCGTGACCTACAGACAATCTTACAAACTTATCTTTAGATTGTTAAACACTCACTCACACGCACGCTCATCAACATACACATTGAGATTCACACGGCTTTCTGAGTCTAAACTATACTCTTAAACTAGGTATAGATTTTATACTAATAAACTTAACGCCTCGCTTTTACAATAGTGCTTTACAGTATTATTTTAAAAATGTACTTTTATGACTTATTTGACCAGATGTGTCTAACAGACACTTTATTGGATTCTCGGGTATTTTAAAGAAAACAATGGCTTAAATATTGAATTAAAACCACAATGAAGAATAAATAATGGACTTTATTAGTATCAAATAATATGATGTTTTAAATTTTATTTATTTACCTAAACAGACATTACAAATAATTGTTTTTAATGAATGTTCAGAGCAGATATTGCGATTGCACTTATCGCAACACTGTTTTGATGTTCTGGATATTTTCGACGGACAGATATGGCAACGTTTCTTCTTTCTAACAGCAAGTTTAGATGGTTGACTACTTCTTTGATCTGAGCCAATAGAATAAAATATTTTAAAGCAAATATAAAACAAATACCCACAAACAATAAGTCTCTGTGTCTATTGGACATATCTGGATTGTTGCAATGCTATTGTTTTCTATTGGGAATAAGTTTTGAACTATTCACGTTACAAAAAATATTTATTAATTTAGACTTGTAAAAAATTGAAGAAGGATTAGATAAAACGACACTTTGTAAAAATAAATACGATTTTATACGTAACAGAACGTAAAATGTGCTCGCGAGACATTTGTGAGTAGTTAAGGGTTAAACCGAGTGTCCTATTCTTGGTATCCTGGAATAGCTCGCAGTTTCTGAAAGCCTAGTCAATCAACGTTTAGTAAATCTGCTGTCAAATCTCATGTCAGCTGTTGTTATCTGTTATCGAAATAACATTAGTCAATCATTGACATGAAATTTGACAACTGATTAAATTGAACAGGCTTTCAGAAACAGGGAGTAATGAAAGCAGCCCCTAGTTCAACGTGGACACACAAACGACTTTACTCGTTTGACACTGCCGCTAGCGCGCCGCACACCTCTGTCGCCAGCTTGACCACTACATACTTCCACCGCACCTACGGTTTGTACTTTACCACTGGCATAATTATACCACATTTTTGATATTTCGCTACCACCCCCGCCACCGCATCCGCGAATTGATGTGAACAAACACTTTCAGAAACAGGGAGTAAAGTGCATGTTCACATTGAAGGTGAAGCGGTGGAGCGCACGGTGAACTTCACAAATTCATGTTCACGTTGGCCGCCAGGCGCTAGGCGTTTGGAATCGTCTCTAGCGACAAGTTCAAACTGATTGAATTTATATGAAGCTGCGCGTGAACCACGCGTTTCGCCGCTAGTTCGACGTGAACACATACAAATTCACACGTTTGATACGGCCGCTAGTGCGCCGCACGCGTCTGGCACGAGCTTGCCCGCTACTTCCACCGCACCGCGGTCTGCGGTTTATACATGACCACTCGCATAATTATACCACATGTTTGATATTTCGCGACCACGCCCACCAACGCACCCGCGAGATGACGTGAACAAGCAATAAAGCTGTGTCCAGATATAGATAATTATGTTCGTTTGTCCGTACCGTACCTTCGTTTCGTATCGAAAAATCCGACTCGCGCTGGATCGGAGCATACCTGTTACCGTATCAAACCGTACCATCGTACCGTACCGAACGGGCGTAAACCTAGCGTTCTTGGATCGCGATGCTGATACGAAACGGAGGTACGGTACGGACAAAAGAACATATCTGGGCACAGCTTAGGACATCCGTTCCCTATCATGGTTCAAAACCAACTGCCCTTCGTTGATTCGTTCTATACTGAATATTTCGAAACACCTGGCTCAAAAAATATACCCCATGCTTTTTTTGCACAATAGATTTTATTAGACCTTTTGTTCATTGTTTCTAAGGGATCTGTTAAAATCTTATACAGATGTGGTACTTGTATTGTAAGTGGCGTTTGGAAATTTCCAAATTCTAAGAATGAAGTGCGTTCTTAGATTTTTTAAAAATATTGCATTTCAACTGACGGCTGCCATAAGCTTAAGTTTTAACGTGTATCTAAGTGGCTCAATATTGTAAGACGTTTAAGAATGAATAAAATATTTAGTTAATAAATATGTGCGTGACTGACAGTCACATGCGCACTTTGTATTACACAAACGGTTATAATTATCGGCAGGGATCTTGATCACAGATCGCGCATGTACATTTTTGGCCTAATAGACAATAAACAGTTGACAATACGTAATAGAGAATAGTCCAATAGATAGACGACGAGCATCGACTGACGAACCAATCGCGTGCAGTCTCGGCGCCCCCGTCTTCTTCATTTCGCCAAAGAGACCAAAAACCAGCTAATGCGCAGGTGACGTTTGTGATCATAACTGATGCCGCTAGTTATACCATTTTGTGAACATATAGGGTAATGTCCCATTAAAGTTCTCTTTTAAATACTAAAGTAAAAGAAAAAAAGAAATAACTACAATAATTCTGTATTTTTAACATTACTATTGACATAAATATTATGATAACTGTTATTACTACACATATAACCAGCTTAGGTCTTGTATGTTGCTCGACATTGTTGCAGCAACGTGTTTCTGTGTTGCTAGAAACATGCTGCTGACAACACAACGTGTTCAGTGGCCAAGAAAGATTAAAATAAACATTGTTTACTGAAACATTTGATTGCTATCAATAATGTAGCTCAACATCAATTTGTTTACTATGAAAACGGGGCATTTGAAAACGGCACATTTGTTTACTATGAAGATTTATGTTCAACAGGTTGTAAACCAAATATTATTTTGCTGATTGTTGCAAAATTAAGCCTCTAAAATATAAAAACTTGGTTTATACCATTCCCCCTCTAAAAACCTTATTTTATTCACTGAAAACAGTGAATAAAAAGCACTTTTACTCACTGTTTTGATGTTTGAAAATGGAACACATCAATGTATTCGACCACAGATTTAAAGAACCTATGCTAGATGCGGCACGTTATTAGATTGTATGAAAACCGAAAGTGTCATCTTTTTTATACCTACGATAACTTCACCCCAGCCATTTAGTGATGTGCTCAGAGTAAACAGAATTGTTTCAATCACTAAGCGTCACTGAGCTAACAGACTTTTTTTAGTACGAACAGTCGAACATGCAGGGCACGCTTGGTCGTGGCTTGCCGTATCTAGTGTAAGTGTAATCTGTGTATTCGACCTATATTGATGTGTTCTAAATTCAATTTGCTTGGTCGACATTTTCGACAAGGAGTTTAGCATTAGAATAAAAACTGTTTTGTGTTCTTTGCTGTCCTTAGTAAATTGGCGCTATTTTGAATACTGTAAGTTGTACGAACACAACGTTTAGTGTTACTTTAATCTTTAATTTTGTGTTTGTTTAGTGTTGTTCTAATCGATTAAAAATGCATTCTAGTGATGAAGATGTGTTAACACCTGAGTTTGTGAAAGAGAGGGCGGCCGATATAGTGGAAAGGTGGAAAGCTTGCTACCCAAAAAATCACGGCTGGTTTACATCAAAGCCAATTTAACTTTTCTTTTTCTTCATTATATGTATATTTTCACTTAAATCTTTCTTTTTCTCGTAGTCATGGTATAAAGTATAGTATGCAACTCTTGAATAAAACGGATTTATATCGAGGGCCATGAATCGCTCGCGTCGCTCAGGATTCTAACACTTGAATCACTCGCTACACTCGTGATTCAATCATCATGAATCACTCCCTACGGTCGTGATTCAATCGTTAGAATCCTTCACTAGCTCGTGATTCATCTATGGCCCTCGCTTTAAATCCGTCCTTTATTCACTAATTGCATAATATACTATTGCAACATATAAAATATGAAAAATATATTCAAATCTCTGACTAGAACTCATTAATCTATGATAGTGACAAGTAAAGGTGAGCATACTCTAGCTAGAACATTCCCATGTAATGTTACGGCAAGAGAGCATTTACCTGTAACATTCCTTTCTATTTTGCATTTACTCTTCGTTGAAATGTCGGATCTGTAGCTCATGTTCTTGTTCAAAAAAATGTTACACAAATTCGCTCGTTGTTTATAAAATCAAGTTGTAACAAAGCGTCGAGCGTCATGCTCAATATTGGGTTCGTGAAATAGACACATTAGAGCGGTTCGATGTTCTGTTACAAGTAAATGCTCTAGTGTGTACTTACCATAAAAGTTGTAATAATTTATAATGCAATTTAAATAATAACAATATATAATACTATGCTTCTGCAAGGTAAATGTCTCTTCTGATTCAGATAAGGAATCGTGAGTAAATCACTCACAGCAATAAACATCAGTCATACGGTCAGTTGCACATTAAATTTTAATGGAGACTAACCATACAATTTCTATCGTTAAAGCCTTCTTTAAAACTGAATGACCTTTTCTGCAACTCAGTGATAATTATGAAAGTTTTAACTAAAGATATTTTTTTTTTTTTTGCGTTTACAGAATCGAGCAGCTGATTTCAACTTATTTTTCTGTGTTGTATCGAGTGTGCTAAATAGTGAAACGTATCGGATCATAAGTTTAAAAAGTTATAGTGCAAATATACGAGTAGGTACTTTGTTTATATGTCGCCTGTAAGTATACCTACGTACTTAATTCCTTTGTTGATTGTTGACATTTATTGCAATATTTATTATAGATAGCTATGTATTTACAATAAAAACCAAAACTTTAAATAAATAATATATCTATGTATAACAATAATAATAAGTCTAAAAACAATATGGCGGCGGATGGCTATGTTCGTTATTCAGAGATACAATTCTTTTGTACTGGTCCAGAACAAGCATTGTTTTGCATTGTCTACTTTTGTTTGAAGTACACCGCCAATAGTCGTACCCTTGATTTCTTGCATGGCGCAGATAGTAGTACTTGTAATCACGGAACAGCAATATGGTTCGACCCTTATTTGTCTTAACGAACTCGAATTCTGAAACGTATTATGTAAATTAAACAGTTGATTAACTGTATTGACAAACCCAAGATAAATATTTTAAAATTAATATTAGATTTTGAAGTAGGTACTTAAATTATATTTAAATAATTTAATTACCTTAGCTTATGATGCTTGTTTATGTATCGTAGGAATCGCATCCATTTTGTATGAAGACTGATTAAATTTTAATGGATTAAGTAGATATATTAAGTATAGTGATCTAGAAAAATAAAAAGGTGTCTAAAATTAAAAGACGCCCTTTAGAAATAATATTACTTTTTATAATACAACTGTAATTAATTAATGGCTAGATTGATATTGTTTTATTAGTATTAAAATAACAAAGTTTTGTTTATTAAAATGGCGTGAAACCAAACTAAATAAATATATTTTATTATAAATCATATAACAACATAATTGATCATCTACAAATTATGAAGGTAAGTTGAAATAAGCTAAATATACCTTACGAGGAAAAATTTTAGAATTAAAAAAAATAGTCTTAAAAAAGATCAAACATAAGATACATATTAATTTTATTAGGGTTGTGTGTGGTTAAATATGTCACAGTTTCGAATAATTTAAAGAAAAGCGGTATTGAATTTTATAAAGACCTGGCCGACAACTCCGACTTACTATTGCCTGCGATTTTACTCGCGTCTTAGAGGAACAACCGTATAAAAAGTACCTATTCTTTAATCTTCCCCAGAATTCAAACTGTTTAAACATTAAAATCGGTTCAGTGGTTTCTCTGGGTTTATCCGTGAAAACGTAAAAAACAAACAGACAAAGTTACTTTCACATTTAAAATATTAGTTTGGCTAAACAGACCTATACTTTTACCCAACCCTAAAATATGTACCTTCACTGAAACAATATTTCGGCGGTGGATGACTATGATCAAAGGGTGCTGCAACAATTTGATTTTCACGATTAATCGCTAGTTTTGCCCTACAGCTTTTACTACTATGGGAGGTACAACGCCAATGATGGATGCCTTTCGTCTCCGAACGCCGAAGATGACAAAAAGTGTAGTCGTTATGCAGAATCAACGCGGTTCCTTGCTGAGATTTGATCATCTTAAAATCTGAAGCAAAATAAAAAAAAATAGTATAATTTATGTGTATTTAAAATTTAATTCCAGGAGAAATATTCAGTAGGTACCTACAACCTACAACAGGTCGTTAATATGATTCACATCATGTGGAAAGTGCCGACCAGGAGTCAGTAGGAAATAAATAATCGTAAAAAAATATTTTTTAATACTAGCTATTTTTATACCAAGTGTTAAAAAGAACTGAAAAGTTAAAAATAAGTTTATTCCGATTAGAAAGAAGCCCTTTTCTCCATTTTCAAGTTTCAAGTATCAAGTTTACAAATAAACGCGTGATACATAGGAAAGAAAAAGAGGGCGTAACACGCTTTTATTTGAAAACTTGAAAATGTAGAAAACAGCTTTCTTGTTGTTGTATGTTCACAGCGATAAGGATATATTCAGAAACCCGACATCAAACTGTCGGGGAAGTGGCTCACTAGACAATACCACCGGATCTGACAAGAAGATTCTCCTTTTCAACAGAGGGACATTCCACCTCGTCCCTTCACCAAACTGCACTGAAAAAAATGTTAGGTTGGAATTAACAGATTCTGCGTAAATGTTACCAAAGTTGCGGTTGATTTCGGTCCTATCACAAATTTTGATTGATTTTACCAAACATAATATGTTTGGTAAAATCCATCAAAATTAATTATTAAGTTGGTGTTGAACCAAATTTATTTGGTAGATTACACCTATATTTTGTTACCAAACTAAATTTTTGAGATTTGTTTGGTAAAATGTACAATACTCTTTTGATTTACATCAGAACTCTGGTACCAACTTCAACGTCTCTAGTCTTGTAACTTCAATAGCGAGGTTTTGTTATATTTATCGTAGTTTCCATGTAATTCAGCCAACCTTTGCTAATTTGGTAAATCCGACAAACCATTTTTTTCAGTGTGGTAGATACAATAAAAATTGCTGCCACAGACGTAACATTTTAATTAATTCTATAATACCTCCCATCAGAACAGTACATGGTTGGTTGATGTGTGTGGTCATTTCTTAGAGCAATAATTTTGTTATCAAAATCTAGCAGCACTGATGCTTTGCAGCATTTGCTTTTCATAGACGAGCATCTCCATAGAGAGCCATATTTCTGGTTCCGTGGTTCTCGGTAGTATGTGTACCCTCTTAGCAGCAGTAAGCTGCTGCCTGTTTGCGATCTTATAAACTTGAGTTCTGAAACGGAGTAAAATGTTTATTTGTTATTAAATATATAAGAGATTCCCAAAAACAACTGACAGACAGGAATCGGTTTAGAACCTCTGCCTAAACCGGGGCAACGCTCTTAACCACTGAGCTACAGTGTCGTGTCTGAATCAGTTGTAACTGGAAACCTCTTTTTACGCCTCTTAGGAGCGTTGGTGACGTCTATCGGAGACTAATTACAGAACGCTTATTTTTTGAGATCTTGTCAACTTGTGTCTGGTCCAATGGTGCTGAATTTTAACAAAAAGCGTTTTAATTAGAAGTTCTTTTTTATTTATAAAAACTTATGAAATTGTGACGGAATGTCAGCTAACTAAAATAGGTATCTACAAGTAAGAAGCAAGTAATGAAACATTTTGCCGTCATTGACATTAAATTTTCCAGTAACTGGGTGAAAGAAATTACAGTTATCATAATTAACAATCTTATTAAAAGTGACACTAATTTACAATAATATTAACACATTTAAAATAAAACATAATAAAAAATTAAAACTACGTGTTTAGTTATAGAAGTTTCTAGGCTTCCACATCATCGCTGTCAGATGGTGATGTGCCCAGATGCATTGCCACTGGCAATGATAATTTTTTAGCCTAAGAACAAGCCAGCCCTCTAATCATGCGAAGTGTCCACCTATCTTCGAACAATTTCCTTGAAAAGAAGACGCACTCTCGGTCCCCATAACTAGCGTTTCGACCCCAAACGGCTCAAATAAATTATTATCTATAAAGTCACTGTATTTGCACTTTTTACTGACAAATATATTAAATTCACAGTAACAATATTTAAAGGCAACATATTTCAAGCTCATAAAGATCACTTTATACATTCAATATTATTTCAACATCAAACAAAAACATAGGACACTCAACAACAAGTTCCCACTTGGATTTGTTATACATTTTAGTAAACATAAATAATTACATACCTATTGTATAATTTTACATTTTTGTATATTGTAATTACACATAGGCGGTAAATGCGTGTGATCATAATTCCCGTAAACAATAGTATTAGCAGAGTCTAGGAGCATAGTTGCTTTACAACGCTTGCTCCTCATTGACGAGCATCTCCATCGGAATAAGCCATGCTTCAGTGACTGGCGAACATGGTAGTAAGTGTATCCATTGAGTTGTATTAACACGGTCCCCTTTTGAGATTTAATGAACTTGAAATCTGGAATAGAGTAAAATGTTGCAATATTATACAGTTTAAAATCAGTGCGGTCTGCTGAGTTATTAGGCCAGCCATCTTCCTACGCTGATGTCGATCGTAAGTATTAATAATACATGTCATTGTTGTCACAGTTATAATGATGCATTGTACAGCTACGCTATATCAGCGGCAAGCTATGATGGCCGACTTGACGTTTAAGTCCGCTCATAAAGTTTAGTAAAAATTGACAACTACTTTTGAAAGAACAATTGCTGCACTTTATAGTTTATAGTGACGCGTCACTATTATATTGACAATAAAGAACAGCAATTGTTCTTTCAAAAGTAGTTGTCAATTTTTACTAAACTTTACAAGCGGACAAACTTCAAATCGGCTATAACGTGCCGCTGATTAATGTCCACGGCGTGTAACATTCTCGCTAACAATGGGTTTCCATAACGACGACGGAACAACGGTCTATACAATTATCTTGAGCGAGTGGAACAATTAAATAGGTATCTAAGTCTCTCGATCACCACCGAGAATACCGATAAGATTTCTATTTTTTTTTATTTCATTACCAGCTCATTCAGAAATATTCCAGAATTTTTCACTTCATTACCTACTGGAACAAAAGGATAACTCAAAAACTACAAATTAATGACACCTAATTTTTAGTAACACAATCACGATAAAATTGTTATAAACATGAATTTTATTAAATAAGAAAATCACACCTGATACCAAGTAGGTAAACTAACATTTGAAAATTTCCAAAAATTCGACCATAAATTACATAAGACAGTATAATATTATTTTGAAAGGTTCCATTACCGTTTTCGTCCAACGATATCAATTATGTACCCTTACTGAAACAATAGGTAATTCGGCGGTGGATGACTATGATCAAGGAGTGCTGAAACAATTTGATTGTTATAATTTACCACTAGTTTTGCCTTACAGTTTTTACTACTATGGGAGGTACAACGCCAGTGATGGATGCCTTTGGTCTCCGAACGCCGAAGATGACAGAAAGTGTAGTCGTTATACAGGATCAATGAGGTGCCTAGCTGCGATTTGATCATCCTAAAACCTGAAACAAAATAAAATACAGGGAACATTTCACAAATTGTTTTGTCGCTATTTTATCATTCATCTAATTAAGGATAATTTAAAAGCTACAAATGACACCCAGATTTTAGTAACACACAATAAAATTATTGCCATAAACATGCATTTTATTGAATAAAAAAAATCACACTTAATCATTTACATGCCAAGTAAATTAACATTTAAAAATGTCCAAAAACTTCGACCCTCATTTACTCAAAACAGTACAATTATGTATTTTAAAAGTTCCATTACTGTTTTCGATCGATGATATAAATTATGTACCGTCATAGAAACGCGGTGGGTGGTTATGATCAAGGAGTGCTGAAACAATTTGGTTGTTATAATTAATCACTAGTTTTGCCTTACAGGTTTTACTACTATGGGAGGTACAACGCCAGTGATGGATGCCTTTGGTCTTCGAACGCCGATGATGAGTGAAAGAGTAGTCGTTGTACAGGATCAACGAGGTGCCTAGCAGTGATTTGATAATTCTAAAACCTGAAACAAAATAGGTACAGATAATTTTTAGTTTACGTACGATTCCAGGAGAAATTTTTGATACAACAGACTGTTGACATGATTCACATCATGTGGAAAGTGCAAAGAAGGACTGAGCAGGAAAATGAGTATGAAACGATGAATTTTTATTGGACTAAAATAATTCCCTGTATTCGACTCATCAATGCAAAATGACGGTATATAACAGAAAAATCAGAAAATTGCATTATGAGTTCTGTAGTTTAAACTCGCCTGCGAATTATTGTCATTTTTAAAAAAATAAGCATAAACTGAGACAATTTATAGAATTAAAAAATTATGGTAGATGATTTTACGTTTTTAATTTTTTTTATGCAATATTTAGTTAACCTTTTAACAAATTGGGTAGTTAAGTAGATGGTGGACACAATATATTTTTTTTGTTTGCGGACCCCAGGGACCTCTCTCCGATAAATTAATGAATAAGATATTAAGCCTTGCTATAGGAGCAAAAAGTTTTATTGTCTTTGTATTTTAAAGTTTTGTAATTTTATATTTTGATGCTATCTAAATTTTATTTTGAATTTTTGACATTTATTATGAATTTTATTAGTATTAATGTATGTATTCTATTATATTATTTTGTGTAATATGTTTTGTAAATTGACTTCTATGGGCCCAGTTACCCAAAATAAATGAATTTTATTTATTTTATTATTTTTATTAATGAACATTTCAAGAAAAATAAACAATCTTAATAGACAATATTTTATTTAGTAATAATGTAACATGTTTCGATCAAATAAAGATCTAGGTATATTCATTCAGTTTTATTGCAACATCCAGTAAAACAAAAGATGGTCAACAACAAGATGCCACCTTGTTTTGTTATACATTTTAATAGATATAGAACCTAAAACATAATTATACATTTTTGTATAATTATACATTTAGGTATAATTTGAAGTGAATCTCTGAAACTTTTTACAATTGTAATTATACGTAGGCGGTGAGTGCGTGTGATCATACATTCCGTATATAATAGTATTAGTAGAGTCTAGGAGCATAGTTGCTTTGCAACACTTGCTCTTCATAGACGAGCATCTCCATCGAGTGTAGCCGTGCTTCAGTGCCTGGCGAACGTGGTAATAAGTGTATCCATTGAGTAGTATTAACATGTTCCCTTTTTGGGATTTAATGAAATTGAAATCTGGAATAGAGTAAAATGTTGCAATATTATACCGTTTAAAATCAGTGCGGTCCGCTAGGCCACCCGCGCTGATGTCCGATCGTGCGTACCTACTAATTATACTTTTTGTACGATGTAAAATATATTTTAATTTATACCGTATTCTGATATACCTTCTAAAATTAATCAAATAAAAACACTTTTCTAATAACTTCGTCATTTAATTTACAAGCATTTTTGAAAAGTATAATAATTATAGTCATAGTAAAGTCTCATTACATGTTTTAATAAAAATTATTCCCTTTTTCACTCTAAGGGCGTTTACACATTACAGCGCCGCGGCGGCAGCCGTGAGTCATGGTTCCGCGCGAATGAAAATGTATGAATATATAATATGGCGGCGCCGCTGCCGCTGCGGCGTCATGTGTAACGACCCTAACACCGTAAGTTTTATGAAATCGATATGTATGTTCCTAGGAATAAATTTTACCTGGCGATTAAAAAAATGGCCCTGACTATTAAAAGGTATTACATAATTTAAATACCGGTGTATGTATTTACTAGTAGAAAATTTTATAACTATAAAGACATTATTATAATAACTGCGTACTTATTCAAATTAAGGGTTAATACATAGGTAACCATTTGCCTATAATTTATAAATGATCTTATTATTTTTGATAGAAATTAATATTCTATTACATTGTTTGAATATGCCCTTAATTTTTTTTCTGGTAATTAAAACATAGTGGTGTATTTATGTTAAGAAATCAATTATTGGTCCTCTCGGGGACCCAGGGGATTGAGGCTCCTAGTATTTTGCCAGTCATCCTGGCCCCTTTAGTTACGGCACTATACCCTAATTAGTCCCACAATAATTAGCGTTTTTGGTTGAAATGCGTAAAGTGATTAGTCTTCACTAGATAGACTCGACTCGGTAGAACTCCAAATGGTTCTTCGCGAATATTTTTCGGCAATATTTTGAATTTGACCTAGGAGGACTTCTCGAGATTTGGGTGCCTTATATTGTGGGCGGCCCCTCCTTATCCCCCCACTGGATATCGGCTGATGATATAACGGGTTCAGTTTAGGGGGGGGATGGGTGTGATTTACATCAGGATCAACAATTTTATCTTTTAAATTCAGTTCTATAGCAGCTCTGCACTTCTTGCTATTATGCGAAGAACATTTCCATGTAGAGGTATGTCTTGTAACGTTTTTCCGAACGTACCAGTATGTGTAGTTCCTGTGGAGTATTAAATTTCTACCGTGCTGCGATTTGATCAACCTGTAATCTGAAACAAATAAGTTGTTTGTAAATTATTCTGTGGATTACAGTGAGCTGAGGCGCAGTTTTAGTTTCAAACCAAATTCAATGCGGTGACTAACTGACTAGTCCGTAAGGCCTGCACTTCTTTCTGTATGTGACAATGATGAGATAGTAAAACACAATTAATAAATATGTAGTAAACAACATCATTAAGCACATTTAGCCAACACTAACGTGTTAATATACTGATGATATTCCTATTGTTACACATTATACGATAACTCTACGAACTACAATAATGTATCCAATCGTTTAACGCCTTAATTAAGGCGCATTTAGACACAAGAGTTGACATTAACATTAAGGCAGGTGGAGCAAAAGCGTACGGCATATTTTTCATCGTCATAATTATGACTTTGCTAATAAAAATGCATTTATATTAAAATAATCGTTTTATTTTGAAGATGAAACCAATGGATTTGGAAATAAAAGTCATAGCACAATGTGTATTATTATAAAAATTCGATCTGTAGAAGGGAAAAAAAGCCAGTGGATAGGTTAATAAAAACGGCTATTATTTGACACATTAACCTAAAGTAATAACACAGTCATACAACAACATTATAGAGCCTTTTTTTTTTTTTTTGAGGATGGGAAATCATCAAAGACCCCTCCCGCTCTGGGCGGAGCGGAAGGGAGTGTCAGACTCTTACTGACTAAAACCCACCCGTGTTCCTTCCTTAGCCCTTTTGTCCGGGTCAGCGGTATCCCTTTCGGACAATCCCGCTACATTATAGAGCCTTAGGCATAAATAAAATAAGTAAGTGCCGATATCGACATTGTTGGCAAAAAAACAATATTATACAATAAGTACCTTATTTTTAACAGTACATAATGGAAACGAAGGATGGAATATGTGAAATGATAGGTACGACCAGAATCCAGTGCTAAGATGACGGCTGATAGAGAAGATGTTGTATAAAAGAAAATACATTACACATTTAAGAGATTCTTCAAAAATCGAATGTCACGAGCGGGATATTACCGCAGTCGCGGTAGTTCAGTTGATACAAAGCAATGGCATGGTTTGCCAGAGGTCGCGGTTCAAATTCCGCTCGCGACATTCGGTTTTTGAGAAATCTCTTAAATGTTTAATAACTTAAGAGAAGCATAACATGGCTTTGACATGTTCAAATTCACAAAAAATATTAGTACACCACTAATAGATTGGGATATGGGCAAAAAGAAGAAGATGATGATGATGATAATTGACAAAAAGGTTAAAGGCATTTTTATGCCTTCAAAAAGATTCATTTAATTTTAATATATCCCCCTCCATGAAGTAAAAAATTTCGCGGTGGATGGTTATGGTTTTTGGACGCTGATACAATTTTTTCATTGTTTGCGTTTAACATTAGTCTCGCCTTGCAGCCTTTGGAGGCGCATAAACTGCATCTCCAGTGTTGCGCACCCCTGCTCGTCCGACGAGTATAGTAGTAGGTATGACGCTTGTAATATAATAAATTTTTCCCTTGCTGCGACTTTATGAATTCAAAATCTGAAAAGAAAAACACAGTTTGTTAATAAATATAATATAACATTTTTTTACATGACGGCAAACATGCATACCTACGCCCTGCCTGGTGGCAAGCAACACCGATGTTACCAAACATTTAAAATGAGGGTTCGCTGTGCTGACAACTGTAGACACAGGTTCCTCACTGTCAATACAGCACATCCTCAGGAGTTCTGGCGACCTTACTCACCACAGGAACACAACACTACCGAAGAGTAGCGTTATTGGCTGTGGTATTCTGTAAGGTGGAGGTACTTCCCCAGTCGGACTGCTTCAGATTTGAGCGAGATATCCCGGTGGGCCCATCTCTCTTTATCACGCCTATCACACCTATCACGCCATCACACCTTAACATCCAATAACATTTTGCCCGACTCGAGAATCGAACCCAGGACCTCACGCTCAGCAGTTACTCTTGCAACCACTAGACCAACAAGGCAGTTTATTAATATTCTTTTTAAAACACAAGCGTTGCCACGATTAATTTGAGCGTGTCGCTAAGATTAAAAAAAACTATTTCTGTTTCTGAGTTTATTCCCAAGTACGTCAGCACGTGTAATCTGTGTACTGTAGGTACAACATTAATTGCCTAACACATTCAATTAATATTTTAAAACAAGAATACATAACTTTTACTATTTAACATTATAATGCGTCATAAAAGGTTAAACAGTTTTGAAGGTGCTAATGCCTTAGGGCCGTAAGATCAATCGTTGTTAAACCAAAAGAAACAATCGAAGGCGGGAGATTAAACTCTCTTCCTAAATTACGGAACTACGACTAATCATACGGTCCTAAGTCTCTGGGGTCAAAGAAATCAAAATACTAAGGTTTAATTACTGCTTCATAAAAAATATATATATTTACCGACCTACTTTATTTTATGACCTGGTTAATTTTTTGTAAAGATCATTGGACATAATATAAATTACGTTATTAAATATTTACTTCGTCAAAAATTAAATAAAATGTCTAATTTCAATTTAATGATACGAAAACGGTTGTATATTTTATTTTCCCGTATTTTTTTCTGGTAATTGAAATTTGGTCGTAAACTTATAATATTAATGAGACATAATTATAATACATTTAACTAAACTTTATAGCATACCCCGTCGACAATATGATGTCTATGAGGTGGATGACTGTGTTCATAATTAGCAGATATAATTTTTTTATTTTCTAATGCAAATTTTGCTTTGCACCTCTTGGTCGATCTTGCCGTGCATTGCCAACGTTGAATAGTTTTATTTTCACTACAAATGCAATATGTGAAATTATTGTATAAAATTATGTTCTTCCCTTGTCTCGATTTTACAAACTTGAAATCTGAAACAAACAAATGTATGATTCAGAATGAAAGGCACAGAGGTTCCTTTTACGATGAAGACAAGGAATAAGGATGTGTCAAAAATCCACAGAATATTAAAATCCTATTAAATAAATATATTTAGCCTTAGATTATCGTTGTTTATTCATATTCCGAGACTTGATTTTAACAACATAAAATATCAACTAGTAACTTAACTAAATTATTTGGTCTTTTTTTTTTCAAAACGTTTCCCCACCCTAGACATTAATCTATTGTGAGTGTGTTTACAAACAAATCTCATATGAGAGCGCTAATGTCTAAAATATAGATATTTATCTAGTTCAGACACAAATGTTCTGATATATTTGAATTAAGTGTATAATATATGATTTGTTGGTTTTGTTTTTAATTTGTATATGAATTAAGCTTTTAATTGAATGAATTATTTTGATACCTACACCTAGCCTTTAATTTATTAATCATACAGTTTTATGCAGAAATAGAAAAAGAAATAGTAGATACCTAAATATTCTAAAACAAACTACAAAGCATCAAAAATTCCTCCGTATCGCTGTCAACTGGTAGCGTGCCCAGAAAACAAGCAGCATTGCTACGTTTTATGGCAATGCTTAATCTTTGGCTAATGTAATAGCCAGACTTTACGATTAATCTAATGAGAAGTCAATGGTTAATAGTCACGAAAAGTATCAACCAACCGCTTAGCGATGTCTTTTCATAGTAGATGAGTGCTCGGACCCCACAATCCGAGGGTCTTAACCCCAAATGACACGAAATTGTAATTTTATTAGAGAAGTTATTATATTTCCACCGTTTGAGGCTCTCTGCCGCAGCGGCAGTGCCAGTACAACGCGCCGAGCTAAGAAGATGGGATCGCCACACGTTGTATCAGCACTAAGGGCCTACCTATCTTCCATGGGAATAAGATGAAATCATTCCGTCTGGTTTCTTGCGATCATCACGTGCCAAGCCAAGCAAGCCAAAAAAAAGAGCCTCAAAGAGATGTTAGCATCAAAGAGGGGGCCCACTAGAGCCCAAGCCTGCCGGGAAAGCGGGATTGTCCGAAAGGGATAAAGGACAAAGGAAGGAACACGGGTGGGTCAGTCAGTCAGTGGGTCAGTCAGTAAGAGTCTGACACTCCCTTCCGCTCCACCCTAGAGCGGGAGGGGCCATTTGATGATTTCCCATCCTCAAAAAAATAAAAAAAATAGGGTAGGTATATTTATGTTTATTTTCCATCACTTTAAGGGAGTTAATGTCATTATTAAAGCAATGCGTACATTCAAATCACTTACAATGATGAATAAGTTTTATGTTGAAAATATTTTTTTCAAAACAAGCTTTTATATTGACCACTTCCCAGCTCCATCATGAGACCCTGGACATCATCTAGGTCTACAGTACTTGTCAAGACAAATCCAATGAGCCCAAACACGACGGAGTTATGTTGACAAGTTTACGAGTTCTGATAGCCACCTCCCGGCTGCATAATGAGACCATGGTACCATATTATTGCATTGCCACAGAGGTGTGTGTGTGGGTGTGTTGAAAATTCGGTTGGGGGGAACTGGTCTAAAATTCTGTTGCAAGATTTGGCCCCATGCTAACAGAGCAAGTTAAATAAAAGCTTGTAAAAATAAACATAAATAGTATCTAAAACGAAAAAAATGCGTCGGCCTTGTCCTCTAGGCACGGCACTCCTGAGGCTCTAGACAAGTTGCTTTTCTGTTAGCGTTCACGCCAAACGATAAGCACATAATGTATGGCAATGACATTACCTGCGGAAAAGTCACGTGACTCACAAATGTCATTTCCATACATTTTATTCGTAGCGTTTGACGCTAACGCTAACAGAAAACTAACTTGTCTAGGGCCTCTGGCACGCTAACGCTGGCAAGAAACCTAAGTACCTACACCTTAAATTATAATATTATATATTATATAATATTAAAGGATCTGTTCCCACAGACAAACTGTGAAAACAGTTTTGTGGGGCTTTGTTTAATTACATGAATATTGTGAAACGTTGATAAATAAAGATACATACATACAAGAGCACGACGGATGATGTCATTAGCCGGGTCCACACCGGACATTCACCGTGCTCAGATCGCGTGCGGCAAGAGCGATTCCAAAGGAATTTGGCTTGCCGCGCGCGATCGGAGCGCGGTGGATCGTTCGGTGTGGACCCGGCTATTGAGGTTCGCGCGTCGCGCTATGCGGGCCGTGCAGTGATAGCCTAGTGGATTAACCATGTGCCTTCCACGGCGAATGGTTCGAGTTCGATCCCGAGGCACGCACCGCTGACTTTTCGAAGTCATGTGCGTATTAGAAATTAATTATCACTTACTTTAACGGTGAAGGAAAACATCGTGAGGAAACCGGCATGTCCTAGAACCAAAAATTCGAAGACATGTGACGTCCACCAACCCGCACTGGGCCCGCGTGGTGGACTACGGCCCACTCCCTCTCACAGAGGAGGCCTGTGTCCCAGCAGCGGGAACATTATAGGCCGATTATGCTATGCTATGCTATGCTATGCGGGCCGCACATCGGCTGCAAAACAAGCTATGGTGTCCAAAGCTGTTGTTATACAGTTTATAGGATTGTAACCCCATTATACTGTAATATATTATAATAAATAAAATAATATAAACGAATATTTGCTTACTACGCCAACCGTGGCGACAGTTTTCACTTAATTTCATAATATACTCCGTCTTTGACTAAATATATCAATTTTTCAGCTGGATGATTATGTTCGTAGCTGAGGGATATTTTTTTGTTGGAGTGTACCACTAATCTTGCCTTGCAGCCTTTAGTGGCGTGAGCCATACATTTCCAACAATCATATTTATTTAACCGCGTTCGGCAGTAAGTGAAGTCCTTGTAGAGAAGTAAGTGCATTCCTAGAGACGTCTTCACGAATCGTAAACCTGGAAAATACATTTTTGTTAATACCTTTATACATAGCAGGGTTTCTTAAAGTGGGGTCCACGGACCTGACGCGGACCAGGGGGTCCGCGACGTGAGTGGCAGGGGTCCACAGCCACTCAGTTCACTCACATATTTATTAGGAAAATAATGTAGATGCATTTGTTGGTTAGCTAAACAATGAAAGTGATTCTAAGTAAAAGTGATTCTTAATAAAGAATCACTTTTATTGGTTAGCTAACCAATAAATGTAATTTTTAATATAAGGTAGTATTGTTTTTTTTTTTCCTAAAATTTTCTTCAAATTCTACGAACTCCTGTTACATGGAATTTTTAAAATTCAAAAAGTGGTCCTCGGCTACAAAAAGTTTATGAACCACTGCTTTATTTACTACTGTTATTTTTTAGGACCAGGATTATACGTCACAAAAAAGCAACCTAAAACGTTTTGGACGTGTATTCCAACATGTCCTAAGTGCACACATACCTGCAAAAGAAGAAGTACATGACATTGTATGTGTGACCGTAGTACAGTGCGTGCTACGCCGTAGCCGTAGCTTTGCGCGTAGCGTAGTGAACAATAAACCAATTTCGTAAACTACGGTTTCAACTAGTTGAAAACTGTCTACATACCCTTACCTATAAATGCCTCTTAATTTAACCACAAAATAATACAAAAATAGCCAAAATGTATGAAAAGTTGTTTTATTTTTTTTACGATTCAATAATTATGGTCTAATAGGGAAAGTTATTCAGTATAACAGATAATATCAACCCCTTTACAGATGCTGATGAATAATAACCGTTCTCAACAACCGATCTATCGGCTCTTTCCCTTGCTAGAGATAGATTTTTGACATTACTTCTATAGAGCTTATGTCAAAGATCTATCTCTAGTAGGGGAAAGAGCCGATAGATCGGTTATTGGGAACAGCCAAAACAACTTGTATGACGTATTATGACGTATAGTGCTCAAAGAAAGAACTATCAGGACTATCAATATTTTTTTAGGACGTTGTAGAGAAGTGCGCTTTTCTTGTGTTAATAGGTACCTACCTATTCTTACGCAGCTAGGAAATATTTAAGAAAAATCATTTACTGCAAAGGATTCCGCTTGACAAAAATTTTACTCAGTTTTCGAGCGATTTTCATGGGATAAATCGATTTGATCCGTACTTCCAGGGACATCCTGTATAAGTGTATATATAAATTGCTCGGCGATCATCGCCAAGCAACTATCTCGGAACGACTATAATTGCTCCATACGATTCCACCACTCGATATTGACAGTTGCCTTGTCAGTTGCCTTGTTAGAAAACACCATTCATATCTGTAGAGTCGATTTATTGATATTGCTACAAATATAAAGCCTATTTAATTCCAGACGACATAATTTTATTGGTAATTTACTTCGATTGCTAATTTTTCCGAATCAGATTTAAGTAAACGTAACGCAACTGATAAAGTATTATTATTGATAAAGGAGTTAAACTATAAATAAATATGTACTTGCAAATATAAAGATTTGATTTATTATCTGTATTAATAGTAAGTTATAGTTACAAACATATTATAATGCAACTACGATTTAAGTAACAAAAAAAACATAATTAAGAAATTAAAGTAGACACAAAAATGTTACATGCCCATGACAAAAATAATTTGAAAACCACTGCCATGTTTTATGAAATAACTAGCTTCCGCCCGCGGCTTCGCCGATTTTTGGGATAAAAAGTAGCCTATGTGTTATTCTGATATGTAAGCTATATTACTGTAAAGATTCATCAAAATCCGTTCAATAGTTTTTGCGTGAAAGAGTAACAAATATCCATACATCTTTACATCCTCACAAAATTTCACGTTTATAATACTAGCTTCCGCCCGCGGCTTCGCCCGCGTTTTCCGGGATAAAAAGTAGCCTATGTGTTATTCCAGGTCCCAGGCTACCTCTTTGCCAAATTTCATCCAAATCCGTCCAGCCGTTTCAGCGTGAAGAAGTAACAAACACACACACACACAGACACACACGCACAAACTTTCGCATTTATAATATTAGTGGGATTAGTAGGATAATTATGTAACTGTTCTTAAATTCTAAAGTATTTACCATTTTTAACAAAATAATTCCGAGGTGGATGATTGTGTGTACCATTGGTGCACACATATTTTCCGTCTGTGTCCACCGATAACATAACATTACAGCGCTTGACTTTGCTTTGCGCGCAACGCCAGTAGTCTAAACCTTTATTTTTAACAAGACGGTAATGGTGGTAGCTAAACTTTTTGTATAAGATTAATTGTGTCCCTCGTTGTGAACTGATGTACTCGACATCTGAAACAATGTATGTGTTTTCAAAATCTAATCGGAATGTAATGTGTTTTAAAAATATTTTTGTAATGGTCTGGCCACACTCATCGCGATAACGCGAATATTAATTAGGCTTTGATCTCTAGTTTTGGCATGTGGCAACCAAGTACATTCTGTAGTTTGTTTTGACTCTTATATTATACACTGGAGAAACCATTTTCCTCTGGCAGACGGCGACCATACGGTTAAGTATTGCAGAAAAATACCTTTCTATACCTAAAAATTAGTTTACCAGGCGTGGTGCATAATTATATCACAACATTGAAATTACGGCTAACACATTTTAAAATTAATAAAAATGCACGCAGAATTATTATGATATTTTATTAATACTCGATTGTTTAATTAGATATTTACAATCAATTAATTTACAAAAAATATTTGTTACTAAACATGATCGTATACATAGAGCAGCATTTTAAAACATAAAATAAATTTCATTTATTTTCATAACTTATTGTACACCAAAATATACAAAATATATATATTATGAATAGCAAATACATTAACGTATTATGCATTTACCCGTCATTGCAAATCTGACGAACTAAACAAAATGGCAACTCTTGTCAATCCATACATTCAATCTCAATTTTTTTTTTGGTTTCTATTCAATACTTTTTGCATTATGGCAAATTACATAAAAATAGTACCATGTAGGTACAGTCGCTAAAAACACAGTTGAAAGTGTGCAAATATGCTTTTTTTTGGATTATGTAGTAAGTAGTCGTAGTCGTAGTAGCTAGTCTATTCTGTGACGACACGCCGGTGATTTCATCGCGAGAACTGTATCATATCATCGGTCTAAATCCGGTGAGCACACGGTGAGATTCTTCCTCGAGCGTAGCGGAACAAATGAGGAAGAAAACTGTCAGTTAGTTCCGCCTAGTGGGCGCTAATTATTTGTAACAAGTAAACTGTCAATCTCCATAGAGATTGTTTAAAATTTGTTATTTTCTCGATTTATACCAAAATATGGGTCGTTGTGTAGCCTTTGGATGTAAGGAAATACCTAGGTGTTCACAAATTCCCAAGTAATATTCGTTTAAAAAGAAAGTGGGAGAAAGCACTCAGAATAGTAAACTTTAAATCAACTGACTTTTCACATTTCACTTACATGCTATGTGGAAAACATTGCTAAAAAACAGACTACGAGACCATTTATAAGACAACCGGTAATATAATGTCATGATACTAATCGTTTGTAAGATATTTTTACTTCAAATAACCTCACTTTGTAACAAAATAGCCTACATCTTGTATAACATTAATATCATTAAAGCTAGCTTATTATAGCGAGATATGTTCATTTTAGAACACATACAACTTTAATAATGTCCTAAATATAGCTAAAACTCGATATTAATGATAAATATAATGTACCTTTCGACCAGCTCAGCTTTTTTTCCTCGTTGCGATTATCCCATTTTTTTCAATTCCTCAAGTAGAATACATAGTTAAGAACGTAAATTGATACAAAAAACTTCGCATAACTAAATTTATCATTCACATAATGCACAGTTTTTACTATAGCTTTTTTGACAGGTGTAACTACCTCACAGCGCCCTCTGCCTAAAAGTTTTCAGTTTTCTTCCCCATTGAAGGAAGCCGTGATACGCGCGCGCTTTACCGACAACCGGAGTGAGAACATCAAAGTGAGATTCTGCCTCGAGCGGTCGCAGACCAATTGGCAGTTCCCACGGTGATATCACGTGTCGTTACAAAATAAACTAGAAGCTTTGTTCTTGAATTATATAGTAAGAGATAATTATCAATTTAAATTAACAGCCACTCATGACTAACTTCGGCCCGGCCAAGTCAGGTCGTGTACTGTAAATAAAACCGTAAAAAAATCAATAAATTAATTTTAGGAAGTAAAAATAACATTGGAAAAAGAAAAGTAGCCGATATCGATAGTTCGGAAATTCACTTAGTTTTAAAATATTGCCCTTTATGAAAATAATACTTAGGAGGTGCGTGATTGTGGAAATCGTGTACAGATAGAAGTTTTTCGTCCAAATCTAACACTAGTTTTGCTTTGCAGTTTCTGTGGGCACAGGCTGTGCATCGCCAATGGTGTAGCCCTTTATTCTTCACCCTTCGAGCATGACAGAACGTGTACTCATTGTACATTATAAGCTTCGTGCCATGCGCTGAATTTATCACGTGGTAATCTGGAACAGACACGTCATGTATGATGTATTTTATTTTGAAATCTAAAACAAAACGATAAGTTAGGGTTATCAGATACCGTGGCACATTTGTAAGGCAATGAAATTAAATAGTTTTTTCTATGTACACTTTTATTAATGTTACGAATACGATATTTATTTACTTGATTTTTTATTTAAATAGTATTAGATTTAAATTAAATACCTAGTGTGTTATCCATCCAAATGTCCACCCCCAATTAATATTTCGCCCTAATTTTTGCGTAGTGTAGTATTAATGTTTGCAAGGACCGTAAGATCAATCGTAGCTTAAACCATGGGACAGAGTTTGATCTCCCGTCTTCAATTGTTTCCTCATGAAACAATAGAAAACAATTGAAGACGGGAGTTTAAACTCTCTTCCGTGAGCTGCGATTAAACTTACGGTCCTAATATCTACACATTAGTTAGTGAATTGTTTCAAACATTAGTGGAAGTAGGTCGAGCGCGTTTCGCAAGTCTGTAGTATTGAGAATTAACCTCGCAGAAAGCGGGTGCTGGATGACTATGGGCATAGTTTGCGTAAATAATTCTGTGTTCACCATCCAAGACTAGTCTCGCCTTGCACTTCCTGTAATTATGAGAGGAGCACCGCCAATGGTCAGTGCCTTTCTTTTTATACAGCAATTGATGGAAGTACGTGTAACCGTTGTGCAGTATCAAATCCTTTCCTCGTTGCGACTTTATAAACTTCAATTCTGAAACAATTTTTTTTTTATTTTCTTTTATTGTGTTGTTTCTTACCTTTGGTGGACATACAATATATTGCTTTTTATTTTTTGTTGTTTCTTATCTGTGGTGGACATAATTTACTATATTATTTTTTATTCTGTGTTGTTTCTTATGTTTGGTGGACATAAAAGGAGTATATACTTTTAACTGAAGCGGTTATATTAATATAAGGATCTATTAGAATACCATGATCGGCTACAATGTTTGATTGAAGAACAAGTAGGTAATTAATTAGAATATTTTTTTTGAGATGTGGTGAAAAAACCGGCCAAGTGCGAGTCGTACTCACGCAGCGAGGGTTCCGTATCATTTTTGGACGTATAAAGTGAAAAAAACCGGACCGCATAACTAAGTTTGTTTGTGAAGGAATTCTGATGATTTTGAAAAAACTGTACTAGTTAGGAACATCGTTTTATTTTTGGTGCAATATTTGGGTCAATTTCTATCAGCTCTAATTATTTCAGATTTTTCGCTCCGTAAACTTCGGAGATAAGGGGGGGGAATGGTATTTTTTCAGAAATTTTTCATCATATGTTGAAAACTGTGAGACATAAAATAAAATTAAAATATATTTTGAAATGTGCAAATCAAGCCCTTTCATATGATATGCCACTTGACCTAGTAACCCCACTTTACTTTTCGGACCCCCACTCCGGCCCCTTTTAGCATTCTTTAAAATTGTTCCAAATTTCAAGTCAATAGCATTAGTAGTTGCTGAAATAAGCAGGTGTGACAGACAGACAGACGAAGTCGCACCATAAGGGTTCCTTTTTTAACATTTTGGTACGGAACCCTAAAAACTGACACAGAGTTGTCACATCGTTTTTTATATTGGTCTTACTCCACCTGTGTCCTAACGGGCATATTAAATTAACGCGTTAATTTATTGACATTAGACGATAACATTATAAACTACAATAATGTAACCTCTCGTTTAGGGTTTATTTTTTAATGCAGCCTTAATAATAATTAAGGATAATGATCCTTAATTATTATTAAGGCATTTGAATACATGGTTTTTAATTATATCGGGACTTTTCGCGTACAAACATCATCAAAATATTAGTATTTTGACTAACCTCGACGTTTCGATCAATTTGTTCAGTCTTCTCGTGACCACGATCAATGCAACTTGATAGGAACGTCAAGGTTAGTCAAAATACAGATATTTTGATTATGTTTGTGTGCAAAAAGTGCCGATATAATTAAAAAACGTGTGCAATTTGCGAAAGTTTAAAAACTACATTTGAATAAAGACGTTAACATTAACAGCAGGTGGATCAGGAGCATAATGAATCATTTAAGGAATAATGAAAATTATATCTAAATTGTTATTAACTTTGTGATTGTTAATAACAATTTTGTCATTAAGTTTCACATAAACTTTTAGCAATTTTATCGCGGACAGCTAATTTTAACATATTCCCCATCGTGGACAACATAATGAGGTGGCTGGTGATTGTGGTCGCTTGTTATCTTTATTATATCTTGGCCGGATAACACTAATGTAGCCTTGCATTTCCTGCTCTTTTGCGATGAGCATCGCCAGTGGTCGGTGCCTTTCCTCTCAAACATTCTACTATGACGGTAAGTATAGCCATTATACAGTATTAGTCGGCTGCCTTGTTTCGCATTTATAAACTCATATCCTAGAACAAATAATATATGTTACGGTCAATCCACATAATGTCAAAAAGTCAATGAAAAAAGATTTGAGGTAAACCTTAAATATTTTTTGTCTACACTAGTGTAATCAAAATCTCTTATTTCTTATATTATTTTATTATATTTTGTCACTTTTATTGAAATCCTACAAATTTGTGTGGTTTAAGCTAAAGCTGCTGTATTTTTAAAGCCGTTTCGCGCATATTTAACTGAAAACTTTTATACGTTGCCCCACACTAGGATTTCTCCTGTATCGTGGGTGCGTTTACAAACACAAATTTCACATACACAAACAGCCAGACCAGTGTGCAATGCGGGAATCGAACCCGCAACACGTCGCGCAGCAGCTAATCTCTCAGCCACTGCGACAACCGTGCGGTCAAAAAATCCTAGGTACCTACTCACTAGCTTAAACTTTTTTAAATACAGACTACTAAATACAATTTTTAAATACAGAATACCAACCTACTAGTTATAGAGCGATTCACATAAGAAGTATGTTGGCGAGAGCCAACATACCGTCGAAGGGACACACAGGGATTACAAAACATTAAGACCACACACAGACACAGGAGTGACAGACATGGGAATGTCTGTCACTCCTGTGTCTGTGTGTGATCTTAATGTTTTGTGTTTTTTGTAGATTAATGTGTTAAAGTAACATATTGACATTCAGGACAGCCAACATATCGTCCAAGGGACTTCTTGCGTGAAACGCTCTTTACTGCGAATATTTTTATTATTAGATTCTAATATATTCTCCATTACTAATAAAGTACTTGGGTGGTGGATGGCTGTGGTCCATGTTACCAGATACAATTTGACCATGAGAATCTATTACTATTTTTGCTCTGCAGTTTTTGCTGCTCTGTGCTGTGCATTGCCAATAGTCCGTCTTTTTATGCGAGGAGTGATGAGTGGAGGCGTATGAATAGTTCTTATGCAGAATCAACCATTTGCCTTGCCTCGATTTTATGTACTTGAAATCTGAAACCAAGTAATACATTCTTAGTATAAAAACCGACCAAGTGCGTGTTAGATCACGCACAGTCTAGGGTTCCGTAGCATGAACTAAGTAGCAATGCTTAGAAGACATAGTGGGATTTTTTGTTGAGGTTCGCTCTTTTGGGCAGACAGAGGTTCAAGAAATACATCCTGCTAAAAGAAAAAAAAACGGAAGAAGGAATAAAATGCATTTATTTGCGTTAACATGACGCACAAAAAAAAAATATAAAAAAAACAAATACCGTACAAGAAAAAAAAACTAAGAATATCTGTACCTAACATGTGACTGAAATAAAGCAAAGATACATAATATGCGCCTAGCTAGGGCGTAAGTGAGTAGGACCTAAGTATAGACCCCATACCGCTTTATACACTGTATATTGTATAAAGCGGTATCGAATCATCAACTTTCGAAAACAAGTAGGGAACCCAAGTATACAGGGTGGCAGGTTAGACAGTGGAAATATTTTAAGCGGTCATTCTACTCATCATTATGAACAACTTTTACTTTGGACCAACCCTGAAATCGCGAAAAAAAAATCAGCTGTTCCATACATTTATGCTCACATAATTCAACAAAATGTATGGAACAGCTGATTTTTTTTTCGCGATTTCAGGGTTGGCCTCATAGTAAAAATTGTTCATAATGATGAGTACAATGACCCCTTAAAATATTTCCACTGTCTAACCTGCCACCCTGTATAGGTAGGTATTAGATTTTGATTTGCATCTTCTCAACCGAGAGACTGTTTTCCATCTCATGGAGTTCTAAATCACAGCAGTCCTGTCAAATGAACTCCTTGCACCTGCTAAGCTACTGTATTTTTAAAGCCGTTTCACCATATTAAGTGAAAACTTTAGCACAATGATTTAAAAAATCTGTACTTACCAACTAGCTTCAACCTATTTACTGCGAATCTTTTTATTATTAAATTCTAATATATTGTCCGTTACAAATAAAGTACTTGGGTGGTGGATGGCTGTGGTCCATGTTACCAGATACAATTATACCATGAGAATCTACTACTATTTTTGCTTTACAGTTTTGGCTGCTCTGTACTGTGCATTTCCAATAGTCAGTTTCTTTATCAAAAGAGTGATGACAGAAGGCGTATGGATAGTCCCTGTGCAGAATTAACCGTTTGCCTTGCCTCGACTTTATGTACTTGAAATCTGAAACCAAGCAATAAGTTTTATGTTGAAAAACATTTTTTTAAAACAAACTTTTATAATGACCACTTCCCAGGTTCAACATGAGACCAGTGGCGTGCATTGAATGTAGGCAAATAGGCAGTGCCTACCTCATAAAATTCAATAAAATCCTTTTAACTATTGCTATATAAATAGATTATCATCATATAACAACAAATCAGTCATGATTGATATATTTTATTTATGTAGTAATAGTTAAAATACTTGTATTCAATCTTATGAGGTAGGCACTGCCTACTTGCCTATATACAATGCACGCCACTGCATGAGACCCTAGGCATTATTTAGGTCTGCAGTACTTGTCAAGACAAATCCAACAAGCCCAAACACGACCGAGTTATGTTGAGAAGTTGAGAAGTTTCCATGGCCACCTGCCGGCCTTATAATGAGACCACCTCCATGGTACCATATTATTGCATTTTCACCGAGGTTACATAATGTGTTCCAAATTTCAGCTCAATTGGTTGGGGGAACTGGTCTAAAATTCTGTTGCAAGATTTGGCCCCCCACTAACAGGGCAAGTTAAATAAAAGCTAGTAAAAATATCTACTCACTAACTAGCTTAAACTTTTTAAATACAGACAATGACACTGCGAATCTTTTTATTATTAAATTCTAATATATTGTCCGTTACAAATAAAGTACTTGGGTGGTGGATGGCTGTGGTCCATTTTACCAGACACAATTTTACCATGAGAATCTACTACTATTTTTGCTTTGCAGTTTTGGCTGCTCTGTCCTGTGCATTTCCAATAGTCAGTTTCTTTATCAAAAGAGTGATAACAGAAGGCGTATGGATAGTTCCTGTGCAGAATTAACCGTTTGCCTTGTCTCGACTTTATGTACTTGATATCTGAAACCAAGCAATAAGTTTTATGTTGAAAAACATTTTTTCAAAACAAACTTTTATAATGACCACTTTCCTGGTTCATCGTGATACCAGTGGCGTGCATTGAATGTAGGCAAATAAGCAGTGCCTACCCCATAAAATTCAATAAAATCATTTTAACTATTACTACATAAATAGATTATCATCATATAACAACACATCAGTCATGATTGATATATTATATTTTATTTATGTAGTAATAGTTAAAATAGTTGTATTCAATCTGTTAAGGTAGGCACTGCCTACTTGCCTATATGCAATGCACGCCACTGCATGAGACCCTAGGCATTATCTAGGTCTGCTGTACTTGTTAGGACAAATCCAACAAGCCCAAACACGACGGAGTTATGTTACAATTATACCATGAGAATCTACTACTATTTTTGCTTTACAGTTTTGGCTGCTCTGTACTGTGCATTTCCAATAGTCAGTTTCTTTATCAAAAGAGTGATGACAGAAGGCGTATGGATAGTCCCTGTGCAGAATTAACCGTTTGCCTTGCCTCGACTTTATGTACTTGTTAAAACCAAGGAATAAATCCTCAGGATAGAAAACGTCCAAATGTATGTAGGACTACGCATAGTCTAGGGTTCCGTAGCATGAACTAAGTAGAAAATAAAGAAAGGCAGAAAGAAAGAAAATGCATTTATTTGCGTTGACATGATGCACTAAATTAATTTAAAAAAAAACAAATACAATAAAAAGGAAGCAAATCTATAACTAACATGTGCCTGAAATAAAGCAAAAGATACATAAGCGCCTAGCGCAGTGCGTACAAGTATAGACCTTATACTGATTAGGTATTGTTTTGCATCTTCTCCACCATGAGACTATTTTTTCATCTTATAAGGGTTCTAAATTACACTTCTATCAAATATTTTTAAAGCCGTTTCGCGCTTGGTAAATACAAACATGAGCACAAGGATTTAAATAAGTTTTATGTTGAAAAACATTTTTCAAAACAAGCTTTAATTACCACTTCCCAGCTTTATCATGAGACCCTGGACATCATCTAGGTCTACAGTACTTATCAAGATAAATCTAACGAGCCCAAACACGACGAAGTTATGTTGAGAAGTTGAGGAGTTCCCATGGCCACCTCCCAGCCTCAGCATGAGACCACCTCAATGGTACCATATTATTGCATTTTCGCCAAAGTTGCATATGTGTTCCAAATTTCAGCTCAATTCGTTGGGTGAACTGGTCTAAAATTCTGTTGCAATATTTGCTCCACTAACAGGGCAAGTTACGAGTAAACAAAAGCTTTTAAATATATTATCTACTCACTAACTAGCCTAAACTTTTTAAATACAGACAATGACACTGCGAATCTTCTCATTAATACATTCTTACATATTCTCCTTTACAAATATAGAACTTGGGTGGTGAATGACTGTGGTCCATCTTACCAGCTACAATTTGACCATCATTTGAATCTACTACTATTTTTGCTTTGCAGTTCTGACTGCATCGTCCACTGCAATGCCAATGATCAGTTTTTTTATTAGAAGAGTGATGACTAAAGGCGTATGTATAGTTCCTGTGCAGAATTAATCGTTTGCCTTGCTTCGACTTTATATACTTGAACTCTGAAACCAATCAATAAATTAGCAAATGATTAGTCGACGGTTCCGTAGCATGTACTAAGTAGCAATGTTCTCGTCAATTCACTAAAAGATGGCTAGATTACAGTGGCGTGCATTGCATAAAGGCAACTAAGCAGTGCCTACTTAACTATTTTAACTATTACTAGGTAGGTACTTAAAATACTCGTATATCAATCGTCACTGATGATTGTTATATGATGATGATATATTTATTTAGTAGTAGTTAAAATGATGATTGAATCTTATGAGGTAGGAAAACGCGTAAAGTTTATAATTTATTATAAAATACGCAAAAAATATTACTTAATTAGGTTATACATATATTCATAATAGCTTTCATTGACCCACAAACGTTTACACCTAAAAGATGAAAAAATAACATGCTTCTAAATGGGTAGGTATGTAATTTTATTCCTCCAAACAAAATTGATTTAGTTAGTTATTAAAGCGACTCTACGAGCCTGTCTTTTTTAAGATATTCTGATGTACTGTCCACCACTATCAATAAAGTATTTGGGTGGTGGATGGCTATGGTCCTGCTTATTAGATACAATTCTACCATGAGATTCTACTACTATTTTTGCTTTACAGTTTTGGCTGTTCCGTCCTGTGCATTGCCAATAGTCGGTTTTTTTTTTAGAAGCGTGATGAGTGAAGGCGTATGAATAGTTCCTGTGCAGAATTAACCATTTGCCTTGCCTCGATTTTATGTACTTGAAATCTGGAACCAAGCAATATTCAACTCAATAAAAGTTGACTAAACTCTTAATATAATAACCGCCCGAGTGTATGTCGGATCACGCATAGTCTAGGGTTTCGTAGCATGTATTACGTAGTAATGTTCTTGTCAAGTCACAGAAAGATGGCTGAATTTTTTAGTCAGGTATATGTAATCTGCAAGCGTAGTAGGTAGTTTATGTCCGTTTGAGTACTAAACGCTTAATAAAAAAGTTAAAAAAATACAAATATGTTTATTTCACATAGGCCTAACCACAAAAGTTAATATTATAAATGCGCAAAACAACTAAGTAGGTACCTACTCAATTAGATCAAATATTATAATATATTCATAAGAATTAAGAATTAACCACAAACGTTTATAACTATAATAATAAAAAATTAAAATCTATTTACAAATGATTTTATTCCTCCAAATTTATCTGAAAAAATAGTTATTGAAGCGACTAGGAGTCTTACAATAATCTCACATATTGTCCACTACAACTATCAATTAAGTATTTGGGTGGTGGATGGTTGTGATCCTGGGTACCGGATATAATTTTACCATGACAATCTAATACTATTTTTGCCATGCACTTTTTGGAGCGTCTTGTGCACTGCCACTGGTCACTATTCGTCTTGATAGAGTGGTAATAGAAGCCGTATGTATATTCTCTGTGCAGAATTAACCGTTTGCCTCGCGTCGTCGACTGTATATACTTTGTGACGGAGTCATCCTTCTTTCATCATTTAGTGCTGGCAATGTTCCATTGCTGGCCACTTCATTCATCCCATTCTTCTAAATTCGGTTTAGATTTTAACTTTAAATTTCAAAATTAGAACATCTCATATTTTTTTGCATTGTTTCGTCATTCTTGGTCTGGTCTCCAACGACATCACTTGTGACCGCTGAACCGCTGTACTGTTATTATTTATTATCTACTACTTATTTATCGAGTGTGCAAAGCTATAAGCAAATAGTCTCTTTTGTAACAGTTATTTTTATACCTCTGTGTAACGTTATAAAGTGCAAATATACAACCTACGTCTCGTAATATACCTCTCTAACCATAATGCAGTGTTTTATTTAAAATATCAAGATTTGTGTCTGTGGAGGCTCCCTCCAATAGCTAGCCGAGGCAGGGAGGACGGATGAGGGAGGCACTCTGCGACAAATTGAAACCTAAAACCAAGCAATATCCCTGTCAACTCGATAAAAGTTGTCTAAATTCATAATATGAAAACCGACCAAGTGCGTGTCGGATTACGTACAATCTAGGGTTCCGTAGTATGTACTAAGTAGCAATGTTCTTGTCAAGTCACTGAAAGATGGCTAAATGTTTTAGTCAGGTATAATATGTAATCTGCAAGCTTGGTACGTTATCTTCGTTTGAGCACTAAACGCTAAATAAAAAACGCGTAAAGTTACAAAAATACAAAAAAAATACAAAAATGTTTATTTTACATAGGCCTAATTACAAAAATTAATATTATAAATAAGCAAAACAACTAAGTGCCGTACTTAATTAGATCAAATATTATAATATACATATTCATAAGAATTATTATGAATTAACCACAAACGTTTATAACTAAAATATTTAAAAACTGAAACCTTCCAAATGTTTTTATTCCTCCAAATAAAATTTAAAATATAGTTATTTATGCGACTCTACAAGTCCTTATTATATTATCATACGAGGAATCTCTATAACTCGAACCTTGTTAAGTCGAAATCCTCAGTAAGTCGAAAAAAAATGCCATTCTCTTCCGCTGAGCCCATAAATACGCGGTATCTCGAATTATTTAGACTTTGTAACTCGAACAAAATGTTATTTCCCTACGAAGTGTTTTTAAACATATTTTTAATCTATAACTCGAATTTCAAAAAGGAGACTCCGTAAGTCGTAGTTAGTAAAATACTATAACGTCTTATTTGGAATTCCCCGAAACAATAGCAATAAAATCCAAAATGAATGTTCGGGTTCGGGGCTTCTAATCTATTGTGTTTGTCTTGTATGTACACGTGCAATGAATGAATACATTCATTAAACTTTCAAAATATTACAGCTGTAAACGTTATGTTTGTTCCTTGTTCATTGTACATTGAGGTTGAAAAAATAATTGATAAAAAATCTGCAAATTGTTCAGATCAAAGGAACATAACGAATTATTTTAGTGTACAGTTTACTTAACTGTTAAGTAATTTGTTTTAATATGTAAAATAAATAGTATAAAACTTAAGTTGAAGTTGACCTATTCGAAAAATATACCTACTTAGAAATCGCGCCTTTATAAGTCGAAATTTCAGCAGTTAAATCAAGTAAGTCGAAGTTCTTGTTAAGTCGAAAACTCGTTAACTTGTTTTTTTTTACATTTCCCTTGATATTCGAGTTATTGATATTCCACTATATTGAGAAATAATAATAATAATAAATGATTAAATGTTTTTTATTTATTTTTATTGAAATATTTAAAAATGTAAAATATATGTAAATAAAATGAATAAAGAATAATAATAATAATCCTCCACACCGATTTCGGTAATGGCGACCGTTTCGACTCTAATGGCGTCGTGCGTGTGCTCGTACATGACTGGTGTACCCTATTTTATGCGTAAAGGTCCGTGCACACTGCAGACATGTCAGGGTACAGGCCACAATGTTATAGTTGATAGCTACAGGTGGTCGAGCTATCAACTCGTCACGTTTGGCATCCAACTCAGAAAGCCGGCGTACTTCAAAGTCAGAGACTCTTTCTCTAACGCGGCTTCTCCATTCTATGCGGTTGGATGCCAGATCCTCCCATTGAGACGGGTCTATGTGACATATTGAGAAATACTCTTAATATGTCCACTACTACAAATAAAGTATTTGGGTGGTGGATGGTTGTGATCCTGGGTACCGGATATAATTTTACCATGACAATCTAATACTATTTTTGCCATGCACTTTTTTTTGGCGCGTCTTGTGCACCGCCACTGGTCACTATTTGTCTTGATATGGTGATAAAAGAAGCAGTATGTATATTCTTTGTGCAGAATTACCCGTTTGCCTCGCGTCGACTTTAAGTACTTGAAACCTAAAACCAAGCAATATTCCTGTCAACTCAATAAAAGTAGTCTAAATTCTTAATATAAAAACCGACCAAGTGCGTGTCGAATCACGTATATTCTAGGGTTCCGTAGCATGTATTACGTAGTAATGTTCTTGTCAAGTCACTGAAAGATGGCTGATTTTTTTAGTTAGGTATATGTAATCAGCAAGCGTAGTACTTTATTTCCGTTTGAGTACTAAACGCTAAATAAGAAACGCGTAAAGTTACAAAAATACTAAAATGTTTATTTCACTTAAGCTTAATCACAAAAGTTAATATTATAAATACGTAAAACAACTAAGTACTTACTTACTTAGATCAAATATCATAATACTTATATTCATAAGAATTATAAATTAACCACAAACATTTATAACTAAAATATTAAAAAAATCAAAGCTTACAAATGATTTTATTTCTCCAAACAAAACTGAAAAATTAGTTGGTTATTAAAGCGACTAGGAGTCTTAAAATAATCTCACATATTGACCACTACTGCCAATAAAGTATTTGGGTGGTGGATGGTTGTGATCCTGTGTACCGGATATAATTTTACCATGACAATCTAATACTATTTTTGCCATGCACTTTTTGGAGCGTCTTGTGCACTGCCACTGATCACTATTCGTCTTGATAGAGTGGTAATAGAAGCCGTATGTATATTCTCTGTGCAGAATTAACCGTTTGCCTCGCACCGTCGACTGTATGTACTTGAAACCTAAAACCAAGCAATATTGCTGTCAACTCAATAAAAGTTGTCTGAATTCTTAATATAAAAACCGACCAAGTGCGTGTCGGATCACGTACAGTCTAGGGTTCCGTAGCATGTACTAAGTAGCAATGTTCTTGTCAAGTCACTAAAAGATGGCTGATTTTTTTAGTCAGGTATATGTAATCTGCAAGCGTGGTACTTTATGCCCGTTTGAGCACTAAACGCTAAATAAAAACGCGTAAAGTTACAAAAATACAAATATGTTTATTTCACACAAGCCTAACCACAAAAGCTAATATTATAAATACGCAAAACAACTAAGTAGGTACCTACTTAATTAGATCAAATATATAAAAATGAATTGCTGTTCGTTAGTCTCGCCAAAACTCGAGAACGGCTGCACCGATTGACGTGAAACTTTGTACAGTTGTTGTAGGCCCAGCCAGGGAAGGTTTAAACACCGAGTATTGCAACGCATGCCAGGCACAGCTAGTATATTCATAAGAATTATGAATTAACTACAAACGTTTATAACTAAAATACTAAAAAAATTAAACCTATTTACAAATGATTTTATTTCTCCAAATAAAACTGGAATATTAGTTAATTATTGAAGCGACTAGGAGTCTTAAACTAATCTCACATATTGTCCACTACTATCAATAAAGTATTTGGGTGGTGGATGGTTGTGATCCTGGATACCGGATATAATTTTACCATGACAATCTAATACTATTTTTGCCATGCACTTTTTTCTGGAGCGTCCTGTGCACTGCCACTGGTCACTATTTGTCTTGATAAGGTGATAAAAGAAGAAGTATGTATAATCTCTGTGCAGAATTAACCGTTTGCCTCGCGTCGTCGACTGTATGTACTTGAAACCTAAAACCAAGCAATATCCCTGTCAACTCAATAAAAGTTGTTCAAATTCTTAATATAAAAACCGACCACGTATAGTCTAGGGTTCCATAGTTCCACGTATAAGTAGCAATGTTCTTGTCAAGTCACTGATAAATGGCAATTTTTTTTGTCAGGTAAGTATATGTAATCTGCAAGCGTGGTACTTTATATACGTTTGAGCACTAAACGCTAAATAAAAAAACGCATAAAGTTACAAAATTCAAAAATGTTTATTTTACATAGGCCTAGTTACAAAAAATAATATTATAAATATGCAAAACAACTAAGTACTATTAGATCAAATATTATAATAAAATTATTCATAAGAATTATGAATTAACCAAGAACGTTTATAACTAAAATATTAAAAAACTGAAACCTTCCAAGTTTTTATTCCTCCAAATAAAATTTAAAATATAATCATTAAAGTGACTCTACAAGTCTTTATTTTATTATTATATATATTGAGAAATCTTCTCAATATGTCCACTACTACAAATAAAGTTTTTGGGTGGTGGATGGTTGTGATTCTGGGTACCGGATATAATTTTACCATGACAATCTAAAACTATTTTTGCCATGCACTTTTTTTTGGTGCGTCTTGTGCACTGCCACTGGTCACTATTTGTCTTGATATGGTGATAAAAGAAGCAGTATGTATATTCTTTGTGCAGAATTACCCGTTTGCCTCGCGTCGACTTTAAGTACTTGAAACCTAAAACCAAGCAATATTCCTGTCAACTCAATAAATGTTGTCTAAATTCTTAATATAAAAACCGGCTAAATGCATGCCGAATCACGCATAGTCTAGGGTTTCGTAGCATGGACTAAGTAGCAATGTTCTTGTCAAGTCACTGAAAGATGGCTGAATTTTTTAGCCAGGTATATGTTATCTGCAAGCGTGGTACTTTATGTCCGTTTGAGTACTAAACGCTAAATAAAAACGTGTAAAGTTACAAAAATACAAATATGTTTATTTCACATAGGCCTAACTACAAAAGTTAATTTTAGAAATACGCAAAACCACTAACTACCTACTTACCTACTTATTTAGATCAATAAAATATACTCATAAGAATTATGAATTAACCACAAACGTTTAAACCTAACTAAAATGTTAAAAAATTGAAACCTATATACAAATGATTTTATTCCTCCAAATATAACTGAAAAAATAGTTATTGAAGCGACTAGGAGTCTTAAAATAATCTCACATATTGTCCACTACTACCAATAAAGTATTTGGGTGGTGGATAGTTGTGATCCTGGGTACCGGATATAATTTTACCATGACAATCTAATACTATTTTTGCCATACACTTTTTGGAGCGTCTTGTGCACTGCCACTGGTCACTATTCGTCTTGATAGAGTGGTAATAGAAGCCGTATGTATATTCTCTGTGCAGAATTACCCGTTTGCCTCGCGTCGACTTTAAGTACTTGAAACCTAAAACCAAGCAATATCCCTGTCAACTTAATAAAAATTGGCTAAATTCTTAATATAAAAACCGACCAAGTGCGTGTCGGATCACGTACATTCTAGGGTTCCGTAGCATGTACTAAGTAGCATTGTTTTTGTCAAGTCACTAAAAGATAGCTGAATTTTTTAGTCAGGTATGTGTAATCTGGAAGTGTGGTACTTTATGTCCGTTTGAGCACTAAATGCTAAATACACGTAAAGTTACAAAAAAGTTTATTTTATATAGGCCTAATTACAAAAGTTTATATTCAAAATACGCAAAATTAACTAAGTAGGTACTTATTTAGATCAAATATTACCTATAATATATTCATAAGAATTATGAATTAACCACAAACGTTTGTAACTAATATATTAAAAAACTGAAACCTTCCAAATGTGTTTATTCTCCAAATAAAATTTAAAATATAGTTATTAAAGCGACTCTACGAGTCTTTATTATATTATTATACTATGCCCTTATTATGGTGGATTTGTCGATAAAATTGATCATGTTGCTTTTAGCGAGAGAGGTGACAAAATGTTAAATGGCTCTTAAGCCATTTTACATTTTGTCATATTGTTTTCAGAATTAATTATATTTTTTGGTAAAAACACTTTTAACTGAACAACTTGTTCACGTTTTAGCCTGAGCTTCGAACAAACTAAGCTATTTCCTTTCAATTTAACTAAGTGTCAATATAATAGGTTATTTGCTTAGGTGCCCGTTTTTTTTGCACTTTTTGCGTTGGTGGATGGTTGTGATACTGGGTACCGGATATAATGTTACCATGACAATCTAATACTATTTTTGCCATGCACTTTTTTTCGGCACGTTTAGTGCACTGCCACTGGTCACTATTCGTCTTGATAGAGTGATAATAGAAGGAGTATGTATATTCTTTGTGCAGAATTCTCCGGATGCCTCGCGTCGACTCTATGTACTTGAAACCTAAAACCAAGCAATAACATGTCAACTCAATTAAAGCTGTTTAAATTTTAGTATAAAAACAGGCCAAGTGCGTGTCAGATCACGCACTGTCTAGGATTTCGTAGTATGTAGCAGGGATGTTGCAAATATTCGCATCCGCATCCGCAATTGCGGAGCTTCCGCATCAATATGGACATCTGCATCCGCATCCGCATCCGCAATAATTATTGCGGATGTTCATGCGGATGCGGATGTACCACAGGTCGCGGCAAGAAAGAAATAGGCGAGGCCCGGCGACTAGCGCGTGTCGTGCATGTACTCCAGACCAATAGGAGTGAAGTTATCACCAATAGCACACAGGTTTTTATTAACACCACCAGCCACTGTTGCCACTTTTGCGACCTTGACGCTAGGAATGTATGACTTTTGCATACATTTCTAGCGACAAAGTCGCGAAATTGGCAACACTGCCACCCAATCAGCCAGTGTTCTTATACACAATAAATGACATATTATATAAGCACCCTTACAGTTTTAAAATTAAAACCTTTTCCCAATGACTAAAAGTAAAACTTTTAAATATACATACCTACCTACAATCACTACCATATAATTAATAATTATTGTAATCTTAATATTTTATTTTTTTTCATATCAAGTAGGTACTAAAGTATTGGCCATTAGACATTATAAATTTGAATGGTGGATGGATGTAGTCCTGGGTGCTAGATATAATTTTACCTTTACAATTCAATATTATTTTCGCCTTGGACTTTTGGGTGTTGTGTGCTGTGCAGCGCCACTGGTATGAATCTGTGATAGAAGAGTGATAATAGAAGCTGTATGTATAGTCCTTGTGCAGAATGTTAAACCGCTTGCCATGCCTCGACTTTATGTACTTGTAATCTGAAACAAAAGCAGTATTCTTGTCAACTTCACACAAGAAAGCTAAGGCCGAGATAAATAGACGTTACTTAGCACGTACTTTGGCTAAGCTATGTTCCAGTGACAACGATACTGCTTAGTCAAAGTACGTGCTAAGTAACGTCTATTTATCTCAGCCTAAGTGTTTTTTTTTCAGTAAACGAGTCGATCCACTTGTAAGAACACTAAATAAAAGAAGCGTTAAATTTAAAGGAACATAATATATAAGGTGCTCTAAAAATATCTGCCACGGCTGCAATGTGAGAAAGTATTGTGTTTATAGATTACAATAGTAAAGATAAATTATTGATTATTTGTCACATTTTTTTTTCATACAAATAAAGTACGTATAAATTTTAGTAGATTAGGTAGTGACGAACTAGTCAGCTGATATCAGTTTTCATTCACAGAACAGATGGAAAGAGATAGCGGTTGTTTTCATTGACGAAGCGACTTTGTGAACCACGTTATGCAGAGTAGAGTCAATGTTAATTTAACTTCTTTATTTTCTCAAATTCAATGAACTGTTCCGGGGTGCGAAAGTTCTTCACTATTGTAATCTATAAACACAATACTACCTCCCATTAAAGCCGTGGCAGATATTTTTATAGCACCTTATATAAGTATAATTATGGCGCAAAAACTTCATGGTCTAAACAAAAATTACTTATTTTTTATCAGCGGCAAGCTATGATGGCCGATTTAACGTATGAGCGGACTCTCTCTTTCTTAAACTTTATAGTTCGGTAAAAATTTACAAATACTTTTGAAAGAACAATTGCTGTACTTTATTAGTGACGCGTCACTATTGACAATAAGGTACAGCAATTGTTTTTTCAAAAGTAATTGTTAATTTTTACGAAACTTTATAAGCGGACAAACTTCAAATCAGCCATCATAATGTGCCGCTGATACCTGTATCAATTCATTTTATTTCTCCAAATAAAAGTGAAATATGTATTTATTGTAGTTTTGAAAACGATCCCATGAGTCTTTATTTATTAAATTCCGATATATATTGTCCATCACTACTAATAAAGTATTGGATTGGTGGATGGCTGTGGTCCAGGATACCAGATATAATTTTATCATTAGAGTCTACTACAATTTTCGCCTTGCAGTTTAGGTTCATGCGTCTTGCGCACATCCATTGGGAAGTTCCTTTGGTGGAAGCGTGATGCTGGAAGCGATATGTGTACTCTTTATGCAGAACTAACCGCTTGCCTCGTCTAGACGTTATGTACTCAATATCTAAAATAAAACAAGGTTTTTGTGAACTGGAATGCTAGATTTTTTCTGTTAGCGTGGTGTACCTACATACTTTCTGAGAGCACTTAATAAAAGACGCGTTAAGTTTAATATAATCTGAATTATTATTAGTGTAAAATGCAAAAATACTACTTGATCAGCAAAAGAATTGTTTATTATAAAAATACAACCATTAAATAATATCAAAGATTAAAATATAAAGACAAAAACAATTTTCAATGTTATTCCACCAAATAAAATTAAAATACCTATATAGTTTTAAAAAGACGCCACAAGTCTTTTTAGGGTTCCGTAGTTAAACTAGAGACCGTTATAGTTTCGTCATGTCTGTCTGTCTGTCACACTCTCTTAAAATCTACAGTTCTTAACCAATTTGTATGAATCTTTGCAGGTAGATGTCTTTTGTGAACCACCATAAAGTGTAGTAAAATTACAAACGAGTCGGGTAAAAAAATTGACTGTCCTACTGAAAGTCGAAATTTGAAATGCCGATGCACCGTATGCATAAAGTTCAAAAGACCGATGTACGGAACGGCGAAAATTTGCTATGACGAATTACTAAATATCGAATGTTCATCATGGCAATGTACGGAACTTCGAAAGCTTGCTATGACGAATTACTAAATATCGAATACTTATTTATCATCGATTCTGAGAGAGTATTTTGCTTTTATTTATTATAGATGTAAAGATAACTTAATTAAATTAAAAGTTAAGTTTAGTTCATGTTAATTTTGTGTAACTAGTTAGGTACTTAGGTACTAACAAGGTTAATTAATTTTTTAAATTTTATGATTAAAACTCGGATAATTTCGAGTAGGACTCACACCCTGAGGGTTCCGTACAAACATGATTATGTATGTGCATGTAGATAATATATTAAATAAAATAAAATATTCCACTAGAAATATGCAATAGCACCATCTATGAGTAAGATGCCGCTATTACATACCTACTTCTTCTAGTGGCGTCATCTATGAGCCTCGGACTTACCACAGACAGACGGACGACAAAGAATACCATACATGAAACTGAGAGCTGAAAATGTGTCCACAACCCCTATGCCTTTGTATCCGAGTTGTCAAAAAATCTGGAAAAGTTAAGCTTACCACCTTATACCACTTAAAACCATTTTCTAATGATATAAGATAAACAAGATACGTCAATTAATTAGTAGCAGCAAAAATAACTTTGTATTTCATAACACTTATATTTGCCGTCGGAAAACTTCAATACTTTTTGCTACGGAACCCTAAAATGTGCGTGGTCGTGGTATATTAAATTCTGATATATTGTCCATCACTGCTAATAAAGTATTTGGGTGGTGGATGGCTGTGGTCCAGGTTACCAGATATAATTTTATTATAAGAATCCACTACAATTTTCGCCTTGCAGTTTTGGCTGATGCGTCCTGTGCATAGCCACTGAGAAGTTCCTTTGGTAGCAGAGTGACGCTGAAAGCAGTAAACGTACTCTTTGTGCAGAACTAGCCGCTTGCCTTTATTCGACGTTATGTACTCAAAATCTAAAAAATAAAACAAGGTGTTTGTAAATTACTGGAACGCTAGATTTTTTCAGTATAAGCGTGGAAATCTTGTAATGGTGCTCCCATATTGATGTTAGAAAATGTTTACAAACATTTTCTAACACTTACACATTTACATAAGTATTAGTATTTCATATACAGTATTAATGTTTGTAAACATTTTCTAACAGCATTGTGGGAGCACCATAAGCGTGGTGCATACTTTCTGTCCGTTAGAGTTCTTAATAAATTCGTGTTAGGTTGAAAGGAATTTATTAGAGTAAAACGCAACAATACTACTTGTTCTGAAAAAACAATGTTTATTATTAAAAATAATGAATATAAAACCACAACCGTTAAATACCTCCAAATATAAAACAAAAAGATTAAAATATAAAACAAAATAAAAAAGATTAAAAAAATAAAATTTAAACAAATATTTTTTGTATTCATTTTAATTTTATTCTCCAAATAAAATTAATATATTTAGTTTTGAATAGACCCAAGTCTTTTTTATGGTTCCGTAGTAAAACTAAGAACCGTTTCTATCTTCGTGTCCGTCTGTCTGTCTGTCACACCTACGTAAAATCTACAGTTCTTAACCAATTTGTATGAAAATGCGATAAATGTCTTATGTGAACCGCCATAAAAGCGAGTAGTAAAATTAAGAAAATAATATATTTAAAGGGATCCATACATAAAACTGAGGGCTGAAAAGGTGTCCGATCCCGCTTTACCTTTCCAACCGCATTAACAAAAAATCTGTCAAAAAAAAACTTGTAGCACAAAATAAACACTTTAGAATTATAATATTCACTTTTTTGAGTTTTCAAACGGCAAAAATTACTCTGTAATAATACTAAAGTCTTACTAATATTATAAATGTGGAAGTTTGTGAGTATGGATGTTTGTTATTCTTTCACTCAAAATCTGTTCATATACGGATAACTTATACAAAAAATAACACCAAATAATATATCCCAAAAACGCGGGCGAAGCCGCAGGCGGAAGCTAGTATGTACATAATAATATTATGAAGTAATAGTTGCGGCCAGGAAACTGAAATACTTCTTGCTACGAAACCCTACAATGTGTTTGTTTGGTCTGACACGCTTATTGCGGATTTTATTAAATTCTGATATATTGTCCATCACTACTGATAAAGTATTTGGGTGGTGGATGGCTGTGGTTCTTGTTACCAGATATTATTTTATTATTAGAATCTACTACAATTTTCGCCTTGCAGTTATTCCAGATGCGTCCTGTGCATAGCCACTGATCAGTTCCTTTGGTAGAAGAATGATGCTGGAAGCGGTATGTGTACTGTTTGTGCAGAACTAATCGCTTGCCTTTATTCGAAGTTACGTACTGAAAATCTAAAATAAAACAGACTTTCTTGTACACCATTGATAAATGATAAATGATAAATGATATTTATTTTGTAATAGGTTAAAAATAACACTTTTACACGTCAAAACATTTTTTTAAGCTAGATGAGTTCGGTGTTTCCTATATGACTACCTTTGAGAAGAAACACCGAAACAAACTCAAAGGTTGATGTCTCTTTTAAAGTCCAGACAATTAAGATAAATTGTGTAAGAACCATGCAGGTTAGTCTGAAATGGCCTTTAGAGGAAAGAGCCATACAGATTTGAGTGGACCTGATCTGACTGTGCACGCATGTGCCGGGTATCGTGGTAGCTCAACCCAGACTTAGGGAGCTCAACGACCCGACGAACATTACCATCAGAGAGGACATTTGGGTAGGCCCCCTAAAGTACTCAAACTGTCAGACTGAACTTGAGATCTATAACAGTAACATAATAACCCACATAGTACTCACATTTACAATAATTATAATCAATATATTATCATTATTATCACATTCAATGTCATTTTGTATATAAATTGTTTCAAAAGGAAACATTCAATGTCAAAGTGTATATTGGCATTGGAATGCTAGATTTTTTCAGTAAGTGTGGATAATTGGTATGCGTGGTACATAGGTATTTTCTGTTCGTTAAGAGCATTTATCAAAAGAAGCTATAAGTATGTAGGAATTTATTAGTGTAAAACGCAAAAAAATATCTTGATTTGAAAAAGAGTTGTTCATTGATAAAAAATATGAATCACAAGGCGCGACTAGATCAAAGATTACATAAAAAAATACAATTATCAATAATTGAATTCCTCCAAATAAAATAAAATTATTTAGTTGAAAAAAGACCCCACGAGACTTTTTTTAAGAAAGTCTGATATATTGTCCATTTTTACTAACAAAGTATTTGGTTGGTGGATGGCTGTGGTCCAGGTTACCAGATATAATTTTATCATAAGAATCTACTACAATTTTCGCCTTGCATTTTTGGCTGACGCGTCCTGTGCATAGCCACTGATCAGTTCCTTTGGTAGAAGAATGATGCTGGAAGCGGTATGTGTACTGTTTGTGCAGAACTAACCGCTTGCCTTTATACGACGTTACGTACTGAAAATCTAAAATAAAACAAGGTTCTTGTATAAGCTACAGGAACTCCAGACTTTTTGTACACGGAACGCTAGATTTTTTTAGTAAACGTGGAACATACTTTGTTTTATTTATAAAGCACTTAATAAAAGAAGAGTTAAGTTTAAAGGAATTCATTAAAATAAAACTCAAAAAAATATATAGGTACATACCTACTTGAAAAAGAATTGTTCATTGTAATAAAAATTATTAATTACAAGCCACAACTTTACATCAAAGATTAATACATAAAAAATACAATTTCAATCAATTTTATTCCTCAAAACAAATCGCTGCATATAAACGAAAGGGCCACAAATCAAAACAAAATTAAGAATTTTTTAGGATAACACGTTAAAATATGTATTTCATTTCATTTTTTGTTTATTTTTTGGCACTCCAAAAAATAATGTTTATGTGTCATATTGTGACACATAAACATTAAAAGAAGGCGAAATAAAAATGATTTAGTTTTGAAAAATAGACCCACGAGGTTTTTTTATGAAATTCTGATATATTGCCCATTTCTACTAATAACGTATTTGGTTGGTGGATGGCTGTGGTCCAGGTTACCAGATACTATTTTATCATAAGAATCCACTACAATTTTCGCCTTGCAGTTTTGGCTGATGCGTCCTGTGCATAGCCAGTGATAAGTTCGTTTAGTGGAAGAGTGATGCTGGAAGCAGTATGTGTACTTTTTGTGCAGAACTAACCGCTTGCCTTGCTGCGACGTTATGTACTCGAAATCTGAAATAAAACAAGCAATTTTTATAAGCTACTACACTAGATTTTTTCAGTAAGCGTGGAAAACTTGTAAGCGTGGTAAGTATACAGGGTGGCAGGTTAGACAGTGGAAATATTTTAAGGGGTCATTGTACTCATCATTATGAACAACTTTTACTATGGGACCAACCCTGAAATCGCGAAAAAAAATCAGCTGCTCCATACATTTTGTTGAGCTATGTGAACATAAATGTATGGAACAGCTGATTTTTTTTTCGCAATTTCAGGGTTGGTCCCATAGTAAAAGTTGTTCATAATGATGAGTACAATGACCCCTTAAAATATTTCCACTGTCTAACCTGCCACCCTGTATACTTTCTGTCTATTAGAGCACTTAATAAAAGACATGTTAAGTTTATAGGAATTTATAAGAGTAAAGAATCGTTGTTTATTAATAAAAGAAAAAGGATGTATAAAAGGTTGTGGACCTTTTATACATCAAAGATAGACAAAAAAAATCAATTAATTTTATTCCTCCAAATAAAATTCTATAAATTCGTTTTGAAAAGAGTATTTTTTTTGTGTTCCGTAGTAAAACTAGGAACCGTTAGGGCGCTTGTAGACGTCCGGTTTTTTTTCACCGGACAACGGACCGATTTTTTACCAGATTCGCGGTGGTGTATGGTTTATAATGAATGTGTGTACACGCACCGGACATTGGTCCGGCGAACAATTTACGCCGGATTCATGATAAACCATACAATGGTAAAAAATCGGTCCGTTGTCCGGTGAAAAAAACCGGACGTCTACAAGTGCCGTTATAGTTTCGTAATGTCCGTTTGTCTGTTTATCTGTCAAATCTACAGTTCTTAAGCAATTTGTATGAAACTTCGGAGGTAGATGTAAACCGCCTCATAGGCGTTTAGTAAAATTATTAAAAAATTTACAGGGGCACTCCATAAAACAAAACTGAGGGCTAGAAATGTGTCTATATTTCGAACCACGTTATCAAAAAATCTGAAACAAAATTAAGCTTGTATAACCTAATAAACACTTTCAATAAACAGTTTGAACAATTTCTCAATTAGTTCGATTTCCAACTATTTCAATAATAATTATTATGAAAGACAGTTTCCTGACCGTAAATATATGCTACGGAACCCTGCAATTTGCGTGGTCCGATGCGCTCTTACCCGATTTTTTTACTAAATTCTGATATTCTGTCCGTCACTATTAATAAAGCTAGGTATAAATAAACCTAGGTGGTGGATGGCTGTGGTGCTGGTTATCAGATATTATTTTATTATAAGAATCCACTACAATTTTTGCCTTGCAGTTTTGGCTGATGCGTCCTGTGCATAGCCACTGAGAAGTTCTTTTGGTAGAAGAGTGATACTTGAAGTAGTATGTGTATTCTTTGTGCAGAACTAACTGCTTGCCTTTAATCGACGTTACGTACTCAAAATCTAAAATAAAACAAGGTTCTTGTAAACTAATGGAACGTGAATTTTTTTTAAGCGTGTACTTATAAGCATACTTTCTGTCCTTTAGACTTTAGAGCATTTAATGAAAGACGCGTTAAGTTTTATTTTTTATTTTATTTTGTTACTACAGAAAGCTTACAGCTAGAATACAGATAGTAAAAAACATTAGTGAAAGAAGGCCAATTACAAGCTTTCACAGATAATTATGAGAGTAGAACTAGTAGACAGTAGACAAACAAGAAAAAGTAAACAAACGTTCCTAACAAACCTCTGTGGTTTTCTGGAACGTATATTTTGTAATTGTAATGTTAATAAGTTTCTTGATAATATCAATAAAAAAAAAATAAAAAAAAAAAAACGTAAAATCAGTCAGGAAGAATTCAGAAAAGACAGGTTTCAATGTTCATCGAAGAAATTAGTACACAACAACTTTTTCAATTTAGGGACTTTCGTGGAAAATAAGTCTACATTTACATTCCGACAAATCGAGTTGTATGCTCTGCTAGCCCTTATCATGTAAGAGTTTTGTCGATATGTGCATCGTACAGAGGGAATATGTAAAAGTTGATGTCTCCGCAGCAACGCGGACGGAACACGAAGCCCAATTTTGCTCATTAGCTCAGGACAGTCGGTCGAACCATTAGCTAAGTTATACAAAAATACCATGTCAGCTATTTTTCTCCGCTCAATTAGAGGAAGAATATGAAATTTCTTGCATCTTCTGTAACAGTTAGGTAAATAAATCTTGGATCTATACTGAACGCACCTCAAGAATTTCTTTTGTATATTTTCAATGCGATTAATATAAGTAGAATAAGTAGGGTTCCAAACTGGGGAACAATATTCGAGGTGACTGCGCACAAAAGCACAATAAAGAATTTTAAGAGTTTTGATATTTTTAAAGTCGGCAGATATCCTTAATACAAAGCCTAGCGCTTTAGAGGCCTTTTTAACAATATTGTCAATGTGTGTGTCAAAAAGAAGTTTGAGTCAAAAGTAACGCCTAAATTTAAGCTCCATTAATTGTATGTCTCCTACCCTCACTTCTGGTGAAGTGACGGCGAAGAGCAGCCATCTTAGCGCTGCATTGAGTCGACGTTTGACTACCGAACGGGAGAGGCCGTTGCCGTGCACGCCGATGTGCTGATTACCACATTGTAAAACCTGCCTTTTCGCCTACTATTGTGATATAGTGCCCTCTGATCGTATCAGAACAATTCTAGACAATAATTTGTGTGTGCGGTGTGCCTCCAATTCGGATCCCGAAAGACTTTCTAGAAGCCCATCACTATGGGCTTCGTCGTCGACGTCACTACGTCACATCCAACCACGCGGCAGCGAGCTGCATCAGCAAGCTTGATCCAAGCCAGGACAAGGGTGGAGCACAAGTTTAGTGGAGTCGAATTGCCTGTTCTAGTCAAGGATCTGAATCTCAACCAGTTTACACCATCATTATTAATTATTATTTATTATTATCTCTAAAACCCCCAAGTTTCTCATACAGTCCACTTCTCAAAATTAAAGGCCCTTGTGCCACATTCTGATATATTGTCCATTTCTACTAATAAAGTATTTTGGTGGTAGATGGGTGTGGTCCTGATTACCAGATATTATTTTATTATAAGAATCTACTACAATTTTCGCCTTGCAGTTTTGGCTGATGCATCCTGTGCATATCCAGTGATAAGTTCCTTTATTAGTAGAGAGATGCTTGAAGCAGTATGTGTACTCTTTGTGCAGAACTAACCGCTTGCCTTGCTTCGACGTTATGTACTCAAAATCTAAAATAAAACAAAGTTTTTGTATGAGCTACAGAAACACTAGTCTTTTTCAGTAAGCGTGGAGAAGTTATAAGCGTGGTAGGTACATACTTTTTGTCTGTTAAAGCACATAATAAAAGACACTTTAAGTTTAAGAAGGCTCTTGCGTTTTGTCATCTCGCCTGAAAAGATGCATTTTTGAAAAATGGAATCACAAGTTAACTGCAAAATAACACTAATTTAAATATTACAAAGTCAAATTCAATTATTAAAAATATATGAGTTGATCTCGTCTCAAAAACAGATCAACAGATAATGAGCTAAGTTAGTAACTCGTAAGTAACTCGTTATAAATATAATGAGTTAGAAGGGGTACCACTGGAGCGGACTGAGGAAGTACGAGATCTGGGGGTATGGCTTAACACTGAGTTAACATTTCGTAATCATATTGTAAGCGTATGTAAAAAATCGTATCGGGATTTATACTTCGTCGCGCGGAGGGTTTTACTTGCATAAATGCTAAAGCAGCATTGTATAATGCCCTTATAAGAAGTCAGCTGGAGTTCAATGCTGTTGTATGGGCTCCACATGAAACTAAATATAGTGTTATGTTAGAGCGCATACAAAATAAATTTACCAGGTAGGTACTTGTACTTGAAACATTATGGGGTCTATCCTTTTTACAACCTTGTTTGTACTAGGCATGGTTGGGTACAACAAATTGGAAACAAGAAGAGAACTATGTCTGGTTACGTATTTGTTTAAAGTACTGAGAGATCAGACCAGTGATCCTGGCGTTTTAAGGGAGGTGTGCTTGAACGTGCCGAATAATTACGTTTTGCGAAGGCGGCGGTCGCAGTTACTCGCAGTACCGCGCGGACGCACTAACTTGCTCGGCAAAGCGCCCATCACGCGCGCCTTGCACACACTGAGTGACGTAGCTGAGAGGATTGATTTAACCTCCTGCTCTCTGAATGAATTCACAAAAATTTCATTATATGTGTTATGTTATATATGAAATTAATTAATTAAGGACCACACTACCGCGTTGGGTATAATCCTGTAATGATAGTTGTGATTGTGATAAATAAATAAATATTATTTTGTAATTCGCCTTGTGACATTTTTCAAAAATGCTCTTGAAAAATGTTCTGTGCGAGCGGGAGAAGTGACCCAATGCGAGAGCCCTCTTTAAAGAATTGATTAGTGTAAAACACAAGAAAACTACTTGATCTGAAAAATATTTATTTATTAGGGTTCCGTACCAAAATGGTAAAAAAAAAACCGGCCAAGTGCGAGTCGTACTCGCGCACCGTGGGTTGCACTTGGCCGGTTTTTGTGGAAACTTTTTAGTTGAAACAGCATTTCAAATTGATATTCGAACATGTGTTTTTTGATAATGACTTGTGTCATTCACTTGAATAAAAGTCTTCTCTGTGCAAACAACTTTTTTACTTCTATATCCTAGTTATCTAGTATATTTCATCAATAGGTCATGGCCCCAGTCACTAAATTTGCCATCAAGAATCTCTGCGGCCTAGATGACTACTCTACGTGGAAATTCGCTATAAAAATGATTCTCATACGAGAAAAGTTGTTCACGTATACGTCTATGTACCCGGATTCCAAAGACTCCACCGCCATCGAGAAGGACCAAGATGCACTAGCTTTGATTTGTCTACATGTGGAACCTACAATTTATGCGTATGTACAAGATTCAAATTATGCTAAGGATGCTTGGGATAGCTTAGCGAAAGCGTTTGAGGACAAAGGCGTAAATCGCAGAATCACCCTCATGAACGCGTTGTTGGATGAGAAGCTAGAGAGACACTCGTCGATGCATGAATATGTTGCTGTAGTTATGTCTCTTTCTCAAAAGTTGAAGGATATTGCCACCGGATTTGACGATGATCTTGTAGCTGTCGTGTTGCTGAGAGGACTACCTGAAGAGTACAGGCCTATGAGAATGGCGCTGGAACACTCTGGGATGAAGTTGACTTCAGAGAACGTACGGCAGAAGTTACTACAGGAGGATTCACGTCAAGGTTGTAGTACATTGTCTTCAGCGGAATCGGCATTGGCTGTGCGTAAGAGTAAGAAGTGGAATGGGAACAAAGATATTAATATGACCAAAATTAAATGCTTTAAATGTGGAAAGAGTGGACATAAGAAGCCGGACTGTCCTGAAGGAAGGAAAGCGGGTTCAATCTCCAAACTAAGTGACGTCGCGATCGTGAGCCTGTCTTCATTCAGCGCCGGGGACTCCTTCAATCCGACGGAGTGGTACATTGACAGCGGGGCATCTTCACATATGTCTTTCCAGAAACATTGGTTTAAAGATTTGGTTATGAATGTTGGTATGAGTAACGTGACTTGTGCGAATAATGATAAGATTGAATGCAAGGGTAAGGGTGATATCATAGTGAGTTTGAAAGGACGAATGCTTGCTGTGAGGGATGTCGCGTACGTACCTGGTTTGCATGTTAATCTGTTATCAGTGTCTAAATTAGTAGAGAAAGGATGGAAGGTAAGTTTTGACAGAGATGGGTGCAAGCTAATTCACCATTTGGTTCCAGGCCATTTCAAGGGAAAGCTTCTGGCTACCGCAAGTGAAGTCTCGGGGATCTACAAGCTTGAAGGTTGTCAGGCGGTTGTAGATGGGACTGCGTTGGCGTCAGTGAAAGCAGGTAATCCTTTGATGTTGTGGCACCGGCGGCTTGGACACGTAAATGAGCGAGATTTACGTAAGCTTCTGGGTATGGATTTTGGTAAGAGCGTAATGGATCCTTGTGTCGCCTGTATTAAGGGGAAGGCACATCGTTTACCTTTTCCAGTTGGTGAGGCTGAGAGGGCAGTCGAGAGACTGCAACTGGTTCACGCAGATATCTGTGGTCCAATGTCTGAACCTACGTACGGTGGATCTCGGTATATGCTAGTTATTTTAGATGATTTTACACGTAAATCTTTTGTATTTTTCCTTAAATCTAAAGATCAGGTTTTCGATCATTTTAAAGTTTTTATAGCTAGTGTAGAGGTTGAAACCGGGTTGAAGGTAAAGTGCATACGCACGGACAATGGAACAGAATTTGTGAACAGGAAGTTTGATGGGTTTCTACGGCAAAAGGGTATAAAACATCAATTAACTGTTCCCTACACTCCGGAGCAGAATGGCGTAGTGGAGCGAGCAAATCGCACTATTGTGGAGATGGCTCGTGCTATGTTGGCGGAAAAGGGTCTGAGTGCGAGACTGTGGGGAGAGGCATGTAATACGGCTGTTTATATCAAAAACAGGCTGCCTCACAGTGGCAATAAAGGTAAGATTCCTGAGGAGTTGTGGACAGGGAAGGCTCAGTCATTTGATCATTTCAGAGTTTTTGGAACGAAAGCGTTTGTGCACGTGTCCAAGGAAACTCTGAAGAAATGGAGCCCTAAAGCGGTAGAACATGTTTTTGTTGGTTACTGTGAAGAAACCAAGGGATATCGTTTCATTAATCCCAGTAATCCTCGCGTCATTGTTAGAGGAAAGGATGTAGTTTTCTTGGAGGACTCTACAGCAGTAGTTTCAGAGGATCATAGTCAGCTCGTAGGTAGTGGTGACAAAGGTGCTGAAGTAATCTGGGAACTTGCAAAGGTAGAAGGCCAGTCAGATTCGTCACCTGATAGTGCAGAAGCTTCTCAAGGGCCGAGTTCCATAGAGCGGGCTGAAGTATATGAAGACGCGGAGATGGAAGTGGGAGAAACGGGTGATAGCGGAGCAGAAAATGTCGTGGTGGAAAATGTTGAAACTGAAGATTCTATTAACAGAGAAGAGTCAAACGAAGGTGAATGTCGTTATCCTCTACGTAGTAGAATCCAAAAAGGAAACCTTCATGGACTTGCATGCTATACAGAAGACAAGGAGCCTTTGACAGTTAAGGAAGCCTTAAGTCGGGAAGATAAGGATAACTGGAAGGAAGCCATGAAAAAAGAGATGGATTCGATGTACGAGAATAAGGTCTGGAAGCTCGTCAGAAAGCCACCTGAAGCTAAAGTCGTGGGAAACAAGTGGATCTTCAAGTACAAGTTTGATGCAGATGGTAATAAGACCTATAAAGCTCGACTTGTGGCGAAGGGTTTCACTCAGTCCTACGGGGTTGACTACTTCGAAACTTATTCACCGGTCGTGAGAAGATCGACAGTTAGATTGCTGCTATCGTTGGCTGTTGAAAAGGATTTGTTCATCAGTCACTTCGATGTGAACACCGCCTTTCTGAACGGTGATTTACATGAAAGAGTTTATATGCGACAGCCGGAGGGTTGCATAGATGAAAACTCGAAAGAAAAAGTTTGCTTACTAGAAAAAGCGATATACGGCCTCAAACAAGCTCCACGGTCTTGGAATGAAAAAGTAAACGAAGTGTTATTGTCTTTGAACTTCAAGCGCTGTGACTTTGATAGCTGTCTTTACAAAAATAATAATTTTTATATCGCTCTGTACGTTGACGATTTTTTATTGTTTTACAAAGACAAACAGCAGAAGGAAGTTTTATTAGACAATCTTTGTAAACAGTTCAAGATAAAGGATTTAGGGGAAGCGAGACAAGTTTTAGGTATGCTTTTGTCTAAGACTAATACTGGAATATATTTGAATCAAGAGAGGCTTATTTCGAAGATCTTGGATGAATATGGTATGTCTGACTGCAAACCAGTAAAAACTCCGACGGAAATGGATTTCCATAAAGCCTTGGCGGAAGGGGAAGGAGGTAAGTTCTTATCCTGCCAAGACTCTCGTAGTTATCAGGCGCTCATAGGGTCGCTGAACTATTTGGCCTGTAACACACGCCCGGATATTGCGGCTGCGGTAAATTTTTTGGCACAGTACAACTCATGTTGTGAGGAACGTCATTGGAAAGCTGCTAAACATATCTTGAGATACCTTAAGGGTACAAGGGATCTATGTTTGATATTTCCCAAGTCGCCGGTGCGGGACATCACGGGATTTGTAGATGCTGACTGGGGAGGGAACATCAAAGATAGGAAATCGTATTCTGGATTTATTTTTAGATGCGGAAACTCGTTGATTAACTGGGAATGCCGGAAACAAGCTTGTGTGGCACTTTCGTCAACGGAAGCCGAGTATATTGCACTTTCGGAGGCAACCAAGGAGGCAGTTCACTTGCGGCAGTTGAATGCATTTATAAGAGGTGAATATCTTGGGGCTATTTGCATTTTCGTAGATAATCAGAGTGCTATTAAACTTGCGTACAATCCTGTAGCGCATAGAAGGACGAAACATATAGACATAAGGGCGCACTATGTCAGAGATTGTATTGCTAAGAATGTTGTACGTCTGGACTATGTGTGTACGGAAGATAACCCAGCAGATGTGCTGACAAAACCATTAGGTCGTGTGGCATTTAATAAATGTGTGCGCGATCTGAATCTGAGTGTGTCTGGTGTGGTGTGATGTGAGGATATCTGATGATGGATGTTGTTTGAGGGGAAGTGTGGAAACTTTTTAGTTGAAACAGCATTTCAAATTGATATTCGAACATGTGTTTTTTGATAATGACTTGTGTCATTCACTTGAATAAAAGTCTTCTCTGTGCAAACAACTTTTTTACTTCTATATCCTAGTTATCTAGTATATTTCATCAATAGTTTTTTTTAAAGCCACGACTTTATAAACAAGAAAGATTAATACATAAATAAATACAATTTTCAAACAACTTTATTCCTCCAAATAAAATGAAAATATTTAGTTTCATTAGACCCAGCAGTATTTTTTTTATCAAATTTTGACATGTTGTCCATCACTACTATTAAAGTATTTGGGTGATGGATGGCAGTGATACAAGTTACCAGATATCATTTTATTATGAGATTCTACTACAATTTTCGCCTTGCTCTTATGCCATCTGCGTCTTGTGCATAGCCACTGATCAGTTCCTTTGGTAGAAGAATGATGCTGAAAGCAATAGGTGTGTTTTTTGTGCAGAGCCAATCGCTTGCCTTGTCTCGACGATATATATTCAACATCTATAATAAAGCAATGTTCTTCTCAGCTCAACAGTAGCTGTTGGAATTCTAAATATAACCATTAAGCGAGGATAATGTACACATCTGGTAGAAAATACAAAATTAATGATAGGTAGGTACGTTATATTTCAAAACAGCACTAGATGACTTTTTTACCGTCCGGAAAACAATATGGTGTGCTGTTAAGTAAAATAGAAGCCACACATAAGATTATTTGTTTAGTATCACTGAGATTGTCTTGTTTTATAACACATAACATGCTTCTTTCCATGGCTCTTTGACAGTATTCTAGCATATCTCTGTGGTGTTTTAAGAGGGACCAGGTTTCACAGCCATATAGTACGAAGCACCTTTATAAGAACAAAGACTAAAGTAACAGATGTGCTTACAAGGATAGATCAACTAAAGGGGAGATGGACAGGGCATACATTGCGAAGTAACAAAGAAAAGTGGAGCAAAATTGTAACAGACTGGTATCCTAGAGATGGTAATAGGAAGAGGGGAAGACAACACAAGAGATGGGAAGATGAGCTAAAATTAACAGCGGGTCCCAACTGGAGAAGGGTCGCTAGAGATAGAGTGCAATGGAAAACGTTAGAGGAGGCCTTTGCCAACCGGCACACTGAACTTAGACATATCCTATAAGTAAAGCAAAACACTATACAAGTTTAGGATAAGGGTCTTAATGTATTGTATTGTATCACTGAGATTGTAAAAGTTTTAAATATCCAAAAAAATACATGATAAAATAAAACAAGGTTCTTGTAAAATAATGGACCGTTAGATTTTTTGAAGCGTGGATAACTTATAAGCGTGGTACATACTTTCTGTCCTTTAGATTTCCAACTGCAAAAATTACCCTGTATTTCAATAATATTATGAAAGACAGTTTCCTGACCGTAAATATATGCTGCGGAACCCTGCAATTTGCGTGGTTCGACGCGCTCTTACCCGATTTTTTTACTAAATTCTGATATTCTGTCCGTCACTATTAATAAAGTAGTGGGTAGGTGGTGGATGGCTGTGGTGCTGGTTATCAGATATTATTTTATTATAAGAATCCACTACAATTTTCGCCTTGCAGTTTTGGCTGATGCGTCCTGTGCATAGCCACTGAGAAGTTCCTTTGGTAGAAGAGTGATACTTGAAGCAGTATGTGTATTCTTTGTGCAGAACTAACTGCTTGCCTTTAATCGACGTTACGTACTCAAAATCTAAAATAAAACAAGGTTCTTGTAAACTAATGGAACGTGAATTTTTTTTAAGCGTGTACTTAATAAATAAATAAGCGACATACTTTTTGTCCTTTAGACTTTAGAGCATTTAATAAAAGACGCGTTAAGTTTAAAGGAATTGACGGTCGGTTGCACAAAGATAATTAAATTTTAAAGGAGGCATTACCCATACAATTTCTGTCGTTAAAGTTTCCTTTAAATTTAATGACCTGTTCTGCAACTCAGCCTGAATCATGTAAAAAGTAAAAAAAAATTGATCTGAAAAAGAATTGTTCATTAATAAAAATGATGAATTACAACCTACAACTATAGTTACATTAAAAAAAATACAATTTTCAATGGATTTCATACCTTCAAATAAAATCAAATTATTAAGTATTCGTAGTCTCGCTTTGGCCGCGTTTTGATGCGGACGTATTGCTGACACTACAAAAACCGTGTAGCGCGGCGCCAGCCGTCGCCCGTAACATTAATCGCCATGAGTCACCAACTTGTGGCGAACGAATTACTGGCGTTCCTGCAGCAGAAGCTGGACGTGATGGACGAGGTGTCTGCAGTGCAGATCTGCTCCACCAACTTCAGCGAAGACGACATCGCAGCTGCTAAGCTGCTCTTGTTTAAATCGCTGAACAAGACAGACCAGATGGTGTCCCGCCGGCGTGACGGGACAAAGAAAAGCGTGCAGGACATCATCACGCTGCTAAAAGTGACCGACCCTGACGACGTGCCGACGTTTGTGGCTAAGGATCTGCACAAGCTACCTCCAGTCACCTTCGACCACGTCGACGTAACCAGCCTGCTGAAAGACATCGTGTTTCTGAAGGCAAGCTTAGTGGATGTGCAGAAGAGGTTGGATGCATCCCAAAATACCGTCGCTGATTTGCGCAATGAACTTATAGAGTTGCGTAAAACGGTGGCGGTAACTGGGTCACCATCGAGTGCATCGAACGTAAACACGCGTCGCGGAGCGAACCTCGATTTATCGGCGGCAAGTTTCGCGTCAGCAGTTTTATCTTCGCCGACACCGTCAAATGCTGAGCCTGCAGAGTGCGCACCGTGCGCGCCCCGCAACCCCGCTCCCGCCCCTGCGGCTCCTCCTAGCACTGCCGCACGACCTACCCGACCGTCTGACCCGATGCCCGTGTCTACCGCGTCAGCGAAAAGTAGGGTTCTCGCCTGCGTCGCCGTAAGCAATCGCGACGCTCCTGCAAAGTCCATGCCTGAAAAGGCATCGAAGAAGGCTGATGAGGATGGCTTCGAGTTTTTCGAGTTTTCCGGACGGTAAAAACGTCATCCAGTATTTTTTTGAAATATAACTTACCTACCTATCATTAATTTAGTATTTTTGTACCAAATGTATGTGTGCATTATCCTCGCTTAATGGTTATATTTAGAATTCCAACAGCTACTAATGAGCTGACAAGAACATTGCTTTATTTCAGATGTTGAATATACAGGGTGGCAGATTAAACAGTGGAAATATTTTAAGGGGTCATTCTACCCATCATTATGAACAACTTTTACTATGGGACCAACCCTGAAATCGCGAAAAAAAAATCAGCTGTTCCATACATTAAATGTATGGAACAGCTGTTTTTTTTTTCGCGATTTCAGTGTTGGTCCCGTAGTAAAAGTTGTTCATAATTATGAGTACAATGACCCCTTAAAATATTTCCACTGTTTAATCTGCCACCCTGTATATTCAACATCTGAAATAAAGCAATGTTCTTGTCAGCTCATTAGTAGCTGTTGGAATTCTAAATATAACCATTAAGCGAGGATAATGCACACATACATTTGGTACAAAAATACTAAATTAATGATAGGTAGGTAAGTTATATTTCAAAAAAATACTGGATGACGTTTTTACCGTCCGGAAAACAATATGGTATGCTGTTAAGTAAAATAGAAGCCGTACACAAAAATATTTGTTTAGTATCACTGAGATTGTAAAAGTTTTAAATATCCAAAAAAAAAATACATGAGAAAATAAAACAAGGATCTTGTAAACTAATGGAACGCTAGATTTTTTGAAGAGTGGAGAACTTATGAGCGTGGTACATACTTTATGTCCTTTAGAGCTCTTAATAAAAGTCGCGTTAAGTTTAAATGAATTTATTATAATGTTAAACGTAAAAAAATGACCTGAAAAAGAATTGTTCATTAATAAAAATAATGAATTACAAGCCACAACTATACATCAAGGATGAATACATAAAAAATATAATCCAATCAATTTTATTCCTTAAAACAAAATAAAAATATTTAGTTTTGAAAATGATCGCACGAGACTTTTTTTATGAAATTCTGATATATTGTCCGTTTTTACTAATAAAGTATTTCGGTGGTGGATGACTGTGATCCAGGTTACCAGATATTATTTTATTACTAGAATCTACTACAACTTTCGCCTTGCAATTTTGGCTGACGCGTCCTGTACATGACCACTGATAAGTTCTTTTGGTAGTAGAGTGATGGTTGAAGCAGTATGTGTACTTTTTGTGCAGAACTAACCGCTTGCCTTGCTTCGACGTTATGTACTCAAAATCTAAAAATAAAACAAGGTTCTTGTATAAGCTACAGGAATGCTAGACTTTTTAAGAAAGGGTAGAGAAATTATAAGCGTGATAGGTACATACTTTCTGTCCTTTAAAGCACATAGATAATAAAAGACGCTTTAAGTTTAAGAAGGCTCTCGCATTTTGTCACCTCGCGTGAAAAGATTCATTTTTGAAAAATGGAATCACAAGTACACTACAAAATAACACTAATTTAAATATTAAAAAGTCAAATTCAATTATTAAAAACATATGAGTTGAACTCGTCTCAAAAACAGATCATAATAATAGATAATGTAATGTAATGAATTTTGTAATTTGCCTTGTGACATTTTTCAAAAATGCTCTTAAAAATATCCTTGAAAACATATGGTTCTGTGCGAGCGGGAGAAGTGACCCAATGCGAGAGTCCTGTTTAAAGAATATATGTATTAGTGTAAAACACAAGAAAACTACATGATCTGAAAAACTACTTGATCTGAAAAAATCTTATTTATTTTTAAATGCCACGACCTTATAAATACAATATTCAAACAATTTTATTCCTCCGAATAAAATGAAAATATTTCGTTTTATTAAACCCACGAGTAGGTATATTTTTTTATCAAATTTTGATATGTTGTCCATCACTACTAATAAAGTATTTGGGTGGTGGATGGCTGTGATCCAAGTTACCAGATATCATTTTATTAAAAAAAGAATCTACTACAATTTTCGCCTTGCACTTATGCCATCTGCGTCCTGAGCATAGCCACTGATCAGTTCCTTTGGTAGAAGAATGATGCTGAAAGCAATAGGTATATTTTTTGTGCAGAGCCAACCGCTTGCCTTGTCTCGACGATATATATTCAACATCTGAAATAAAGCAATGTTCTTGTCAGCTCAATAGTAGCTGTTGCAATTCTAAATATAACCATTAAGCAAGGTTAATGCACACATACATTTGGTACAAGATACTAAATTAATGATAGGTTCTCCAAAAAATACTGCGATGTTCATTTGAACATCGGACATGGCGCTGTGGACCCGGCTTAAAAGTTTTAAATATAAAAAAAATATACAAGAAAAAATAAAACAAGTAAGCTTTATTCTAATGGAACGCTAGATTTTTTGAAGCGTGGTAGGTACCTACTTTCTGTCCTTTAGAGCTCTTGATAAAAGACGCGTTGAGTTTAAAGGAATGTGTTAATGTAAAACGCAAAAAATATTTTTGACCTGAAAAAGAATTGTTTATTACTAAAAATAATGCATTACAAGCTACAACTATAGATCAAAGATTTATTAAATTCATAAAAACATACAATTTTCAATAATTTTATTCCTCCAAATAAAATTAAATTATTAAGTCTTGAAAAGACCCTACGAGAGTTTTTTTTATGGAATTCTGATGTATTGTCCATTTCTACTAATAAAGTATTTGGGTGGTGGATGGCTGTGGTCCTGGTTACCAGATATTATTTTATTATAAGAATCTACTACAACTTTCGCCTTGCAGTTTTGGCTGACGCGTCCTGTGCATATCCAGTGATAAGTTCCTTTGGTAGTAGAGAGATGCTTGAAGCTGTATGTGTACTCTTTGTGCAGAACTAACCGCTTGCCTTGCTTCGACGTTATGTACTCAAAATCTAAAAATAAAACAAGGTTTTTGTATAAGCTACAGGAACGCCAGACGTTTTCAGTAAGTGTGGAGAACTTATAAGCGTGATACATATTTTCTGTCCGTTAAAGCAGTTAATAAAAAGACGGAAAGCTCGCGCATTTTGTCACCTCACGTGAAAAGATGCATTTGGGAAAAATGGAATCACAAGGCAAACTAAAAAATAACACTTATTTAAATATTAAAAACTCAAATTTTATTAGGTATTAAAGATCCATGAGTTGAACTCGTCTCAAAAACAAATCATAATAGATAATGAGCTAAGTTTATATAACACAGTATAAAATTAAATGTGTTTTGATTATTTACCTGTTATATTAATATTATTTTGTAGTTTGCCTTGTGATTACATTTTACAAAAATGCAACTGCAATTTTTTCAAAAATGCATCTTTTCATTTCACATTCTTAAAAATATGGTTCTGTGCCAGCGAGAGGTCTCTCCCTCTTAAAGGAATTTATTAGTGTAAAACACAAAAAAACTAATTGATCTGAAAAAGATCATTGTTTATTAATTAAATCATGAATTAAAACCTTATAAGCAACAATTATTTAAACATAAAATACAATTTTCAAACAAAATCGTTCCTCTAAATAAAATTAAAATATTTAGTTTTAATAGACCCACGAGTTTTTTTTTATCGAATTTTGATATATTGTCCGTCACTACTAATAAAGTATCTGGGTGGTGGATGGCTGTGGTCCTGGTTACCAGATATCATTTTATTATAAGAATCTACGACAATTTTCGCCTTGCACTTATGCCAGATGCGTCCTGTGCATAGCCACTGATCTGTTCCTTTGGTAGAAGAGTGATGCTGAAAGCAATACGTGTATTTTTTGTGCAGAGCCAACCGCTTGCCTTGTTTCGACGATATATATTCAACATCTGAAATAAATCAATGTTCTTGTCTGCTTAATAGTAGCTGTTGGAATTCTAAATATAACCATTAGGCCTCCCCCATATTGGGCTTGCGCGATCCTCCGGCGTGTGACTGACGCGAACGTTCACGCACGGGGGCGTTCGCGTCGTTCACACGCTGGAGGAACGCGCACGCTCAATGTGGGGGAGGCGTAAAGCAAGGATAATGCACACATACATTTAGTACAAAATGCTAAATTAATGATAGGTACGTTATATTTCAAAAAAATACTGGATGACTTTTTTACCGTCCGGAAAACAATATTGTGTGCTGTTAAATAAAATAGAAGCCATACACGAGAATATTTGTTTAGTATCACTGAGATTGTAAAAGTATTAAATATCTAAAAAAAATACATGAAAAAATAAAACAAGGTTCTTGTAAACTAATGGAACGCTAGATTTTTTGAAGAGTGGAGAACTTATAAGCGTGGTACATACTCTCTGTCCTTTAGAGCTCTTAATAAAAGACGCGTTAAGTTTTTAAAAGGAATGTATTTAGTGTAAAACGCAAAAAATATTTAGACCTGAAAAGGAATTGTTCATTAATAAAAATAATGAATTACAAGCCACAACTATACATCAAAGATTAATACATAAAAATACAATTTTCAATTAATTTAATTCTTCTAAATAAAATAAAATAATTTATATTTGAAAATGACCCCACGAGACTCTTTATGAAATTCTGTTATATTGTCCATTTCATGTCATGAAATTAAAATATTTAGTTTTAAAAGACCCAAGAGTATTTATTTTATCGAATTTTGATATATTGTCCATCTCTACTAATAAAGTATTTGGGTGGTGGATGGCTGTGGTCCTGGCTACCAGATATAATTTTATCAAAAAAATCTAATACAATTTTCGCCTTGCAGTTGTGCATGACGCGTCCTGAGCATGACCACTGATAAGTTCCTTTGGTAGAAGAGTGATGCTGAAAGCAATAGGTGTATTTTTTGTGCAGAGCCAACCGCTTGCCTTGTTTCGACGATATATATTTAACATCTGAAATAAAGCAATGTTCTTGTCAGCTCAATAGTAGCTGTTGGAATTCTAAATATAACCATGCGAGGATAATGCACACATACATTTGGTACAAAAATACTAAATTAACATAATAATCGGCCTATAATGTTCCCACTGCTGGGACACAGGCCTCCTCTCTGCGAGAGGGAGTGGGCCGTAGTCCACCACGCGGGCCCAGTGCGGGTTGGTGGACGTCACATGTCTTCGAATTTTTAGTACATGCCGGTTTCCTCACGATGTTTTTCCTTCACCGTTAAAGCAAGTGATAATTAATTTCTAATACGCACATGACTTCGAAAAGTCAGCGGTGCGTGCCTCGGGATCGAACTCGAACTATTCGCCATGAGAGGCACATGGTTAAACCACTAGGCTATCACTGCACACTAAATTAATGAAACGTTAAATTTCAAGAAATATCTACTGAATTACTTTTTTACCGCCTGGGAAATAATATGGTGTGCTGTGTAAGTAAAATTAAATCCATACGTGACAATATTTGTGTAGTATCTCTGAGATGTAAAAAATCTAAATATTAAAAAACAATAAATCTTACGGCACGTGCGTAAAACTAAAAGTAGTCAATAGATAACGCGCCATGAGTTTATTAATAACAGCAGCACGTAGATAAGGGTGCGTATGATTTGATTTCGATAGACAAAGTTGAAACGTCTCACGTGCCTGTTACAAGGGCAAACCTTTAAAATTTAAACCTAATAAATAAGTATCAAAATAAATGTTTATAAAAATATGCAGTGTGTTACTGGTAGTACGTTGTAGCAGACTCAAAGACACGACAAAAAAGAAATTTATTAAGATACAAGAGCAAAACAGTTATACATTACTTGATTAAGAACCTATGACTATATCAGCGGCACGTAATGATGGCGTTTTTGAAGTTTGTCCGCTCATAAAGTTTCGTAAAAATTAACAACTACTTTTGAAAGAACAATTGCTGTACTTTATTGTCTATAGTGACGCGTATAAAGTATTTATTTATTTAGAAAACCAACAGCGATACATATTTTATGTTACAGAGTATGTGTATTACAGTATAGTAAGGCTAATAATAGGTGTCCCTGTTTATCCAAGTTAAGTATAAGACATGCGAACGGACTACAAAAAAGAGCAAGAAAGATTTAAATTCAAAAGTTACAATATTAATACCTATAATTAAGTAAAGTTTAAAATTAATACTATGCATTCTATAATTTTTTGCAATCAGTTATGCCGTATAAGAGCATAGATGTTTGTCATCCATTTTTATTAATGGTCTTTATTATCTTTATTATCTGTGCTTTGAATGTAGGTCTAGTACAGATAAATAGATCAACTTGCGAGAATTCAGTGTTGTAACTTCGAGCGATACGGGTCAGTACACAATTTTTGTCGTAATTAGTCGAGTGCCGAGGCACGTGTAACATTGGCGTATGTCGTGTGCGTCGTAGAGGAGTGTTAAAATTGACCTGTGCGACCAACTCCGGACAATTCAGCCGTCCATTGAGTATATCATAAAGCAAACACATATCCAATACTTTACGCCTTTCATCGAGTGTTAAATGTGCAAAAAGTCGAGTGTTAAATGCGATAAAAGTGCAAAACATAAATACAAGGATTTAATCTCAACCATTATAAATAAAAAAATCATTTCTTCCAACTGTGCATCTGTAAATGTAAAAATATTTGCATGATTACACCATTTTCCAGCATTCGTTTTTTTTTTATTTATTTATTAATAGGCTTGCATTTGACCGCCAACTCGCCTGATGTCAAGCGATGATGCGGTCTACGATGGAGCACGCTTGCCTATAATAAACCGAGTCACTCGCGACTGTATTTCGCAGTTAAAGTTTAGTATTCTTTAGTCATCTCGAAGAGAATGGCCCGTAACACTTATTTTAAGAAAATACAATATTATCTAGAATTTAACGGACGACGCCTGTTCTTATTCTATGATCGACTCTATAATATTTCCCATCTTTTATAATGTAATTGGGTGGTGAGTGACTGTGGTACAGTTCACCAGATATAATTTTGCCATAACTATCTATAATAATTTTCGCCTTGCACTGTTTTCGGACGCGAGCTGCGCACTGCCATTGGTCAGTATTCTTGGTGGACGAGTGATGATTAAAGCAGTATGTGTATCGTTTGTGCAGAACTAAAGGCTTGCCCCGCTTAGAATTTATGTACTTGTAATCTGAAATGAATCAATGTTCTGATTAACCCGTAATTGGAAAATGTTTGGTGAGGTTATGTTAAACAAAATAATAATAATTAAATGTTTCTGTCACCTCAATGAAAGATGGCCGAACTCTGAGTATAAAAATATAACCAATAAACGTTGTACCTACTGTTTGTCCATTCTAGCACGAAAGATTCAAAGACACGTAAAGTTAAAAAGATTTATTAGGATAAATGCGCAAAACATAAATAGTTGATCTCAAGAAGATTATGCAGGCTCAATCATTTTAATATGACAGCTTTAAAAATTAAAACCTATGTATTACTATTTACTAGGTTATGTATTAAGTACTATGTATGTGTGTAATGTAGCCTAAACTTTTTTAAATACAGAAAATTATATCTAAAGTCTTTTTCCTGCGAAGAATAAACTACAATTACAATAGTACAAGTGTGTAATGTTGGTGACTACCGCTGAGGCGCCATTGAGACCCGAGCCGTCAGACGAGGGTCTCAAGTGAGCCGTAGACGGTAATCATCAATACACACGTGTATCATACGACGTTTTTCAACACACTTGTAAAGAAAATAAAACTAAAAAATCATTTTATTTAGTAGATAAAAACAAATTATTTAGAAAAACAATTATTGAATGTGCAGTTGGTAAAATTGTTATTAACTGTTTTTGATGGCATAGCGGTCTCATCAGATAAATTATTGACTGAAATATTTTCATGTAAGTATTGTTATTTGAGATGGTTCAGTATTCTTGTAGGTAGGTGAAATCCAATAATTGGATGTACTTGGTGTTTCGCCAGCAGGACGCGCCGCAGAATCAAGTCTAATTCTTTTTGTGACTTTTGCACAAATTTCTTTCTTGTTTTGTATGGAATCTTCTACGTATGATTCTGCTATATTGTTAGATCGCCATCCACCATGACGCTTCAAAGTCATTGTCCTGAATTAGCCAGCAATGTAGCTGAAGTTCTTCTGAAACTATGTCCAGTGTAGCTCTCAGCATCTGCTAAATCTAAAAACTTTGCGATTTCTTTAGGCATAGAACCTAATTTGTTTATACCTATAGGCTGATATGTACATTTACCATTCTGGTAATTTAGAAAGAAACGGTCAGTTTTTGCTTTTGGTGAACGCAAACTTTCATACTTCTTAACAATTTCATAGAATGGACCGTGTATGGTGAATGACCTCGGTATTTTATTTTTCGTGATAGGTATCTTGACTAACAGCATCTGGCCATGGTTTTCTATGTCTTTTACAGTTAATTTTTTTAATTCTTGTGTCTTACATGCACCAGTTACACCAAATATTAAAGCAACCTGAAAAAAAGAAACAATAATCAAGTTCAACACACAACACAGGCTGAAGTTGCGTAGATATTTAAAATTAATTTAACTAACCTTAGTAGCCAGATATTGGTTATCTGGAGCATCTTTTATAAATTTTTCAATATCGTTAGACGATAAAACCTTTGATTTCTTGCTTCTAAATCCATCGGATAGTCTCTTTAGATAAGCTAACAAATTAGAGTAAGTTTTTAAGTCCACTCCATTATTTGTTCGGACTGTACTTTTTAACATTGAGTATAATTATACACCACAAAGAGCTAGGTTTGTACGTAGCAGATAATTCTTCAAAGTACGCCATTAACACATTTTCTGAAAAAGACTGCGTATCCTTGTTCTTTTGCCATTGTATGAACTTTTGGTACGCTAATAGATATTTGTCCTTGGAGGTTTCAGGTAGTAAACTTTCCATAACGTTAAGGGCTTCACATTTTATATCGGGCGGTGTACCTACAACATAAATCATTTTCTGCATAACTAGCACTTGTAAACATTTTTAATAAATTATAATTAAAGAACAAAGGCAGTTTTGGGTTTGATATGGTACAGTAATAAAAGCTTAACCAAAAATAAAAATATACTTTAATTGTTCTTTGCCTAAATTATCTTAGAGATTAGGAATTGGAATCAAAAATCGAAATAAATAAACTAATTAGTCGGGCTGTACTTCATTAGACCTCCACAGAATATCATGTCGACAGCAACTAAAACCTTTGAATTGAGAACTCATTAGTCGGGCTGTACTTCATTGGATTATAATAAAATATTAATAAATATAATTAAAGCCATACATGACAATATTTGTGTAGTATCTCTGAGATGTACAAAATCTAAATATCTAAAAAAAAAAACAAGAAAACAATAAATCTTACGGCACGTGCGTAAAAGTAGCCAATAGATAACGCGCCATGAGTTTATTAATAACAGCAGTACGTAGATAAGGGTGCGTATGATTTGATTTCGATAGACAAAGTTGAAACGTCTCACGTGCCTGTTACAAGGGCAAACCTTTAAATTTAAACCTAATAAATAAGTATCAAAATTAATGTTTATAAAAATATGTAGTGTTACTGATAGTACGTTGTAGCAGACTCAAAGACACGACAAAAAAGTAATTTATTAAGATACAAGAGCAAAACAGTTATACATTACTTGATTAAGAACCTATTATCAAAAATAACTATATCAGCGGCACGTTATGATGGCGTTTTTGAAGTTTGCCCGCTCATAAAGTTTCGTAAAAATTAACGACTAAGTATATACTTTTGAAAGAACAATTGCTGTACTTTATTGTTAATAGTGACGCGTCACTACAAAGAATAAAGTAGCAATTGTTCTTTAAAAAGTAGTTGTCAATTTTTACGAAACTTTATGAGTAAACATAAAAGTTGCGCTTTTAACTCAGTGGATTTTGATATCCTACTAGGGATCCTCCAATCCATCAATTTCTCGTCCTTTTCTTTAGCCTGGTTTGACTCATATCTTCGGGGTCGCTCTCAGTGTGTCCGCCTTGAAGAAACCTATTCTGATTCGTGCGATCTCACTGCTGGTGTACCTCAGGGTGGCGTTCTCTCTCCTCTTCTTTTTTGTATCTTTATCAACACTGTTACTAAAGTTATTTCTTCTAATTTCCATCTTTACACGGACGATTTGCAGCTTTATCGACATTTTTCCCTGGCTGATACTGACTCGGCTATTAGTGCTATGAATTGTGACCTGGACAATATCAGTAGATGGGCAAGGTCTTACGGCCTGCAAATTAACCCTACTAAGTCCCAGGCTATGATCATAGGTAGCAGATACGTCCGCAATGCTCTCGACCTAGCATGTCTGATGCCATTAACATTAAACGGCTCACCCATCGTCTATTCCGACACGGTTAAGAACCTTGGTATATTAATTGACAGAAATCTTTCGTGGCGTGCTCAAGTGAACGAAGTTAGTCAAAAAGTGCACTTTTTTTTTCATTCGCTAAAATGCCTTCAGAGTTTCTTGCGCTTTAAAACTAAAATCTCTCTTGCTCAATCTCTTATTCAGCCGATTATCGATTACGCTGATGCCTGCTATCTGGATGCCACAGAGGAGCTGTTAAACAAGCTTGAGCATTTGCAAAACCTGTGCATCCGTTTTGTTTTTGGTCTGAGAAAATACGATCATGTTTCTCACTTGCGCAAAGAACTTAAGTGGCTCCCTATTCGACTTCGCAGGAACACTCGATTACTATGTCTCCTCTTCAATATACTTTATAACCCTACATATCCTCATTATCTCCGTGACCGTTTCTTTCACTCATCCTTCTAATGCTCCATGCAGATCTCATCTTAGAACTATTCTCAAATTTCCATCGCATAAAACTGATTTCTACTATTCCTTCTCTGTTCATGCAGTACGATTGTGGAACTCACTTCCTCCTGACATACGGGATTCTAGAACCATTTCTATATTTAAAAAGCGCGTCAAAGAATATTACCTCCTCTCTACACAGCTGTGATTATCTACACTTATAATATGTATTTATATATTATTGTCTGTATGTACATATGTAAGTATATATATTTGTATGTATTTTAATAATGTATGTAGTTTATTTTGTAGTTGCATTGTATCTAATTTATTTTATCATATTCTTACACACTGTGTCTACATATTTTCTAATCCAACTTTCCTGTCGCAGGTCTGCTGGAAGAAATTTCTTTAGAAATAAGCAGTACCTTTGTGCTCAATTATCTGTTTATTCTTATACTTTTATATGTGTTTCTTGTGTGTACATAAATAAATAAATAAATAAAAGTCAAAAAGCCATCTTAGCTTGCCGCTGATATAATTTATGTAGAACGAATCTAAACTTTTTAAAATACAGGCAATCACTTCAGGATTTTTTTTTCCTATGAAGTAGGTATTCCGTATTCTCCATTAGAAATTTAAAAAAGGTGGATGGGTGTGGCCATAGCTAGTATATATCATTTGACCATTTGAATTCACTATTATTTTGGCCCTACATTTTCGGCTGTTGTATTTTGTGCACTGCCAATGATAAATTCCTTTAGTAAAAGAGTAACTGTGGAAGCAGAATGTGTACTTATTGTGCAGAATTTGCGGCTTCCCTTGCTTTGACGTTATGTACTCGAAACCTGAAATAAGATAATATCTGCACATTAATAAATAACCGTTATTTATTCATGTGATATCTGTATGCAGGCACCTAGAGGGCAAGCTCGACGTATTTTTTTCGTTTTAAAGGGTATTTAATTTCATTTTTCTATTATCTAGATTTTTTTGTGATTAAACTCATGAAAAATGAACTAAAATGCTCTCTCAAATGAAAAAATGCCTCAAACTTGGCCTCTAGGCCCGCCATTGGTATGTAGGCACTAGTCAACTCAATAAAAGCTGTTTGAATTAATAATTACTTCGCACGGGTGCTATAAATAAACCTTCCTCTTGAATCGCATCAAAATCCGTTGCGTACTTTTAAAGATCTAAACATACATAGGGACACACAGACAGACAGACAGCGGGATGTGACTTTGTTTTATACTATGATTATAAAACTGGCAAAATGTTTGTCAGGTCATGCCCAGAAGGCCTAGGACTGTTGCAGGCGTGTCTTGTCTAATATGTTTCTGTGGCAGGAAACACTAAAAGACACGTTAATTTTAAAAATATGTAGGTATCAGGATAAAAGTGCAAAACATAAATACAAGGATTTAATCTCAACCATTATAAATAAAAGATTCATTTATTCCAACTGTGCATCTGTAAATGTCAAAATATTTGCATGATTACACAATTTTCTAGCATTCGTTTTTTTTTTATTCATTTAATTAGGCTTGCGTTTGACCGCCATCTTGCCTGATGTTAAGCGATGATGCGGTCTACGATGGAGCATGCTTGCCTAAATTAAACCGAGTCACTCGCGACTGTATTTCGCAGTTAAAGTATTCTTTAGTCATCTCGAAGTGAATGGCCCGTAACTCTTATTTTAAGAAAATACAATATCATCTCGATTTTAACGTACGACGCCTGTTCTTATTCTATGATCGACTCTATAATATTTCCCATCTTTAATAATGTCATTGGGTGGTGAGTGACTGTGATACAGTTCACCAGATATAATTTTGCCACAACTATCTATAATAATTTTCGCCTTGCACTGTTTTCGGACGCGAGCTGCCCACTGCCATTGGTCAGTGTTCTTTGTGGACGAGGAATGATTAAAGCAGTATGTGTATCGTTTGTGCAGAACTAAAGGCTTGCCCCGCTTCGAATTTATGTACTTGTAATCTGAAATGAATCAATGTTCTGATTAACCCGCAATTGGAAAATGTTTGGTGAGGTTATGTTATACAATATAATTACATTGTATACACAAGCCTTTTGAAATAATAATAATTAAATGTTCCTGTCACCTCAATGAAAGCTGGCCGAACTCTGAGTATAAAAATATAACCAATAATAAACGTTGTACCTACTGTTTGTCCATTCTAGCACGAAAGATTCAAAGACACGTAAAGTTAAAAAGATGTATTAGGATAAATGCGCAAAACATAAGTAGTTGAGATCCGAAGAAGATTATGCAGGCTCAATCATTTTAATATGACAGCTTTAAAACAACCTATACACACACAATAACAAGCTTTAAAAAACCTATGTATTACTATTTACTAGGTTATGTATTAAGTACTATGTATGTGTGTAATGTAGCCTAAACTTTTTTAAATACAGAAAATGACAACAGAAGTCTTTATCCTGCGAAGAATAAACTACAGTTACAATAGTAAAAGTGTGTAATGTTGGTGACTACCGCTGAGGCGCCATTGAGTCTCAAGTGAGCCGAAGACGGTAATCATCAATACACACGTGTATCATACGACGTTTATCAATGCACTTGTGAAGAAAATAAAGCTAAAAAATCATTTTATTTAGTAGATAAAAACAAATTATTTAGAAAAACAATTATTGAATGTGCAGTTGGTAAAATTGTTATTAACTGTTTATGATGGCATAGCGGTCTCATCCGATAAATTATTGACTGAAATATTTTCGTGTAAGTATTGTTATTTGAGATGGTTCATTATTCGTGTAGGTAGGTGAAATCCAATCATTGGATGTACTTGGTGTTTCGCCAGCAGGACGCGCCGCAGAATCAAGTCTAATTCTTTTTGTGACTTTTGCACAAATTTCTTTCTTGTTTTGTATGGAATCTTCTACGTATGATTCTGCTATATTGTTAGATCGCCATCCACCATGACGCTTCAAAGTCATTGTCCTGAATTAGCCAGCAATGTAGCTGAAGTTCTTCTGAAACTATGTCCAGTGTAGCTCTCAGCATCTGCTAAATCTAAAAACTTTGCGATTTCTTTAGGCATAGAACCAAATTTGTTTATACCTATAGGCTGACATGTACATTTACCATTGTGGTAATTTAGAAAGAAACGGTCAGTTTTTGCTTTTGGTGAACGCAAACTTTCATACTTCTTAACAATTTCATAGAATGGACCGTGTATGGTGAATGACCTCGGTATTTTATTTTTCGTGATAGGTATCTTCACTAACAGCATCTGGCCATGGTTTTCTATGTCTTTTACAGTTACATTTGTTAATTCTTGTGTCTTACATGCACCAGTTACACCAAATATTAAAGCAACCTGAAAAAAAGAAACAATAATCAAGTTCAACACACAACACAGGCTGAAGTCGCGTAGATATTTAAAATGAATTTAACTAACCTTAGTAGCCAGATATTGGTTATCTGGAGCATCTTTTATAAATTTTTCAATATCGTTAGACGATAATACCTTTGATTTCTTGCTTCTAAATCCATCGGATAGTCTCTTTAGATAAGCTAACAAATTAGAGTAAGTTTTTAAGTCCACTCCATTATTTGTTCGGACTGTACTTTTTAACATTGAGTATATACACCACAAAGAGCTAGGTTTGTACGTAGAAGATAATTCTTCAAAGTACGCCATTAACACATTTTCTGAAAAAGACTGCGTGTCCTTGTTGTTTTGCCATTGTATGAACTTTTGGTACGCTAATAGATATTTGTCCTTGGAGGTTTCAGGTAGTAAACTTTCCATAACGTTAAGGGCTTCACATTTTATATCGGGCGGTGTACCTACAACATAAATCATTTTCTTCATAACTAGCACTTGTAAACATTTTTAATAAATTATAATTAAAGAACAAAGGCAGTTTTGGGCTTGATATGGTACAGTAATAAAAGCTTAACCAAAAATACAAATATATTTTAATTGTTCTTTGCCTAAATTATCTTAGAGATTAAGAATTGGAATCAAAAATCGAAATAAATAATAAATAAAATGATTATGCCGTTGACATTTTGAAAAAAACAATAAAACAAACACGGGTGCATGCTGGCTGGCGCGTGCCTCCATAGAATATCATGTCGACAGCAAATAAAACCTTTGAATTGAGAACTCATTAGTCGGGCTGTACTTCATTAGACCTCCACAGAATATCATGTCGACAGCAACTAAAACCTTTGAATTGAGAACTCATTAGTCGGGCTGTACTTCATTGGATTATAATAAAATATTAATAAATATAATTAAAGCCATACATGACAATATTTGTGTAGTATCTCTGAGATGTACAAAATCTAAATATCTAAAAAAAAAACAAGAAAACAATAAATCTTACGGCACGTGCGTAAAAGTAGCCAATAGATAACGCGCCATGAGTTTATTAATAACAGCAGTACGTAGATAAGGGTGCGTATGATTTGATTTCGATAGACAAAGTTGAAACGTCTCACGTGCCTGTTACAAGGGCAAACCTTTAAATTTAAACCTAATAAATAAGTATCAAAATTAATGTTTATAAAAATATGTAGTGTTACTGGTAGTACGTTGTAGCAGACTCAAAGACACGACAAAAAAGTAATTTATTAAGATACAAGAGCAAAACAGTTATACATTACTTGATTAAGAACCTATTATCAAAAATAACTATATCAGCGGCACGTTATGATGGCGTTTTTGAAGTTTGCCCGCTCATAAAGTTTCGTAAAAATTAACGACTAAGTATATACTTTTGAAAGAACAAGTGCTGTACCCTTTATTGTTAATAGTGACGCGTCACTATAAAGAATAAAGAAGCAATTGTTCTTTAAAAAGTAGTTGTCAATTTTTACGAAACTTTATGAGTAAACATAAAAGTTGCGCTTTTAACTCAGTGGATTTTGATATCCTACTAGGGATCCTCCAATCCATCAATTTCTCGTCCTTTTCTTTAGCCTGGTTTGACTCATATCTTCGGGGTCGCTCTCAGTGTGTCCGCCTTGAAGAAACCTATTCTGATTGGTGCGATCTCACTGCTGGTGTACCTCAGGGTGGCGTTCTCTCTCCTCTTCTTTTTTCTATCTTTATCAACACTGTTACTAAAGTTATTTCTTCTAATTTCCATCTTTACGCTGACGATTTGCAGCTTTATCGACATTTTTCCCTGGCTGATACTGACTCGGCTATTAGTGCTATGAATTGTGACCTGGACAATATCAGTAGATGGGCAAGGTCTTACGGCCTGCAAATTAACCCTACTAAATCCCAGGCTATGATCATAGGTAGCAGATACGTCCGCAATGCTCTCGACCTAGCATGTCTGATGCCATTAACACTAAACGGCTCACCCATCGTCTATTCCGACACGGCTAAGAACCTTGGTATATTAATTGACAGAAATCATTCGTGGCGTGCTCAAGTAAACGAAGTTAGTCAAAAAGTGCACTTTTCTTTTCATTCGCTAAAATGCCTTCAGAGTTTCTTGCCCTTTAAAACTAAAATCTCTCTTGCTCAATCTCTTATTCAGCCGATTATCGATTACGCTGATGCCTGCTATCTGGATGCCACAGAGGAGCTGTTAAACAAGCTTGAGCATTTGCAAAACCTGTGCATCCGTTTTGTTTTTGGTCTGAGAAAATACGATCATGTTTCTCACTTGCGCAAAGAACTTAAGTGGCTCCCTATTCGACTTCGCAGGAACACTCGATTACTATGTCTCCTCTTCAATATACTTTATAACCCTACATATCCTCATTATCTCCGTGACCGTTTCTCTTTCACTCATCCTTCTAATGCTCCATGCAGGTCTCATCTTAGAACTATTCTCAAATTTCCATCGCATAAAACTGATTTCTACTATTCCTTCTCTGTTCATGCAGTACGATTGTGGAACTCACTTCCTCCTGACATACGGGATTCTAGAACCATTTCTATATTTAAAAAGCGCGTCAAAGAATATTACCTCTCTACACAGCTGTGATTATCTACACTTATAATATGTATTTATATATTCGGTTTAAAGACATTTATTTCTCAAAAAAAGAACACTACAGTTCACTTACATAATTGAGAAAGGTAGGTATAAAATATAAAAATACAAAAGTGCAATTCTCTGTGATCACAAAAAAAAAGGCAAAATTTTGCTAAAATGTAACATTCGGTGTTAGTAATTTATTTTATTTTTTTCCTAACGTATTCTTCTAGGCCTTTTTTAAATGAATATAAGCTTACACTGTTAGTTACATCATCTGGTATTTCGTTATAAAGCTTTGCTCCCTCGTATAAGATATTTTTCTTGCCATAGTTAGTTCTGGGTTTTCTTAGTTCTAGTTTACCTCGTCGTCTTGCGTTGTATGTGTAGGTTTTCTTTTTAAAGTTGAGTTGTGTTTGTGTTCCTTGTGTTATAATTTTATGTATTAAAGTACATGTTTTAAGTGTATATAATTGGTTGATGTTAAGGATTTTTGTATCATTGTATATTTTGGTAGTTGGTGTTAAATAGTCGTAGTTGTATAGTGTTTTTATTGCTTTATTTTGCAGAACTTGTATTTCTTGGATATTCGATTTTGCTGCGGTTCCCCATATCTCAACGAGATATTCTATATGGGGTCTGACAAGAGAGTTGTAGATCATTGCTCGAACTTTTTTAGGAATGCAGACAGACATGCGACGTAGTGCCCCTATAAGAGGAGATATTTTGGATTTAATGTAGTCAATGTGGTGTCGCCAGGTTAACTTTGTATCCAAAATTAGACCTAGATATTTTTCGCTGTTCGATGTTAGTATTTTTTCATTGTTTATTGTTAGTTGGGTGTGATTGTGATTTTTTTTGTTTTTTGCTGCAAAAATCATATATGAGGTTTTTTTTGTGTTGATAGTTAGTAAATTGGCCAGGAACCATTTATTTAAGACATTCAAATCATTTTGAGCTTCTTTCACGATATCAGTTAAATTGTGACCAAAATAAAATAAACAAGTATCATCAGCATAAAGTGTGATATCGCCCGAAGTTTTAACCGTGTTTATATTATTGATGTAAATCAAAAATAACAGCGGACCCAGAATCGATCCTTGTGGGATTCCGTAGGTTAATTTGGCTGGTAAACTTTCGTAACTTTCAATTTTTACTATTTGGGTCCGGTTTTTTAGGTATGATGTGAGAATTTTATGTGCAGTCCCTGATATCCCCACGTCAGTTAACTTAGTTAATAGCAGTTTATGACTGATTGTGTCAAATGCCTTTTTTATGTCTATAAACACACCGAGGGCATATCGTCCCCGTAGAGCGAAAAGTCACTAAGTCATAAAATGGCCATATCGAGTTAAGAATGTCATCAAATTCGCATTTTTTTTCTTTAATTTTCAATCTTATTGTCATATCCATAGCTATCATAGTTTTTGTTTTAGAAAGTGCGAAAAATCAATAATTTAGCATTTTGACTAATAATATTTTAGGAACAATTACCTAAATTCACTTAATTACTTTTCGCCAGTTGTTTGAAGTTTAAGAGTTGTAAAAATGCAAAAATTATGAAATCGAAAACTAACTAAATCTTTAGTGATTATTTGCACTGTTGTGCCGAGTATCTATAAAGCGAGAAATCATTAAGTTAAAAACATGAAAAAATCAGTTAAGAAGTATTTTCAGACATGTTTTTTATTTGCAACAGGTTAGTCTCATTCTAACTATATTGAGTTATTTTCGATTTTTTTACCTAACGGTATAGGTTGAAAAGAAATTATTAACTTCGTTCGAAAAGTGAAAAATCATTAACTCATTACTCTGTGCAGATTCTAAGAGATAAAACTAACTATTTTGGTTTTTCTTCATATCTTTGTAAAACATTTATTTTATTTTATTTTATTACTTGTCTCATAAAGTGTGATAAATTCCCTAAAATATAAAATTATAAAATCAGGAATATGAAGCAGTAATATCAAGCTACGATTTTTTTTCTTTTTTAAAACTTTAAACCGTCGTAACTCAAAATGGTCAATTCCGACTTAGTGACTTTTCGCTCTACGGGGACGATATTGCCTTTTGTCTATAGCATTTTTTATTTTGGTAGTGAGATCTATGGTTGCGGATAAGGTATTAGATTTTGGCCGGAATCCATATTGTTGCTCAAAAAAGAAGTCTATATCTGTAAGGTAATTAAAAAGACGAACGTAGATTACTCTTTCAAAAATTTTGGACATGACCGGCAGTACGGATATTGGACGATAATTTCCCGGATCAGTCTTGCTTCCAGATTTATAAATCGGATTTACCTTGGCAACTTTCAGACTTTCGGGAAATACCCCTTGTTCAAGGCATTTATTTACACAGTTGGTTAAGTTATCTAATATTAATTTTTTAATGCATTTTATCTCTTTAACAGTAATTCCACCAATTCCGCTACTTGTATTTGTATCTAAGTTGTCGATGATTATACTAATCTCTTTATTCGTGCATGGTTCAAATGTTTGTAGGGTGTGGGTTTGTGATTGTGTGCTGTTTAGTGTGATATTATTTTGTGTTTGTGTTATTTTACTGGCTAAGGTAGAACCAACTGTGGAAAAGAAATCGTTGAAATGTTGACAGATCTGTTGCCCACTTGTAATTATATTGGTTTCAGTTTTTAACTTTGAGGGAGCAGAACTATTTTTGTGTTTGTTATTTGCTAGAGTGTTAATTAAATCCCACATTTTCTTCGGTTGCTTCTCACACTTCTTAAAATTATCAAAGTAGTAATTCCTTTTTGCGTTCCTTATTGTTTTAGCAGCTTCGACTCTTATGTTTTTGTAGTTTGATTCGGTTTCATTGTTGTCAGTGTCTTTTTTGTAGGCGCCCCATGCGTTATTGCGCTTATTATTGTCTGTATGTACATATGTAAGTATATATATTTGTATGTATTTTAATAATGTATGTAGTTTATTTTGTAGTTGCATTGTATCTAATTTATTTTATCATATTCTTACACACTGTGTCTACATATTTTCTAATCCAACTTTCCTGTCGCAGGTCTGCTGGAAGAAATTTCTTTAGAAATAAGCAGTACCTTTGTGCTCAATTATCTGTTTATTCTTATACTTTTATATGTGTTTCTTGTGTGTACATAAATAAATAAATAAATAAAAGTCAAAAAGCCATCTTAGCTTGCCGCTGATATAATTTATGTAGAACGAATCTAAACTTTTTAAAATACAGGCAATCACTTCAGGATTTTTTTTTCCTATGAAGTAGGTATTCCGTATTCTCCATTAGAAATTTAAAAAAGGTGGATGGGTGTGGCCATAGCTAGTATATATCATTTGACCATTTGAATTCACTATTATTTTGGCCCTACATTTTCGGCTGTTGTATTTTGTGCACTGCCAATGATAAATTCCTTTAGTAAAAGAGTAACTGTGGAAGCAGAATGTGTACTTATTGTGCAGAATTTGCGGCTTCCCTTGCTTTGACGTTATGTACTCGAAACCTGAAATAAGATAATATCTGCACATTAATAAATAACCGTTATTTATTCATGTGATATCTGTATGCAGGCACCTAGAGGGCAAGCTCGACGTATTTTTTTCGTTTTAAAGGGTATTTAATTTCATTTTTCTATTATCTAGATTTTTTTGTGATTAAACTCATGAAAAATGAACTAAAATGCTCTCTCAAATGAAAAAATGCCTCGGACTTGGCCTCTAGGCCCGCCACTGGTATGTAGGCACTAGTCAACTCAATAAAAGCTGTTTGAATTAATAATTACTTCGTACGGGTGCTATAAATAAACCATCCTCTTGAATCGCATCAAAATCCGTTGCGTACTTTTAAAGATCTAAGCATACATAGGGACACACAGACAGACAGACAGCGGGAAGTGGCTTTGTTTTATACTATGATTATAAAACTGGCAAAATGTTTGTCAGGTCATGCCCAGAAGGCCTAGGACTGTTGCAGGCGTGTCTTGTCTAATATGTTTCTGTGGCAGGAAACACTAAAAGACACGTTAATTTTAAAAATATGTAGGTATCAGGATAAAAGTGCAAAACATAAATACAAGGATTTAATCTCAACCATTATAAATAAAAGATTCATTTATTCCAACTGTACATCTGTAAATGTCAAAATATTTGCATGATTACACTATTTTCTAGTATTCGTTTTTTTTTATTTATTTATTAATAGGCTTGCGTTTGACCGCCATCTTGCCTGATGTTAAGCGATGATGCGGTCTACGATGGAGCATGCTTGCCTAAATTAAACCGAGTCACTCGCGACTGTATTTCGCAGTTAAAGTATTCTTTAGTCAGCTCGAAGAGAATGGCCCGTAACTCTTATTTTAAGAAAATACAATATCATCTCGATTTTAACGGACGACGCCTGTTCTTATTCTATGATCGACTCTATAATATTTCCCATCTTTAATAATGTAATTGGGTGGTGAGTGACTGTGATACAGTTCACCAGATATAATTTTGCCACAACTATCTATAATAATTTTTGCCTTGCACTGTTTTCGGACGCGAGCTGCCCACTGCCATTGGTCAGTGTTCTTTGTGGACGAGGGATGATTAAAGCAGTGTGTGTATCGTTTGTGCAGAACTAAAGGCTTGCCCCGCTTCGAATTTATGTACTTGTAATCTGAAATGAATCAATGTTCTGATTAACCCGCAATTGGAAAATGTTTGGTGAGGTTATGTTATAGGTACAATATAATTACATTGTATACACAAGCCTTTTGAAATAATAATAATTAAATGTTCCTGTCACCTCAATGAAAGCTGGCCGAACTCTGAGTATAAAAATATAACCAATAATAAACGTTGTACCTACTGTTTGTCCATTCTAGCACGAAAGATTCAAAGACACGTAAAGTTAAAAAGATTTATTAGGATAAATGCGCAAAACATAAGTAGTTGAGATCTGAAGAAGATTATGCAGGCTCAATCATTTTAATATGACAGCTTTAAAAATTAAAACCTATGTATTACTATTTACTAGGTTATGTGTAAAGTATACTATGTATGTGTGTAATGTAGCCTAAACTTTTTTAAATACAGAAAATGACATCAGAAGTCTTTTTCCTGCGAAGAATAAACTACAGTTACAATAGTACAAGTGTGTAATGTTGGTGACTACCGCTGAGGCGCCATTGAGTCTCAAGTGAGCCAAAGACGGTAATCATCAATACACACGTGTATCATACGACGTTTTTCAACGCACTTGTGAAGAAAATAAAACTAAAAAATGATTTTATTTAGTAGATAAAAATAAATTATTTAGAAAAACAATTATTGAATGTGCAGTTGGTAAAATTGTTATTAACTGTTTCTGATGGCATAGCGGTCTCATCCGATAAATTATTGACTGAAATATTTTCATGTAAGTATTGTTATTTGAGATGGTTCATTATTCGTGTAGGTAGGTGAAATCCAATCATTGGATGTACTTGGTGTTTCGCCAGCAGGACGCGCCGCAGAATCAAGTCTAATTCTTTTTGTGACTTTTGCACAAATTTCTTTCTTGTTTTGTATGGAATCTTCTACGTATGATTCTGCTATATTGTTAGATCGCCATCCACCATGACGCTTCAAAGTCATTGTCCTGAATTAGCCAGCAATGTAGCTGAAGTTCTTCTGAAACTATGTCCAGTGTAGCTCTCAGCATCTGCTAAATCTAAAAACTTTGCGATTTCTTTAGGCATAGAACCTAATTTGTTTTTACCTATAGGCTGACATGTACATTTACCATTCTGGTAATTTAGAAAGAAACGGTCAGTTTTTGCTTTTGGTGAACGCAAACTTTCATACTTCTTAACAATTTCATAGAATGGACCGTGTATTGTGAATGACCTCGGTATTTTATTTTTCGTGATAGGTATCTTCACTAACAGCATCTGTCCATGGTTTTCTATGTCTTTTACAGTTACATTTGTTAATTCTTGTGTCTTACATGCACCAGTTACACCAAATATTAAAGCAACCTGAAAAAAGGAAACAAAAATCAACACACAACACAGGCTGAAGTCGCGTAGATATTTAAAATTAATTTAACTAACCTTAGTAGCCAGATATTGGCTATCTGGAGCATCTTTTATAAATTTTTCAATATCGTTAGACGATAAAACCTTTGATTTCTTGCTTCTAAATCCATCGGATAGTCTCTTTAGATAAGCTAACAAATTAGAGTAAGTTTTTAAATCCACTCCATTATTTGTTCGGACTGTACTTTTTAACATTGAGTATATACACCACAAAGAGCTAGGTTTGTACGTAGAAGATAATTCTTCAAAGTACGCCATTAACACATTTTCTGAAAAAGACTGCGTGTCCTTGTTGTTTTGCCATTGTATGAACTTTTGGTACGCTAATAGATATTTGTCCTTGGAGGTTTCAGGTAGTAAACATTCCATAACGTTAAGGGCTTCACATTTTATATCGGGCGGTGTACCTACAACATAAATCATTTTCTTCATAACTAGCACTTGTACACATTTTTAATAAATTATAATTAAATTTCAACAGTGAAAACAAGTTGTAATTTTTTTTTGCAATGGCGGGGAAATCTAATCAGTTTTCCTATGCGCGCGCATCTAACAATGGCGATCGGCCATAGACTAAAATAATGAGGTTTCTTTTTTTTGGCTTTTCGCGAATAGCGTTTTAGTCACGTACAAAATGGGGAATTCAACGTTTTTTTTATTACAGAGAAAACAAAAGTTATATTTGAGTGAGGGTTTTATTTATTAAAAACATACAAGTTGAAATTATCTATTTAAATACGAAGTTGCATGAAATGAGCAAGCAATAGGTACATTAATTTATTTGTATTATTGAAGACGATCTTTTTTGTATCGAAACTTTTTTAAGAACAAAGCAACTCAACCAATAAAAAAAACTCTATAACTCACTAGTGAGTAATAGCAATGAAAAAGTCTCAGTTTGATTATAGGTGTCATTATGTGCCTAATTGCGGTGAAATAAGAGCCATTTTATGAGCAAGTGTGTTGAAAAAGTTATTTCTTACAGTTTCCGATTTGGCCATACAAGCGTTTTTGAAAAATTCATCCTGTATAGGCCTAAGAAACTTCATTCCTGCAGGGATTCCTGACTAGACTTGATTTTTTATTGAGTTCTGATATGTTCTCCATTATAAATTAAGAATTTGGGTGGTGGATGGCTGTGATCCCAATTACCAGATATAATTTTACCATGACAATCTACTACCACTTTCGCCTTGCAGTTTTGACTGATGCGTCCTGTACACTGCCACTGAAAAGTCCCTTTGGTAGAGGAGTGATAATTAAAGCAGTATGTGTATTCTTTGTGCAAAACTAACCGCTTTCCTTTCCTGGACGTAATGTACTGGAAGTCTGTAATAATATAACGTATTAATATAATGAAACTCTAATTCAAGTTGATAATGTTATTAAATATATGTATACGAGATTCCAAAAACAACTGACACAGGCAGGATTCGAACCTGCGACCTCTGCCTATAGCCACAGTGTCATGTCTGAATCAGTTGTAATTAGAAACCTCTTTCTACGCCTCTTATGAGCGTTGGTGACGTCTATCGGAGACTCTGTCTCTATAAGAGAGGAATCTCTTATATATTTAATAACATTAAATAAGCATAACATGGCTTTAACATGTTTAAAATTCGCAAGAATATACATTTATCAAGTTGATAACTTAGCGCAATTATTCTACAGTGTTGTTGTTGTAGTTCTGCTGTCATTCTTTTGGGCACGCTACCAGTCGACAGCGATGCGAAGTAATCTTTTGACGCTCTTCTTTACGTGACGTGTTAATATTGTTGTTATTGATAGCATTGTGAAAGATAAAATTATTAAGAAGTAATAAAATATAACAATGATATCCCTGTATTTTTATTATTCTTCAAAAAATTCAAGATATTGTTTCTGCAGCTGTCTTAAGTAGGTATTTATTGATTCATATTATAGTCTTTACCTATGAAATTGCCGTTCTGCAGTACTGGCCATTTCAAATCAAAATAATTTTTGTTTGGCTAAGAATTCCAATTTCAAATTAATTTTATTTTAAAAACATGTTTTTTTTTTCCAAAAGTAGTCATTTGTTTATTGATTAGTGTTACATTTTCATCGCATTTCAATCTTTTTCGTCATCATGGATACGTTAAAAATTCGAGTAATTATGGAATACGAGTACCGTCGTAGCAGCAACGCGCCACAAGCGGCACGCAACATCAACGACGTTTACGGAGCTAACACTACAAACCAACGCACCACCTGTTATTGGTTTGCTCGCTACCGTTCTGGAAATTTCGACCTGAAAAATGAACCTCGCGGTCGTCCGAACACTTTGGTTGACAATGACGAATTAAAGGTGATTGTGGAAGCTGATGATACACAATCTACGGCTGAATTAGCAGCAGCTTTTGACGTTAGCGTCAAAACAATATTGGTCCATTTGCGTCAAATTGGCAAGGTAAAAAAGCTTGACAAATGGGTGCCCCACGAACTCAATGATCGCCAGCGCGAAGTACGCGTCGAGACGTGCCTTGCACTGCTCAACAGACACACAAATGAAGGAATTTTGAACCGCATTGTTACCTGCGATGAGAAATGGATTCTGTTTGATAACCGCAAGCGCTCAGCAAGTTGGTTGGATCCTGGTTCAGCACCTAAACAATGCCCTAAACGAAAACTTACCCCTAGAAAAGTGATGGTCACTGTTTGGTGGTCTAGCGCCGGTGTGATTCATCACAGCTTCTTACCAAACGGGGTGAGCATTACTGCAGATGTGTACTGTGAAGAACTGAACACAATGATGAAGAAGCTGGCACATCTCCAACCAGCATTGGTCAATCGCTCGTCTCCACTGCTCCTGCACGACAACGCGCGACCTCATACTGCACAGCAGACGGTCTCCAAGTTGCAAGAACTGGGGTTGGAAGCTCTCCGTCATCCGCCCTACTCACCAGACCTTGCGCCTACAGACTACTTACTTTTTCCAGAATTTGGATAAATTCTTGGCGGGAAAAAAATTCAATACCCGAGAGGCAGTACAAAATCCCTTTGAAGAATTTGTTGCCTCCCGTCCAGCTGATTTCTTTAAGAAGGGCATCAATAAACTGCCACTGCGTTGGCAAAGATGCATTGATTGCATGGGTGATTACTTCGATTAATACAAATAGAAAATACATGAAAAAAATTCGTTTAAATTTTTTCATACAAAACGGCAATTTCTTAGGTAAAGACCTATTATATATTATTATTTATCATGTTTGGACAGCCCTGGCTTATAATATCATTACTAAACGTGTGTTTAAACTAAGTTTACGTTAGTAGAGCATATCTCTTGCAATTTTATTTTTAACGTGAGTTATAAATGAAAGCAATCATTCCGGGAATGTTTTTGTGAGGTTCATAATAAAATGAAAATATATCTTAAGTATTTCTTTTTTACCCTTTACAATAACGGCAGTATGTAGTTAATAAAGAAATTAAAAAACTCTAAGGAAATTGCAATTAAAAATATTTAGAAGGAAAATAACTTTACAAATGAAGCTATGTCCTATGTGACTATTTCTTTGTAATAAATTATTTAAATAAGCCAAAGCCTGACTTACACATATCAAGAAATTATACTTGATAATGCTTTTTCTTTTCTCTATGTTTTTTTGATGCTTCTTTCCAAATTCTTCACTGCTTTCGTTTTTCTCTCTCAGTCATATTAGCAATGTTTTTAACTTTCTTTTTTGCTTTGTTTTTCTGATAGTACGCTCTGTCCTTAGCCCTTTTAATCTCTCTTTCTTCCTCTGTCATCTTATCTAAAAATACCCTTTTTCTGGCATCAGCTTTTTCTCTTTGGTGTAAATAAGCTGAACTATTTTTTTTAAGTTGCTTTTTTGGACATTTTTTATTTATTTTAGCCTCATAAGACTCCATATTTGCTAAAAAAATAAAACGTTTATTAAAAACTATGTTAGCAAACATACATTTAATTAATTGACAAAATTAAATAGTAATAACACATATCACTTATATGATTGAATAGTCACCTCGGGAACGTTATCATCACTCCGAGAACGCTTCATCAAGTTTTGGAACGTTCCCGAAATGACCGTTCCGGAATTTACTTTTTCAAATAAACGCGCCCTTTTTAGTTGGCAGCCATCATTGTCGTTAAGCTTGATTTGATCATTGTAAAATATAATATAATATTGTAATATTCCGAGTTAATAAACGCATTCCCGGTATTATGATCTTGATGTACGCTCTGTAAATAACGAATAGAAAGGTACTTATCACTTGTTTTTAATCATTTTGACGGAAAATTCTCATGACAGGCACTTTGTTTACATCTTCCACTATAACTGTGCCATAGACATCTAAAGGCTGCGTTCAAAACTGCAATTTTTAGGCTGATTAAATAAAAAATTCTTATAAAATTTCAATAAAAAAGCTAACTTGAAGAAATATATTATAATTCTTCAAGTTAGCCTAAATCTGAAAAATAATATAAATGGTGTGTAGGTTAAATATATAAAATATTAAAATAAATAAAAACTATTTTATATCCTTTTTAATGGAGTTTAATCAAATTATTTATTTAAAACAAAAAACAAAAAGATTTTACTATTTTAAAAATGGAAAAGCCAATGGCAATAATTATGCATCCAAATTCTTCTAAAATCTTCTAAACTATACATTGTAGAAGTCGGTTAAAAATGGTAGGTTTACCAGATCTTTAAATTTATTTTGTGATACACCTGACTGGCCAGGAGACTTGAAGCTAATAGTATTTTCTCCAGGTCCATAACAAGGAACTAAAGCCAGGATCCAGTTTGGTATTTTTGAACAAAATTAGTTCCTTCTCTCACATGAATAATAGGTACATACGTTAAACATACTATTATTTATGAAGACGTTCGTGATATAGTCTATTTGTAAATTCAAAACTTTATTAAGACAATAAAAACAGTAGTTAAATTCGTGTTTGAAAACAGACTTGTTCAGGAACAAATTCGCATTCTCTACTAAGCGCCCTACCTAACCGGGACGCCATAGCGGCGTCGCCAAACAAAACATCAGTTAGCTAAATTGGCGACGGACAAGCCACGTCGCCAATTTGGAAGCGTAGCCTCGATGCCTCTCTAGCAGCGCAAGCTGCACTCAATGCGCATGCGCCCTAGCACATATCACTCGAGATTAGTCGAGATACGTGGTTTGGCTACTCTTTGAACGTACTCTGCTTGGAGGCCTTCGATTGCCTAAGGTAGGCAAGTTTACGCTGCTGGCGACATCCCAGTGAGGTAAGGCCCTTGAGTCTATGAACGGCTTTCATATAATCCTGGGCAATACCTTTCTTTTTGGTGTCCTACGACAGTGATCTGAAGCCCAATTCTCGTAAATTTGAATTTTCAAAATTTTAATTGGTTTTAATATACTAAATGACAACGTCAAACGGATAAGAGAATACTATTTCTGACAGAAATGGCATTAAGATTATATCAAAACCAAATCGGAACTCCCTTTTTATTTACGAGAATTGGCTTCTGATGAAACAATGGATAAAACTTAATAAGATCCCTTATTATATTTTTAACTCCTTCCAATTTCTTGTTAGGCGGATCTCTCTGCCTCTTTAATCAGGTTATGTAAGCCTAGATGGTGTTAACTTTCAACTTTCGTCGCCGATATCTTAAGTAGGCATGGAACATTTCAGAAGTAGCATCTGAAAAATAATATGAAATTCGTTTTCATTAATGTTACATCTCATTCACGTTGTCTGTTAAATTCATACACGATAAAATCACATAATCGTATAATATATTGACGTAAAGAGCGAGCGAGCAGGGACAAATCGTGCTAAAGGAATTTAATGTTACATTAAATTGCACTTCCAGTATCTGTTCCATTTCATGTTGCAGCGCCATTGATTGATTCATACTTCATTTTCAAAAGCGTCGGGTATAAAAAGGGTTTTTCAAGGGTATTAAATCATTAATCATTTTTGAGATTTGATCTTTTCAGTCTGAAATCTTAAAAATGTCCAAAAATTTTTAATGCAAAAATGAATCTTCTTGCTTATAAAAATACAGATATTACTTAAAACCCACAAGCCGAAAGTCGAACACAAAAATCGAACACTGAAAGTCCCAAAACCACGGTAAACGTGGTTTTGGGACTTTCGGTAAAGCTCAATGTTCTGCTCACGCCCACAAACCGCGCTTCTGAAAACCGAAAAACCAGAAACCAGTCTATTCAGCGTTGTTCGAAATTTGAACAAACTCAACCAATAGAGCGGAGGATAATGACAGAAAATTGAAAGTAATTTTAAATTACGTAAATTGGCCCCTGTATCCTTGGTACTGTAACAAATGACTCCCAATTTTCTGTCACTATCCTCTTGTCTACAACGTTTTTGCTCGCTTTTCGATCCAACACGCGGTCCTAGGCCTTACTGAGTTTTGCATCTCTGCATTTCGAGATTTGTCCTTTATTTTTCAAATAAAAACTTTTGTTTTATTAACATATCATATATTCTCCGTAAATAACATTGGTTTTGGATGGCTATGGTTACAATTGCTTGCTATAATATAGCCACTTTTGTCGAGTTGTATCTTTGCTGGACAGGCGTAACTGCGACGTGATGAGCATGTCCAATGGTATTGATGTTTCGTCGTATAATGGTGGCAGAACGTGTAGCCATGATAAAGTATTGAAGGTTTGCCTTTTCTTGAATTTATGTATTTATAATCTGAAACAAGCAGTTAGACTGTTACCGACTGTTACCCGTTACCTGTTGCTTTAATGACTAATTCTCCGTAGAGCAACTTGCTGCTTCTAACTAAATATAAATAAAATATTAAAATGAAAACAACAAGCTATAACAATATTATTAAACTGACAAAATGAAAGTTTTATTACGAGTATTTTACTTATTAAAAACTGCGGCTCTTTTCAGGCAGGCTGGGTTATTTGTACAACATACATTAGGCTCTTCAAATACAGATGCAACTAAATGCCGTGGTTTGAGGGCTTTACCGCGGTTTTGAATCATTCGGTCACTGGATGAACACAAAACCGCGGTTCTAAAAACCGAAATGCCAGGTTATTGAGTATTTTTCGAAAGAAGAAACTGAACCAACTTTTTTGCTCGCTTTTCATTCCGTACCGCGGTTAATCTTTATCACGGTCTTCTAGGCCTTACTGGGTTTTGCATCTTTGCATTTTGAGATTTGTCCTTGAATTTCGAATGAAAACTTTTGTTTTATTAACATCTAATATATTCTCCATCAATAAAATATAATGGTGGTTTGGGATGGCTATGGTTACGATTGCTTGATATAATATTGCCACTTTTGTCCAGTTTTATCTTTGCTGGACAGGAGTAACTGCAATGTGATGAACATATCCAGTGGAATTTATCTTTCGTCGTATGATGGTGGCAGAACGTGTAGCCATCATACAGAATTGAAGGTTTGCCTTTTCTTGAATTTATGTATTTGTAATCTGAAACAAGCAGTAGACTGTTACCCGCTGTAATTACTAATTCTACGTAGAGCAACTCGCTGCTTCTAACTAAATATTAAAATAAAAACAACTAGGTATGTAAGTATAATAATATTGTTAAACTGACAAGATATTATTATTACGAGTATTGTTTTGTTTAGTATTGTTACGAGTGTTTTACTTATTAAAGCTGCGGCTCTTTTCAGGCAAGCTGGGTTATTTGTACAACATTAGGGTCTTAAAATACACATGCAACTATAGGCCGTGTTTAACGGGCATTACCGCGGTCTTGAATCACTTGGTAAAGCTCACTGTATAAACACAATACCGCGATTCTAAAAACCGAAAACGAAGACCCTGGCATTATTCAGTGTTGTTCGAAATTTAACAAACTCATCCAATTTTTTTGCCCGCTTTTCGAGTGAAACCGCGGTTCATCTTTACCGCGATTTTTAAGCCTTACTGGCTTTTGTATCTTTGCATTTCGAGATTTGGCCGCTAATCTCAAATGTAAATGTTTGTTTTATTAACATTTAATATCTATATTCTCCATCAATAACATATAATGGTGGTTTTATATGGCTATGGTTAGGATTACTTGCTATAATATAGCCACTTTTGCACAGTTGTATCTTTGCTGGACAGGAGTAACTGCGGTGTGATGAACATCTCCAATGGTTTTTATCTTTCGTTTCATAATGGTGGCAAAACGTGTAACCATCGTGGAGTATTAACGGATTGCCTTTTCTTGAATTTACGTATTTGTAATCTGAAACAATAGTAGACTGTGAACCGCTTTCATTACTGATTGTACGTAGAACTACTCCCTATATTTATTTCGAACTAAATATTACACAAAATATGAAAATGAAAACAACTAAACAATATTGTTAAACTGACAAAATGAAAGCTTTATTGCAAGCGTTTTACATAATAAGTTATAGGTACAACACACATTAGGCTCTTAAAATACAGATGCAACTAAAGGCCGCGGTCTTGAAGCATTTGGTAAAGCTCACTGGATAAACACAAAACCGCGGTTCTGAAAACCGAAAAGCCAGTCTGTTCTGTTATTAGAAATTTGAACAAACTCAACCAACTTTTTTGCCCACTTTTCGAGTGGAACCGCGGTTTTTATGCCTTACTGGGTTTTGTATCTTTAAATTTCGAGATTTGGCCACTAATCTCAAATAAAAATGCTTTTTTTATTAACATCTAATATCTATATTCCCCATCAATAACATATAATGGAGGTTTTATATGGCTATGATTAGGATTACTTGCTATAATATAGCCACTTTTGCACAGTTGTATTTTTGCTGGACAGGAGTAACTGCGATGTGATGAACATTTCCAATGGTATTTCTCTTTTGTCGTATGTTGGTGGCAGAACGTGTAACCATAGTACAATATTAAAGGTTTGCCTCTTCTTGAATATACGTATTTGTAATCTGAAACAAATAGTAGACTGTGAACCGCTTTAATTACTGATTCTACGTAGAACTACTCACTATATAATAAATACCTATTTCAAACTAAATATTAAAATGAAAACAACTAAACAATATTGTTAAACTGACAAAGTGAAAATTTTATTGCGAGCGTTTTACATAATAAGGTTAGGTGCAACATACATTAGGCTCCTAAAATGCAGGTGCAACTAAAGGCCATGATCAACGGGCTTTACCGCGGTCTTAAAGCATTCGGTAAAGCTCGGTGGGTAAACGCTAAACAGCGGTTCTAAAAATCGAAAAACCAAACAGCGTTCAAATTTGTTCAAATTTCGAACTTCAGCGTTGTTTGAAATTTGAACAAACTCAACCAATTTTTTTTGCTTGTTTTTCGATCCGAACCGCGGTTAATGTTTACCGCGGAATTTACATTATTATATTTATTTGCATTTTAGACCTTACTGGGTTTTCATTTTGCATTTAGAGCTTTATGCTTCAAATGAAAACTTTTGCTTTATTAGCATCTAATATATTCTCCATCAATAAGATGAAATTTCGGTTTTGGATGGTTATGGAAAGGAATGCTTTCTACAATTTGGCCACTTTCGTTCAGCTTTATCTTTGCTATGCAGTCTTTGCTACGGTGTGACGAACATTTCCAATGGTCTTTGTGCTTCGTCTTAAGATGGTGACAGAACGTGTAACCATCATACATTAATGAACGATGGCCTCTTCTTGATTTCACGTATGTGTAATCTGAAACAAATAGTTAAATCTATGAACCGCTCTAATGAATAATTAATTATCACTGAAACTGACTCAAAAATAGCAACTTTGTATCAACAAGTCTAAGTATGCTCTTTAGATTTCAGCCTTAGTTTACAGGGCCATAAAATCAATCGTAGTTTAAACCACAGAAGACAATTTAATCTCCCGTCTTCGATTGTTTCTTTGGGTTTTTGTATTAGAAAACAATCGAAGACGGGAGATTAAACTCTCTTCCGTGGTTAAGCTACGATTGATCTTACGGCGCTTAGTGATACGAACGAGATTAATTGAGACTTTAATCTTCTGTAGTTACAAATGTTATAACATGACTAAAGAAAATTTAAGTTATGTACATTTATTTCGTGAGATTAATGTTCATGTCTGAGGATTTTTTACAAATTAATTTAAATTATACTATAAGTAGACATAGAATGTCTATTAATTAGACAAAAAATGGTGAAACATGTCAGTGATTAATGAAAAATACGATAAATTCTTAAGATTTATTTATTAGATTCTTCCACTAAGCTAGTATATGACTTACTTTAAGTTATTTTTTATTATATAAAAAAACCTAAGCTAACCTAGCCTAACAAATATGTGGTAGGTATGATTTTACTAAACATTGATTTGATATTTTATTTAGCAACACTTGTAGAAAATCAGATACTACATTATTTATTATTTTTTAATATTATTTATAGACGTTTAAAAAGCAAGGTACTTAAATTGATAAGGCAAATCAAAAATGGCGAACACTTAATGGACATTTAGTTTTATTTTCTATTTATTTTTTATTTATATTTATAGTGTGTAATTTATAATACTATAACCTAAATTTAAATGACTATAATATGTACGAGTATTAATGATATTTAAAAATGCGTTCATTAAAGAAAATATTATTATAGTATTCATTTCAAACACTAGAAAATATAAATGTCAACAAAACTGCAAAGATTCGACTTCGTCCTTTATAAAGTCGAAAATCTATAGAACCTTACACGTTTATCTTCTTCTTATATTTATCATACTTTCTGATATATTCTCCATTAAAAATATGGAAAGTAGGTGGTAGATGACTGTGACCATGGGTGCCTGGTGTGATGATTCCGCTACTATCTATAATTATTTTCGCCTGACAGTTTTTGCTGCGGCGAGATGAGCACTTCCAGTGGTCTGTGCCTTTTCTCTCAAACTTATTATGATGGCAGTATGTGTAGCCTTGATGAAGAACTAACGGCTTGCCTTTGATTGATTTGATGAATCTGTATTCTGAAACAAATATTAAAACATTAAAGTCTGTATGTACCATACGTCAATTTTGTTACATGCATGGTTGCATATAGTGGAAATATTTAAAGGGGTCATTGTACTCATAATGATGAGTACAATGACCCCTTAAAATATTTCCACTGTCTAACCTGCCACCCTGTATATTACAGTACTTAAAGTTGCATCTCTGTTAAGACAAAGCCGAGAGATTATTATTGTAATAAATTAAACCAGAACATTATTATTCTAATAAAATTATAATAATATTAGTTTCACGGCTTTTTGAAATTTAACCGATTGGCTGTTTATTAGTATTGTCTGTGCTCCATTTTTATAGAATTACTGGGAAGAATGGGACACATTTATTACGAGCAAATTCTTGTATAAGCAACTCAGGCAAATGTGAAATAAAACTATGAATTTATATTTTTCTTATCATGTACTATAACAACTAATTTAATTTTATATTTATTCAAATATCATCCACTAATATATTTATATAATCATTACAAATTAATTTTTTTCTTGACTAAACATCTGTATATCATGCACCAAAATATTGCAGGCTTGCTCGCTAAATGTGATACTCTTGCAGTCTGTCTCAATGAGTTGTTGGATAGAAACATAGGCGTGGATGTGTTATGCGTTACGGAACACTTTATGATGGAAACTTATGAAAAACACCTGAACTTAAACAATTACTGCTTGGCTGCTTGTTTCAGTCGAAAAGATTCTAAGAGAGGAGGTGCTTGCATACTGGTGAAATCCGGTCTTCAATGGAGAGAGTTACCAAAAATAGCAAATATATCCACAACTGGTGTCTTTGAATGTTGCGCCATTGAACTAATTACCCACAAAATAGTGTGTGTTTGCATTTATAGAGTTCCGAATGTTAATAATTTTAATGAATGTATCAATAAACTGGAACGGATATTACATATTTTAGTAAAAAAGGATTGTAAAAACATTGTTTTAGTGGGAGATTTTAATATAGATGTACTTAAAAGAAATAAACAATCAATAGAATTCGAAAATATATTATTAAGCTTTAACTTGAAACTAGCACTGTATCAACCGACTCGTTTAAAAAGCTACACATGCATTGACAATTTTGCGCATAACTTTAACAAAGCCTGTAAAGCTTCAGTACTAGAGTTAGCGTTGTCTGATCACACAGCGCAGTTACTGAAATGCCCAATTAGCACAGTGGTTAATTTGAATCGGTGGCGTACAAGAAGACGTGACTATAGTAACGACAACATCAACAAATTTAAATCCTATTTGCGTAGTCTGACTTTTTCAGAAGTATATGAAGCCAGGGACCCAAATATAGCATTTGACGCGTTCACAGATATTTTTGTATTATTATATAGACAGTGCTTTCCCGAAACGCTCATTTCGGTAAACGTACACAAAAAACAAAAATGGGTATCACGTGGTATAAAAAAATGCAGCGAGAAGAAACGGCAATTACTATGGCAGTTCCGATTAAAACCTACACAAAAGAATAAAATGACATTTAAAACGTACGCGAAACTATTTAAGAAGATTATTAAATTAACTCAGCGAGCTCAAAATAACTATAAAATAAAGACATCTAACAATAAATCTAAGACAACTTGGCAAATTATAAATCAAACAAAATTAAATATGCCAAAGAATAATATTAATAAAGTAAGACATAATAATGAAGTTATCTCGGATCCAAAACATATTTCAAATTTATTTAATAATTATTTTATTGATAAAATTCAGCCCATAACTCATTCAGGGGACAGAGTCACAAAGCATATTTTAAACAGGAAAGATTCCATGTTCATGGCTCCAAGTTTGCCGAATGACGTGTTGAAAATCACTTTAGCACTTAACAATACTAACAGTGTAGGTTACGACGGCATCAATACAAGGATACTTAAGGCAGTGGCCTATGAAATTTGTGGTCCCTTAAGTCATGTTATTAATTTATCTATTAGCGAAGGTATTTTTCCAGATGCCCTGAAAAAATCAGTAATAAAGCCATTATTCAAAAAGCAAGACAAAGAATTAATGGAATGCTATAGGCCGATCTCATTAATACCAATGTTTGCAAAAATAATTGAAAATTATATATACAAAGAACTCAATACATATTTAGAAGCGAACAATATTCTTTGTAACGAGCAAAAAGGTTTTAGAAAAAAAAGGACAATTAACATGGCTATTTATGACTTTTTACATACGGTTATGATAAATATGGATAAAAATACGCCAGTGTGTGCAATTTTTTGTGATATGACCCAGGCATTTGATTATGTCCAACATAATATTTTATTTAAAAAATTGGATGCTTATGGTGTGAGAGGAAATGTCCTTGAGCTCCTAAAATCGTACTTGACTGACAGGAAACAAATAACGGAAATAAGTAGAATAAACATCAGCACCAAAAGAGAAGAGATTTTTCAATCGGAAGAACGTAACGTTGTCTACGGAGTTCCTCAAGGAAGCGTACTAGGACCTCCTCTTTTTACACTTTACATAAATGATTTTCCAATGGCAATTAAATATCAGATGACACTTTTCGCGGATGACAGTACAATAACAATACCTTGCAATCAAAGAGATTTTTATAAAGAGGACATACTTAATACTTTAAATACAACTATAGAATGGTTAGAGAATAATAATTTAAGAATAAATTTAAATAAGACGGTAATTATGCATTTTAGCCAGCGTGTATTGACATTTTCCAATCTTGACATTACTTACAATAATACTACAATTGACACAGTTAATACAACTAAGTTTCTAGGACTAACAATGGACCGAAATTTAAATTGGAAGGCGCACGTAGGGGCCTTGAGTAAAAAAATAAGCAGTAGTGCGTATGCCTTGTTCATCCTGTCACGTTCGGTTAACATAGATACATTATTAACTGCTTACTATGGGCTAACTGAATCCGCTCTCAGATATGGTGTTATCTTTTGGGGTAACTCAACAGATAAAGAAGTTGCGTTTAAAGCTCAAAAGAGATGCCTCAGAGCCATGTTTAATTTAAAAACCACCGATAGTTGCAAGCCCTATTTCATACGCCACAAAATTTTGACATTGGCATCACTTTATATTCTGGATACTGTTATGTTTGTCAGCAACAATAGTAATTTATTTTCGCGAATGGCAGATCAATTTCCCAGAAACAGGCGTGATCAAAGTCGGCTCTGTCTACATACGTGTAGGACTGCACTTATGCGCAAAAGTGTTTTTTGCATGGCTCCTATTATTTACAATAAGTTACCAAAAAGTTGGAGGGAGCTTAATAATATACAATTAAAGAATAAGGTAAAGACATTTTTGACGAATAAAGCGTATTATAATATTAATGAATTTCTTGCAGAATCAATTAGTTTGACATAGAATGTGAATTTAATTTTGACATATTGTTATTTTAATAATTTATTATTGTTTGTATTTCAGTTTTGTTTTATTAATGTTGATAGTATTGACTTGAATTTAAATACTTAATAACCTTATTTTATCATAATATAATACCTAATATTTGCACGCCATATTATGTGGCAAACATGTCTGAAACTTTTAATTTTTATGTTATCTTGCATGCACGATTTTATTCTTGTATGTAAACACATGTTTTAGCAAATAAATATATCTTATCTTATCTTATCTTATCTTAAATTATAATGTCTACAGTAGGGTAAAACCAGGAGAGATGGACCACATTTTTTCCAACTTGAATATCATTTTTATTTCTTAATAATTAATAGACAATTTAGTGTTTTATTTTTAAAAAGTATTTAAAAAGTAACCTCGGTCCATCTCTCCCATACTATACGAGTGAGTCGGACCACCCAGTAAGGAGAGACGGCCCTAACAAAAATAATCATTAAAACTTCTTAATAAACCAAAAATAAAGATTCAAATTAAAATTACTGAGAACGTCGTTTTAAGTCAAGTTTTTGTTTGCAAGTCTACGCTTGAATGTAGTTTTTGGTATCCCAAACGTTTTTGCTGCTTTATTGACACCCATTCCTTTAGAAACAGCTAGAAAAGCATCAATTAATGCACTTTCTGTCCATTTTCTTCTACAAACTCCTACTTTTTTTCTACTTTTTCTCTTATATCTTAAAGGCATATTACCTACAAAAGAAGAGAATAACTCATTAAAAATGTATTGATTCAAAAATAAGTAGCAAAAAATAATCTAAAACCACTTAAATTTAGCAAAAAAGTGTTTTACAATTGGTTCATCTCACCCATACATAACATGGTCCATCTCTCCTGAAAGACGGACCAATTTCTCATATTAAAAACACACACACAATAAATTAACAAAAAAATTAAGGTTATTTTATCATTTCATGAGCATACTAACACAGAAACATCAATTCTTATTTTGCAAACATAATATAAAAAACTAAATGTATCTTTGTTTTTAAAACACCTACACAAAAAAATCGCGCTTCCGAAACCTTACTAATATTAATACATAGGTATTTTATTAATTTTACAAGACTAAAACGAAGTCTCACTTTAAGCTCATAGCAAACAGGTTGACAAGTACGCGTAAGTGTTGCCAGCTTAAATAAATTTAATAGTTAGGTAGAAATTACGATGGTCCGTCTCACCCGCTGGTCCATCTCTCCTGGTTTTACTCTAAATTAACAACAAATAATATTTATTATTTTACCAAAGCACAAAGCACCAATTTAACAAATTCAGCGTTTCTTATTCCCAAAATCTTTGTGATAACTCCTTATATACTCTCCATTAAATACACAAAACGAGGGCATTGGATGGCTATGGTTGTCATCTCTAGCAATTATAACATGCTGGTCACTGTCCAATACTAGTGATGCCCTACATTGTTTGCTGCGACTTGATGTGCAAAGCCAATGGTCTGTGCCTTTAGTTGGCACACGACGCCGGTGAGAGTACGTGAAATTTTTGTACAGGATGATTTGCTTGCCCTTCAATGACTTTATGTACTTGTATTCTGAAAACACAGATTCAAGATTACGTAAAATACACTTATTTCAGTTTTGTTCTAAAAATAATAATATGTCTAGTCTATAACGAACCTGAATTACAAGCTTGGCTTTCAGCAGCCATAAATAAAAAAACCGTTAAATACGTTATTGTCGTGATTGCTTAATAAAAATACTAAGAACTAATCACGAGACTACATTTTTGACTCCATAAATTGGGAATAATAAATCAAAATTCTTTGTTAGCTGCTATAAATTGATTCTGTATTCGAAGTTAAAATAAAAAAAAACCGGACAAGTGCTAGTATGCCTCGCGCCCTAAGGGTTCCGCTAAATGATCATAGATGGCGCTACTGCATACTTCTAGTGGCGTCATCTATGAACACATGGCTCCACTTATGGTCCGGTGACTGACGGCGGACAACAAAGTGATGCTATAAGGGTTCCGTTTTTCCTTTTGAGGTACGGAACCCTAAAAACAATAATTAGAAATAAATTGAGCTTCTAAACGTTTAGCACCATAATTTCGTAAAACACTCACACCAATTTTGACAGTCCAGCAACATCATTGCGATAAGTTATCGTGAACACGGATTTAACCAACAAACGGCGGAATGGATACCTATTATTGAATTGCCAAAATTAAAGCAATAATTGTGATTGCAAGTCTGCTACGCAAATAATGCGACTTGTACAGTCACGAGCATAAATATATTATCATGGACAGTTCGGCAATAATATCTGATTTCATGATTCTTCATTAATTTAAAAAAAAGTACTGAATGATACATGAAATCAGGTATTATTACCGAACTGATTCATTCATTAAATTATAAAATTAATGAATTAATCATGCAATAAGATAGTGTTGAAGAACTGTCCATGGTAATATATTTATGCTCGTGACTGTACATACGAGTATAATCACCTATCAAGTAAAGAAGATAGACATAGAAAACAATATCTAATGGTTTGTGTGATATAGTTTCGGAAGTCGATGGCTTTGATTTGGTTTGCATCGGGGGCGACTTCTGAAACTGTTTCACACATAACATTTAATACCATTGTAGGTATTCGCTTTGAAGGCGGTTTTAACTTTTGTTATGTTTATTTTATTTTGAGTACCTAACAGAAACACGCGAATAATATAATAATACTTAACGTAAATATGTAACGCAATAACGTGTGATTTGCTAATCTGAATCACCGAAGGTTTTCCGATGAAGATTTTCTCCATAGCATACGAAGATTTACTGATCTGACCTGTTCTTTTTTAAAAGGGACCATAAAGACGGTACACACTTTTAAATAAAAAATAATCGTCAAAGATGCGTAGCACCCAAAAAAAAAACTCAAATTGAGAACATTTCGACCAGTCGGTTAAATAACTAAAGAAAAGCAATACATCGATGACAATCTTAATAAAACATGTTTTTTCCGTATTTCTGAAAACAGCATGTTTTACGTCATAGAAAAATATATAAGACCACTTCGAAATCTAGCTAAATAAAATACAGTTTAAACTATCCAAATCGGTTAAGTCCTTCCCGGGAAATCGGTGAACATACATAAAAAACCGGTTGAAAAAAAACTCTTTGAAAAAAAAAAAAACTATTATTTGAGGCGTCTGGACGCAGCTTATATAATAAATTTAACTATAATCTAAAGTACTCTCCATCAATGATTTGAAATCTAGGCGGTTCATGATTATGATTATAATTAGCGGTTACTATATTTTTGTCCGAATCTAATACTAGTTTTCCTTTGCAGTTCCGACTTCGACTCGACGTGCAGATCCAATGCTCGAGGGCCCTTGATTGAGCACTCCGCTGATAATAGTACGAGTACTCCTGATACAGTATCAACTGATTGCCCTTCATTGATTTTATGTATTTGAAACCTAAAACAAATGAAAATAAACGTTATTATTGAACAATATGTTACATTGTGTTATACCATTTTCATTTTATGACGGCTGATTTACAAAAAAAAATGTTTTTTAGGTACGCCTTTTTACATAGCGTTGTTTTTTATCGCATCGCATTTATCGTGAAAATAATATTATACATGTATGTAATTAATTACAAGTACCCAACGTTGTTAATACTTACTTTTACTTATTTTTTTTTAAGTTAAGCATTGCTAAAAACCAAAGTTAATAGTAGATATAGGCAGATAGTAAGTTAGGTAGATCAAAACGGTAAGCTTTATTCACTATCGAAATACAATATCTGAGCTTATAATAATACATCCACAAAGTTATTTACCTTTGTGGTGAATAATAACAAACATTCACGCGCTGAAATAATAAATACAAATAAGGAAATACAAGCTCGGTGGTATTGAATATCTATGATAATGCAAACTTCATTAGACCAACAAAATAAAAAAATGCACACAATATGATTGACTAGACATAGGGCGGGTTGCTTCAAACCATATGTATTCTATTTTTCTTTATGGCAAGCAATGCCGATGTCGACAATTCTGCCAATGTCAGATGTGAAATGGAAATTCGTGTGTGAAAACATCAAAAAGTTTAAGATTAAAATATGTAAAATAAGAAGAGATGATAAAAGAGAATTGTAAACGGCGTGAATCTTGTCGACGCAAACCATAATTATGTATTCGTAAGTCAGTACCTACGTAATCGTTAAGTCAGTATGAAATTGTCGTACAAGCCGCCATATTTGACGGTTACAGATATACGTAACTGTAAGATGAAACAACATGGCCATAATCGGTTTCTTTAAAACTAACATTTACTTCACGTTTGTTTTGTGTATTTTGATTATGTTTGTGCGCGAAAAGTTCAGATCTAATTATAAAATATAATATTTGGTACATAAACGAGGTGGTAATCGACCTAACCTTATGGCTTTGCAGTGAAAAAATTAGTCAGCCTCATTTAACATCAAGTAATATAAGTACTGTAATATAAGAACAAAATATATTTATCGCCAGAGGCTCTAGACAAGTTGCTTTTCTGTTAGCGTTCACGCCAAACGATAAGCACAAAATGTATGGCAATGACATTACCTGCGGAAAAGTCACGTGACTCACAAATGTCATTTCCATACATTTTATCCGTAGCGTTTGACGCTAACGCTAACAGAAAAGTAACTTGTCTAGGGCCTCAGGACTGATAGGTGCATCTATGATCGTTTTTTAGTTAATGCAGGATTAGAAGAAAACTACCATCATTGATGCACGCATTTAGTCCTGGTGAGCAATAAATATCGCATACATGTATGGCATATAAAATTTATATCAATATAATCAAACATTCTACAAGTATCTACTGTATAGTACCTAATCATGATTAATTAATCTATATCTAACTTATATCTATACAAATACATAAAATTCAAGTGTCAGTCTGTGATTTCAAATAACTGCCCTTTCTTAAGCACATTTAGCAAGCATGCATTGCTAGCAAATTCATTATTACCAAATTCCAAACAACCGATTTTAAAGTTTTTGTCTGTTTATTTATCCTGGCTAATCTTCGAAACGGATAAACCGATTTTAATGATTTTGCTCAGGCCGATAAAAGAATGTTGTGATCTAGGATAATTTTTACCTCGGAAAAAGTGTGAACTCGTCCTTGTCTAAAAGATTGAAGGACCTATGCTAAGTTGTGAAATCTGTGTTTCAATGTTGAAGAATACACAAGAGTGTTATGATCGTTCTACAATTGTCGGATTCGGCTGTGTCGGTCCGATGTAGAAATCCTTAGTCTAGAATGCGCGCTGGATGTCGGAACCTAACTAAAGACCCCTTTCGAACCGATAAACTATCGGTGATCGGACGAGTGGAGAGCCGCCTTTGGTATTACGAGTATATAATTAACCTATAACTGTTGGTAAGTAATAGAAATCGTGTCATAATATAAAGCAATTATAACATAAGATATAGATCGCGGCGTGAATTATGAGCACAGATCGCGCATATATATTTTCGGCCCAAAAGACAATAGACAGTTGATAATGCGTAATAGAGAATGGTCCAATTAGACAACGAGCATCGACTGACGGACCAATCGCGTGCAGCCTCGGCGCCTCCCACCTTCTTCATTCTGCCAAAGAGACCCAAAAATCGCTTATGCGCAGGTGACGTTTGTGCTCATAATTACTACCGCTAGTTATACCTATATACATATTAATCAATCCTAACGTATTCGCCATTAGTAATGAAGTATCGGGGTGGCGGATGGTTGTGGTAATTATTGTAAGCAACGATGGTATTGTGAATGTCTAGAGTTAGTTTTCCTTTGCACTTTTTACTGCTTCTAGATGTACACACCCAGTGGTCGGTGCCTTTATTTTTATAGTTCCTGTAATGCCAGTACGAGTAGTCATGCAGTAGGATCAACGGCTTGCCCTGTCTTGACCTGATGTATACAATATCTGAAATAAAATTAAACATTTAAGCCACGTATTCAATATTAAACAATGTTTCAAATACTAGTATACACTGTTTCCGATACATGACGTAGATGTTCCCAGGTTACCTCTGCACTCTGTAGTCAAATTTCATCCATATCCAAATTCTTCCAGACGTTTCAGCGTGATGGAGTAGCAAACACATAACCACCCACACAAAATTTCGCATTTATAATAGTAGTGTGATTATTGAACAATAAAATGCATTTAATTTTACTAAATTAGCTCCTAAAAGAGTTTTAGTATAAATGTGTTGTGAATGGGTTGCCCTAACATAGTCTAAATTCATACATCTAAATAATTATAGGGTTAAGTAAACAGAGCTAAGTTTTATTAAAATTTAATATTTATAATTATACATGTTATTGAACATTTTTGACTATTAAAGATTAAATTAAAACCTCAAAGACAACTACCCTATCCTGATATATTCACCATCGCAATTTACAAAGTATTTAGGTGCTGAATGATTATGATAACGACTGCCCGATAAAATATTATTGTATCTGTCTAATACTAGTTTCGCCCTGCAGTGTTTTCTGCTGCTTGCTGTGCAAAGCCAATGATGAGTTCCTTTTATAGGGAAATGTTTGTGATGCCAAAAAGTATACTCCTTGTACAATATCAACTTGTTGCCTATTCTTGATTTTATGTATCTGTAATCTGAAATAAAAAGTTTTCAATTATGATCTTGAATCGTTTAATAAATAAACAAGTGAATAAACGATTAATCTGTTTTTTTTTAAAGAATCGGATAGGAAACATGCAGTTTTTTATCGGTCTGCCATTTTTTGTCTAGATTTCCGGTGTCCCCATGGCATTGTCCATGTCCGGACAGTGCCAGGGGGGCGTACCAACGCAAGAGTGTCAAAACGTCATCATAAATTAGGTGATGTAAAGAGTATTGTTTAACTGTCTAGCACGAAAAACTAATACGAAATAAAGAAAACTAAATATTACCGCTATTACTGCCTCATTTGACACTGACTATACCTCAAAATATTAAGTAGGTAGGTAAATTAAAAATAAATACAAATTGCGGAGCTCTATCTAAAGCGAGAGCATTTAATTCTCCTCCAAATACACTAGGTTTGGTCGTGACACAAAGACTTTGAGTTTGCACGCCATACATTGGCTGGCATTGTCCTTTCAAGCTGCCAGACAATTGCTAATTTATTTTTAGTTTGTTGTCATTGCGGCTTCATTCATATTTCCACCAATAAAGAACTAGATATTAGCCTTGCTAGAAAATTGCCAGTAGCAATTGGCTAATTAGCAGGCAATTGGTAGGCAATGCAAGCATTTACTACTGTACAAAGAGTTTACATTGCCGCAATGGTCAACCAACGCCGACTTAATCCAACGTGCCACTTGGTTTTTACATTGCCAATAGAGTGTCTTTCCGTCATGTTTGTAGGTAAACTCTTTGTACAGTAATAAATGCTTGCATTGCTTCAATGTTATTAGAAAATATATGGAAAATAAAATAATTAATGGTAATTATTTAATAATGGTAATGGACGCGGAACATTTAGTTACACTATAGATATACAATTAGGTTTAACAAAATCTTATATTTTCGTAATCATAACCCCTGAACAATTCAAATAGGAAGTTCTAGTTTATATTATTATGCGAAGTCGCGAGCAACAACTAGCTATCTAAGTTTAATGTATACTCCATTATGACAATGATACCTAGGCGAAAAGTGGCTATGTTCAAAAACCGCTGATACAATTTTTTGTTCATTATCCAAGAATATTTTGGCTTTGCAGCTATTTCGGGAGTGTGACGTACATATCCACCGGCTTCTGCCTCTTGTTTGCGAAAGCGAAGCGAACGTGTACGTGAAGTCGTTGAGCAGTATCAACGGTCTGCCCTTTTACGACTTTATGAACCTAATATCTAAAAAAAAATATATAAATAAAATAATTTATTAATTTAATTGTTTTTAGCGACTTATTTTTCATAACTTTAGGGTTGGGCGAGACTACCCAGCGTAATTTACGTCGGAAAAATGAGTAGTCGAAATTGCGTTGCATTCAGTATCATATAATATTATAATGGATGGATTATTTTATATTATTTATTAAATAAAAAAATATAACAAAGAAATGTACACAAAAAAAATATATACATAAAGGCGGACTAACCCCCCCTTTCTAAAGCTTGTTTAATTTGAATCCAACTGTTAACATCATGTCAGTCATAAATCGAATCACCACCCCTGAACAATTCAAGTTTACATGTGAAGTCGCGAGCAACAACTAGCTATCTAAGTTTAATGTATACTCCATTATGACAATGATACCTAGGCGGAGAGTGGCTATGTTCAAAAACGGCTGATACAATTTTTTGTTCATTATCCAAGAATATTTTGGCTTTGCAGTTATTTCGGAAGTGTGACGTACATATCCACCGGCTTGTGCCTCGCGTTTGCGAAAGCGAAGCGAACGTGTACGTGAAGTCGTTGAGCAGTATCAACGGTCTGCCTTTTTGCGACTTTATGAACCTAATATCTGAAACAATAAATTTTGTTTGATCATGACACAAAGACTTTCGAGTTTGGTACGGGGCGCCATACATTGGCTGGCATTGTTCTTTGACGGAACTTAAATCCCTAACTAAAAATGTATACTAAAAAATCATCTATTTTAGATTGATTTTAGTCATCATAACATCACGCCTGTATTTCCCGAAGGGATAGGCAGAGGTGTATAGTACACCCACATTTCGTCAGTTATGTTTATGTCCCATGTAATAGGGGGCGAGCCTATTGCCATTAAACTCCGGGCTGCTACTAAGAATTTTTCTTATGGAAAAACCCAATAACACTTTGCCCGACTCGGGGATCGAACCCAAGACCTCACGCTCAGCTTGCGATCGCTAGACCTATGGGGCAGTCAGATATATTTTAATAATATACATATAATAAATATTTAATTGAATTTTACAAAAAAAAAATGTGTACAATAAGACAATGAATTCCTCGGAAATAGAGTTAATATATTTATTTTAGAAACTAATATTAATCATTATTATTTATAAATAAATATTTAGAAAAACGTAAGTTATGTCTACTTCAAGAACAATAGATGATTTTAACTGAATAATTAATATAACAACAAAAAATAACAATAAAGGTAGAATCACCGATAATTTGCACTATGATTGCAATTTACATTCCCCCTTAATACTTATAAACGATGATTAAATGTTATATAACTGAAGTAGTTCTTATGTCAATTGCCATCTTTATTCATTGGCATAGAAATGACAAGGATAATTACTTTATATATATTATATACTGTATATTAAATCAGTGGTTAAAAGTGACAAATTATTATAAGTGGGATTATGTTTAAAACAAACTTTTCCACTGTATATGTTAATATAAGTCAGAACTTATTTTCTAACTAATAAAAAAAAAGAAACTCAAACAGGGAATTGATGAAAAAAATAACTATCTTCAATTGAAGTGGAAACCCTTGTTAAATTAAATAGTTATCGATATTTAAAATATTCTCCATTATGAAAATGATACTTAGGTGGAGAATGGCTGTGATTTAACATCGCTGATTGGATTTTTTGATCGTTATACAAAAATATTTTGGCCTTGCACTTATTTTGGAAGTGTGACGTACATATCCACCGGCTTGTGCCTCTCGTTTGCGAAAGCGAAGCAAACGCGTACGTGAAATTGTTGAACATTATCAATGGTCTGCCCTTCTGCGACTTTATAAACTTGATATCTAAAAAAAGAAATATAAATTAATATTATTATTAGTTTAATCCTTAGGCTTCAGTGCCTGAAAAGGGAAAAAGGAACCCTTATAAGGATCACTTTGTTGTCCGTCTGTCTGTCTGTCAAGAGACCCTTTTTCTCAGCAACGTGTGGAGGTATCAAGTTGAAATTAATACCAAATATTTAGATCTATAATCCATTGGGGCTGTAAGCCACTGCTGTGATAGATGATAGGGCCAGAAAGGTGGTGAAGTGAGATGATGGCTGAAAGAGATGTATGGAAGGAAAAGACGTGTTGCGCTGACGACAAATAAATTATGCAGGAGACTGATGACAATATTGCGGTTTGCCACTCTTGATGCAAATTCAAATTTAACTGAACTTAAATCCGTAATTATACTCGTAGAATAATATCATATGGTCCATTTCAATAGAACTTGTAAACTATGTAAACAAACTTTTTATACAAGTTCATCAAATTTGGACAGTTGGCCATACTGACATTGTTTAAATTCAATTGAAATGGACCCTATTACAAAATCATCTATTTTATATTGATTTTAGTCATAACATCACAGGCATAGTAACATCACACCTGTATTCCCGAAAGGAATAGACAGATGTGTATAGTACACCCACATTTCGTCAGTTTTGTTTGAATCCTATGTAATAAGGGACGAGCCTTTTGCCATTAATCGGGCACAAATCTAAACTCCGGGCTGCTACTGGATATTTCCCATTGAATCATCCAAAAACACTTTGCCCAACCCGGGGATCGAACCCAAGAACTCACGCTCATACTGAGCGTGAGTTGCAGTTGTGAGCACTAGACCAACGACTCAACGAGGTATTCAGATAGATTATATTAATGAATTATGTGCCAATAGCCGATTAAAATGAATTTTGCCAAAACATTGAATTATGTGAATATAGACAATAAACACTCCAGAAATAGAGTTAATATGTTTATTTTAGGGACTCATATTAAAAAATGTTAATTAAGTATGTCTGCTTTTAATAAAGACAAATAAATTATAACTAGGTAGGTATATATGTATAATTAAAACAACAACAAATAATAACAATAACGGTAGAATCACCGAATAATTGCACTATAGCTGCAATTCACATTATGTTTGACAAGATCTTATTTAAAAATATATCCGCGAAGTAATCTTTTACTTAATTCACTAGCTATTTCTCAAGTGCCACAGTATATGTAAGCATTTAAGTCAGAAATAAAAAGAACAAAAAAAAAGTTCAAACAAGGAATCGACAAATAAATAACTAGGTATCAAAAAAGAAATGGAAACAATTAACATCTGTTAAATTTAATAATAATGGTTATCGATATTTAAAATATTCTCCTTTATGAACATGGTACTTAGGCGGAGAATGGCTGTGGTCTAACATTGCTGATTGGATTTTTTGTTCAGAATCCAACAATATTTTGGCCTTGCAGTTGTTTTGGAAGTGCGACGTACATATCCAACGGCTTGTGCCTTTCGTTTGTGATACAGAACGGAACGTGTACGTAAAATTGTTGAGCATTATCAACGGCCTGCCCTTTTGCGATTTTATGAACTTGATATCTGAAAAATAGAAATGAAATGATTTTTATATTTTTTAAATGAATAAAAAAAATGTAAAATCAGCTGTTCCATATATTCTGTCGAGTGATATGGATATTTTTATATGGAACAGTTAAATTTTTTTCATGATTTCAAGATTGGTCCCGTAGTCGAACTGTGGGTATTGAATATTGAATAACCCTCCTTCAATATAGGTATCCCGCGTTTAACCTATCACCCAGTTTATAAGTATTAAACCTTTATTACCTATTCATAAATTATCTTTATTGTCCATCTATCCAATTGAATAAAAACATTTTCAAACATCCGAGTCAGAAACAGCGTCAAGGCGTTTACGATTTTATTATCCTTCCGAATATTGGTGTAGTAAAACAAAATTATTTTGAGAAGTTTATCTATGGTTATGTTTTCGGCTTTGATGACAGCTGTCGCAGATATCAGCGATCATACGCTAGCGCTGATAGCTTTGCAACGACTGAATTTACAAAAAGTCGGACAAAAGAATCGGACGTGTATCGAGTGAACACGTCCGATTCAAGCGGACGTATATTCCCGGCCTTAAAAGGAGCCTTTTCTGAGATAATCACAGACTAACTGTAAAAATGTCTATTTACATTAAGTATATTAGTTCCTCCTGTGATAATCAGTAAGCAATGAAGGATTGTCAACTATTGGAGATTGTGAGAGATAGGTACACACAACCTATTTCAATATACAGGTATTATAAGCTAAAGGGAATGATCTTTCTAACTAAAATCAAGTGCAATAATCACGTATAAATTAAAATCTATAAACATAGCCGTGCCATGGCCAAGAAGAACGACTCTTAAGGCGCTATAGGTGCGCCAGCGAAATATTTTACGTGCGGGGGTGAAGAACACGATGCGGAGCGCGCGCCCGCGGGGTATGGGGTGGCGCGTTGACGAGATCTCTTGCGGCGGGCTGAGCGCGACGCTATTACTTTTAGTGGAAATTGGCGCGCACATAGTGTAATTAAAGTAGTTGTCAAACTTTATTAGGTAGGTACCTACTTTTGGTACAAGTTAGTTTAGCGAATTAAGTCAATTTATTTTTTGTGGTGGTTATTTGTAAAAACTAGGTAGGTATGTACTAACCTATTAGAAATCGGACTAGGTAGCGTTAATTTACCTAAACTTCGAAGAACAGAGGCCAAAAGTGGAAACTTTCTAACGACAACGTTTTTTCTGGGCCGAAACTTTTTCTAGGTTTCTAGACATCACCACTCTTTATAGGTACGTTATAATAACACGTACCTATATGGATGTTTCTCACGAACAGAGAGATTTTGACTAATTAAAATGGCTTTAAAAAAAAAAAAACCGGCCAAGTGCGAGTCGTACTCGCGCACCGAGGGTTCCGTATAATTTTTGGACGTATAAAGTGAAAAAATCCGGACCGCATAACTAAGTTTGTTTGTGAAGGAATTTTGAAAAAACTGTACTAGTCAGGAACATCGTTTTATTTTTGGTGCCATATTTGGGTCAATTCCTATCAACTCTAATTATTTCAGATTTTTCGCCCCGCAAACTTCGGAAATAAGGGGGGGGGGAATGGTATTTTTTTGGTCATTTTTCATCATATGTCGAAAACTGAGATACACAAAATTAAATAAAAATATATTTTGAAATGTGCAGATCAAGCCCTTTCATATGATATGTCATTTGACCTAGTAACCCCACTTTGAAATTTCGGACCCCCACTCCGGCCCCTTTTGCAAGGAAAATAAAAATATTTTCGGACTCTTTTCATTTGCAATGAAGTTGAACAAGCATTCTTTATAACTGTTCCAAATTTCAAGTCGATAGCATAAGTAGTTGCTGAAATAAGCAGGTGTGACAGACAGACAGACAGACAGATGAAGTCGCACCATAAGGGTTCCTTTTTTACCATTTTGGTACGGAACCCTAAAAATGCAAGAAATCACTGTAATAAAAATTTTAGATGAAGGAGAAACTATTTTCTAACAGTGTTTTTGTTATAAACTTTATTTATCGTACCTATGTACAATTTGTAAGTTATCAACTATAATATTTTTGTACAGAAAACTCATGCGAATATGAACATTAATAATAATTAATGTATAAGAATAAGGTTCATATTCATATAAGAGAATATAAACAAGCGCTTTACACGAATATGAACCTTAATTAAATACAAATAATGTTCATATAACGCCAGATGAATCCATATGAATTAGAACCAGAATAATGAGAATTTACAACAAATTCGACTGTAAAATTACTTCAAGACAATTTTGACCGTTAAAAACAAAATAAATTACTTATTGTAGGTATCCTATTTGCTTTTATATCAATAAACGTTATACATACTACAATGGGCAAAGAACAATGGTCAAATTCCTATAGAAGCTGTACCTGACATTCATTTGTTTATGACCCTGTACAAATTATAATATAATTATAGTTTGAATGTTTTTCATGTGGTAAGCACCATCCTGGATGAAAATAGTATCTAAATAGCCAAGATATTATAATATCGTCCACAATACTTTAGAGGGTTAGAATCCACAACTAACTTGATATACTGATAAGCAGACGACGTAGGTTAAATAGATCATAATTATTTATATGAATACATTGCATTGATCGACAATCGCACAATGCATAAATAACACAATTCATAACAAACCCAATAACAACTGTGTCGAACTCGGACCAATAATTCTTCCGAGGTGGTCAATGATCGCCTGTATCAATCGATTTGAATCGCGCTCATGGCTTTCCGTTTTGATATCTATGTATTTATTGAATTGAATTACTGATAATAAATAATCTGAAAAACGAGAAGAATAATTATTTTTGATTAATTAGTAATTTCGTATGCAAAACTAAACGTCAATTTGGTACGTCCTGAGCATTAATATAAATAATTTCTAATAAAATAACATAAACAAAAAAATATATATCTCTTTTTCTGGCTTCCTAGAAAGATACCTATTTCTTTTATTATTTATAGACCATAAAAAACTTTTATAGAAAAAAATTACCGTCTTCGAAAAGTCACTACAAGTAAAAATGATAATTTTGGTTTCGTAAGTCAGTGGCTATGGTTTTTGTTTGCTTTTTTTAGCACCGACTTCCGTAACCAAAATTATTACATATTTTCATTTGTAGTGACTTTTTTAGTAGGTACCTTCTTTATACTGAGTTAGATTACTTTCCTGAATTCATTCATCAGTACATCTTCTACGTATTGTATTATGCATATAACTTCGTTTATGTATAGGGAAGATTACCTAATGTGTTATATACTATAACCTTCCTGAAAGTATGTAGATTATGATAGTGAAAATCCCATCCAAATCGGATTAGTAGTTTTTGAGAAAATCGCGCAAATACAAACATTTATATACATAATTATATACAGGGTGTTCCGTTATGAGTGGTCCAAGAGAAAACCCCGGTAAAAGGACATGTCTAGCTATCAGTATACAGCTTTAGTTTGGGAAATTTCGATATTGATTAGAAATAATATTATTGTTACAAGTTTTCATGAAAATCTTCTCATAGGCGCGATTTTTTTCTTTGAATAAGTAATTTCGAAAAACGATCTCACTTATTCATTAGAACCTTCTCATAGGAAATTGTAGACAAATTGTAGGTTTTTTTGATGTCTAAAAATCGATTATTTCTTAATCGGTATCGAAATTCCCCAAACTAAAGCTGCATACTGATAGCTAGACATGTCCTTTTACCAGGGTTTTCTCTTGGACCACTCATAACGGGACACCCTGTATATACATACATACGTACGGATCGAATACAGAACCTATCCTCTTTTGAAGTCGGTTTTTTTCCTTTTTAACCGACTTCATTAGTACCTACTTTATACCAAGTTAGATTACTTTCCCGAATTCTTTCATCAGTACATCTTCTACGTAGTGTGTACATTTATGCATATAACTTTGTACATAGGAATAATTACCTAATGTCAAAGTCAAAACATTTATTTCAATTAGACCATTTACAGGCACTTTTGAAATTTCAAACAATATTACAATAGTTGTCAGTCGGTTTGTCCGTTAGTTGAAGCTAGTTGTCCGTTCCAAAACGTAGATACTTATGGAGAAGAACGGACAAGAAATTCCATGTTTACTCTTTTTCAATAAATTCGGTTACAATTTCTTTGATTACAGTGATGCGCTTATATGTGAGAACTATGTTTAGTAAGGTACAAAATAATAATATCAACTAGAAAAATGTAAAAACATTGCTTAGGCAGTCAAGAGATGAGCAGTACCAACTGACAGCGCCCGTTCACGGATATAACGTGCGCATCAGCAGTCAGCACCATTCAACTCAACCATTTTGGAGGGAATCGAATGATCTAATACACACGCCACCATCAGCGGTACATTTAAGCGAGCATGACATGCTCTCAACTCCCAGACTACAGATAAGCTTAAAACTTAAATAGCTAGGTACATTAGGTACATAGCACTCACATACACAATATACTCAAAGAAAGTTACTCAATTACAAAACTAACGTTATTCAAATGCATATAACAAAACAAACCAACTTACTATTGGAAATTAATACATTAATTCATGACAATTTCTGATTATATTACCTATAAATATCAGAAAAATAAAATAATTTACAAAGTCATAAAAAAGAGCTTCAAGGGCAGATAACTCCGATTACATGAGTCTAAGTGGTTGTGGAGCAGGACCAGCATTAAGCCAAGCATTCTTACCAGCATAAAATCTTCTAGTTTGTAATATGCTTGCCTACATAGTGTGCGTTTTATACAGTCTTTGAATTTATTCTCATTTAATTGAAGAACGTTGAGAGGTAGTTTATTATAATATTTTATGCAGTATCCAATAAAACATGTATGTACTTTGGATAATCTGTGCGTGGTTGGACTAGTTGGTTTTCATCTCGAGTACTGTAATGATGTCTTTCGCATCTTTTACAATGTATTATATACTAAAACCTTCCTGGGGCCCAAGTCTGCTAATGCAATTGTGATAATCGTGTCAGAATGGTCTCTCAATGACATCGTTTTGACCAATGACGAAACAGATACTCTTACTCTAAGCCAATGAGCGCTTAGGATTTGACCGTTATGGTGTCATTATGACACCACTCATACACATTTGCAATAGCAGAATTGGGGCCCTGCAAGTATGTAGATTATGGTAGTGAAAACCCCATCCAAATCGGATCAGTAGTTTTTGAGAAAATCGCGCACATACAAACATACACACATACATACGGATCGAATACAAAACCTCCTTTTTTGAAGTCGGTTAAAAATGAACCGATTTTTCCATGTGGGTATATGGAATATTGGGTCGCCGTCAGGTACGATAATTATGTCTATTGTTCTTTGAAAAACTGCAAATATAAATGAAGTAATTACCTTACAAATGCCAGATCACAGACGTATTTTTTTTATTACATACTTCCGAACGCAACCGACTTGACGTTCACTCTAAACAGTGTCTTGCAGAACACCATATTTTATTCTTGCCAATCGCGTTGACGGCGCACACAAAGAAGTAACCAACAATTCTACAGGGTGGCAGGTTAGACAGTGGAAATATTTTAAGGGGTCATTGTACTCATCATTATGAACAACTTTTACTATGGGACCAAACCTGAAATCGCGAAAAAAAATCAGCTATTACATACATTTCTGTTCACATTCGTCAACAAAATGTATGGAACAGCAGATTTTTTTTTTCGCGATTTCAGGGTGGTGGTTGAGTTGAATGGTGTTGTTCATAATGATGAGTAAAATGACCCCTTAAAATATTTCCACTGTTTAACCTGCCACCCTGTATACTTGCAGCGCCAACACACGGCAGATGAATGACTATGTTGCTTACGGACGTTTTTGCAATATAATTTGTATCAATTAATGTATAAAACCTATTATATATTAATTGATACAAATTATAAGACAAGACCCATTTTTTACATTCATCAGCTACACAGGGTGGCAGGTTAGACAGTAGAAATATCAAAAGGGGTCATTGTACTTGTCGGTTTTAATATCGTGTTTTATGTTATTTTGAGTTATTATTTCTTTAATTTTAGTATTGATTAATGTTTACAATTTGTTTCCTATTGGATTTGTATTATTTTCTTATTAGAATTGTGTAGGAATAAGATTTCATGTTTTTTATGTAAAGTCGTGAATACCTTTGTAACCATAATCGAGGTTTTGTGTACATCGTGTTTTTATAGTGTAGGAATGTTGTTTACATAAGATGTATATAAGCAGTTATACCTCTCGACGATAGGAAAGCTATAATTTGAGAATAAGTGTTATGTACATAAAATTGCATTTGTAGGATTGTTGTAATGTGTTATATAGAACCTAGTCATGTATTTGGGTTCGGTAGGAAGGCTAGGACATAATGTTGTGTAAATACTCTGAATTTCATGGATATTGTGCCTATAATATAGATCGATATGTGTTTGAAAATGCGATATTTCTGTGTGTAAGTTAGGATGATAAATTGTATCTTACTAGACGTGTGGTAGTCTAGAAACATGTATCAAACAATAATATTGCAGATCCGATAAGAAATGGCTATGTTATAGGCAATTGGATATTGTAACTTTGCTAAGTTAGAAATTTAGACAGTTTTTGTTCTAGAACTTTTTTATGTGACTAGTTAGGTCCATGGGAGTTGTACCACTGGATAGGTAAGATTTTTCCGCAAATTATGATGTATAACACTTGTGTAATTTATGTTTGGATATTTAAATAACGTTGATTAGAAGGGCTCACACGTAGTGAAAACGAAAGTGAATTAGGATTCAAAAACACGGCTCTATGTGAGGTAAAGTAATTAGGTTATATAAGAAACGCGTGCTCTCCGAGGCACGGAGGGGTCTCGATGTGTAAATAACGGTCACCCATCCAAGGACTGACCGCGGCAAGCGCAGCTTAACCTCGCAGATCGATCGATTAGCGCGGCCGTCATTTAGCCACGAGCCTCTCATAATTTTATATTAAGTTAGTTTTTTTTTTTAAATAAATTATGATTATAATAATAAAATGCGAAATCCTATTCAAACTAAATCTTATACGTCTCAAATAATAAAGAATATGCTTGCTTACACTCTTGTATTATAAATAAATCTAAAATGATGTACCTATCTATTGTATCTTTTGTTTGACGGATTTTACTGACGGAAAAATATTAAATCATGACGAATTTTTGACGGAAAATATCAACCTGCTTAGCGGAATTTTGAAATTGTAGTTGGCAACACTGTTTCGAAGTTCGATGTGAGCGTACCTACGTTTATCAGTCAATAGCGCTATTTGCCCAAATATGTGCTAAAACCTAACCTTAATTGTATAAAAAATATTATCTTAATGATATTATTACGTTTGTTAGTCATTTTCACAAAGAATTATTGAAAGTAATCGGTTCGTGAGCGGCGAAAAATTTGGCACGCGTCCTACTCCGGTGAGGTCTGAGACCGGACTGAAGCAGTCGTGCGCACGTTCTAGGAACGTTTTTTGGGTATAAAAAATTATCTAAAATTGCCGTTTTAATTTTTATACAATTTTATTAATGAATTCACTAACTCAATTATTAAATAATATGTTAAAAAATTTTCAAAAATTAAAACGTAAGAAATAAGTCTAAAAAATGAAATATTCGTAATGAAAAAGTATCTTCGAGAGGTACCTTTGGAATTTTTTTCTATCGAGTGAAGTTATTCATATCGTGTATTGAATTAATGATTTCACTAGCTAATATGCTTAAGTATACCATATATTTTTTTCTGGGTGGAAACTGTAAGAAATCTTATAAAAAAATGAAAAATTCTAGAGCTCATTCTAGCGTTTTGTGAACCCATAGCGCCTTAATATTTAATAGAATTTATTGATTTGTAAGGTACGATTATTACCTATATTTAAATTAAGGTCTGATTATCACAAATAATTTGGGGGCAAAACGTTATTGACACAAAATGTCTGTGTTTAACATAATGATTTATTATCCACTCGTTGAAGTCTACTTCTGAATGTGGATCTCTTCATAGACTAATTGGTAATACTTCTATTTATAAATCGTATTGTAATCTGATGCAAACACTATCATGATCTAACGAAATAATGTCCAAACGGTGGATGATTGTGCTCATTTATAGACCTATCGTAAATGATGGCGTCATCACTGTCTACAACGAGCTTAGCCTTGCATCCTCTGCTGTGGTGTGATGAGCATCTCCAACGGTTCGTTCTTCTAGTTTCTGAGTGACCCCAGTGTGAATACGTGTATCCGTTCATCATCACCATTGTCTTGCCCACCCGAGAGTACACGTATTTGATTCCTGAAAAAATATGTCGGAGCACATTTAGTTTTTGGAATGAAGTTACGTAACGCGTCTTATATTAGTAGTTGACTGGTAGAAATCGTCTCGTAATGAAACAAACGTTGTGCCCTCTCCATAAATTCAAAAGTCGCGGTAATTGCGCCCGCTGTCTCGGACCAGTACCGATGTCAGAGCGGGAGGTCGCATCGCCGGATTGGATTCGTAACTGTCAAGCAGTGAACGAAGGCGGCAGACGACTCCGTGTAAACAATGCTTCAACTGCGTCATTTTCGACGAGCTAGCTTGTCGCTTGCCCAAGTCGGCGGTCGATTTAGTGTAAATGAACCATTACTTTCAATGGATTTTTAGCCAACAGTATCCATGAACGCAATAGTGAAAAATGTGACGTATAAACTATGCTTAAGTGTAAGGATAGAAAAAAAATTGGAAATAATGAGACGGCTTTGTCACATCAAGATTTTTAATGAAAATATTTAAAGCCTAATAGAGATGCGCACACATACCTACCTACACATGAAATTCATTAAAGCAATTCCGACAGTATGTCTGTTTACATTGGCGGCACTCAGTGGCAACTTGTGCAGCTTTATTTCTTGCTTCAGTGACTGAATAACCCCACACTTTCAATTTTTTATAGCAGGTCAGACATCTTTTTTGGCGGTACTTTCCATTTCTTTTGTCCATACGCTCCAGTATATGAAGATGCATAGGTAAAATAATTGATGCACTTGGTCCTGGCAAAACAAGCAAACACCTTATTTTGTGTTCAATTATTCGTATCCATTAAAGGCGGATACAAACATTGCGAAGCACGCGCTGCACACGTCGCTCATCGCATGATTCGCAATGTATGGACGTTCATATTTGTTGAGGCATCAAGTAATGTATATCAAGGCGTGCGTTGCGAAGCATGCGCGGCGCATGTCTCACAATGTCTGTATCCACTCTAAAATAATCTTAAAAAATTGTGACGTCATTTATTGCTCTGATACTTAAATTATTATGTCCACCCATTATTTTAAAGACTAACATTTTATTTAAAAAGTTATACCCTAGATGTAATGAAGGTATATTATGAAAAAGGAAAAAAAAAATGTAATTGAACCAAACATTTTAATATTTAGTAATACAGTAGATATTGTGGATGTACCAAATTCTCCACCTAATTATAGACGACAAAGAATATAAACATCAAACTTACAAAACATCACATATAAATTGTAGCACACGCGCATCACTGTGCTCGAAACACTGAAACAAAAATGTTTGTTGAAGGACGGCCGACCTACAGACGGCCTAACCTTTTTCCAAACTATGTTGGGGTCGGCTTCCAGTCTAACTAGATGCGGCTAAATATCAGTATTTAACGTAGAGCAACTGCCATTATTGGGTACTACCTACCGATATTCGAAAGTTAAACCAGTTGTCAGACTTTTGAGCTTCTGACTACCCGTAACGACTGTTATAGGTATTCGTATGACAACCGGGACCGACTGCTTAACGTACTCTCTAAGGCACGGAGGGGTTTCGATAGTAAAGCTGGTCACTCATCCATAGAATGACCGTGACAAGCGCACTTTAACTTCGCAGGTTCGTCAATCAGCGCGGCTGTTATTAAGCTACGAACCCCTGTTTTTTATATACGAAAATAATTTCCGTCATGTGAATAGTATTTACTAGGATGATGATTATGTTCATAATTTGCAGCTAGTATCTTGTCATCGACGTCAGTGATGAGTCTGGCTTGACATCCCTTACTCTTATGAGTCGAGCAGCGCCAACGGCAGGTACCTTTCCTCGTTGTCGGACAAATGCGAACGTACGTGTAGTTGTGGATAAGCATTAGTTGTGCACCCCTGGACATTACGTATTTGATGTCGTCTGAAAAATATGGCAAATTAAATTGTAAAACGTGTTTTTTATAAACACTTGTACATTTTATAGGAGGTTAAACCCTCAAATTAAACGATAGTTTAGTTAGTAAAAGTATGACCACCCTGCCAATTTATACGTATTTAATTAAAAAGTAAATAAAATTTAGGTTTAACATCTGAAATTTTTATTGAAAGTTAAAGTTACACAAATATAGGAAAAAATTAAATGAAAGTTTCTTTCTTCATCAAAATAAGCAATTTGTCGAGTTCGTTTTCTTTTAGTGCCATTAACAAGCAATTTTTTTAGGAACAAGCAATCACAAAACCCTCTTTTTCTGAGCTATTAAGGGAACAACTCGAAGTTCTATAATTTCATTTTTTTTTCTGATTTTTCTTCAATCTTCTCCAAAGTTTTCTTTTTAAAGCTTTTTGACTCTCTGTTAGTTTGGAAACTTTGACATATCTACTTCTAGACCTTTCCAAGTTCTTCTTTTGCATTTCTTTAAACTTTTCGGGATTGTTTAACTTTAGTCTTTCTCTGTATCTACGTTGTTTTTCTGCGGGAGTCGTCGGCTTTCCTGTTTAAATAAACACACAGTCTCATTAATTAATTAAATATTCATATTTATAAGAAAATTCTCATACAAAATACTTGTCCATTTTTCAATTCAGTGTTGTGAAAAACTAAAATCAACGTTTGAATATCCAGGGTATAGCCGTGGTCGCATGTCATCGTACTAATGACTAATACGCTGGCCCAACAGGGCGGGCGGTAACCCTTCGGTTACATTATTACGAAGAAAATTTGCACCTTTCCAAGTTCTTTTTATACAATTTTCGAAACTTTTCAGGATTGTTTAACGTTAGTATTTCTCTGTACTTACGATGTCTTTCTGCGGAAGTCATCGGCGTTCCTGTTAAAAAAACACACGATCTCATTAATTAATTAAATAATTTATTGTCCATAATAGCATAATCGGCCTATAATGTTCCCTCTGCTGGGACACAGGCCTCCTGTCTGTGAGAAGGAGTGGGCCGTAGTCCACCACGCGGGCCCAGTGCGGGTTGGTGGACGTCACATCTCTCGAATTTTTGGTTCTAGGACATGCCGGTTTCCTCACGATGTTTTTCCTTCACCGTTAAAGCAAGTGATAATTAATTTCTAATACGCACATGACTTCGAAAAGTCAGCGGTGCGTGCCTCGGGATTGAAATCGAACCATTCGCCGTGGGAGGCACATGGTTAAACCACTAGGCTATCACTGCTACGAAATAATTGTCCATTTTTATTAAATTCAGTGTTATGAAAAACTAAAATCAACGTTTGAATATCCAGGGTATAGCCGTGGTCGCATGTCATCGTACTAATGACTAATACGCTGGCCCAACAGGGCGGGCGGTAACCCTTCGGTGCTACATTATTACGAAGAAAATTTACTAAAATATGAGGTGAATCATTAAAACTATTAAAAACCTTTATTAGGTAATCTGAAATCAAACTGCTCTACTATTAATTACATTACATATTATATTATTATAAATTATTTACTAATAGGTATCAGTAATGTCATTATACTACTCTAGCACTCTTACAGAAAAAAATAATGATGTTTACAACAATTCTACCACTTTTAGTAGTGTATGTCTTTTTCTACTAAACAAACGATTGAAATGATTAAGTTAAGATTACACATGAAACTCATGACGAGACACAAGCTTTATTGTAACTACGTCTATAGACGTTCACTGCCACGGAACGTGTTAACATGGCTATAGCATGTTTACATATCATGAAAATATACAAATTCATTAACACTAACATCAAGAGATTAATTTATAAAGTATCCATCAACACACTAACATCAAGAGATTAATATAAAACACTAGCTGTGCCTTACGTTGAAAACCCGTTTTTTTTAAAAAGAAACCTTTCTTAGCTTCCTCACAACCACCGTAAAAATTTTCAAGTCAATCGAATAAATAGTATAGGAACGCACATGGAACAAACAAACATATACAGATAATCATCATCATAACAACTAAAATACTGCTGGACATAGGAAAAGTACAGAGATAATTTTAAGACACAATAGTCGCGCTCCTTTTAATGTAAGTGAAGGTAGATAAAAATTCTATTGTTGAGCCACTAATTAAAAACACGAGCTATCCATAGCAATAACATTTACAGAAAGCCTTAATTCGTTAACATTTGTTTACAATACGCTATTTACCCAATTCTGATATATACTCCTTTAAGTACAGCGTATTTGTAAGGTGTATGCGTATGGACCAGGTTCCCGGTAATATTTCCGGTGACGTCAGTGATCACTTTTGCCTTACATTTCTTGCCGTTATGGGATGAACAGCGCCAATGTGTCGTGCCTTTGGTCGGCGATTGCCACACAAGGCAATATGTGAAGTGGTTGAGAATTATCATCTGTTTACCGGAACGTGATTTGACGTATTGAATACCTAAAACAAAAAAAAAAACAAAGATAAATCTCCACACTGATAAACGAAACCTGGGTTACATGGAAAAAAAGTTATTACATTTTCATGAACGCGCGCCAACCATTGTAAATTAAACCTTATGAATTGTCATAAGATTTAATTTACAATGGTTGGCGAAAATATAAAATATAAAAGAGTATAGCTGTTGAAAATCACGAAAAATTTTTGTGAACATTGGTTCACAAAAATTGTTCGTGATTTTCAACAGCTATAACTGCTACAGGACTATAGCAATGGTACATAAAGTATCATTGATTGAAGTACGTTTATTTTTATTCGTATTTATTTTTAGATAGATAAACAAAATATCGTTAACACAACAAAATAGGTATTGAATATTTTCCCCATAGAAAAAACGTTAATTCACGTTTAGTAATAAAGCTGCATAAATTTTTCACTCTGACGTTTTTTAACGTTTATCTAAGATGATATCAATTTTTTGTAAAGGTTTGTGATTGTGTGACGATATTTCGAGCACTTTAGTGCCTTTGAAAACCAACAATCTGGCGGTACACCCTCTTTCCGAAAGCAAACATCTACAGTGAGTATTTTTTAGATTAGGGTTCTTGTTTTGCAGTCTGTAATATGTGTACTGTCGATACCGTATCAGAGTTGATCTAAATATAGGTTTAGAGTATTTTATTTCTGTAAAAAAAACATTCTATCAGTCAACCATTTTCTGCTATCGCGCGCTTTTCGTAACATGTACTGATTAATAGTTGCTAGATACCATAAATTTCTCTTCTCCATCTATCTCATTTCTTAAAGCCTTGACGATAGGTGAATATCATCATAACCTAGTTTTCAAAACTACGATACAAAGCCGTTATCAGCTGTAGTAAAGTGTAACTAAAAAAAACTCGCTTTGTAAGTAAATTATAAATTAACATCCACAAAACAACACTACAACATTATGATTGCCTTTATTTAAAATAAAACTACAAAATATAAGTCAACAATATACTATGTGTGAGTCTTAGGCACGAAGCAAATCTTATTCTTACGTACAATACTAATACAACGGCCCTAATAAAAAAAAATCAAAATCAAGAGCAGTCATGCTTGAAATTTGGAAGAGAGAGAACGCATCTGCTGACGCAGATGACGAACAACTATTGACGTTAAAAAAAAATATTAATTGTAAACTCTGCTTTGTAAGTAGCCACTTCTGGAGACAGAAAATCCCGATTAGAGACTAACATATTTTCTTTACAAAAATATTATTCAAGACCTTTCTATTACTTGGCTTTATTGTTTTAACATTAATCGACTTTATGTCACACTCTTTCTCAATGTAATGTAAGACTGATAAAATGAAACTACACAAATTTTGAATAACTTAAAATTAATGAAAAAAGAAATAACATGCTAAATACATATAAAGAAGTAGGTAATTGAGTGTTTTGTGACAATGACGGCCACAAACGAACAACATAAACGATTTGCACAAACTCACATGAGAGTAAATGAGTCAATTTTGTAGAAGCTTGCTAAGCCAGAATCACTTAGTGGAACATTAGCAGTTGGCTAAGGAAGGATTTTAGAAGACCAATGATGGGTCGAATGGAAGACCAGAGGTGTGAATCTAAAATAACAATGGAGACAAAAAGACCGTCAATGATAACGTTGATTCTAAGGGACGCCTATGTGAGTTTGTAAAAAACAATTGTTCATGCAAGCTTCAAGCAGGTAGTGACGCAGAACATTTCATACAGAGATATTATTTTATGAACAAGTAACGTCCTACAACGCCAGTGATGCCAATGTTATATCTTTATGTACTGTCCTTCGTGAATGCAGTACTTCGCAGGAGGATGCGTATGTTCATTCTCAAGGCCTATGATGGCGAATTTTTCATCCAACTTGAGTTTAGCATTACATCCCCTACAATTATGTGTGGAGCAATACCAATGGAAATATTTGGTCTTTTTGCATTGTTTCTTGCAGTAGTAAGTGTAGTCGTTGAACATGACCAGGTGTTTCCCTGAATACCGCGATTTTGCCAGCAGAATCACTGAAATAGAAAAATTGGTGAGATATGATCTTTACACAGTTTAGTGTCGTCGTCCATTTAACGCCTCAACACCAGCACACCATCAGCACAGTCTCAAAAGTTTACCGTCTACCCCGTACCCACGCGCTATCTTCTTGGCGCCCGTGCGCTATCCGCGGTATTCGCGCGTCGTCCACGTGCCATCCTCGCGTGGTGCCAGTTCGCCGTACCACAACAAATCACTTACACTAAGTTCAATGCATGTCAAAGTCAACTAGATAAAACGATATACAGTGAACGCGCTGTGACGTTGTCCACTATTTTCACTTACAAATCTAAAATATACTTAACTAGCACTTCGCCCGCGACTTCGTCCGCGTGTCCCACAGGAACTGTGCATTTTTTCGGGATAAAAAGTAGCCTATGTTACTCAGTGATAATGTAGCTTTCTATTAGTGAAAGAATTTTTAAAATCGGTCCAGTAGTTTCGGAGCCTATTCGGTACAAACAAACAAACAAACAAAAAATCTTTCCTCTTTATAATATTAGTATAGATGTATGGCACATAGCTTAAAGTCCGTTTTTCATTAAGTGGATTGTGAGGTGCGGCGGTGCTGGTCTAGTGCAGAGGCTTTAAATGGACGACGACCTTTATATTTTTAGTTATTTCCCTAACAGTTTTGGATTGTACTCTGCCCCGAATGAATGTATTTATAACGAAGCATGATCTTAGAAAGAAGAAAAGAAAAATGAAGGATACACGAGACTTCGGACTTACTAGTGACGACAGGATTGGATGTCGTGTCCTGTCAGATCCTGGTATCAGTTTGGTAATAAGCAACCTTTACATTACGCTTCAGTCCAATAATTCAGACTGGGAAAGTGTAGGCGAGCTCTGAGCTCTGATAATGCACAAAATTTTGCATTTTATGAAGAGTGCTCTTTGGTGTACCTATTATAACAATCGAAGTTTTAATAATAACATCAAATGAAACTAAATCTAAGTTGAATAAAAACATTAATTATCATCACCAGTTTATTTTATTACATAGTATGTACTCATAAGTTATTTACCTGTATATTTGTTTTTAAGTAACTTTTTATAATCATCATCGGCTGATATTATGATGACGATGATTTTAAATCTTAGATTGATTAATATACTTAGGTACATGAAATAGCTACCCAATTATAAGCTTCCAAACGAAACTACTGTAATGTTTTATTTAAAGCGAAGAGGTAAGCAAGACCTCTCTATACTTTATTGCAAGTTTTTCTTTCTGTTTTTACACTGGAGGATTTTCTTATTTTAATAAAAAAAATAATCACGGCTTTTTTTTATACCTATTAAAACACACAATAAAATAAGCACTTTAGTGACAATAAGTACATAAACAAAAAAAAACAAACACTTCCATAGTGCGAAATAAAAGCCCAGGCAAAAAAAATTGCACAAAGTTTGTATAGAGGGCCTGGCCTACCCTTCGCCTTAACTTTAATTTTTCTACGATATAGTAGTTACAATTGTTAAGGAATGATTCATTACATAATAAGTTTTTGGCCGTGTTTAACCTACGTCTATACACGTCATACTGGGTGTTCTTCTACATACTCTGCTACGCGACAAACCTTAAATCACCGCGTTTGACACACGCGCTAAAAATCAAAGATTTAGAGCAGTAATCTGCCCAGTACTGTAGCTTCAAAAGGTACTATGATCCTTGTTCCAGGCTTGAAAAAAGAAAGAATTTGAAATCTGACGAAGGTTTTCGAACCGTGACTGTATTTAGATTAAGCGCAGATACTTCTGAACATCTTTTGAAATTAGGTATCTTCTGTCAACTTTCACAACACCCAAAAAGACCCTTCTTTTCAATCTTTGGAAACTATGAACCTACTTATGTGATGTCGCAATAGAACCGTTAGAAATCAATTCGATATCCAAAATCATTTCGGTTTTTCTACCACAAATATACCATTTATGGAAAGTTTCTAGTGATACTCGTAAGTAGGTACAAAATAGAATAAAATTAATTAATATAATTTTAATTTCTACGTTTAAATAAAACTACTTCCTAGGATATAAATGTCTACAGCACGCTACACACAAGATGAAATAAATAATATAAATAAAATACTTAATAAAAAGTCGGTTAAATAGTTATCACTCAAGCACATCAAAAGCCATTATAATCACATAAGGGCCTGTTATGGAAATATTATTATATCCAACAGGCTTTTTTTTAGTTATACACAAATATAAGAATATAATTGAGGCAATATTAAATTAGGTACTAAGGTAGGTAGGTAATAAGAACACAGCGTAACTGTCGTCAGTTCATCACAGAATAAATAAGTTTGGGCCATGACACCAAGCCGAATTTACACGGAGCAATTACGCTTGTAATGTTTTTTAAATTACTTATCAAGACAATGTCTAAATTATGTCGAGTTCTGGCGTTATGCCAAAGGGAATCGCTCAGTTTGTTAAGAGCTCAGGCTAAAACATAAACAAGTTTCTCACTTCAAAGTATTTTTACCAAAACAATAAATAATTTCTTAAAACTTTATTTTTGCAATCCTCGTTGCAGGATTTGTTTTAAAAATATCTAATTAATAAGTATTTTAACCAAATCGAATCAGTAGTTTTTGAAAAAATCGCGCATATACAAACATACATACATACATACATACATACATACATACATACTTACATACATACATATATACATACATACATACATACGGGACGAATACAGAACCTCCTTTTTTGAAGTCGGTTAAAAATACTTTTAACTGAGCAACTTGTCCACGTTTAGCCGAGTTTGAGCAATTACCATTCGGTCAAGCGCAATGTCACCGACAACGCTTTCTATGTATTTTGTATAGCAATTACGACGCGTAATTTCGGTAGGTGTATCAGGATGCACTAATGCAGCTCGCGAAATTCAAGTTTTCTTACAGCGATGCGTCCGTGCAATGTCGTAAATATAGGATAAAATAAATTTTCAGTCTATCAGTGTTTGGCAAGAGTGACACAGCTCATTTATAAGGAGCAATTTCATACTAGATAGATGATTACATTTAAACAGAGCAATGTAAATGCAATAAACAATATTAAAAGTAAAATGGTACTTTATTATGATTGTTTAGTTCTATTGAAAGCACCTAACGGGCAATTTTACCAACTTTTCATTTTGCTTTGGGTCTCTAAGATTTCGTGTACTGCGAAATAAACTTCGGCAATATTGTGAATAAAGTCGCCAGAGCTCCTGAGGATACGCTGTGTTGACAGCACCCACCTGTTTGTTCCCTAAGCTGTCGGCACAGCAAATACTCATTTTAAAGGATCGTCAACGCGTATAATTATGTGTTGGTACCTTTTCATATGGTAACCGCTAACCATTAGGTAAGCCGTATGTTAGTTTTCCACCATCATCGTAAAAAAAAATACTCCTTCTATCTAAAAAAAATACAGTCTAAATAAATATTGGCATTTCCAAAAACTAAATTAAGTACAGTACTTATTTATATTTTAACATAAAATCCATTGGATATGATAAATGCAGGAGGCGCATGGACGTGTTCCAGTTTAGCCGATACCACAGTCCGATGCGAGGCTCTGCTATCGTTGGTGATGATCAGCCTTGCTTTGCAGAATCCCCCTTTGGTGCAGCTCCATGTGTTCGTTTTAACATTGCTCTTATGGCAGTAGAAGGTGTAGCCATTCACAACAGCCAGTTCCTTCCCGTCTTTTTTCCTCACCCATTGCAACACTGAAAATAAATTCGTCATTATAATTATTGCTATATGCTGTTCAAGAATTTACGCGTAGCCAATCAAATCAATCAATTAAAAAAAAAAAGCTATCGTAGTCTGGATGTCGTGCGATATATATGTGAAAATATAATAGAACAGTCGCTAAATTATCTTGTAATATGAAAATTAAAACCCAAATGGTGATCACTACTGATGTAAATAAAAAACTATTTTAACAAAAAATAACCGACTTCAAAAATCCACTACAATGAAAATAATAATTTTGGTTTCGGAAGTCGGTGGCTTTGGTTTTTGTTTGCTTTTTTTTGCCACCGACTTCCGAAACCATAATTATTATTTTCTTTGTAGTGGATTTTTGAAGTCGGTTATTTTTTGTTAAAAAAGTTTTTTATTTTTCCCTTTTTAGTTCTTTATCCCGTGTTAGATTACTTTCACAAATTCGTTCAACAGTAAATCTTCTACGGAGTGTGTACATTTATGCATATAACTTTGTACATAGGAATGATTACATAATGTATTATATACTAAAACCTTCCTGAAAGTATGTACATTACGTTAGTGAAAACCCCATCCAAATCGAATCAGTAGTTTTTGAGAAAATCGCGCACATACAAACATACATACATACATACATACATACGGGACGAATACAGAACCTCCTTTTTTGAAGTCGGTTAATAAAAAATTAAAGTTACCAATAATCATATTTTTGTCAAGATTCTTATGATTTTCAAACACAAGTTTTGTCTGGACATAGTTTTATTTTAAATTCAACGATAACACTGTCAAAATATTATCAGACTTAAAACTTATCTTAGTGGGTTGGAAAGAGAAACAGAACCGAAAGGTGAGTATAGACTAGTGCATTTACTTGTAACAGAACAACAAGCTGCTTTATGATACATATGTTCTAATGTATCACCCTTCACAAACCAGACGTCGAGCACGCTCGCCGTTTTGTTACACAGAAATGCTCGAGAAAATGCTCTAGTCTATACTAGTGTTGCCCAGGTCTTGGTCTTGCAGTCTTGGCCTTGTTCTTGCATTTTTGCAAGACCAAGACCAAGACCGCCTTATTGTAGCAAGACCAAGACCAAGACTGAACCCTGCAAGACTTGAGCAAGACAAGACTTAAGCCTGCAAGACTCTTGCGTCTTGCAGTTAAGACAAACTGAGATTTGGGCGTTATTATGTAGGTATTTGGTTTCAATCCCGATTTTGAGAGACTTTCCCCAGTATCAAAACCGTAGGTATCGTCATAACACTAAACTAAGGGCTGCAGTTGTATCTGCAGTTGGCAACGTGCCAACGTGATTTTTTATTGAAATAAATGTTAAATTGCATAAATTGTCTTTATTCTACAACTCTTCCATCCCATTCCATTAAACAAACTAATTATTATTAGTTAGTAAATCATCGCTGAAGACTATTGTCTTCAGCGATGATTTACTAACTAAATAAAAATAATCGTCGTGTTGGTACGACGATTATTTTTCCAAGGAATACAATTTTGTTGTAGTAGGTACCATTGGGTACATTGTTACCATAGGTACATAGGTACATTGTTTCTTACTTACACATACTTACGACAGTACCTACGTAGCAAAGCGCGCCAGTCACGAGTACGACAAATTGCCTAACAAATGTACCTACGCACACTGTAACACTGTAATGAAATCTGCTAATCTCAACACACACGCACTTCCTTATTTTGGCCGCATAGGTAGGCTTTGCCTGTAGTCTTCTATTATTGGTTGATTAACATTGTACATTGGTGAATGCTCCAGGATAGCCCGCAAAATTCAAATTTTCTTATTTTTTTGCAATTTGCAGGCCAGTGCTAGATTGTTTGTTGATTAAAATATTATTCGCGCTGTAAGACGTATGTAGTTACAGAATCAAAATCATCAATACAACCCTCCAAGTTCAAAGGTCGAGGAATGAGTTTGACCTTGAAAAAGTCTTTTTTTTTAAATAATTACTCGACCTTTATGAACTTGGAGGGTTGTATTGATGATTTTGATGATTATAATTCTGCAACTACATACGTCTTACAGCACGAATCATAATCCAAAATCTAAACTAACGTGTTCAATAAATAGCAATACCTAGGCTAATAGGTATTTGCAAGACTTGCAAGACTTGCGAGACTCTTGCTGCAAGACCAAGACCAAGACCAAGACTGAGAGCGCAATACCAAGACCAAGACCAAGACCAGGTGTATTGACGCAAGACCAAGACCAAGACTGGCCTAAGTCTCGTCTTGGTCTTGCATTTGGGCAACACTATACTATACTTACTCGCCATTATAAGTCCTGTGCCAAAAAGTGATTTTGGGCGGATGTGTACATCCGACCTGTAGCCCGATTCACGTAATTACAAACAATCCAAATATCGCTGAAGTTTGAATGTCGTTCGATCGAAGTCCTACCCATATTTGGTATTCACGTATTTCTTGAACGTAGTTCAATAGGACTTCCACTCAATACAATCGAAACTAAACGATTTCTGAACGACTTATTGCCAGTTACATTTTTTTGTATTCTACCAAGTTAATGAAACACATTTTTTTATCAAAATTCTGTGATTTACGTCATTATGGTTAAATAAATTTAATTTAAAATCAGTAAACGTAAAATGTAGAAAGACGATTATCATAATTACCTGAATACGCGTCAACGACACTTCGATCGAACGACTTTTAAATCGGTGCCGTTCAAGTTCGATCGACGGATGTGAATACGAAAAGGTATTCAACGACTGAGTCGCTACGATATCTGATGTGTCTGATGTCGAGTTATATCTTAACATAAATCCCACTAACGACAACAAATCTCGGTTGGTCGTGTTCATGTTTCTGCTTAACTGACTTTAGAATCCCATCAGAATGTTTGGGTACATTGGTGAAGATCAGTCTTGATTTGCACCCCCTCTTGGTACAACTCCACATTTTTGTCTTCAAATTCGTTTTATGACAATAATACGTGAATCCGTTCATCACAGCAAGTCGTCTTCCATCTTTCTTTGTTACCCATGTCACTGAGAATTAGTTAAATATTGTTATTGGTTTATCTGGCTTATACATAGCAGATTAAATACGCTGTCTAAATATTGGTAGCTCTGAAAAGTAGGCTAAAGGCGCGGCCCCATTGAGAGCTATTAAGTTGTAGCTAGGAGCTATTTTGTAATTTATTCAGGCTTACTAGTTTCCGGGTCTCATTATAAATGAATGACCTACTAAAATTCCAGCTCAGCTACTGCGACTAGTGTACTAAAAATATTATATCTCACGAAGGTTGGTTGGTGTTTAATCTATAAGATAAATCTAGTGTAAATAATCTGATCTAAACTCCTCATATGTTAAAATCCGTTAGCTCATTTAGTCTCTAGGAGGGAACACAGAAACGGAAACACATACCTACTAACATACCGGTCAATCAAAAATTATACCCACCTTCGCCACAGTCGGGTAAAAAAAACACGTTTTTACATCGTTAAATTTTTAATTATTTAACACACAATTTTGATACGCAGTTTAATATAACTTGTAATGCAATAATGTACAGAATGCTGCATTAATTTGTTAGACTCTTTGCAAAAGTTTAAGTATGCCTGTAGGGTCATAAAACAACTTATCATAAACAGAATAAAGTTAATAAAAACAAAAACGCGATTACGACGAAAATCTAATGAAAAGCATGAAAAAACAAAATATTCCTATCTGATAGCCTGAAATTTTGTTATCTAGGGTACAGCCGTGGTCGCATGCCACCCTGTTGAGCCGACTAATTAGTCAACAATACGGCGGCATGCACGCATTCAAATCAAATTATGTTAAGTAGTTAAGAGGGAACAAATGAACATACATACCTACATACCAGCAAAACACATAACCCGCCGTGATCGGGTAAAAAGTTGCATCACAGAGCAGTTATTGTGATGTACCATCATTTCATTGCAATATTGTCGGGCTATGCCGCAAGATTGCAGCAATATGTTCTACGGAGTTGCACGATATAGATCTCAACTCACGGCTAACCGTGAGTTGAGATCTATATCGTGCAACTCAGTAGAACATATTGCTAACAATTGCAGCAAGAATTTGTCAAAAAACTAGCCCGTTTAACCGCATTTTTAGCATACCATAGTGATATCGAAACCTTGATATATATATATATATATATCAAGGTATATCTTGATCTATATCTTGATATACACTCCATTACAAATCGAAAATTCTGGAGGTGGGTGAATGTGGTCCAGCTTGGCTGATACTACTCGGCGTTGCTCAGGATCGGTCGTGTTAGTGATGATCAGCCTCGATTTGCATTTCTTTCCAAAAGTGCAACTCCAGATACATGTCTTCATATTCTGTACTCGACAGTAAAAGGTGTAGCCTCCCACAATAGCTAATTCTTTTTTACTTTGTTTCATTGTCCACGTTACTGTAAATATAAATGCATGTTTAGACGCCATCTCCACGGGCGAGTGTATCGCGGCGATTATTTCGCTATCAAATTCAATAGAAACCTTATAAATCAATCTCCAGCGGCGACATCATCGCGGCGCGGCGGTAAGTAACATATTGATTTTGACGAATTAAACATCGCGGACTCGTCGCGACTCGCGGCAATATCGACACGTAACGCGGCGAACTCGTCGCGCGTCCGTTGATCACAGTAAAAATATGTACACCAGTACGGAAACTACGTACTAACGTTCGAAACGGCACACTCACACAAACACGCGAATCGACGAGACCTCTAAGCGGACATCGCGGTGCTGTCAGTCGTGACTGCCGCGTCAAGACGAGTGGTTGCCGCGTGTTTGTGTGAGTGTGCCGTTTCGAACGTTAGTACGTAGTTTCCGTACTGTACATATTTTTACTGTGGTTGAGAGTTGAGATACCTACGCGATCGCGACGATACGCAGGCGGAATTATCGACGATAGGAGGACGAAATCGTCGCGATGGTAGCAATACACTCGCCCGTAGAAATAGCGTCATGGTAATCGATTGAACGATATAGGTCACGTAGAAAGTAGATCGATGTCTATATTATGGGTCAAATGGTGTTAAAATAAAAAATAAGTAATGAGAAACAATTCACAACACAATTTAATGGACACGAAAAATCACAAAGTCACATTCTAATATCCCAATCATACGTGATAATTATCATCATCATTTTAGTTATTGTGATAACAACTGATTCTACTGAACTGTAATGTGTACTACGTAGGTATTTTTTTTTATAATTTTCCTCTGTTTATTTATAATGATTTAATTAAACATAAATACTCACTATACCAATCAAAGCTATGCCTATTTCAACAAAAATAATTATTTATAAATAATATAATTAAATAAGTTTATTTAATGTTACTATTTCCCAAAATAGTGGCAAAATAAACGTAAAAACACTACCACATCTACTAGTCCCTTAAAAGAGATTTAACATAGAATCCATTAGATATCTGAAACGATGGGGGTGCATGCGTGTGTTCCACCCTGGCTGAAACTATTTCGCGATCCGAAGGTCTGACGTCATTGGAAACGATCAACCTAGCCGTGCAGGGCTTTCCATACGTACAACACCAGGTATTCGTCATCAAATTACGTTTTTTGCAAAAGAACGTATAATCGTTCACAATGGCAAGTTCCTTCCCGTTTCTTTTCTTTACCCACTTGACTGTAAAAAAAAGGAACGTACGAGTCAAAATTTGCAAGCCAGCTTTGATAACGGTTAATTCGTCATGCAATAATACTTCAACTAGAGATATTGTATTAATTCTGAAAAACATTTTGGCGGAATTAATTAAATTGATACCTACTAAAATTACCAAGTTGACAGAATTTAAAATGAGGGACCTATTGAAGGATATATTTTATGGAACAGTTGACTGAAAAAAAAATAGTAACTATTAACTATTTTTTAGTCATAAATAACGTAATTTCATCCCTGTACGCTTGCCATACTGTAACAAATGAATTTCAATTTTCTGTCATTATCCTCCGGTCTTAAAGAGAAAGATGACAGAAAAAAATCAATTTCATTTGGGTAGCAATCAATTAATTTAGTCAGACCAAAATCAAAGATGGTAGTTATTTATTCAGACCGAAAAAATAGCACACATCATTGAATATTTATTAAGAAATAATATTACAGCTTACATGGCAACATTAATTGCCTTTGTTAGGCCAAAAATCTTTAAATTTTAATGTAATATCCATTAGAAATTACAAATGATGGCGGCGCATGCGTATGATCCACTTTAGCTGATAATATTAGTCGTTTCGAGGGTATCTCATCATTGGTTATGATCAACCTGGCCTTGCACGGTCTTCCATTGGTGCAGTTCCAGATATTCGTCCGCGAAAATGTACTTTTGCAAAAGAAGGTGTAGCGATTGAAAATAGCAATTTCTTTTCCGTTTCGTTTCATTGTCCATGTTACTGTAATATTTTAGGATCAATTTACTGTTTTTGGTAGGTTTTCAATAGAATGTATCACATAGACGCTACACGATCTATAGAATGAACCGTTACCTCTACCGCTCTATGTAGGTAAATTAATGCCGGCCAATGGCGATTACACGCTCTCGCCTCTCCCATAAAAATCTACTAATTGTAATGTCTTGATAAAATACAAAATGTTTGTTATTATGAAGAAATAACTACTGTTTCTACGTCTACACCACCAACCAAAAGGTCAGGTGGTTTTTTGTAAATTGATGGGACATTGTCGTTGCTTGAAACGAATGGTAATGTTTTAGAAGGTTACCTTTATTATAGCGAGTTTTAGAGAATGTTTGAGTATTAACTACATAAAAAAATATTTCCTGTGACATGTCTAACAAAACACAAACTAACTAACTTTAATAATATAATATATTCATGCATGGTATTCAGCAAAACAATTCCTGTGGTTGGTATAACATAAGTGGACTTTACATAAAAGGCAAATGTTATTTGTACGATTTTCTTGTTTCTTTTTGGCGCAGTTTACGCACCTTTTCCTGATATTGGATTTGTCCATGGGATGACACCGTAACTGTCGCTTCAAATACCTTCGTACTGCACTTGTCGCTGTATTTGAGGTCGCTCGTTGTCTCACAGTAAAACCGTTTATAAAACTCCGCACCCCTTCCGCGAGATAATCTACATAGCAAACATTCAAGATTAATTTACTGTGTCATTATAGGTACTCAACTATCTCCATTTTAAGCAAGTGCGAGTCGTACTAGCGCACCGAAAGTTCCGTACCACAGATCATAGAAACAAGTTCCGTAACGTATTTGGACTCATCAGAATTTAACATATAAACCATTAACAATAGAGAATCTTGGAGGTGGATGTGTGTGTTCTAATTTAGCGACAGCTACGATACGGTTCGACCTGGTATCTTCAACTACTACCATTCTTGCGTTGCATCTAGTCGAGTTAGTGCACCACCAATTACTTCTGTTAAGGTACTGTTTTTGACAGTAAAAAGTGTAGCCACGCACGATGCCAAGTTCCATTCCATTTGATTTTTTCACCCAATTCACTGAAAATAAAGAGAAGATAGATATCAATACCAATATAATAAAGCAGAAGAGATTGGTGGTTGGACGCGCCAATCTCTGAAACCACCAGTCTGATTCTCGAAAAATATTTTTGTATATGATAGCCACATTCACGAGGAAGAGTATTATTTAACATCACGCTACAACCCTTAGGAGCAGAGCAACGGTGGGTGAAACCATGGGGCACATCTAGTGAAAGATAAAGCGCCATAACCACCCTCTGGCCTCTGCAAATTTACTATACCTTCATGTAAATACAATTACAAACAAGAAAAATTGAATGTGTGTTTGAGTGAAGCTATTACAACGCTGCGAAGCGAAGGCTTGGAAGGATTGGTAATCACTAATCACACTAATCACCGTTTTTGCTTTGCGCGTCTGAGAGATGGTGCAACACCAGATACTGTGGTTCAGGGATATTTTATTGGCAATAGAATGGTTTGTTCTTCTTGTTCATTGCATTGGAAATAAAAAGGAGGAAAGTGTGGTTTGAAAAGTTTTATTTCATTTTCACCAATTTGTTCACTTTTACAGGGTACAGGGTTTAGGCTACCTTAGGATTATTAGAAATTATACAAATTTTATTTGCGAAATCATGATATTAATTAAAAACATAATACTTGCACTGACTTGACTGCTAAAATCATAACCCTTCCTTTTGGCTTTGCGCTAGTCGGGTAAAAAAATAAAAGTATAACAAAATTGTTGCAAAGTCGGTATCATCATTTTTATGTAGGTGTCAGCGCGCGCCGTAAGATTTTAAGTGCAAATTTTATTTTACCTAATAGTTGCCTGTTCCATCAAACATGTAAGTACAGTTAGGCGTAATCCTCCTTACTTATAAAAACTTGTAACTTTTAACCATTGATTGCATAAGAACTATCCTTGTCATTTTTATTCGAATAAATAGAGATGACAATAAAATTGACATATGAGCTGTTTAATTTAATCATTTTTTATAAGTAAGGGGGATAATGTATAAACTTAGGCTAGCGGTTCCCAAACTTTTTTTGCTCAGTTAGACTTTCTCTAATAGTGCACCTCAAAGTTCAAAATATAAACTGGTAGGTAGTCCGTGGACAAACGGTTGGGAACCACTGAACTAGGCGAAGGAGCCTTGTCCTCATTATATTTTCACATAAACGCCATTATTGATAATATATTGTGGCGGTGCATGCGTGTGCTGAAGCATAGCCGACACTATGGTGCGGTACGAAGGTTCAATGTCGTTTGTTATTATTACTCTAGCTTTGCACCTTGTAGAGTTGGTGCAGGTCCAGTTATTACTGTGCGTATTAACCTTGTGACAATAAAAGGTGTAGCCATTTACCATGACCAGTTCTTTTCCGTTCTTATTTTTCACCCAATGCACTAGAAAGAAAAAATATATTTGTGTATTACAAGCTGCCTGATGGAAAAAAACATCCATAATTGATATACCACTACGGCCGCACACCAGACAATACACTTGTGCTACAAATAGTACAAATGTGTCTTTGGTGTGCGTGCGTGCTTTACTCCAGACAATACACTTGTGCTACAAATAGTACAAATGTGTCTTTGATGTGCGTGCGTGCTTTACTCTTTATAAAAATGAAATTATAATTATTAAAGAGATTACGAGATTACAAAATAGTATACACGTATTTGCACCGTCTTACTTACCTTTAACAACCAATGTCACTTATCTTTTACCGAGGCTAATAAAAAATATACAATCGTTGCGCAATTATTATAATAATTTGAAAAATTAAGTAGGTATAATATAGTTGTTGCAAAGTCAGTAAAGTCATTTTTGTATAGCAGTGCGCAGCGTAAGATTTCAACCAGTGCAAATGTTATGACCTATCTATTAAAATACACATAATTATGTATGAACTAGACCAATGAGCTTTGTCCTCATTATTTTTTCATATAAAAACAATGATTGATTATACATTTAGACAGTGCATGCGCATGTACGATACTATGGTGCAGTAAGAAATAAATAAAGATATATATTTATTTGGCACAATACCTACACAAAGACACAAACCAAATAACTAAATAGAAAAATTTATTCTTAATAGTAAAATAGTTGCTTTCTGCTGCCTGGCTTTTCCAAATATACTCAGAGGCACAATTAACCGGCCACCTATGTTTAGTGTCACCACGTTTGTTTAAGTTAAATAAAGCATATCATGATGAATGTTACTTCATAAGTAGCTACTATAGCAATAAATTAAACACTTATTACTCTCACTGCTTTTCTGATTTGTGTTCCCGAAGCATTTTTACGATTTCGAAAGCAAACGTGGTGACACTAAACATAGGTGGCCGGTTAATTGTGCCTCTGAGTACAGTTTGCCAAATAGTACGAAAAGCCCCAAAACCAGAATAATAAATAATAACTAATGAAATTGAATCCAATGTCATTAGTTATCATTATTCTGACTTTGCACCTTGAGGTTGGTGGAACTCTAGATAATCATTGTTACTCACTAGTTGATTATTGTATGTATGTATGTATGTATATATACTTATAATGTATGTATGTGTGTATATACATGTATAATATTATATATCATATAAATTAAATAGTATTTGTATTGGTACATAATATCTATTATAATTATATACACCATAGACAACCCCATATCATGTCCATCTCACTTGGTGTCCATCCTACGGTTGCCTGGAAGAAATCGCAGATAGCGATAAGGCCGCCCATTGTATGTTTTTCTTTTTAATATAAATGTTCTGTCATTATATAATATCTGGTGTACAATAAAGCATATAATAAATAAAATAATAAATAATACTGTGTGCATTAAGCCTGTGCCAATAGAAAGTGTAGACACTGACCATGGCTAGTTCTTTGCCGTTTTTATTTTTCACACAATGCACTAGAAAGAAAGTATTACCATAAGTCTGATGGACAAGATATTAATAAAATTGATCAATCAATTTCCAGTAAAAATCTACACTAATCTTACTAATATTATAAACGTGAAAGTTTGTCAGGATGTATGGATGTTCGTTACTCTTTCACGCAAAAACTACTGAACGGATTTTGATGAAACTTTACAGTAACGTGGGTTTGAAAACAACATTCAGAAATTAGTAGCCAAAAATTATTTTCATGACAATACTTCCACCAACAGTGTCACATATAAATATATATTCAACAATAAGCAATTATACATGCGAGATTTTATGAAATTAATTTTTGGGTTAGCGATTGATTTTTTTACCAAATATTAATGATAAATAGCTAATTTTATCATATAAGCGCAACGAAATTAGTGTTTTACATCAAAGTACATAATCCACAAAAACTTGTAGTAGGCAGTAAATATTACGTACAACAATTTTGAGAAAGAAATAATCGGCTAGCTCCGGCATTGTAGAGCTTTAACGAAATTAAACATAGGTATGAGTGACAGATACACTATGTAACGTTTCGTTATCTATCACTCATACCTATGTGACATTTCGTCGATGACTGTTCGTGCTTCGTGCGACAGAGATGACGCTCTGTAAGCCGAAGCCAGCCGATATCTCTTTCTAAAGTACGATGACATTACACCTTAACATAAATTCCTTTAGAAATGACAAATGAAGGAGGTTTATGATCGTGGATCAATTTAGCTGATTTAAGGAGCCCAGGTGTCAGCGTGTTTTCGTTGGTGATGATCAACTGCGCTTTGCAAGACTTCCCAAACGTGCAGCTCCAGGTATTAGTATACTGATTTTTCCAGTGGCAATAGAAAGTATAGCCATTTACAATCGCAAGCTCTCTACCGTTCTCTTTGTTCACGAATTTCACTAAAAACAAAAGTAAATTATTCAATTAGTTAGAAATGAGTAATATACCATTGCCTGTGTTTTACTCCATCCTAGGGAAACTACTGAATACAGGGTGTCTGAAAATTTTGTAGGTAAGCAAGTTGGGACAAAAGAAAGTATAATGAGCAAAAAGAAAGTGTAATGACATCATGAAATCATAAAATAAAATGAATAAAACAATGTAAGGTCTTATGACTCCCATGTTTATTATAATTATTAATAACTGAAGGAAATGATTTTGGTGTACCTATACAGGGTGACATAATACATGGATGTTTTGAAAGAGTTTACTTACGAGAGTATCAATACTGAAATAGCAAGAAAAAAAACAACTGTTCCATACATTCGGTCGAGTAATACGGATAATTTTATATGGAAATTATTAATTATTTTTAGCTATTTCAAGGTTGGTCCGGTAAATCGAACGAGTAACGAATACTGATTCCCCGGGCACTTCAGCCTTAATCAGTCACCCTGTATATTTTAAAGGACATGTTTTCCATGAAATCAGATAATTAACTACCTACATATGGAACCACATACACAAACAGCAAACTACAAGTCACAGCACAGATGACGTCATAATTCGTAAATAACGCAAGCAACATTTGTCAAGAACGTTATACTGCGATCAATCGTCTAGTTGGAGCATGAAGGGGGATCCCCTTCATGGTGACGTTTTTCCACTTACCCTAATAACTTTCACTCAAACTACTAAGATACAATGAATATTATCATTACTCAAAATCAAAGGATAGTACAATAAAATTCATGCGGATAAAGGGGATTGAAAATAGCGTCGCCTGTATTTATCTCTCACTCTCCAAGGGGTATGAGTTGAGTATAGACAGCAACAGTTTGCAAGCGAAAATTGAATAGAGGCGCCGCCATTTCCAATCCCATTTTTTATCTGCGCGAGTTGTACAACATTAATGGTCGTTTTCAATATCTATCCGTCGTTTTGCTAACTACAGATGAAATTCTGACATTACATAAATATGTATGACAAAATTCGATCTCGTGGGCAATTGGCAACTGATGGAATTGGATAGGTTATACAGGGTGGCAGGTTAAACAGTGGAAATATTTTAAGGGATCATTGTACTCATCATTATGAACAACTTTTACTATGGGACCAACCCTGAAATCGCGAAAAAAATCTGCTGTTCCATACATTTATGTTCACCTAGCTCAACAAAATGTATGAGATTTTTTTCGCGATTTCAGGGTTGGTCCCATAGTAAAAGTTGTTCATAATTCACTACCTATTATTATCAATAATAAAACGCAGTGGTTTTCACATAAAATCCGTCTTCAATTTTAAACGATGGTGGGTTATGATTATGGTCCAAGTTAGCAGACAGCACATCGCGATGTGAAGGGTTGATGGTGTTGGTCATCATCATCCTCGCTTTGCACCTCATCGCGTTGGTACAAGTCCAGGTACTCTTGAACTCGTTTTTTTTATGACAGTAAAAGGTATACCCATTTACGATTGCAAGTTCGTTTCCGTTGGACTTTTTTACCCATTGTACTAGAAAAAAAAAACAGTTTACTATTAGTACTAAGTCAGGGAAACCTGACGCTAAAAGGGCACTGGCAGACGCCCATAGAACGCTGGGCCTCAGATTGTGTAAGTCGGTACAGATATGAAATTAGTTTGGTGTGATCGAGTATTTCAAGAGTATTTAAATTCATTTTTTATTTGTTTTTGTACGTAATTGGGTTAAAGAGAAATATTCTTATTTCTGACAGTGAGGTTAAGTATGGTGTGAATGATCCAGTGAAGTACAGCCCGACTAATGAGTTCTCAATTCAAAGGTTTTAGTTGCTGTCACCATGATATTCTGTGGAAGCACGCGCCAGCCAGCATGCACCCGTTTTTGTTTTAGTGGTTTTTTCAAAATGTCAATGGCATAATCATTTTATTTCTTATTTATTTCGATTTTTGATTCCAATTCTTAATCTCTAAGATAAATTAGGCAAAGAACAATTAAAATATATTTTTATTTTTGGTTAAGCTTTTATTACTGTACCATATCAAGCCTAAAACTGCCAACGTCCTTTATTGTTTTTTGATCAACACTTTTAATATTTTTCTTAATTGATTTCCAAACGTGCATCAAACACGGATATTTATTGAAAAAATAAAAACAAGCTCAATTGAAGCGCCACAACATATACAATGCGAAGAATTTTAAATATAGGTACATAAATAATTCGTAAATTAAAACAATATTGTCCCGCCAATAGAAATATTAATACATTTTTAATAAAACTTTATAAATTAAACGCAAATTAAGAATTAAAAATATCCTCACACCGCAAACTTACTAACTTATTTTTTTTTAATAACATTAATAAACAATTTTAACTTAATTAAACATTGACAAGATAAACAAAATTTATTTAACCAAAAACGTAATATTTAAATAATGTGACTTCCACAATTAAAATGAAATGAGACACAACAAGCCGTTTAGGCTACAAAGCGTGCCAAAGAACCAGACATAGGTACAATACAAACACATAATTTCGAAAAACTACCCTCATTCTGGGGCAATCGGGTAAAAACAGATCGTAGTTTCGAACCAAACGAGTATCTTTTATTTTATTCCCCGCAATAATTACTCTGGGCAAAATCAAGAAAATTGTATTTCAAAGTAATTTTTAATTTGCCTTTTATGTTAAATTAAATTAAAATTACGGGAAAATCGAAGAAGTCTTAACATAGAATCCATTAGAAATAACAAAAGACGGCGGTGGGTGGTTATGGTCTATTCTAGCAGACACTAAAGTGCGTTGCGAAGCCTCATCCTCATTGGTGATCATCAGCCTAGCTCGGCAGCGGCCCGCCTGGGTACAACTCCAGGTGCTCTTAATGGCGTGGTACCTACGGCAGTAGAATGTGTACCCGTTCAATATAGCCAGTATTTTTCCGTCGTCTTTTTTCACCCAATACACTAGAAATAAATTAATCATGTTTATTTACTCTTGCATTTGAAATTTTACAATGTTTAATGTTGAATTAATTATTGTACTGTTCTGTTTTCTTTCTTTTTTCTCTTTTTTACGAAGAGTTCATGTAAGTGTGATGCAATTAACTAGTGACCTCGGACAGTTTTCTTTCATTAGTATGTTTTTTTTTTTTTTTATTTATAACTTCTATGTTCTTTCCTCTTGTCAGCAGGTGCGTCATGCTCCCTTTGACGTCATTGCTTGCGGTGGCGTTATTGGTCGGGTCACCCCCTTCCCTCTAAAATGGCGAGGGAGGTGATGGCTGGCCTCTGCGTCATACTCGTGAACGGGTGCTGCTTGTGGTGACTGGTCGTCCTGTTGACTGAGCCCAGTTAATTTAGTAGACATTGTTGAAATAACAACTAGCCCTTGGTCCTAGATTATGCATGACCCTTGACTGTCAAATATTTATTTGATGAATTGCACCTGTACCCTGGCACAGGTCTGTACACCGAATAGTAACTTAACTTTTAAAGCATCTTGTTGCGACTGGTTTTTTTTTGTTTTTAGTAATGGTAATGACATAATGAGTAAGTACTTACATCTATTTATTTTCTTTGATCAGGTGTATCGGCGCGTGTTAGGTTACATTTTTATATCATTTTTTACTTGTTAAGTATTTATAGTTTTTCTTTTTTCTTTTGTGATTTAGTTTATCCTTTTGATTTATATAATTTCGTACACAAAGTAACTGACAGACAGAATTGTGTTGCTGCGGAGTTTGTTGCGCCGTTTCTTCTTCGCAGCTAAAACACTAGGAAGCGGTGAAGGGCGGGCGTTTTTGGGGGCTGTCTTATGTACACTGACGTTCAAAAAGTGCTAATTCGTTAGCCCACTTTGAATAAATGATTTTTGAATTTGAATTTGAATTTGAATTTGCAACGTGTACCTAGGCACACGTCGCCTAGGTAGGTAGGTACACCTTGCAATATCGCATTCGCATTTTTTGGGATAAAAAGTAGCCTATCAGCCTATTACTCATAATGTAACTTTCTATTAGCGGAAGAATTTTCAAAGTCGGATCAGAAGTTCCCGAGCCTTCTACATATACACAAATCACAATTCGCACTCCCTCTTTACAATATTAGTGTTTTAGTTAACAATTATGTAATTGATATCCTAGATGAGGAAAGTGGATTACGGACTGTCTTTATGTCTTCAGAGACCAATATATCTGCGACAGAGTAAGCTGCTGATGTAGGGCATTATAATCAATATCAATATAAAGAGGTGAGCTTGTAAAAAATGTGTAAAAGGTTGCTTTAACGAATTTACATAATGCAACTGAGAATGCAATACACCGTATACCAGATACATTATCTTCGGTTTCCACTTTGAAAAAACAAAACAGGGAAACCTCAGGCTGCTTCATTATCAAACTATCAACACAAGTGTCACCACAACAGAAAAACAAAAACACAGGTTCCTATTAAAGATAAAAGTTTATTAACTAATAATGAAGAAAAGTCAACGTAAGAACAAACGCATACAAATTAAAGGAAGCAATAGTTCTTACTTAAATATAAAAATGTGGTCTAGAAAATACTACATACACTGTTATAACATTTTGACTGGGAACACGCTCCAGAAAGATTTAAAAAATAAACAAAAAATTGAGAAGCTAATAAAATAATCTGCATTTTCATATCACGAACCCACGCGTGGGCTCTAATCTTAGCGCATTCGTAATGCCGAGAACCCTGCTGGCGATGCACTAGTAATATAATTATAGCCTCATGGCCTTATGAGCTATGTGAAATGTGCGGAGAACTCGAATATTTATGCCGAATAAATATACCCACCACTACTTCGCACCGGTTTAATCTACATTATGTATATGGCGACATGTCAAAACATCGAGATTTCCATGCTGTACCTAAGTTAAAATTTTCTAAATGGTGGTGAAAACCGCATTAAAATCCGATATGTAGGTATTTCAAAAGAACTAAGCGGACCGACAGACTGACACGAACGGCGTTATTGTTTTACACTATTTATAGATAAATAGAACAAAACCATGGAAATAAAATAAAGAAAAATATGAAATAGTAGCCCAATAGTACACATTAATATAATAACTAAACCTTTTTTACAATTCCTTTTTAAAATATTAATTTTGAATTCACAAAAAAATTATAGAAAAAATATCAAATAATTTGTAATAAATACCACATGTTCGATATTTTTAGATACATCTACAATGTGAAACGCATCATCTTAGCTGATATTTCAATGCTGGAGGGGGGTGATTGTGTTGCAGTACGGCTGACAATACGATCCGGCGCTCAGGGATCCTGCTTGAGGTCGTAACCAACTCGGCTTCGCACGTACTCCCCAAACTGCAATGCCAAATCACTTTCTTCTCACCTTTTATCTTTTTTAGGCTAATGAAAGTGTAGCCGTATAAAAGAGCGAGTTCCTTCCCATCCAATTTGTTCACCCATTGCACTGGAATGGTCTCTGAAAAGAATTCAATTAATTTAGTTTTAGGTGTGTGCAAGAAGACTAATTAGTGCATACCTATCAGAATATCAGCGCTGCGGCATTCATTTTTAAATGTCGTGGCACTATGGATAGGAGCCTTTTGGCCTCGTAGAGGTTTAACTATTTTTTTTTATTTCATACTTTTGTTTTCTCTTTTTATGAATGTAATTTCCTGTGGGAGTGTCAAATAATAAATTTTCTTTCTTTCTTTCATGTGACATGGCTCGAATGTAGACATAACAGATAATGACGTCATTCTTTACATTCTGCGTCTACCGCCTCCACGACATTTATTGACATGCAAATCGCAATGAACGAGCAAAGAACAAGCGTCTATGCTTGTCCATTGTCCACCTCCCATTGCCTTTGTGTGCATTGCGTATAATGCGAATTTCAATTTTGCATCAAAAATAATTTGGGGCACCGGTTTTTTTTTTCGCAATAAATGAAATATAATTAAATTAAATTATGTAGGTTAGGAAATGTGTCTGTAAATAAAATATTGATATTTTCAAAACATTATTTGTTTACTATAATCGATAAAACCCACACATATACACACAGACACACACATTAATATACAAACGTGAGATCATTAATATTTATGCGAACATTTAATTAACATTAAATTTTTAAAACGTTAAAATAGTAATTATGACTAGAATTATGCTTTCGAATAAATAAATAAAATCTTTATTACCAGAAATTATGGTACATGTAGTATATCTTAATTATACATTATTATATCTAAATAATTATATTTTGGTAGCTATTGCAAAGATAGAGTAAACTATACTGTGCCTTTTTTTATTATTTCCACTAATAAATATGCTAATGTGGTCGTTTTCAGAATGAACGAGAAGAGCGCAAGTTACTTGATGGTAATTCGGTTAAGACTCACCTAAGAAAATGGAAATAGGCGCTAAACCCAGCGTAATTTACGCCGCTCAACGTGCTTCACCGCAATTACGCTGTAGCAGCATGAGTTCGACCATAATTTGCAGTTCAATATAAATTCTGCGACTAATTTTGAGCGACAAAAATTGCGCTGGATTAAGCTCATCTGGCCTTATATAAACCGGTATGAATCACGCAACGCGCAGCAAGTTTCCATCAGGGCTGGCTTGGTTAAGTCAACCCATTAAGAAGTTGAAAACATCTACTGACTACTGGTAAACACAACTACCATAACAGAATAAATATCTCTATAGACCTGACACTCGCCGCTTCGCGATCCGCACGGCTGAATATTCGCGTTATCGCGATGTGTGTAGAGTGTAGACAAATCTTCGCGAAGACTTCGGCACTTAGGGCGAAGCCGAAGATAGTTCGCTAAATAACTATGTGGACAAGTAGACAAACATTCTGTAATTTAGCTAATCAAGTTCAAATACTGCTTATTGTGACCGTCTGCGATAATCATATTTACATGGTAACAAAGCAAATTACAATTTGACATAAAATCCATTACTGATACAATACTCTGAAGGATCATGTTTATGGTCCAATTTGGCAGACAACACGATACGGTGCGAAGGTTTCACGTGATTGGTGATCTCCATCTTCGCATTGCAAGTACCTCCAAAAGTGCAGTTCCATACTTTTGTGCTTTTCTTTAAGTTTTGTTTGCGACAGTAATATGTGTAGCCGTTCACTAAGGCAACTTCTTTGCCGTTGACTCTTTTCACGAATTTTACTGTAATTAAATATTTTCGTGTTAATTGTCAAACATTTTTGGTTTAACACAACACATTATTAATCATCCTTTCATGCACTACAGAGCATTCTCAATAATTACTAACATGCGAACGACTATGATGTAATACATCATCATCAGTAGAAAGATTATCATCATCGACATATGGGTCTCCCCCTGTGGTCTCCCCCACGGAGGAAAGAAAGAAAATTGGCCTCTTACTCCTTCTACTGTTTTTACTGTTCTGTGGTCTCCCCCCAACGGATTCCCGCAACATTTTATAATGACGTCACAGGCAAATCAAAATTTGGAATCCTGGATGCCATCATGAAATGGCAAAGTAGCGTATACCTGCTAATTTAATAAAATTGGTGAAGATAGTGTGCTAAATAAAATTCTGTTATTTTTTAGAAAGATAATTTAATAAGATTGAAGATCTTTAAATGCTACTCAAATACACTTCAAATAGGTACCTAGTGGGTACTATGGCAACTGTTATTCGTATCTGGGTGTCTACCCTGTAAGTCCGTCAACAAAGATACGGGCCCGTCCGAAAGTACAATAGACATAAGATTCCGTCAAAACAAGTGTCAAATTCAATTTTTCGGACGGATAAAAACACATCGGGAGTAGGGACAACTATCAAATCGTGCTATCATTCATTCTTAGTTCGGGCCCCGAACTAATCTTAAGTCCGTAGGTGATACGGAGTAAGAAACGCCCGTAACTAAGGTCGAAACTACGGATTTCGTGCTTAGAGAGTAGACCCCCTGGTATGATGGTATCGGAATAAAAATTTGTCCGTCCCTTTACACCTTATAATAAAATCTCCACAGTACCTATTTAAAGTGTTCCCATAGTTGGACAGATTTGGAAACTATGGAAAATAAAGACATAAATACAATTAATAAAATTAATGTGCATTTGAAACTTTTATGCTAATGTTGTACCAGAATTGTGATTTTCATGATGTGCAGCAAGTTGCAAGTTTACAATCATCAAACGTGTTTTACAATTATTTGTTCATTCTAAGGACTAGTGTCATCTTAATAGAATACCTATTTTATTGCTCTTACAAATAGAAATCCTATACTATGTATAAATTGGTAAATATAATTCCTAGGAAAGGCAGAGTTCTGGAGGATATGCAATACGTAAAAAACATCAAAGTATGGTCAGATTTTTGCCCAGTATAGGCACAGTACATGCCTATAAAAAAAACTTATTCTAAATTAAAGGGTTCTGTTTGATCGTTCCAAAAATATATACAAAATAATATAATATACAGGGTGGCAGGTTAGACAGTGGAAATATTTAAAGGGGTCATTGTACTCATCATTATGAACAACTTTTACTATGGGACCAACCCTGATATCGCGAATAAAAAATCAGCTGTTCCATACATTTATGTTCACATAACTCAACAAAATGTATGGAACAGCTGATTTTTTTTTCGCGATTTCAGCGTTGGTCCCATAGTAAAAGTTGTTCATAATGATGAGTACAATGACCCCTTTAAATATTTCCACTGTCTAACCTGCCACCCTGTATACACATAATAATCAAAATGGAACGTTGTTCAATCTTACGTTCGAGATCGAAGAGGTGAAGAGTCCTATAACTTTGCTATAATTTAAATATAAATAAGACAAGTGCATCAACCCGACTGAACCCGCGTAGTGATTGTGGTGAACTACGGAACACTCCCTCTCACAAGGCATGTGTCCCAACAGTGAGAACTATATAAGCTGATTATGAGCTCATTCACACGAGGACGATTAATTTTTGAGACAAATCGTCTTTTGTCACGATTCGTTTTTTAGGGTTCTGTACCAAAATGGTAAACTCGACTTGAAATTTGGAACAGTTATAAAGAATGCTTGCCCAACTTTATTGCAAATTAAAAAAGTAAAAAAAAAAAATTATTTTCATTGCAAAAGGGGCCGGAATGGGGGTCCAAAATTTTAAAGTGGGGTTACTAGGTCAAGTGGCATTTCATATGAAAGGGCTTGATCTGCATATTTCAAAACATATTTTTATTTTATTTTATGTCTCACAGTTTTCGACATATGATAAAAAAAATCTGAAGCAATACCATTCCCCCCCCCCCCTTATCTCCGAATTTTGCGGAGCGAAAAATCTGAAATAATTAGAGCTGATAGGAATTGACCCAAATATTGCACCAAAAATAAAACGATGTTCCTAACTAGTACACTTTTTTCAAAATCATCTAAATTTCTTCACAAACAAACTTACTTATGTGGTCCGGTTTTTTTCACTTTATATACGTCCAAAAATGATACGGAACCCTCGGTGCGGGAGTACGACTCGCACTTCACGCATCACGAATCGTGAAAAATGACGGACATGTCTGAAATCACGTATCTATCGTCTTTTAAAGGTCATGCCCGTCAAAAAACACGAATCATGATTTTTTTTGTGACATGTCATGTTCGGTAGTTCATCCAAGACTGAACTCTGAATGACAAAACGAATGTGAACATCAATTCAGATATTTTGCCGAATCGTGATAAAACACGATTCCATATAAATACCTACAATGTGAACGTCCATTCGACATGACGTATCATGTTTTTTGACGAATCTTCAATGACGGAACCCGTGTGAATGAACCGTAAGTATTTAGCATTTGTAGGTATCTTATTTATAACTTAATATACAAGCCATTAGAAATGATAAAAGATGGAGGTGCATGTTTGTGTTCCAGTTTCGCTGATAATACTTGGCGTTTCCAAGGCTCTATATTATTGGTGATAACCAGCTTTGCCTTGCACATGCCTCCGAAGGTACAACTCCAAGTGTTCTTGTTCATATTATGTCTGTGAGAATAGAAAGTGTAGCCATTCACAATTGCAAGCTCTTTCCCGCCTGCTTTCGTTACCCATTTCACTGAAAAGAAAATGTTATTGAAGAAGAAATGTAACCGAGGAATTTTAAAGGAATAAATCGGCAGACACTTAAGCGTCCATTAGACACTCAATCAAAACCATCAATCATGATTGATGGTTGCATGATGAACATATCAAAGTATTCAGATTTTCGTCATGCAAACGTCAATCATACTTAACACGGTAGGTTATCGGTTAGTCACACCTTGACTGTGGTTAAACTGACAGCAAAACCTACCGTGTAAGGACGCCTTATGCTCCGTTCACACGGTCCATCTTACTCGCGCATACTGATTTGCACAGATACGCGTGCAACACGTAGTGGCATGAAGCGTGTAGTGTAGACGGAGCATTATTATAAGTACACAAAAACACAGGGCTTGGATGCGTCTGAAGAACAATCACAAACTATAGACATCGCGTCGACTATATCTGAAGCATTGGGTGCAACAAGGGCGTTAGGGCACCTAAGGCCCTTTTTGCTATTATTGATTCAAAGGAAGCATTGTACCATCGAGTTTCATGTGACAAAAACTCATTTAGATTACTTGATTCTAGAAGGCGTGATAGGTATTTATTGATGCGGTTTTGCTATTTCTAATTTATTTTAATGTAAAAACATGTCCGAAATCAGTCAAATCAGCGATTGTAGTGGAGATGATGACGAGGCTGATTATGTTACCCCAAAAAATAGACTTGAAATAATGAAACCAAACAATTCTTGAAATCCCGGAAATCGTAATTTTCTTTTAATAATGAGTCCAAATGATTACTGTGATTTACTTTTGAATGAAAATGATCCTTTTAAGTATTTAAAGCTATTATTTATGCCATAAAAACCATTTAAAATATGAACGCCCAAATATTTTACGGGTTGGGTGCAACAAGGGCGGATAGCATGTATTAAAAAAAAAAAAAAAAAATTCTAACTATCTTAAAATAATAATAATACTAGAATCCTATAATTGAATAATGATACTAATAAATATAAAAAGTCCTTGAGATCATCTTAATTTATTTAGAAGTTATAATAAATCAAAAACTTTAACTTCAATTATCTCAAAACTCACTTTTCCGTGTAACGCCCTTGTTGCACCCAATGCTTCGATTGTAGTTTGCATTTTGTTTTCGCCTAAAGATGGGTACAGCGTGTCTATTCTGTACCGACACGGGGCGTGATATCACCGCAAGAACTGCCAATTTGTTTGCAAATGTGAGATTCTCCCTCGAACGTTCGACGGAGAATCTCACATTCGCAAACTGATCGGGGAGCATTTGTGGTGTGTAATGTAACAATGCAAAATTCGATGTTGAGCGTTACATAGTGCGCAACGTCTGAACCTGAAGTTACAATCTGTTACAGTCTGAATCTGAACTATTACATTATACACGAATGCTTTCGGAGAGAGGAACTTGTAGCATGTAACTAGGACAAATACCTAGTTAAAGTCGATTAAGTGTCAAAAAAATTAAAGAAATTGCATAAATATATTTATTAAATAAAAATCCGAAACTGGCATAATTTTTATAGATAACATCATAGTGCACCATATTACATGTGGTTTTACTATCAAAAGAAATACTTATGAATTACTTTTCAAACGTTTTTTATTTTCAGATTATTATCGTGACATTTCAATAGGCATCTAACATTTTGGGGGAGAAACTTCCGCTCCGACAATCACTAACAAATTACAACCTGTTCAGATAAAGAATGGGATTGAAAATGGCGTCGCCTCTCTTCACCTCTCGCTCGCTCATTTATTCAGGTGTGAGTAATGTGAGTATAGAGAATGATAGTGACAGTGTGACAGCGAGAGGTGAATAAAGGCACCACCATTTTCAATCCAATTCTTTATCTACGCAGATTGTGTATAACACTTCCCCTACTTAATCTTCATTCTGAACAAAACTATGCCCAGGAGCCTACTAAGTAAACACATCTTCAAAAGCTTCATTTTTGGATACAAGTCATTATACCCTCTCATCTTATCTTATCCTTACAAGTCATTATACCAGCTCATCAATTTAATTTAATTTTAATAGCACCTTCTCTGATCCTTTTGATAATGATTTGATACTTTCAAATCCTAACATAAAACCCATTCTTCATCATGAACGTTGGAGGCGAATGCTTATGCTCCAGCTTAGCGGATATAAGGGAACGCTTCAGAGGTTCAGGGTCGCTGGAGGTGATCAGCCTCGCTTTACACAGCCATCCACTGGTGCACGTCCATATCTTGGTCTTCGCATTGTTCTTGTGGCAATAGAACGTGTATCCATTCACCATTGCCAGCTCTTTTCCATTCCTCTTCAACATCCATTTCACTGAAATTATATTAGTCAATAGTAGGCGCCCCTAGAGGCTTTATTTCTTTGCTTACAGTTTTTATTTATTGTAAGGGCTCTTTCACTTTATTGTTGCTGTGCGGCAGTCGTGCGGGTGTCGTACTGCCTACGGACGGTAAGGCGTATTATTCTGTTAATGAATTCCTAAATGACAAATTGTAATATTATTTATATTTTGACATGTTTTAATTTGATTGATTTTATTGTTATTATTCTGTTAATTATTATTTTTTATTTTTTTCAATGACAAATTGCTATATTATTTCTATTTTTCTATGTTTAATTTGATTGATAATAATATTGTATGTACCTATTTAAATGAAATTGACTTTTAGACTTCCTTCGTATTGTGACATTTTTATTTGTTGACTTACCTACTAGTTATGCCAAGAAATTAATTTTACTATTACAATATTAACTAGTACCTATACTATACTATGTTTGATATTTTGTATGCCTCTCGGCGGGACAATGTATGGAACAACATCTATGTAAAACATCTGTATCAATCACCCTTTGTTCACAAAATAAATGAATGGAAAATGAACGGTTGTTTTTTTACATATAGTTGACGCGTCGAGAAGCCGCAATGCCCGCTCGGTAGCATTCCGGCAACTAACGTCTGAATTGAAAGAGCCCTTAACACACTGTTAAAATGGTTAAGAAAAAATGGATATATATTAGAAATGCTTTTATATTTTTTCCTTACAGTAATACACCAAAAAATCATATTTCTTTAACATAATATACCTATAATCTTAACAACAAATAATATTCACTGCAGTACAAAAATACCTTATAAAGATTTCTCACACTTAAAACTATTTTGTAACAATTAGTTATATTTACATTTATCACTTTTTACCCGACTGCGGCGAATCCCAAAAGGAGGGTATAAGTGTTTAGTGACAATGCCTCGAAAGTAGTAACGAAAGACCGAAAATCGCTTGAATAAAACATACCAATTTATAATAAGTGTACCCCGCGTCAATAAAGAAACGAATTAAAAATGGCGGCACTAATCGTTCCCTGTCACTCGCACGTTGTTGCTGTCTTTACTCGCACCCGGTGTGTGAGTAAAGACAGCAATAACGTGTGAGTGAGAGGGAATGATTAGTGCCGCCATTTTAGATTCGCTTCTTTATTGACGTGGGTTATACGAATGTATCTCACGAAACTGGTGATTAATGGTTGTGTTCGTTTTTATATTTAACTACGACACTGTTAAGTGTAATGACCGTGGTTTTACATCCAAAACGTTTCCTACTACAAGTCCATCGGCATCGTATTTTGGACGCTTTGGGACCACTCGACGCTAGATAGTATCGATAGAGTCCTATAGTAAGCATGGGATTGCCTTGTGGTGATGTACTGAAAACTGGTTCTGTATCTGTAACAAGCAGAGTTGAGTGATTTAAATCAAGTTGATTTAAATTAGGTACATGATTTTTTTAAAATAAATCATTGATTTCAATCAAAATAATTTATCACTTTTTAGTAACAGTGCCTCGAAAGCAGTACCTTACGAAAGACCGAAAATCGCTTGAGCAAAACTGTTACATACCAATGATAAGTACGAATGTGTCTCACGAAACTGGTGATTAATGGTTATGCTCGTTTTTATAATAAAGTACGACACTGTTAAGTGTACCTAATGACCGTGGTTTTACATCCATGACGTTTCCTACTACACATCTATCACCATCACATGTTGGATACTTTGGGACCACTCAAATCAAAATCATTTATCACTATTCAGTGACAATGCTTCGAACGCAGTAACGAAAGATCGAAAATCGCTTACGCAAAACTGTTACATACCAATGTTAAGTACGAATGTGTCTCACGAAACTGGTGATTAATGGTTATGCTCGTTTTTATAATGAAGTACGACACTGTTAAGTGTAATGACCGTGGTTTTACATCCATGACGTTTCCCACTACAAGTCCATCGGCATCGCATTTGGGGTACTTTGGGACCCCTCGTCGCTAAATAGTATCGATAGGGTCCTATAGTAAGCATGGGATTGCCTTGTGGTGATGTACTGAAAACTGGTTCTGTATCTGTAACAAGCAGAGTTGAGTGATTTAAATCAAGTTGCTTTAAATCATGATTTGAATCACGATTTAAATCACATGATTTTTTTGAAAAAAAATATTGATTTTAATCAAAATCATATAGGCTAAGAAAATTTAATGAAGCACACATGAGTTGAATGGAAATAGACTCTGTCAGACTAGGAACTATCAACTATCACAATGTCTGCTGAATCACTTAAAACCTAAAAATAATAAAATTAAACTCAAAATACTTTCTATAAAATTTATAAAAATATGTACTTTCTTACTTAAATGTTTTTTATTATTATTTTTTTTTTTTTTGTTTGGCAATTGAGCCGTTTTCGACGACTATTCTGCCAGCGTCATGTTGAGACGGCAATACAGCGAGGCGGGCCGTCGAACTTTACACTTTGTGGTAGGTAAATGTTAGTAGCTGAAAAGACGAAAACAAGGGTTAGTCAACATTAATATTTCTATTTACACATATGTACATAAGATTTAATTTACATAATATTATAGAGTACTCAAATGTTGTTTTTTTACGTTTCATTATGATTATGCGTGACATATCTCTCCATCTGTCGCATTTGAAAAATCCGCCTCATTCAGGTCGAAATCAATTGTGTCTGTCAATTGCGACAGACGAACGAATATTGCAGTTACCTTCTAAGAGGGTTGAGTTAAAAAAAACATTTTTTTTTCAACCCTGGTAATTATAAATTACTGGACATGTACGAGTATATTATATAAATAAGTAAAAGTTTTAGAGGATCTCAACCAAGAGTATGTTTTACATATTATTTTATCGAATTAAAAAACCGGGATTAGGATCGTGCATATTAATATTACGTTTTATAAATAAAACCAAAATATAATAAATAGTATAGGTATATTGGTTAAACAATAATTTCATAAGAGCCATGCTACACGCACGGTTCTCCCGCCGCGCCGCGGTTATCCGCTTACAAACCGCAACTGACACAAGTTTACATACAAGTTGCACGGCATACTACACTATGCGGTTTCTCGCTATAGTTCACGAGCCTGAGCATGAGCAAATCAACCGCAGCCGACAGCAATAAACCGTATGTTCAAACTATACGGGGGCGGTTTCCCGCGATTGCATCATTCTGCGCTAAAGCGGAAGTTACGGGAAACCGCAAGCGGATTCCTGCAACGGGAAAACCGCCCGTGTAGCATGGCCTTAAGTTAAACAGTACAATATATTTTATTTCTCGGTTAGTGTTATCCAGCGATAGATATAGAAATATTAAGTAGACTATCTAACTCCACGTTGTTTTTAATAAATATATATTTATTTTACTTTTTCTTCATTAAATCATGGAACAGTTTCAATGGTTATGCTCGTTTCTATGAGCAACTATATTTCCATCAATTGTTAGGATAATTGATTTACATCCAAAACTTTTTCGAGCACATCTCCAACGGGTCTTGGCCAATTTGCTAACACCGGCCAAATTATACCGATACGGACCGAAATTGATCACTGGGTGGCCTTTCTTTGTTGTACCGAAAATAGGTTCTGCATCTGTAAAATTAGATTAGAAAAGATATCATTCAGGTTTCATACAATATTAACCCAAAAATTAAAGTGCCAAAAAAAAAAGAAATAATAAAGATTTTTTTATGGATAGGTACCTATTAAACTTATACTATATATACTTTATTAAAACCACATTAAAACTACGTAAAGCACACATCAGTATATAGTGCTCATCGAGCTTTAGAAAAAGATATTGGCTAGCTTCAGATATACAGGGTTATTTGTAAAACTCCGACAACCTCTCAGGGCCTGCTAATGTAATTGTTATAATCGTGTCAGAATAGTGTCTCAATGGCGTCGTTTTTACCAATGACGAATGAGTTAGTCTTACTCTAAGCCAATGACCGCTTAGGTTTTGATAGTAATGGTGTCGTTATGACACCATTCTTACACTATTCAAATATCAGAATTGGGGCCCAGGAATATGTTACTAACATCATAATCAACAACTTTGGTTCTATGACTTTTAAAAATTCATCATATTTTAGTTCATCAGATTTTCATACAAAAATAAAAATATTTAAATTGAACGCTCTAAAGCGCCCCCGCCGCTCTAACCCCGCTCCCCTCGCTATTGTACTATCACTTTCTTTTGCCTCGCATACACTTCGTAACATTTAGACTGTTCAATTTAAATATTTTTATTTTTATATGAAAATCTGATTAACTAAAATATGATGAATTTTTGAAAGACATAGAACAAAAGTTTTTGATTATGATGTTATTAACACAGTCCTGAGAGGTTGTCGGTGTTTACAAATAACCCTGTATAGAACTTTATCTCTGTCGTACGAAGCGCCAACAGTCCGGTAGATATCTATGTCAGCGGCACGCTATGATGTGACACATTTCAAATTATTATCGAAACAAAATTAGTAAAGTGCGAGTCGCACCTATAAGTCTTCGTGGGTTGTAAGTAGTAGCTGCTTTAATAAAACACATTTTGGTAAGATTAAAATGTTTATGCTTATTAAATTTACAAGTTATCGGAGGCAGCAGGGATATATGGGCAAATCTATAGTAGGGCTGGCCAGAGACGAGTATCATCATCTGCCTAGCCTTTTTCCCAAATTATATTGGGGTCGGCATCCAGTCTAACTAGTTTTGGCTGAATATCAATATTTTACGTGGAGCGACTGCCATCTGACCTCCACAACCCAATTAATGGGTAATACCGGTATTCGAATGATAGGCCAGCTGTCAGACTTTAGGGCTTCTGACTACCCGTAACGATTGTCAAAGATATTCCTATGACAACCGGGACCGACTGCTTAACGTGCTCTCCGAAGCACGGAGAGGTCTCGATGTGTAAAGAACGGTCACCCATCCAAGGACTGACCGCGGCAAGCGCAGCTTAACCTCGCAGATCGATCGATCAGCGCGGCCATTTCATTTTAAAAGATTCAAATTCATTGGGGCTTAGCATAAAGTCTATGTATACTAAACACAATAATATCAAAAACATCATGTGAGTAAAATTAATTTAGTAATTATTTCTTTTGTTTTTAACGAAAGAAATAAATACAACGGGGCAGAAACCGCGGGGCACAGCTAGTGTATAATTAAATAATACATGAAACACTTTTTATTTATCAAAAAAAAAGTGTTTCATGTACGTAGGTATTATTTAATTATCAACAGATTAATGGTTATGATGTTGCTGTGAAACTACGATATTATCGATTGTGATGACCACGCCTTTGCATCCGAGTCGTCTTCTGGTACATGTCCACACCGCTTTGTAGTTCTTGCATGTTCGAGCCAGGTTGTACCGGTATAGACCTAGCATCATCACAGGGTTGCCATTTTTCGTCCAAGAAAAAACTTGCTGAGTATCTGAAATTGAAAATGGTGTGAGTGAGTATATATAGCAATTAAATTACTTCATTTTAGGTCGATACCATACAGACAGATACAACGCTGCCTTGTTTTGCCTCGTTCGATTTGATATTATTTTCTTTTCTTTTATTTATTTATACCTACTGTACTACGTTGCCTCGTTCGATATTTTTTATTCTATCATTTTATGTACAGTCAGGTAAAGGGATTCTTTAGCAGGTTCATTATCATTCATAATATTGGTCGTATATTCAAACTTAGAAGCAATTCGGATTCGGTTTTGCTTCGAAATTTGAATGTACGACTGCCAAAGAATCCCTTTCGCTGACCGTACCTATGTTGACAAAATTGTGAATGGAATAATTTCACAAAAGCCTTAACCAAGTTAGGGATGTGAAAAATAATCGATTATGAAAATAATCGATTAAAATCGATTTTTCTAAACGTAAAAGTCGATTTTAGTACATGATTTTATTTTTAGGAATAATCGTTTTTTTTTATAATCATTTAATCAATTTTTACCGATTTTTTTATCTGCAATCTCTTGACATTATGTTTGGTCTTCTAGCCCGGAGCCCGGAACGCGAACTGCCATAGAATACTATCTCCATAATATTACATTAACGCCATCCTGTGCACCTATAATGGGATTCCTTCTGTGCTTTTTAAACAGTTTAGTTGATTAATTTAATCAAACATTTACTAGATGGAGTCAACGAACTGTACTATTTTACCAACATTTGGTTGATATGTCATTCATTATAGAATCGATTAATTAAAAATCGATTTTTTATGTACAATGTCACATCCCTAAACCAAGTGAATTATTTCATTTTAATCAGTTTATGCGAGGAAGAAAAGTGTGGAATTGGAGAAAAACTTCGGACTGGTCCTGTAATTGTTTTTTTACTTTAAATGCCATTTATATTTTGTAACAGAAACACGGACCAAGGACGTTCGAACTCCATAGGAAGGACCTCCTAATGAATACAAGGTGTCTCCAAGAGTACGCTTCTTTAAAGTGTTGACATAATTGTTTAACGTGAACCTCTAAGCGACATCAAATAACTGTGCCAACTACCAAATATTTGAAGAAAAAGAACTTTCAACGTACAAATGCGAGATTCTTTTTAATGATAAAGTTACACCTTTATACAAAGTTACAGTAATCTTCAACTATTAAACAACAGTCTATCTATACAATGCTATTAACTAAGTTTGATATACAAAACCTTCAACATTTTAACTTTTATGAAACAATGCACATGCAGCAATGCAAGTTTAAGTTTTATTATAAGTATGCTGGTAGAACTACTTGGCTCTCATCTTATCCCAAAAATAGTTACAGATTTCGTATTATGTTTCCAACACTAAAATCTAGATAATTAATACAAAAAAAAAGTAGGAATGTTTTTTTTTTACCTTTTCAATAATGGTTATGTTCATTTTTATGTGCAACTATAATATTATTGGCTGTGACGATAATTGATTTACATCCGCTTGGAGTCCGAGTGCACTGCCATCGTATTTTGACCCCTTTATACCCACTCACCCGGTTATACCGATAGGGACCAACAATGATCACCGGATTGCCATTCTTTGTTGTGCTGAAAACTGGCACTAAATCTGTGAAAGAACATTGAATGTAAACTAAATCATTGTTTTTATATTTCTTATTATGTCTTCTTACCCCCTTACTTATAAACGGTGATTAAATTAAATCGCTCTTACCTATGTCAATTGACATTTGTATTCATTGTCATACAAGTGGCAAGGATAGTTGAACTATTTAATCAGTGGTTAAATTAAGAGGCGTTTATAAATAAGTAAGGAGTTAATCTATCATTCGGATTGACAGGGTCATTTAGTGGTACCTAATATATTACAAAAATTACTACGTACCTACTTACATTGCATCGTTGAACAGAAAATAAAGCATTGAAAGTCAGGAGAAAGTTATTCTTAACGATAAATATTTATTTATAAAAAAAAAATATACTTATGTACTTAATAAAGTTACATTTTTAAACAACGTTATTGCTAATCTTATACTTATACTATTAAACAAGGAAGTCAATGCAAAATTATTAAGCTGTCTTCAGACTACGCTATATAGGTACTATATGGCATTATAGCATAATTATAGCCCATAGCACAACAATATCGCGCACCATACATTGTTATGGACAGGTTCACACTGTGCTATACTATATAGTATTGGCTTTGTATGGTGCGCTATACTATATAGCATACGCTATCCTATATAATCTATCGTAGTCTGAAGACAGCTTAAAGCTTACTATACAAATCTACCAATAATTTTAATTTTATTTATTTAATTTAAAAAAATAATATTATTAACTTACAGTATTGAGATTGAGACACCCTTACATATTATGCTAAAAACGCAAAAAAATATAAATAGGTATATTAAAAATACAGTCTGTAAACTTTACTTTGTTAGGTAGGTACAATTTTGTACTAATTTTGTCCCGGGTTCGAGCATTCGACTGTGTCGACTGTCGACCTTCTAAGAAATGGCTAAAGGCCTAATATTTCACTTCATTTTTTTTTATTATATTTATTACCACCTTAAAAAACATAATTATTGCATTATCACCCAGTTCCAAGTCTAGCTTACCGGGAAGTTAGTTCATCAATTGCAAAATTTGTACCTAACAGACAAATAAACAGACAGAAAAACGAGTTAACAAAAACATAGTAAAAGGGCATCATATCCCAAGAACAGTTACAAGGTTACAGGTTATAGGTTTAGTATTATAAATATTTCCAATAAACTGGGATTAAAAAAAAAACAATTAATCAAAATTTTAGATAAAAGGTAAAGGAAACACATACATTACGGTTATATTCTCAGATCACATAAACAAGGAGATATATCATAGAAAATTAGTACGGGAACAACTGTTGCCACTTTTAGAACATTTTTGGACACAATTACTCCTTGTAAATAAAAAGATCTCCCACATATTAAAAATTCCGCACAACCTCAATCTAACACTGTTAATCGTCACTCAACACTAGCACTAAACTAAAACACTGTATTTATATCATCGATCGTGTTCGATTCGTCGCCAGCGTGTACGTTTTTATTACGATCAATGTGATCAAATTAAATCCCCAAGCTCAATAGCGCCTTGGCACTTCTCCCTTGTTTCTATGATCCGAGGTTATATTAGAATCTAAAACAACCATGTATTTTCTTTGTTCATTTTTTTTTATTTATGGAATGGTTATGTACCAAGTTATGTGTTATTACTATATTGTCAACTGTGTTGATGATAGATTTACATCCACTTGAAATCTGATTGCACCGCCATCGTATTTTGGATCCATTATATCCACTTACTCGGTTATACCGGTAGGGACCAACGATGAGCACCGGATTGCCATGGGTCGTCGTGCTGAAAACTGGCACTAGATCTGTAAAAGAACATTGAATGTTAATTGAATTTTTGTTTTAGTTTTTTTTATTATATAATTATTTAGCTAGTCTCTCATTCGGATTTACAGGCTAACCTAGTAAAGGTAGATAAAATTATGCAATATATCATGTCCCGAAAAAAAATGTCCTTACTAGGTTTTGAAATGGGACAGCCGAATTACATCCTTACATCACTCCCGCGTTGACCAGACCAAATAAAACTTTAACCCCTTACTTGTAGACGATGATTAAATTAAACAGCTCTTATGTCAATTGTCATCTCTATTCATTGTCATACAAATGACAAGGATAGTTGAAGGTATATTTAATCATTGTTTAAAGTTAAGAGGCTTCTATAAGTAAGGGCGTTAAAGTCAGAAGTTATTGTTAACGATAATAACGTTATATTAATTTAGTTGAATAAAAATGCTTAGGCCTATTCCAATGTAGACGATTGGTATCGGAATGCTGTCGCGCGATAGCCGTGTGGCAGCCGTCCGGTTGTCGTACGGCGCCCGCACGGCTGCCGCACGACAGTCGGACGGCTTTCTCGACGTGTCAAATTTATTATATAGAAGAAACAATCGGCACTGCGCAGTTTCTATGTCAAGCTCTTGAAGTTATTGTCTAGCGAAAGCCTCTTAAATAGGATCACATAATTACGCCCCAAAAATAACCAAATGTTTAAATAAAACAAACGTACAAATGCAAGGTATTTTATACTTATAACCTTTTAGACATTTTAATAGACATCTTTTTACAAAGTTATTGCAAATCTTAAACTATTATTACAAATTACAACACGTCATGTCTATGCAAAATTATTACGCTTATATACAAAGCCTATACTTTCACTTTTATTTAGAATACAATACCTATTTAATAATATATAAAATAAACATAAATAAAAATAATAATATAAAATAAACTTACAGTATTGAAACACTAGAATTGGGAATGCATGGAAATGCTACTGGCGGCTAAAGGAAATAATGAAAAACACAGAAATTAAGATGTCCGTCAAATCAAAGCTGTACAACACCTGCGTGCTACCAGTCCTTACATACGGCTGCCAAACTTGGGCACTCACCAAAGCACAAAATAAGAAAATGGAAATCTGTCAGACAGCAATGGAGAGGAGCATGTTGAATATAAAAAAATCGGACAGAATAAGCAACAAAATCATCAGAAAACGTACGAAAATAGAAGATATAACAACGAGAATAAGGAAACTTAAGTGGAAATGGACAGGTCACATAATAAGAGGTATTGAGAAGTGGAACAAAAACATTGTATTTTGGTACCCAAGAAACGGAAAAAGGAAACGAGGTAGACAGTTTCGAAGGTGGGAAGACGAAATAAAGATCATAGCAGGAAAAACATGGACTAGGAAAGCGACAAACAGAACAGAGTGGAAGGAAATGGAGGAGGCCTTTGCCAAAGTTGGGCAAACAGACCAAGTTGAAGGTGTCATCGACTCGCTAGAGTCGTCATTATAAGATTTAAATTTGTTATAAAAATGTGTCTGAATAAAGGCTTATATAATAATATATAATATAATAATTGAAACACGCCTAAATGCCAAAAGCGCAAAAATAGATAAGAAAAAGATTAGATAGATCATATTATGAATGATATGTAAAATGAACGTATTTTACTTAACCATTGCATTGGTTGAAATGTGTGTAACTGAAAATTGTACGAAATTAAATTAGTGCAGATAAAATTATTACGGTGCATAAAAATGTTTTAAAGTATGTACTTTAAAACATTTTTATGTGGTTATAATACTTATATACAAATTATATGAAAAGAACCATATCATATAATGTTAGTTAAAAATAATTACTCTTTAGACCCTGTAAGACGCCTCTTTTCACCCTGTATGTTGACTATATTCATCTATAAGTACTAATATTATAAAGAGGAAAGATTTTTTTGTTTGTACCGAATAGGCTCCGAAACTACTGGACCGATTTTAACAAATTTTTCACCAATAGAAAGCTACATTATCACTGAGTAACATAGGCTACTTTTTACCCCGAAAAAGGGTACAGTTCCTGTGGGCCACGCGGACGAAGTCGCGGGCAAAGATACACGTATTAGTTTTGTCTTTTTGTCTTTATGCAGCATTGGTACTTTTTTGGACGAAAATCGCTAAATTGTATTGTGTGTTTCTTGTAAACATTTAATTTTACAGGTACTTTGTTGCTGTCTTTCATTTTCTGCACATACAAATCATACATTTTTAACCGACTTCAAAAAAGGAGGTTCTGTATTCGTCCCGTATGTATGTATGTATGTATATATGTATGTATGTATGTATGTATGTATGTATGTATGTATGTATGTTTGTATGTGCGCGATTTTCTCAAAAACTACTGATTCGATTTGGATGGGGTTTTCACTAACGTAATCTACATACTTTGAGGAAGGTTTTAGTATATAACACATTAGGTAATCATTCCTATGTACAAAGTTATATGCATAAATGTACACACAAGATTTACTGTTGCTCGAAGTCGTCAAAATAATCTAACGCGCGATAAAGAACTAAAAAGGGAAAAATAAAAAACTTTTTAACAAAAAATAACCGACTTCAAAAAGCCACTACAAAGAAAATAATAATTTTGGTTTCGGAAGTCGGTGGCAAAAAAATCAAACAAAAACCAAAGCCACCGACTTCCGAAACCAAAATTATTATTTTCTTTGTAGTGGCTTTTTGAAGTCGGTTATTTTTTGTTAAAAAGTTTTTTATCAATACAGATAATGTTGGTTCTAAAAATTTCCTAGCCGATTGCTTTCTGCAGTAATGGGAATCAAGTACAGATAAACTTTCGATGTGATCTTTTACGTTTTGTAACTGATCGTCTGGAGATTTGTTAGCAGGAATTCGTCTTCCACGATGATCATTATGAGAAAAAGCACCATTTTCATCTATGTGTTTCACTGCTGTCTCTATCGGACCATTTGAGATACAAAGTGTTGCCATAAAAAAGTTTTTGCAAACACGCTCAAAAGAAGTTTGACCCTTATAAAACCCATATTCCCTACTAGAGTTTCTTTGTTTTTCTAAAGGTATAGATTTTTTTGTAGTCTTTACTGGTTTTATAGTTATACGATTAAGTAAAAACTCCTTTTGCTGTTTAAAGTCTGGAATAGACCAATAGGATTTGCAAATTTCTGCGCGCTGTTCTTGCGAAAAAATTTCTGCGCATTTATGGCGGCAATTTTTACTGCATTTTGGACTTTTGGGTAGTTTAGGCGTGCGAAGCTTTCCATCTTTACTCGTATATGACAAAAAATTTCTTTTATTCTGCAGTTCTACGTTTCTTCTCCATTTTGTATGATTAGACTTCTTATATCTGTAGTTTACGTTTTGTTTCATTACTATTCTGGTTTCTCTTTCAGAATCAGTACTTTCAGTAGTTGTAATATCAGGCTTTTTCCCTACTTCGCTATAAGGACTACAAGGCTGTTTAGGCGATTGAGGTTGAGGCAGCATTAAGTTTTGGTCCGTAAATCTTTCAACAATAGCACGAGTTTTTATAATATTTCCTGTTTCTTCTTCAGATTCACTGGATGAAATATGTTTTTTAGGTTTAAATTTCACCCTTTTTTTCTTTATGGGATTTTTCTCACGTTTGGTTTCTGAAGACGTATTATCTGAAGACGCAGATATATTTATTTACAAAAAGAGTTTATAAGTAAGTATTAAAATATAAACACTATCTACATTTCGCATCGATGTCAAGCATTAGACACCATTGTCTAACGAGAGCCTCATAAACAACATCAGATAGGTAATTACGTCGCTATAATAATCAAATATTTGAATAAAACAAACGTACCAATGCAAGATTTTTTACTTATAAAGTCACATCTTTATACAACGTTATATACTAATCTTGAACTATTAAACAACACAGTATTCAGGGTGAATTTTTCAAGTGGGCGTGGATGGCTAAATCCGAAACTATAAAAAATAGTGAAAAACACTCCAAGCAGTCTCAGGACCAATTTTGATAAAAAATTAAACTGCATCATTAGATTTTTGAAAAATCCATTTTCCTGGCCAGGAATCGAACCCGTTGATTTTGTGTTACCTACTTAAAAAGACTAGGTGCAAACTGATTTGTAAGCTCAGTTTATATCTAGTTATAGTACTATATTTTGTTATTAGCACGACTTGGCTCATATCCCAAAAACAGTTACAGGGTTTACACTTAAAGATTTCGTATTATATTTCCAATAAACTGGATTAAAAAAAACCATTAATCTAAATTTTGGATATAAGGTAAAGGATACACACATGGTTGTTTTAGTGTACCTATATGTTTCCTTTCCCTTTTATTATTTTTTATTTTTACAATATGGTTATGTTCATTTTTATGTGTTACTAATGTACTGTCAACTGTGACGATAAATGATTTACATCCCCTTGGAGTCTGAGTGCACTGCCATCGCATTCTGACCCCATTATACCCGCTCACCTTATTATACCGATAGGGACCAACATTGATCACCGGATTGCCATTCTTTGTCGTGCTGAAAACTGGCTCTAAATCTGTAACAATATATTGTACCTATGTAAATTGGAGCTATTGCAATATTTATTTATTTATTCAAAATATGGAAGACTTACAGCTACAAGAAATTTGAATTAACAACAACATATACAACGCAAAGCCAATGACAAGTCTTCACGTTTAGATTGTAGATTTGAGTTTGAAGTGTGAGCAAACAAGTACACACTGCTAAAATTAAAGATAAAAAATATATTTTTATAACTTACCTTTCATTCTGATTGACTGCGTCACCTGTACACACCAATATATATCAAAAGTTACTAGGTACTAACTTAAAAAATTCTTTGCCGGTCAGAAGAAAGTAATTTTTTAACAACAATAACGATAAATTTATTTATTAAAAAAAACAGTGTAATTAATGATTATGTTCATTCTTAAGAGTAACTATTTCATAATCGACTGTAATTATAACTGATTTACATCCTCTGGGTCGTCGAGTACATCTCCATCGCATTCTACTCCCTTTGGTAATACCGGCTTGATTGTACCGGTAAGGACCTAAGTTGATCACAGGGTTGCCATTTCTTGTCGTTGTGAAAATTGCCTCTGTAATTAAAAAAAATATTAATATTAATTTTGTTACTTATGAATGAAATTCTTATTTAAAGTTGATTTACATCCCTATGCCATCGAGTTTTAAATTCGCATTTTGGTTACTCACATCAATAGGGATTAATTATGATCATGAGATTTTTTATATTAAAATCAGATTACGAAACCGCAATAAAATTATACCGTAAATAAAATTTCGAATACGATTTTTTTTTTCAACTCCGAAATAAAGTTCTCAAGGCCATATACAGAGTGATAGGTACTTCTATGTAGTAAAAATACGGCACGCAATACACAGCTGTAAAACATTTGTTAAAATTTATTTTCAAATGAATATTTGTAATATTATTTAGTTACGGTCAAAGTAATCAATTATTTTTATTTATTTTTTATTTTATTTCTGGTTATTATTATGAATTTCTAGACAAGTTTGGTAAAAGTAATAAAAATTGCAAGTGTGCATCACACGTCGTATTTATTATTAAAAAAAATATAAAATAAATTATATCCACACAATCAAAATCAAACAAAAAAGAAAAAAAAAACAATTATTGTGAACACGTCCTAGAAATGGTACCTAAATAAAAAATACATCACACCAACACAATTTTACTCGAAACTATACTCGTACGAATACATTTGAACTTGCAAACTAGGCGAACAGACTTTCTATACAAATTATTGACAATTTGCCATACTGACATTATTTACATCGTTCACAAGTTCTATTAAAAGGAAGTTTAAAACACACGGCGACCTTAACGTGTTCTTCGACTTCCGTAACGTTAGTATAGAAACGAGTACCTATTGACTAAGCAAATATCACTTACAAAAAAAAAACCTATGCGGTCGTTACCCGTCAGGAAAGAAGTTCCTTACGCCTCGTATAGGTATAATAGAAAGTGACAAAGAGAGAGGAAGTCGCATGGACGGGGCATGACGCTTTTTCCTTACGATTTCTACCAGTTAACTCCTATCTTAAGCCGCGTTAAGAAACTTCGTTCCAAAAATTCAATGGTTATGTTCATATCTCGTAAGAACTATTTCACCGGCGATTGTTATAATAACGGATCTACATCCAGAGAATTTCCGAGTACACCTCCACCGTATTCTGCTTCCTGTGATGACACCGGCCGGATTATACCGATAAGGACCCAGATTGATCACAGGATTGCCTTTCTTTGTCGTCGTGAAGAATGCGTCTGTAAATAGAAGCTTTAATATAGTCTATGTCAACTAAAGAATAAGATTGTGATTTAAAGTTGATTTATATCCTAATGAGTTTGGAAATCAAATCCGGAATATACAGATAGGGACTACAGGTGGTCATATACATTTATTATACCGAAGTCTGGTTCAGAACCCGTCTTCCTATGCAGTGGAAATATGGCAACGTACTTTTATTATTATGTTTATCAGACTGTCTTATAAAATATTTATATTAGTGTAAAATAAGAGCAGTTAATTTTTCTAAGGCAGGGTAAATAATAATTTCTTATACAATTTATTAATATACAGGGTGGCAGCTTAGACAGTGGAAATATTTTAAGAGGTCATTGTACTCATCATTATGAACAACTTTTATTATGGGACCAACCCTGAAATCGCGAAAAAAATTCAGCTGTTGCATACATTTATGTTCACATAACTCAACAAAATGTATGGAACAGCTGATTTATTTTTCGCGATTTCACAGTTGGTCCCATAGTAAAAGTTGTTCATAATGATGAGTACAATGACCTCTTAAAATATTTCCACTCTTTAACCTGCCACCCTGTATATATACTTATATATTATACAACAAGAAATATAAAAAAAGAGTAATTAAATGTCTAGAAGCACTATCCTTTGTCTTAGACAACTTCGTAACATTGTTTTTTATTTTATTTAATAATAGCTTTGCGTTTGACCGCTACACTACGTTTGACCGCTATCTCGCACAAAAAAAAAACAATTTAATGATTATGTTCATTTTTTATACAAATTAAGACATCCTCAATTGTAGTGATAACAGATTTACATCCAATATCTCTCCGACTACACCTCCATCGTATTTTACATCCCTTATTCGTTTTATCTTGACTATAGCTATATGAACCTAAATTCATCACAGGTTTGCCTCTCTTAGACGTTGTTAAAGTTACCTGTGAAACTGTAAAAAAGAAATTAGACGTTAAGCAATGAGATTGTAAACTATTTTTAGATATAAAAAATTGCAACACTTTCGTGAAAAAGAAACTAATAGGTATCTAAGACGAAGAAATATCATTTATTATCACCCGATTAAAATAGACTTTTATCAAGTGTAGTAGTATAGTATATCGGTTGTAATTTTTTTGAAAATGTCAAAGCCATGTTAAACTTATCATTATTTTTGAATATATAAGAGATTTAAGAAGAACTGATGTCGGTGAGATACGGAACTCTCCCACAATGAAGACGAACTTAACGACACCTCATTTGTAGAAATCCATCAAAACGTTTAGGCTACAGAAGGTGGCAAAGAAATATACATAGAAACATTAATAACTCACAGAACATTCCCCTTCTTCTAGGAATAAAAACATAGATCGTTCAGCGGAGGTATTCCATGAAGCACACCCAGATGAAGCACACCATACTTTAGGTGAGCTTCGTCTGGGTGTGCTTCGTTTGGGTGTGCTTCATGGAATACCTCGTTCAGCGACATTATGATAGTGACACCAAAAGTTCTTGCAACTATAATGACACCATAGCAGAGATATGATTGGTCTCCGCTGCGCTTCGGCTAGATACCGCCGATGTACTAGACAGATACAGCAACTAATACTGTGCTAGAATAGCATACTCGCGTCAGTCTCCTTAGTAACCAATGTCATTTTTGAACTACTAGAGTACTACTAAACTGCTTACAATAAATTTTCCCTTTAATCGGGTAAAAGCTTAAAAGTTGACAGCACTGTTTTTTCACGAACACAAGCTGCATCGTTGCAAATAGTCAATATACGCTACGATATCGATTTGCAGCATTCAAGGACCCATTGTTTTTAGGTAGAGCGGAATCTAGATAATCTAAGCACCATAGCTTTATCATCACCGACGGTAGCGGTAAGATATTTATATTCGGATGTTATTTAAAAATCACAACTATAAAAAAACTTGTTGTTTTAAATCCAATTGTGGTCTGCTTGTCAAGCTTAGATACTAATGACTAGTACAATGAAATCATCAGTGGGCCTAGCACGAATAATTTTGACGTAGCGTATTGTAAACGTAAGTAATTTTGAATTCAAATAAGCAGTCCTTGTTTGAATTCAAAATTACTTACCTTAACAATACGTTACGTCAAAAGATTCGTGCTCCCTCTGACGCACAGAAAGGTAAACGCAAAATCTAACGCAGTCAGTAATGATTATGTCCGCGTCTATGTTTAACTATGTTGCCATCGATTGTAACAATCATTGATTTACATGCCAAATGAGTCCGGCTACAAATCCATCGCACCCTGGCCCCTTTACACCTAGTAACCCGGTTATACCGGTAGGAACCTAAGATGATTACAGGATTCCCGTGCTTTGTTGTGCCGAAAACTGGCTCCAATCCTGTAAGAAAACGTTAGGTATGTAATATGTTGTGTACTGGCAACACAGCGGGTCTATGATTTATACAAAAACATTTACACCCTTACCACAAAAAGGATAGACACGCGCTAAACGCGAATGCTACCAAAAATAATACACACTTGTTTTAGACAAGTTAGTGCTAAAACAAGTGCGTATTATTTTTAGTAGCATTCGCGTTTAACGCGTGTCTATCTTTTTTGTGGTACGGCCCTTATCATCCTGTACGACCTATACCATTTATTGCTAAATAACCGCCAAGATAAACAACCGGGCAAATTGACATTACATAGAAGCTGCTCAAAATAATCTCAGTTTTTTTTATTAAATATTGATGAGATTCAAAAACAACAGGCACAGGCGGGATTTAAGCCCGCGATCGTTGCCGTGCCGTGGCATCGCTCTAACCACTGAGTTACCGTGTCCTGCCCGCGTCAGTCAAAATTTTAAATCTCTTTGAATACGCCTCTTGAGCGTTGGTGACATCTATCGCAGACTAATACAGACTCCAACTCAATGCCTTTAACTTTGCAGTTATAAGGACATCGATACGATATCCGGATTTATTATAGGTACTTAAAATGTATATTTTTTTGTGAATTTGAAAAAAAATTAAAGCCGTGTTATGCTTACCTTTAAGTTTTTAAATATATTATAAAAGAGATTGTACATAAATAACTACAGTTTTTGCGATATGAAAAAGGGCAAAAAAATAAAGACATGTAGGTAATTTTGACAAATATTTACTTCTACTTACGATTACAAGCGAGTACAAAATACAGCATTATAGTTTGGTAAGACAATACATTATTCCTTAATAAGAACAGGCGTTGTTCACTTACATTGAGAAAGAACCTACTTAATTTAATTTAATGCTATTTTATACGACCTGAGAGTTACTTAAAATAGAGAATCGTTATACAGGGTGTCCCTGGAAGTTTCGGGTTTCTCGAGTTTCACACATTGTGCAAAGTGACCACTTCCAGCATCAGTTTGGAATAAACATGTGGGCTGGGATAGTAGAAGGACAGCTAATAGGTCCTCATGAGTTAGCTAGCGGCTCGATGGCCCCTCATACTTGAGATTTTTTCAGAATGATCTATACTTACGGTTTACTTGTGGAAGTATAATTTACAACCCGTCGAGACATGTGGTTGCAGCAAGACGGGGCTCCCCAACATTACGAGAGTCGTAAGAGACCACCTATACATAACTTTCTCCAGTCGTTGGATCGGAAGAGGGGGACACATTCTATGGCCAGCACGTTCCCATGATCTAAACCATAGATTTCTTTCTATGGGGTTATTACAAAGAGATCGTGTATGAGACAGAGAGCGATACCGAGGAACAACTTCGTCAGAAAACCACAGCTGCAACCTCAACCATAAAAAATAATTCTTATGCATTTAGACGAATAAAAAAAAATTTCATAAGGCGATGCCAGTTGTGTTTGAGATTAAGGGGAAGGAATTTGAACACCTACTGTAATTTTAATTGAATACATTTACACTATTATTAATTTCGTTGTTTTATTTTATTTTGCCACGTAGTTAGAAAATTTAAAAAATACGGGCTCTTTGTTGATAAAGTTCTCTTTCTTACTCTTAAACTAATAAGAATATTCCAGTGATTCATACCTCCAAAGAATCTCTATGACTTGGGCAAGTTTTTCTAATACGTGGTCAACTTTCGTTTGTGTAACATTTTCCCATGAAAATCGTTCGAAAATTTAGTAAAATCTTTGCCAGACCGAAGCCTTTGCAGTAAATGTTTTTTCTTATGGAACACATATTGTCCAGCTAAGTAAAAGTATTACCACAGGAAAGGCCCACTTTTCTACAACGTTCTGAAAAAAAAAATGAATAGATAGCCTTGATAGTTTTTTTTAATGATTTTTTCTTTGAGCACTATGTAAAGTGATTGAAAAAATCAAAAATTGGCCATAACTCTTGAACTATAAAATATTGCACCGACATTCTCAGAATAAAAAAGGTTAGAAATGACCTTGCCCATGCCCCTATTCGATTTGATCCACACTTCCAGGGACACCCTGTACAATACTACAGTACGCGGCAATAAATATTACACATCCGAGTTTAAGAAAGAGATAATCGGCTAGCTTCGATTTTGTACAGCGTGTCCGTCACTCATACCTATGTGATGTTTTGTCGCTGATTTGTTTATTAGATATACCGGGCTGTTAGTGCATCGTGCGACAGAGATGATGCTCTATAAAGCCGAAGCTAGCCGATTATCTTTTTAAGGCTCGGTGTGATAAATCAATCATCTCAGTGATTATGTTCCATCTTATGACAAACAATGACACTGTCGATAGTTACGATGGTAGACCGGCATCCCAGCGGGTACCGGGTACAGGTCCACCGCAGTTTAGAACCCTTGTACCCACTGGACCGATTATACCTATAGGGACCCACGTTGATCACAGGGTTGCCATTCCTTGTTGTACCAAAAACAGGCACTGAAAAAATAACTTTGGTGTCAGATTTTGCAATGTGAGAAATAATTTACCGGATCCTGCCATGTTCTAATTAATGAAAAAACTTGTTTTATCAAATAATAAATATTCCACAGTAGACGGAAATGACAATGTTGTCGCAGGTTCTGAGGTCACGGTAAGCGCGTCATAGTGGCAGCGAAAATAACACGAATCTGATTGTAGTTTCAATTATTTATTTTAGTTTTAATGTTATTGTTTTTATGAATGATATATTTATTTTCAGATAAGTATTATAAAAAATCGACTACAATAATTATAAAACGAATGCATGCATATACTTTAAAATAGACACAATAAAATATATTACGTGAAATTACGTCTTGTTTAGATCTACGTTCGCGGCGGTAATATAGTGCACCGCAGCGGTTTCTAACTTTTTCAAATCTTATTACCACTATGACCTATTAGGGAAGCTCGCTTCTTCCCCCGTTACTCTTTAAAAAGTTGTCACATGAATATACAACAGACTATAATCATAACAAATTGCACAAAATGTTCATGAATTAATTATATTCATTCAGAGTGAAGGTTGGTATTGTGTGCGTTCGCAATTTTAATGTTATGTTCAGTTGTTAATTAATGATTATACTCGTGAAATTTCTTATCTACCAGCCTTATTACCCCAAAAAATAGCTGTTTTACCCACAAGAGGTAATTCCCTCGGTTCGGAACCTAAGGCTTAGTGGTTATGCTCGGGCTTATGGCTAAAGACGACATTGTCTATAGTAAAGATGCTCGATCGACATCCATGCCTGTATTTGTTACAATACCACCGCACTTTGGGCCCTTTACAACCATTTGTCCGATTATACCGATAGTGACCTAAATTGATAACTGGATTTCCGCTCTTTGTCGTGCTGAAAATTGGAATTGTCACTGAAATAAAAATTTACCATCAGTACATTTTAGCCGTTATGATACCTAATAAATTGACTTTTGGGGGTATTTAAAATGCAACATTATGAATGATCTATTTAATAGCTGTCCCCGTTCGGTTTTAAAAACAATCACCCTGTCGGTATTAAAGCAATCAATTCAACCATAGATATATTATTACATTCTTATTACATAAAAGGTGATAAAGGCCTTCATATTAGTCCGCTCAACATATCCTGCTTTAAAAGTTATAATTTCCAAAATTTACATGACATAGGTAAACTTTCAGCTTATAAACTTAATGGTTATGCTCGGACTTATGGCTAAAGACAACATTGTCTATAGTCAAAATGCTCGATCGACATCCAGACGCGTATTTGTTACAATACCACCGCATTTTGGGCCCTTTACAACTATTTGTCCGATTATACCGATAGGGTCCTATATTGATCACTGGATTTCCACTCCTTGTTTTGCTTAAAACTGGAGTTGAATCTGAAATAAAACTTTTTCTTCAGTACATTTCAGCCGATAAGATACTTAATAAAGTGACTTTTGGGGTAAATTTAAAATGCAGCATTATGAATTATGTATATAATAGCTGTCCTCGTTCGGTTTTAAAAACAATCACTGTATCGCACGCAGCTCAACCATAGATACCTTTATTAATTATTACATTTTTATTACATAAAAGCTGAGCCTTAAAATTAGTCCTCTCAACATATGCTGCTCTAAAAATTATAATTTCCAAATTTTACGTGACTTAGGTAAACTTTCAACTTATAAACTTAATGGTTATGCTCGGACTTATGGCTAAAGACGACATTGTCTATAGTAAAGATGCTTGATCGACATCCAGACGCGTATTTGTTACAATACCACCGCATTTTGGGCCCTTTACAACCATTTGTCCGATTATACCGATAGGGTCCTATATTGATCACTGGATTCCCACTCCGAGTCATGCTGAAAACTGGAGTTGGCTCTGAAACAAAACTTTTCCGTCAGTACATTTTAGCCGATAAGATGACTTTTGGACCGTACTTAAAATGCAACGTTGTTAATTCTATATGATAGCAGTTCTCGTTCGGTTTTAAAAACAATTACTCTGTTGGTAGTGAAACGAGCAGCTCGACCATAGATTCTATATATTATTACATTCTTATTACATACAAGCTGACAAAGGCCTTCAAATCAGTCCTCTAAAGACTCTAAACCTGTCCTGCTCTAATAAATATAATTTATTTTCACATGACGTACCTACGTAAACGTTCAACATAAATCGCAGTTAATCCTGTTATCAAAAACTTAATGGTTATGCTCAGACTTATGCCTAAAAACGACATTGTCGACAGTAAATATGTTCGATCGGCATCCGTAGGCGTATCTGTTACAATACCACCGCACTTTAGGCCCTTTACAACCATGTGCGCGATTATACCGGTAGGGGCCTACAATGAGCACTGGATTCCCACTCTTGGTCTCGCTTATTACTGGGTGCAATGGATCTGAAATAAAACCTTACCCTCAATATATTTTAGCTATAAGATCCTTTTTATGGAATTTCAGGAAGGAATTTAAAATCCAGCAATAGATATTTTTTATGAAACTTTAGGCAACATAAAGATACAAAGGCCGACTTCATTCTCTACCAGTTAACCAAAAGTAGTAGAGAGGAGAGAGATGGCAGGTGCATTATGTTTGAGAGTGGAAAACATAAAATGATTAAAAATATATAACTTTATTTCAAAATAAAATAGGCACACAAATTAAATTAAATATAAATAAATAATATATATCTATATATATAAAAGAAAGTCGTGTTAGTTACTTCACTTATAACTCAAGAACGGCTGAACCGATTTAGCTGAAAATTGGCAGGGAGGTAGTTTAGAGCCAGGAGAAGGACATAGGATACTTTTTAATGCGAGAAAAGAGCTGTAAAGGGTTGAAATAGGGCATGAAAGTTTATATAGAAAAGGTGTAGGGTAGGTGTAGGGTAGGTGTAGGGTAGGTGTAGGGTAGGTGTAGGGTAGGTGTAGGGTAGGTGTAGGGTAGGTGTAGGGTAGGTGTAGGGTAGGTGTAGGGTAGGTGTAGGGTAGGTGTAGGGTAGGTGTAGGGTAGGTGTAGGGTAGGTGTAGGGTAGGTGTAGGGTAGGTGTAGGGTAGGTGTAGGGTAGGTGTAGGGTAGGTGTAGGGTAGGTGTAGGGTAGGTGTAGGGTAGGTGTAGGGTAGGTGTAGGGTAGGTGTAGGGTAGGTGTAGGGTAGGTGTAGGGTAGGTGTAGGGTAGGTGTAGGGTAGGTGTAGGGTAGGTGTACTAAACTTTACCCGTGCGAAGCCCGGGCGGGTCAGCTAGTAATTTATAAAGTCACAGTCTACTATTTGTTTTTATAATATATGCGCAAGTTCCGGTTAAATGCATTCCGACTAATGGTCTTCCTATACCAGAAAAATAGAAAAAAATTGAAATACAAAATGATTTAATATCCAAATCAATCAAAGCAATGACACAAAAATGGGTAACATAAATGTATTACACAATAAGTTACTACTAAGATACAATGTCAAGTTTTAATACTGAGTCAATAGATTAGTCCCAAAATTAGGTGAGTCCGTATATTGGGGCTCAGAGTGTGATTAACCTGTAACGAGGTGGTCCTACTAGGGTGATGGAATAAAAAATGCATGTTGGGTGTGTAATTAAGCGTATTTGTTCCCACGATGTATACTGCCTGAGTGTATGCTATAAATTGACTGTTCCGAATCTTCGTACTCAATTTTTCGTAACAATGTCTTGAATCATTTTTGAAAATATGTATGGAAGTGTTTTTAACGTCACATAATTTGCTGAGTTGCTAACTTTATTGTACGTGTTGATAAGTGAGAAGGCTAGAGAGCATTAAGCTTGCATTGATGTGTTGTCAGGTGGGATCCTGTAAACTCTTTTAATTAAAATTGACTCTTAATACTTTTGTGGGTTTTAATAGAAGTATGATTATAAAAAAAAAGTTAAATAGATATATCAGAAGAATGGACTGAATATGAAAGGAAGAGTAAACAAAAATAGATGTATGAGAAGGACAGTGTATAGAAGATTGTTGGAAGAAAGTAAATTCCTAGCGTGAGTAGAACACAGAAATAGAAAGTAAGACATAAAAAGAGAAGGAAAAGTTGAAAAGGGAGAAAAGCATGGTCAACGCACCCATATACTTAATAGCAGTCATCTCAATGGTTATGTTCGGTCTTATGAACGATCACATCGTCGATAGTAAAAAGGATAGCTCGACAACCCAGCGAGGACCGGGTACAGGTCCATCGCAGTCTACTGAACCCTTTGCGTCCACCGGCCCGATTGTACCGGTAGGGACCCAAGTTGATCACAGGGGTGCCACTCCTTGTTGTGCCGAAAATAGGAAAATAGGCTGAAAATAAAATGTTGGTGTTAAATAGATTACGCAATAACAAATGAAAAATAATGTAAACGTGTAGACGCACTTAGTTATGATTTTTTACGGGTTAAATCACGGTGGGATGTTAGGGGCGTTCCCAACTAGTTCCATGAGTTAGTCACGAAACATACAAGTGAGGGAAATACTAAAAGAATAGTTGGTATTATGTCTCACAAAAATTAACATTCAAAAGACAATATTAAAATTTTATTAAACTAAGTACACTTTAACACCTACATCTGAGATACAATTTTATATCGTTTCTGAGAGTGTTCACAAACCTCAAGAATTTAGAGTGCGGATTAGAATTTCTCCACACTAACACAACATCTTAAAAAACTTTGTACAAGGGGTACAAAATTACGAATACACGAAAATTACCCGGACGGAGGCGTATTAAATTTGGCACAGGCACAGCTGAAGTTTATACAGAGAAGAGTACAGAAAGCTAATATTTTATTAATAATTATTATCATAAATTTTATTGCTAATATTAATGAAATTAATAATACAAAACACACACTACCGTGCGTTTGACACACACAGGATAAACAAACTATGACTATGACATTATGTTTGACATTCAATAAGACTATGACTATGATAATAGATCCGGGATCCCGAGATCCCGGTCATATTTTCGTCCCGACATTTTCAGGATCAAATTTAATGAATCCCGGGATTGATACATTATTTAAATAACCGCTCTGGAGCACAGCGCAAGAAAAATAAACTTTGTGTGCAACAACAAAACAACCTTTATTGTCTTTTTTATAGTTTATCTAAATAAGTCATCATCATCATCCGCCTAGCCTTTTCCCAAACATGATTGGGGTCGGCTTCCAGTCTAACTAGTTGCGGCTGAATATCAATATTTTACATGGAGCGACTGCCGTCTGACCTCCACGACGACCCAATCATTGGGGAATACCGGTATTCGAATGTTAGACCAGTTGTCAGACTTTTGGGCTTCTGACTACCCGTAACGACTGTCAAAGATATTCCTATGATAACCGGGACCGACTGTTTAACGTGCTCTCCGAGGCACGGAGGGGTCTCTCCGTGTAAGAACGGTCACCCATCCAAGGACTGACCGCGGCAAGCGCAGCTTAACCTCGCAGATCAATCGATCAGCGCGGCTGTCGTGGCTTCAGTCTAGTCTAAAGAAGTCTAGTCTAAAAAAGTTGATTTTTTGAAGTTTATTGTTAGTTTCATAAATTATTTACAGAAGCGCCTAGTTTGTTTATTTTATAAGAAGAAAGACACAAATATTCTATGTTCTCACAAAACTTAAACATAAATAAAAAAACGATTTTGATATGTTTTACTGTCTTTTTATTACCTCTTTTCATTACCAATACAATCCCGGGACTATCCCGGGATCCCAAGATTAACTGTAGATAGTCCCGAAATCCCGGGATTAGATAAATCTACCGGGATCGAATCCTCTAGTCGGGACCCACTATTTCCGGGTAATATTCTTTTGACTGTCACTTTGTTTGGGTAAGTAATATATGGTATAATTACAAAATCTCTAATATTTACAAGAAATAACAACTGAATCTATAATTTTATTAAATGATCAGATAATATAATAAACGATTGATATAATTTTAAAATAACTAATTTTTATAAGCATAACATACATTAAATATAAATTCGTTTGATATACCACTCAAAAGACATAAAACCTATTTAGTCTAAAAGTATGCAAGCAAGTATGCAGCATGCAAGCAAGCATGCAGCATGCAAGCAAGCATGCAGCATGCAAGCAAGCATGCAGCATGCAAGCAAGCATGCAGCATGCAAGCAAGCATGCAGCATGCAAGCAAGCATGCAGCATGCAAGCAAGCATGCAGCATGCAAGCAAGCATGCAGCATGCAAGCAAGCATGCAGCATGCAAGCAAGCATGCAGCATGCAAGCAAGCATGCAGCATGCAAGCAAGCATGCAGCATGCAAGCAAGCATGCAGCATGCAAGCAAGCATGCAGCATGCAAGCAAGCATGCAGCATGCAAGCAAGCATGCAGCATCCAAGCAAGCATGCAGCATCCAAGCAAGCGTGCGAGCAAGCATGCAGTATGCAAGCAAACATGCAGCAGGCATTATTTCTGTTACGGCTCCGGCGCTGCGGGGCTCTGGCGGTCCCACGCGAGCTTATCGTCGCAGATGGTTTTAACACTCACCACCGCAGCTTCGGCTAATCAGCCGCGTCGGCGAGTGTGAAGCCACCTGCTCCTCAGCTCGCGGGCCGCCTCGCCCCTCCGCACTTACGCGGATTTAACGTTATACGAAATAAGTTTTAGAGTAGGTATATAAATGTTATATGTAAAGAAATTATATCAACAGTTGGTATATCTCACGTTTATTATATCTTGTGAACGTTATTAAAATGAAAATATACCAAATAACTTTATATGAGAGACGCACCCGATTCTTTATTATTATCGACCTGAATCAGGTTGATCGATAAATGGATAAACACTATTACCCCCGTTTTGGGCTGCCCGCAGTCAGGGAAAACAGAAGTATAAGAAGAACAGTGTAGAAGATTATTGGGAGAACTAGATTCCTAGCGTGTGTAGAACATAGAAATAGAAAGTAAGACATAAAAAGGAGGGGTGGGAGGGTTGGGTAACTAGTCGTCTCAATGGTTATGTTCAGTCCTATGAACGATCGTCGTCATCGATCGTACATCGTCGATAGTAAAAAGAATAGCTCGACAACCTAACAAGTACCGGGTACAGGTCCATCGCAGTCTACTGAACCCTTTGCGTCCACCGGCCCGATTATACTGGTAGGGACCCAAGTTGATCATAGGGTTGCCACTGCTTGTTCTGGTGTAAATAGGAAAATAGGCTGAAAACAAAATGTTTGTGTTAATAAATGAAAAATCATGAGTGTAGTTTAAACATATTATCTTTTTTGAACTGTTTTTTTTTTTTGCGCAATAGCCACTATGTTGTTACGTGTCGACGCACATAGTTATGATTGTTTACGGGTTAAATCACGATGGGATGTTAGGGACATTCCTGACTAGTTTCAAAATCAAATCAGATCCCGATTCATGGGTTAGTCCTGAAATAAACAAAAGAGCAAAATAGTAAAAGAATAGGTAGGTATACTCACGAAAATTATTATTCAAAGGTAAAATATACGTCAATATTAAAATTTTATAAAACAAAGTACACTTTAACACCTACATCTGAGATACAATTTTATTTAGTTTCTGAGTGTTCACAAACCTCTAGAATCTAGAGTGCGGATTAGAATTTCTTCACACTAACACAACATCTTATCTTTATATTAATGCAAGAAGCAAAAACTTTGTAAACCCCTTTTTACGAAAATTACGCGAACGGAGGCGTATGAAATTTGGCACAGCTGAAGTTTACATGGAGAAGGACTGCAGAAAGCTAATATTTTTTTAAATATTCATGAGAAATAAATGATATTAATAAGAAAAAAACACACACAATACCGTGCGTTTGACACACACAGGATAAACAAACTATGACTGTGACATTATGTTTGACATTCAATAAGACTATAGACATTAAAGAAAAAAAAATATTAATCTATTTTTAGTATGACCACAAACTTTAATTATAAACAAAAGATTACGGTTGAATTTCAACCACTTGGCGACCATTTAAATGTTATAAAATTCTATTAAATATAATCAAAATAGGTACATAAAATATAAATTGACTTTTAATCTACTTGAAAATCATTTTATCATTTATTTATTTACTGTCCACCGTTTAAAAATTAAATGTTTAATAACACTTTTAAAAAAAATATACAGTAAGTACGAACATTTCTGAATTTATCGCAGATGTTTTAATGGTTGTGTTCTGACTTGTGGCTAATTATGACGTTGTCCACAGTATAGATGCCCGAACGACATCCGTAGTTGTATCGGTTACAATACCACCGCACTTTGGGCCCTTTACAATTCATTGCCCGATTATACCGGTAGCGTCCTAGAGTGACCACAGGATTACCTCTGGTTGTGGTGTCAAAGATTGGAATTAGATCTGAAATAAAAGGTATGTGTGAGATATTTTCATTTTAACCGAATTATGATATGAAAGATTTTGCAATAATGATGAATGTCCAAAATTTCTTAAATTATTCACTCAATAATTATCTCGACAGCAAAAGTAGCAATACCGTTCACAGTCGCGAGATATATAGGTATGTTTAAAAAAAAAATACACGGCTAGAATGCTCAGCGATGATTGAATATTATTGACCAATTTATGAAATGAAAAACCAACTATATCAAAACAAAGTAATGAGGACATCTATTTAAATTATTGCAGTGGACCCTTCATTATCTCATTATGCTCATTATCTCAGTAAGCTTACCCCTATTTTTTTACCTAATTTGACCGTTATACCACCGATACCGCTTAAATGCATACCGACTGGTGGCCATCCTAATATCGAGATCATGTACCAGAGAAAATTGAAAAACATAGAAATAGAACATTATTTATTGTCCAAATCAATCAAAGCAATGTCATAAAAATGGGTAACAATAAAGTATAAGTAACTGCTAAGATACAATATCAAGTGTGAGCCCCAAACTAACGAGACAGACTGTATGTCTTGGGGCTAGTAGTGTGATTAATCAGAGAGCGTATGGATGCGGACATCAAGGATTGTGTGAGTTCAGTGTGTAATGTGTAAGTGTGGTGTGGTGTATGGTGTATATCGTGTATATGTCGGGTGTGTAATTGAACATGTTTGTTCCCATGATGGATACTGCTTTAAATTAATTGTTTCGAGTATTCGTACTCAATTTTTCGTAACAATGTCCAGAATATTTTTTTACAACTGAAAATGGATGCATTTTTAATGTCATAGGTATATTTTGCAGACTTTATTGTAGGTACGATGTTGATAAGTGAGTAGGTTGGAGAGCGTCTAACTAAAAAAATCTGTAATATACGCTACCTATTTAATCCGTTTAAACTTGTTTTATAGCATTGATGTGTTATCAGGTGGAATCATGATAAACTCTTTTATTTAAAAATAATAAATTAAATCTTATCTCGTGTAAATAAAACCACTAAAAAGAAAAATAAAACAAGACATTGCAGGCGGGTCAGGACCCACTGTTTCCGGGTAATATTCTTTTGACTGTCAATAAGACACAATTGATTTTTTATTGTTATCGACCTGAATCAGGTTGATCAATAAATGGATAAACACTATTACCCCCGTTTTGGGCTTCCCGCAGTCGGGGAAAAACAGAATTATAAGAAGAACAGTGTAGAAGATTATTGAGAGAGAGATTCCTAGTGTGTGTAGAACATAGAAATAGAAAGTAAGACATAAAAAGGAGAAATGGGAGAGTTGGGTAAGGAGAAAAGCGTAGTGGACGCACCCATATAATAGCAGTCGTTTCAATGGTTATGTTCGGTCCTATGAACGATCACATCGTCGATAGTAAAAAGAATAGCTCGACAACCCAACGAGTACCGGGTACAGGTCCATCGCAGTCTACTGAACCCTTTGCGTCCACCGGCCCGATTATACCGGTAGGGACCCAAGTTGATCACAGGGTTGCCATTCTTTGTTGTGCCGTAAATAGGCTCTAAAAGAAAAATCTCTGAAACTAAAAATAAATCAGTATAGTTTAAACTTATCCTTTCTAGAACGATTATTTTTTACGCAATAGCCACGTTCTTGTGACGTAGAGCTAGACACATCTGTTTATGATTGTTTTCGGGTTAAATCACAACGAGATGTTCAAGGCGTTCCCAACTAGTTTCAAAATCAATTTTATGAGTTAGTCCCAAAACATAAAAGTGAGGGAAATCATAAAAAAAATATTATTAGGTAGGTATTATGTCTTACAGAAATTACTATTCTAAAGTAAAGATGTGTCAATGTTAAGATTTTATTAAACAAAACACACTCTATTAATACATCTGAGATACAATATTTTATTTCATTTCTCAGAGTGGTCACAAACCTCAAGAATCTGTGCAGATTTGAATTTCTACACACTAGTACACAATCTTATTATTTTTTAATAAATTACTATTAAAAATATATACTCAAAATACATAAAATTTATATTGATATTTTCAATCTACCTTCTTAAAAATCTACTCATATTTTATTTAATAAATTGTCTACCGTTCAAAAAAATAAATATAATACAGTACGAATATTTCTGAATTTATCGCTGTTTTAACTGTTTAATGGTTGTGTTCTGCCTTGTGACTAACTACGACGTCGTCTATAGTAAAGATGCCCGCACGACATCCGTACTTGTATCTGTTACAATACCACCGCACTTTGGGCCCTTTACAAATCATTGCCCGATTATACCGGTAGCGTCCTAGAGTGACCACAGGATTACCTCTGGTTGTGGTGTCAAAGATTGGATTTGAATCTGAAATAAGGAGGTTAAATAAACAAACAAAAAATAAAAATAAAAACTCTAGGAGTAGCCCATTTCTTTTCTTTTACTGAGGATAAAGATCCTCAGTAAAAGAAAAGAAAAAGAAAAAAAAAAGAAAAAATGTTTCTTTTTTTTTACTTAGAAGTATACCACACATAGTTAAAGATATGTATAATTATGGCGTTCTTGTTCGATATTATATAAAACATGATCATAAACAATTCATCATGTATGTATATTTTTGTGATTTTAAACATGTGACAGGCATGATAAGCTGATCTTTTTGTTATTAATCTCATAAATATTTATATTTAATAATACTACGCAATTCATTCTTAGTAAAATTATAAAAATAAATTGATGCAATAATAAGGCAATTTTAGTTTTTGGTACATGTATGTAAAATGAAAAAACAATCTATGCACATGGATGGGCTATTAGGACACTCTTTGCATTCCATTGTCGTTAGTACTCGATTTTTATTACGGTAGCAATTTTTGCAATCTTTTCTAGCAGTTCTCCACACTTTTCTTTCGGTACCTTCTTTCATTTTGCGCTCTGCAGTTTTGACTATTTTAGTCAACTTGTGATTTAGCTCTTGATTGTCTTTAGATGATATTTCAGGTCGTTGTATTTTACCTAAAACAGCATTATTTATTCAGAACTAACAAACACATAACAGAAAATTCGGTCCAACAAACGTCAGTTCATGTTAAAATACCGTAACAAAATGCTCTCTTATGTAAAAAGTGTACACTCGTTTTAAATATTAATGCATGTAGGTATGTAATCGCATAACGAGCTAGTTGCCTTTTCTAAAAACTGAATGTATTTAAAGGGTGTATCATTGTCAATTGATGAAGTGACGAACTCAACATTATTTACTTAAAGCATAAAAGTGATTTATTTTTCTTATGTGACTTTGTGTTTTTATGGAGAATATAATTTAACCTAACCTAACAATTATTCATTCTATACCTTCTTGCACAATAAATAATTACCTACACCGTGAGGTGAAATCAATTCACTTTTTTTACGTGTCTGTTCAACCCATTGCTTGCAACATAATTTGCAATTACCTACATATTTTATCCATTAAAATTTATTTAAAAAGCCTTTCAAATCCTTCACTTTGTAACTATAAAGTACACTAAAGCCTCGGTCACACGGAGCAAATACTCGCTGCAAATGCAGTCGCCGCGAGCACGCCGCAAGCCTCGCTCGATGTGACAAACCACTCTACAAACGAATTAATTCGCTGCGAGTAGATTGCTGCGAGTATTCATTCCTTCTGAACTAGGCTTTACATAGATATTGCTTAGTACATGTATTTTTTTCAATTAGTTGTTGCAACATTCGCAACGGAGTTCTTACTACTGCTGTAATTATACATTTTAATGGTTATGCTCCGGCTTGTGTTTAACAATGACGTTGTCTATGGTGGAGATACTCGATCGACATCCCTGCGTACGTCTGGTACAATACCAGCGCATTTTGGCACCTTTACAATTTGTTGCCCGATTGTACCGGTACGGCCACAGAGTGACCACAGGATTACCTTTGTTTGTGGTGCCAAAGATTGGGTTTAGATCTGAAAGAAAAGAATGCATTGATATTCTTCCGAATGTATGTCTGGTAATGAGGAATAAGTAGCAAAACCGAAGTCATGTGAAGCTGCGTCAAATTGACTGAAACGATGTTATGTTATAATGTTAAGTATTTATTTATTTACAACCGTTTAGCCTAGTTTAAGAGGGCTCTCGCATTCGGCGACTCTCTCGCTCGCACAGAACCCAAAATTTTAAGAATGTTAAATGGAAAGATGCATTTTTGAAAAATGAAATCTGATAGCGAACTACAAAATTATATTAATTATAATATTATAAACTCAAATATAATTATTAAAAACACATGAGTTAAACAAACCTCAAACACATCATAATTGTTTTTTAAGTTTGTTTATTAGATATCACAGTAGAAATGATTACATTTTTCAAAAATGCATCTTTTCATTCAACATTCTTAAAATTTTGGGTTCTGTGCGAGCGAGAGAGGAGACAAAATTCGGAGAGCGCCCTGAACCTACAGTAAACAATTTCAAAAATACATTTTAATGGTTATGCTCTGGTTTGTGGTTAACGATTACATTGTCTATAGTACAGATACTTGAACGACATCCGCTCGTGCGTCCGGTACAATACCACCGGACTTTGGGCCCTTTACAATATGTTGCCCGATTATACCGGTACAGTCCTAGGTTAATCGTAGGATTCCCAGTGAGTGTTGTGCCAAAAATAGGTGCTGGACCTGAAATAAAACTGTAGTTTAAATATGAAGTACATAGCAAAGCGAAGAGTACCTAAACATAGAAACTGGTTTATTTAAACCTATCCTAGGTTTATGGTATGGTAGGTATATTTTGCAGACTTTATTGTAGGTACGATGTTGATAAGTGAGTAGGTTGGAGAGCGTCTAACTAAAAAAATCTGTAATATACGCTACCTATTTAATCCGTTTAAACTTGTTTTATAGCATTGATGTGTTATCAGGTGGAATCATGATAAACTCTTTTATTTAAAAATAATAAATTAAATCTTATCTCGTGTAAATAAAACCAAAAAGAAAAATAAAACAAGACATTGCAGGCGGGTCAGGACCCACTGTTTCCGGGTAATATTCTTTTGACTGTCAATAAGACACAATTGATTTTTTATTGTTATCGACCTGAATCAGGTTGATCAATAAATGGATAAACACTATTACCCCCGTTTTGGGCTTCCCGCAGTCGGGGAAAAACAGAATTATAAGAAGAACAGTGTAGAAGATTATTGAGAGAGAGATTCCTAGTGTGTGTAGAACATAGAAATAGAAAGTAAGACATAAAAAGGAGAAATGGGAGAGTTGGGTAAGGAGAAAAGCGTAGTGGACGCACCCATATAATAGCAGTCGTCTCAATGGTTATGTTCGGTCCTATGAACGATCACATCGTCGATAGTAAAAAGAATAGCTCGACAACCCAACGAGTACCGGGTACAGGTCCATCGCAGTCTACTGAACCCTTTGCGTCCACCGGCCCGATTATACCGGTAGGGACCCAAGTTGATCACAGGGTTGCCATTCTTTGTTGTGCCGTAAATAGGCTCTAAAAGAAAAATCTCTGAAACTAAAAATAAATCAGTATAGTTTAAACTTATCCTTTCTAGAACGATTATTTTTTACGCAATAGCCACGTTCTTGTGACGTAGAGCTAGACACATCTGTTTATGATTGTTTTCGGGTTAAATCACAACGAGATGTTCAAGGCGTTCCCAACTAGTTTCAAAATCAATTTTATGAGTTAGTCCCAAAACATAAAAGTGAGGGAAATCATAAAAAAAATATTATTAGGTAGGTATTATGTCTTACAGAAATTACTATTCTAAAGTAAAGATGTGTCAATGTTAAGATTTTATTAAACAAAACACACTCTATTAATACATCTGAGATACAATATTTTATTTCATTTCTCAGAGTGGTCACAAACCTCAAGAATCTGTGCAGATTTGAATTTCTACACACTAGTACACAATCTTATTATTTTTTAATAAATTACTATTAAAAATATATACTCAAAATACATAAAATTTATATTGATATTTTCAATCTACCTTCTTAAAAATCTACTCATATTTTATTTAATAAATTGTCTACCGTTCAAAAAAATAAATATAATACAGTACGAATATTTCTGAATTTATCGCTGTTTTAACTGTTTAATGGTTGTGTTCTGCCTTGTGACTAACTACGACGTCGTCTATAGTAAAGATGCCCGCACGACATCCGTACTTGTATCTGTTACAATACCACCGCACTTTGGGCCCTTTACAAATCATTGCCCGATTATACCGGTAGCGTCCTAGAGTGACCACAGGATTACCTCTGGTTGTGGTGTCAAAGATTGGATTTGAATCTGAAATAAGGAGGTTAAATAAACAAACAAAAAATAAAAATAAAAACTCTAGGAGTAGCCCATTTCTTTTCTTTTACTGAGGATAAAGATCCTCAGTAAAAGAAAAGAAAAAGAAAAAAAAAAGAAAAAATGTTTCTTTTTTTTTACTTAGAAGTATACCACACATAGTTAAAGATATGTATAATTATGGCGTTCTTGTTCGATATTATATAAAACATGATCATAAACAATTCATCATGTATGTATATTTTTGTGATTTTAAACATGTGACAGGCATGATAAGCTGATCTTTTTGTTATTAATCTCATAAATATTTATATTTAATAATACTACGCAATTCATTCTTAGTAAAATTATAAAAATAAATTGATGCAATAATAAGGCAATTTTAGTTTTTGGTACATGTATGTAAAATGAAAAAACAATCTATGCACATGGATGGGCTATTAGGACACTCTTTGCATTCCATTGTCGTTAGTACTCGATTTTTATTACGGTAGCAATTTTTGCAATCTTTTCTAGCAGTTCTCCACACTTTTCTTTCGGTACCTTCTTTCATTTTGCGCTCTGCAGTTTTGACTATTTTAGTCAACTTGTGATTTAGCTCTTGATTGTCTTTAGATGATATTTCAGGTCGTTGTATTTTACCTAAAACAGCATTATTTATTCAGAACTAACAAACACATAACAGAAAATTCGGTCCAACAAACGTCAGTTCATGTTAAAATACCGTAACAAAATGCTCTCTTATGTAAAAAGTGTACACTCGTTTTAAATATTAATGCATGTAGGTATGTAATCGCATAACGAGCTAGTTGCCTTTTCTAAAAACTGAATGTATTTAAAGGGTGTATCATTGTCAATTGATGAAGTGACGAACTCAACATTATTTACTTAAAGCATAAAAGTGATTTATTTTTCTTATGTGACTTTGTGTTTTTATGGAGAATATAATTTAACCTAACCTAACAATTATTCATTCTATACCTTCTTGCACAATAAATAATTACCTACACCGTGAGGTGAAATCAATTCACTTTTTTTACGTGTCTGTTCAACCCATTGCTTGCAACATAATTTGCAATTACCTACATATTTTATCCATTAAAATTTATTTAAAAAGCCTTTCAAATCCTTCACTTTGTAACTATAAAGTACACTAAAGCCTCGGTCACACGGAGCAAATACTCGCTGCAAATGCAGTCGCCGCGAGCACGCCGCAAGCCTCGCTCGATGTGACAAACCACTCTACAAACGAATTAATTCGCTGCGAGTAGATTGCTGCGAGTATTCATTCCTTCTGAACTAGGCTTTACATAGATATTGCTTAGTACATGTATTTTTTTCAATTAGTTGTTGCAACATTCGCAACGGAGTTCTTACTACTGCTGTAATTATACATTTTAATGGTTATGCTCCGGCTTGTGTTTAACAATGACGTTGTCTATGGTGGAGATACTCGATCGACATCCCTGCGTACGTCTGGTACAATACCAGCGCATTTTGGCACCTTTACAATTTGTTGCCCGATTGTACCGGTACGGCCACAGAGTGACCACAGGATTACCTTTGTTTGTGGTGCCAAAGATTGGGTTTAGATCTGAAAGAAAAGAATGCATTGATATTCTTCCGAATGTATGTCTGGTAATGAGGAATAAGTAGCAAAACCGAAGTCATGTGAAGCTGCGTCAAATTGACTGAAACGATGTTATGTTATAATGTTAAGTATTTATTTATTTACAACCGTTTAGCCTAGTTTAAGAGGGCTCTCGCATTCGGCGACTCTCTCGCTCGCACAGAACCCAAAATTTTAAGAATGTTAAATGGAAAGATGCATTTTTGAAAAATGAAATCTGATAGCGAACTACAAAATTATATTAATTATAATATTATAAACTCAAATATAATTATTAAAAACACATGAGTTAAACAAACCTCAAACACATCATAATTGTTTTTTAAGTTTGTTTATTAGATATCACAGTAGAAATGATTACATTTTTCAAAAATGCATCTTTTCATTCAACATTCTTAAAATTTTGGGTTCTGTGCGAGCGAGAGAGGAGACAAAATTCGGAGAGCGCCCTGAACCTACAGTAAACAATTTCAAAAATACATTTTAATGGTTATGCTCTGGTTTGTGGTTAACGATTACATTGTCTATAGTACAGATACTTGAACGACATCCGCTCGTGCGTCCGGTACAATACCACCGGACTTTGGGCCCTTTACAATATGTTGCCCGATTATACCGGTACAGTCCTAGGTTAATCGTAGGATTCCCAGTGAGTGTTGTGCCAAAAATAGGTGCTGGACCTGAAATAAAACTGTAGTTTAAATATGAAGTACATAGCAAAGCGAAGAGTACCTAAACATAGAAACTGGTTTATTTAAACCTATCCTAGGTTTAAATATAAAGGGCCGTACCACAAAAAAGATAAACACGTGTTCAACGCGAATGCTACCAAAAATAATATGCACTTGTTTTAGCACTAGCTTGTCTAAAACAAATGTGTATTATTTTTGGTAGCATTCGCGTTTAACACGTGTTCATCTTTTTTGTGGTAAGGGTGAAAGAGTCGTACACTTTTTCTCACTTTGTAATTTTTTGCAATGATAATTGGAATCAACTTTCAGAAATTGAAAAATAAGCAAAAAACAAGTGTAGTAGTAGTACAAGTGAAGCTACGTTATAATAACCAATAATTTCCGTGGCACTTTAGTTGATTTTTTACACAACTTCGCTCAGCTCGTGATTGTTGGATCTAAACAATACTACGTAGAGAATTTGGAAGTATCATTTTATTGTAGAAGCACACAAGATACACGACGTATTTATAATAAGATACCAAGCCATTTAAAAATATTAAACAAAAGGTTATTTAAGATAAAATTGTACAAATTGTTAAATGAATGCAATTTCTATAGTTTAAAGGAATTTCTGGATAAAAAATTCTAACCTGCAACATTATACTAAACCCTGAAATGTTTGCATGTTAAGTTTAATTAAAAAAAAAAATATATATCTATTTCAAAAAGTTATGATATAACTACGAGTTAATTTTTTTATGATATTCGTAATTTTCTTTATTGTGGAGTTTCTAAAGATGCCATATTTTTCATGATATTTAGCGACATTTGCTCGATTGTGTTTGGTGACACGTCTCGATCGACAATAATCGAGCTTTTCAGGCACCTATTTATATTACAATACATATCCTCATGTAAGCAAAAGCTGAAAATATAGCTGTCACTAAATTATTACTAGATACATTATAAGCATGTGACATTGCCTACTATTTAAAAGTAGCTATTGTGTTACTATTGCCACTTAAATAACTTCCTACAAAAAATATTCTTGAAACAACTTTTCAATGATGATTTTAAGCGTAGGTGATGTCGCAACTATACCGCCGCAATGTCACAACTGCACCGCCACCGTCGCGACTTCATTCGATTTCTTCATTGCGACAAAGCGACCGCGACGCCGCGAAGTCCGTCGCGTTATCGCCACGACATTGTTGCGGTCAGCGTCGCTTGCGGCGACACAGAACAGTGGAAGCTTGAAATGTCCAAGATCCAAGAGACACCGCAATTCCGTCGCGACCAAATTGCCGCGGCGATAGCGCAACGATATCGTTCGGTCTACACCTACGCTCAAATATCGCTGTGATTGGTATATAAGGTTATCTAATGATTATGATGGTTTTTAACACTGACTAAGGTATTTTCAACTGTGGTGATCACTGATTTACATCCGGACATGGACCTCGTGCAAGTCCAGCGCACTCTGATTCCTTTGCAGCGACTGCCTCGGTTGTAACGATACCGACCTAAGTTGACAGCTGGGTTGCCGTTCTTCGTCGTACTAAATATTAGTTCTAAAACATAAACGTGACAGCTTTAGTTAATTTTTACAGTGTGGTTTTTAATGTGTTTCTGCTCACTACTTGATGATGAAGTAGACTTCATTTATGTTTGTCGGTCCCCATTTTTTACAGCATAAAAGCTAGCTAATTTATTCGTGTAATTTATTGAATTGATTCACATCGGCGTTGAAAAATAAATGTATCGAATTACATTACTTATACAGGATAAAATTAAAACCAGTGCGGATATTTTAGGAGGTGAAAGTACCTACTCATGAATATGATCAACTTTTATTATGGGACCGACACTGAAATATGAAAAAAAAAATCAGCTGTTCCCTACAAAAATGCACTACAACACGATCAAAGTGTATGGAACAGCTGATTTTTTTTTAGTCTCAAAAATAAACAGGTACATGGTGTAAATCCCGACATAGTTTATTCTACTAAGATCAATAAAATTTCATAATTTTCATCAATTTTTCATACTAAACAATAAAAGCAAAGAAAAAAACGATTATAAACACGTCTAAATTGAAGTCATACTCTACAACATAGTTATACAATCGCACCCTAATTTACGCGCGCGATTATCTAACAATTTGTGGCGCGTTACCTATTTTGGCTATTTTTAGAGTTCCGTACCTCAAAAGGAAAAAAAGGACCCTTATAGTATCACTTTGTTGTCCGCCGTCAGTCACCGGACCATAAGTGGAGCCATCTGCTCATAGATGGCGCCATTGGAAGTATGCAGTAGCGCCATCTATGATCATATTTCGGAACCCTTAGAGCGCAAGGCATACTCGCACTTGTGCGGTTTTTTTAGTTCTACGCACGTGCCGCAGTTTTATTTTTTCAAGTATTTTTTTGGATATTTGGAACTTTTACAATCTCAGTGGTATTCAGCATGTACTCTCATATAAGGCTACTATTCCATTTACATAACACACCATATTATTTTCCAAACACATCCGAAAGATTTCGAAAGTCATCCGGTATATCGAACGCAGTAAAGGTGCGGTTAAACGGGCTAGTTTTTCGATAATTTCTTGCTGCAATTGTATGCCGTAAGATGAGATCTATATCTGCAACTCAGTAGAACAATTGCCGCAATCTTGCAGTAGGTATAGCCCGGCGATATTGCAATGAAAATAAATAATGGTACATCACACTGCTGTACGATATAGATCTTAACTCACGGCTATACAATTGCAGCAATAAATTGACAAAATACCAGCCCGTTTAACAGCACCTTAAGTTCAGTGGTTATGTTCGTTCTTATAAGCCAAAATAATGTTGTCACAGGTTGTGATACAGGCTCGACATTTTGTTGTTTTTCTAGCACAAGCCCAACGTAATTTGGGTCCTTTGTACTTAGTACATAAATTATAGCGATACCCATCTTTAATGATAACAGGGTTACCGGATTTCGTTGTGCTGATAACAAGTTCTGTAAAAAAAAAACAAATTTTAAGTAGATTCCGCTGTATGGTAAATATACACACCCCCTTACTTTTAAACGATGAGTAAACGTGATTTAATTTAAATAGCTCTTAAGTCAAGTGACATCTCTATTCATTGGCGTAGAAATGACAAAGATAGTTGTTTAATGAATCAGTGGTTAAAAGTGACAAGTTTTTAGTAAGTTTTTTTTTTTTTTTTTTAATGGCCTCTCGCAGTTGGCTTCTTACAGCCGTCACTGCTTAACGCGGACTTCTGTACCCCTATCATGAGTTTTTTTGACGTATAGTATCGTTAACGTGAGCATATTTTGAATTTAAAATACAACAGCCCTAGAACATTTTGATAAAAATTTATACAATTTGCACATTTTAAAAAATACAGAGAAATTAATTATTTAATTTATATAAATGTTGTGTAGCAAACTTATATTTTCAATTTAAAATATGCTTACATTAACGAAAATATACGTCAAAAAAACTCATGATCGAGGTACTGGTGAGGACTTACAAATGCCTCCAGCCAGGCTTAAAACTAAATAAAAACTACAAACTAAGCGACCACACGCTAAGGGCACTCCCTAATGGGGTACGGGCCTCGGCTTAGGGCGTCGCTGGGGGCAGGGCAACTAGAGGGAGGGACTACTAGCTGGATCGGTTCATTATTTTGGGTCGAATTTAAATCTACAGGCTCAGCGTGGGCTGGCTCGAGCAAGGGTCGATTAGGGGACTCAGTCATACGCGGCGGCGGCCTCGGGTCATGATGGGGACGTCGCGACGGGCCTCGTCGGCGTTTTAAGTAAGTGGGACATGTTTTTTTTTTATACCATGGTGGTAAACAGGCTTACGGCCCGCCTGATGGTAAGTGGTTACCGTAGCTTACGAAATCCTTGCAACACTAACAAGGAACATCACATGCGCGTTGCCGATCTTTTAAAAACCTAGGTAGGTTTGTTTCCTGAACAACCCCACTGTGGTCCACCGGGATAACCCTCGCAGAAAGCTCATTCCACAGTCAAAGCACTCCCGAGAGAAAATTCCTCTAATTCCGCACTGCGCGCAACCATTGAGGTTCTAATTAAATGTGGGAGGTTAAACTCTCAACCGATGGCGAGAAAGAGGCCGCGGGCACAACCCATTATAATGTATATACAACCAAGTATAATGGGTTGTGCCCGCGGCCTCTTTTTTTCTTTCTTTATAGCGCCTTGGCACATCTCCCTTGCTTCTATGAAGAAGCAAGGGAGATGTGCCAAGGCGCTATCGAGCTTGATGCCTGAACTTGAGCAAATTGCTCATAATAAAAACGTACGCGCTGGCGACGAACCGAACACTATCGATGGTATAAATACAGTGTTTTAGTTTAGTGTTAGTGTTGAGTGACGATTAACAGTGTTAGATTGAAGGTGTGCGGAATGTTTAATGCGTGGGAGATCTTTTTATTCACAAGGAGCGCTTAATTATGCGCGTAATTGTGTCGAAAAATGTACTAAAAGTGGCATCAGTTGTTCCCGTACTAATTTTCTATGATGGCATATCTCCTTGTTTCTATGATCTGAGATACAAGCGGTAGAAGACATAAGTAAGGGACGTCTCTCCTTAGATTTAAAAAGTAAAAGGTTCGATACCTTTGTGAGTTTACAGTGTATGGTACCTAAGTAAATAAAAAAAAACATTATTTATTATACATTTTAACATTTGAATATCCTCTCACATGTAAAGAAAGCCCTGATGGATATAAACATTAAGGCTCTTTAAATTAGACGATTGGTGTCGGACTGCTGCGCACCGCCTATTGTTTCTTCCGTACATTTGACACATCGAGAGAGCCTTCCGACTGTCGTGCGACACCAATCGTCTAAATTGAAAGAGCCCTAAGCATAGCCAAACCAGATAGCAGCCACTTTATACAGATACAAAGATAAAAATAGTGCGATAAATCATACAAACAATTCTTGATCAATCCAATTTGTATGAGACTTGAAGTTTGATCCAATTTGCAGTTCATGCAAATCGACGTCAACACACGCTCAAGTTTACTTAGTGAATAAAATTATAAATTAACCTTAAATTACAGTAAGGGCTTGGCCACATTACCACAGCCGCGCCGCACCGTCTCACGGTGCCGTCACCGCGCGGTACTGATGTAGATGTGGGATTAACCTATATGTCTAGACAAGCAGTTCCGAACATTAAACATGTCACACTCAAGTGTTGTGCGGTCACAACAGAAGCCTCACATTCACTTTGGCGTGTGGGGCATGATTTTTGTTGCTGCTTGTCTAGGGACGTATAGGTCAATTGATGTGGCCAAGCCATTTCAATATACAATTTTCAAAACTGAAGTTTCATTTAATGGTTGTGTTCGTTATTCTGGGTAATGATGACACTGTTGAATGTGAAGATGGTGGATCGACATCCAGTCATCTTTTTAATGCACGCCCAGCGCAGTTTGGCCCCTCTATAGCCCGTGGTCAGGTTATATCGATAAGAACCTACAATAAGAACGGGGTTTCCCGCCCTTGTGGTGCTAAAAATAGGATCTGAAAAAAAAAAGTTTTGTGACAAATTTATTTGAAGTTCAGTATTTTTTTATGTCATTCAGTGAAACCAATGCAGTAGACAACCACGAATATACTAAAAATATGATTGGAATAGCAATTATTTTAGTACCGGAAAAATTATAGATACAAGTAATATTTTGGAGCGAGAAAAATTAAACACATTTTTTTTCTTATACCAAATTATATTAATCTAAAGCAGTGAAATGCATTTTTGATGTATTGTAAAACAGTATTCATAATAGGTACAATTTATGAAAATAATAAATATGTTTTTATAGAATGTATAATATAGTTTATAAACGAAAATATATCATCAAATAAAAAAGTCGCAAAAAAACGATTTTTTATTTACCTCAATTTACCAATTTTAATTTAGATTTACAGTCTATTTACAGCAAATGAATGGTTTGATAAAAACAAAACCAGCTAAGAGATTACCGAACAACACTGTAACTTAACTTGTAATGTAACTTAATACTAACCGGGTTTGCCATTTGGCTACGGAATCCAAAAAAAAACTAAAAATGTTAAACTAAATCTATTCTATTCTAAATCAGCGGCAAGCTATGATGACGTTTTTGAAGTTTGTCCGCTCATAAAGTTTCGTAAAAATTGACAACTACTTTTGAAAGAACAATTGCTGTACTTTATTGTCAATAGTGCGCGTCACTATAAACTATTAAGTACTGTCTGGGGGCACGGCAGTGCCCCCGCCAAGTCGAGCAAAAACAAAGGCATTGTCTTCAAAAGTAGCTGTAAATTTTTACTACACTTTATGAGCGGACTTACAGTCAGTTGCAGAACTTTAACCATAGAAATTTTATGGTTAAAGTCTTCTTTAAAACATAATGTCCTTTTCTGCAACCGACTGTTAACGTCAAAAACGCCATCATAACGTGCCGTGCCGCTGATAAAGTGAACTATTTGTGGTTATGTTCAGCCCTATGCGTGATAATTTTATTGTCGACAGTGAAAATTGCTGATCGACAACCCGTTGGGTTCCTAGTGCAGTACCATCGCACCTTGGGTCCTCGGCAACCACTGGCTCTGTTATAACGGTAGTGTCCTAAGTTAATCACAGGGTTCCCAGCCTTTGTTGTACTGAAGATTGGCACTGAAAATAAAACTGAGTTCACGGATTCTGTTATGCATTTTATGAATTTGGGAATTCAATGATATATTTTTTATTTTTTTAAGCGTTACAAATAAACTAACGGCCAGCCCGAGAAGAACTATCTGTAAGCCTTACAGATATTTTTCCGAACGGATATCGAACTCAATCCGATGCATACAGCGCACCAGCCAAACGCTCAGCCGCTACGCCACCCGTAAAATCATAAGTACTTAAAAAAAATAAAAATAAGATATTTATTCAGAAAATATTAGCCTAATACAATAATTTTGAGATAACAGTACCTACACCAATTAATAGCTTATTTATTTTATACAAGCATGTTTTATAGACTACATTATTAAAGTGTAATTTCGACACCTACAAGCGCTCCTTTGTAAATATAGAGATCTCAAAAATGCTCCACACCCTCAATCTAACACTGTTATTTGTCACTCGTTATCGTCATTAAACTAGAATACTGTACATAAATCATCGATCACGTTCGGCCTGTCGGCAACATAGTGCTTTGGCCCATCTCCTTTGTTTCTATCATAAATCTGAGTCATAGGTAACTTACAAAAACATTGCATTGGTCTCCAGCGCCATGTTCAAAGTTCGATTGAAAATCGAACATGTTTTCCGTCACGTGATCGAGTGTTTTTGCTAAACAATACGCGTAGGCCACGCCCCTTTTTTGCTCATTAAACATGTTCGACACGAAAACACGTCGCAGGAGACCCGCCTTAGTGGTTATGTTCAGGCCTTACTTTGACAATGACACCGTCGGTAGTGAATATTGCCGACGTGCATCCCAGGGTGTAATATTTGGAACAGTACCATCGCACCTTGGATCCTTTACCACCGCTATTCGCTTTATTGTAATGGTAGCAACCTAGGTTGATTACAGGTTTCCCAGCTTTTGTTATGCTGAACACTGGCCCTGAAACTAAAACTTCAGAGTTTATGGATTTTGCTATGACATTTTTGACAGGTCGTGATCGTGGGCGAACTCCGGCAGGCGCACATTTTGCGCAATTTGCTTCATAACAGTGGTTTTGAAGCAAATTGCGCAAAATGTGCTCTAAAAACGGTGAAGGGCTCAGATCATAGAAACAAGGAGATGTGCCAAGGCGCTATCGAGCTTGATGCCTGATCTTGAGCAAATTGCTCATATTAAAAACGTACGCGCTGGCGACGAACCGAACACGATCGATGGTATAAATACAGTGTTTTAGTTTAGTGCTAGTGTTGAGTAACGATTAACAGTGTTAGATTGAGGGTGTGCGGAATGTTCAATACGTGGGAGATCTTTTTATTCACAAGGAGCGCTTAATTATGCGCGTAATTGTGTCGAAAAATGTACTAAAAGTGGCATCGTTACCGTACTAATTTGCTATGATGGCATATCTCCTTGTTTCTATGATCTGAGGTGAAGGGAAACATCGTAAGAAACCGGCGTGTCCTAGAACCAAATATTGCAGTGTGTTACTGTGTGCTACGTCCAAACAAAAATCACGGAAGTTATCCCGTAAGTAAATTGTTTAGTGAAGATATGTGTTACGTGTTCTATTTTGTTGTTAGTACCACTGGGGACAACCCATATTTCATATGAGTTGTACTTATAATACCTACAGCAGAACATGTAACACACAATAAAACACACCAAAGGCCCTAGACAAGTTGCTTTTCTGTTAGCGTTCACGCCAAACGCTACGGACAAAATGTATGGAATTGACATTTGTGAGTCACGTGACTTTTCCGCAGGTAATGTCATTGCCATACATTTTGGACGAACGAACAGAAAAGCAACTTGTCTAGGGCCTCAAATCAGTAACACACCAGAATACAACTTTCGGCTATTTCACCCTTATATTATTATAAAAATCTTTTATTCGTGTCAATAATAAGAACTTAAGGCGAAGGTAAATGGTAACGGCCAGTTTTAAATCTCTTATTTCGCCGTCAAATAATGCAGGTTAGTTGTGCAATTTTTTTATGTTAAACTAGAACATATATACATCAATCGTACCTGTGAATATTTAACTATTGTAGTAAAATACTTAATGAAATAAATTCATGAATTCGTGTCTACCCAAAACATAAAAACGTAATTACTTTCAAATCGCTTAAGATATTTTCATGATTTGTTTTGTGTGAAAAGACTATGTTACTACCTATAATATTGCCTGTTACTTTTTTTTTATTTTATATTTTAGATACTAAAAAGTAATAATACGTCTAATTCTGCACAGCGCGCTCCTTGATAGGCGAGTCGTATTGCTCGGTGGATGTATGTCGCGTTGCTTGAGCTCAGCGCAGAACACTCAAGCTATACCGCCCAAATCACTCAAGGCCGTTGGCGTATACCGGGGCCTTAAAAATGAAACAGCTCAACATTTTTATTGACACATTTTTGTAACGTTGCTACAAACTGATAAATTAATGATGATGACGCTCATCATTATTTTGGTTAAAGAACATAGCGGAGTAATCCGCTATGTTCTTTAACCAAAATAATGCGCGCTTTGACGTGGAGTTGCGGACACCAGCCCGTTATACAATACAATACAATACAATAACCAAAATAATGATGATAATAAATGGCCTTCAAATTATTTTATTCAAATGATTATGTTCCTGCTTATGATCGATGATGACATCGTCAATAGTTGTTATGGTCGAACGACATCCTAACGCATATCTCGTGCACACCCATCTCCATTTCGGCCCTTTATATCCACTGACTCGATTATATCTATAGGAACCCATATTCAGTACAGGAGTGCCATTCTTCGTCATGCTAAAAACTGGTACTGAAACAAAACGTGTTCATTGTAGCACAGGTTTCTATCCTACTTCCTACTAATATTATAAACGTGAAAGTTTGTGAGGATGTATGGATGTTTGTTACTCTTACACGCAAAAACTACTGAACAGATTTTGTTGAAACTTTACAGTAATATAGCTTATACATCAGAATAACACATAGGCTACTTTTTATCCCAAAAGTCGCGGGCGAAGCCACGGGCGGAAGCTAGTAATATTATAAACGTAAAAGTTTGTGAGGATGTATCGATGTTTGTTACTCTTTCACGCAAAAACTATTGAACGGATTTTGATAAAACTTAACAGTAATGTAGTGGATATATCAGATATAGGCTCCCTTTTATCCCGAAAAACGCGGGCGAAGCCGCGGGCGAAAAGGTAGTTGTGTATAAAAATTAGTACAGGTTGAATTTACAAAGTAAACGCATAAGAGGCTCTTGTTAGGCAGTCGGGTCAAGCGCATGGTGTTAAGCTGGATTCCCACTGTGCGTGATTCTGCGGATCATCACGCACAGCCGAAGACCACGGACGGCAACGCACACAGACAGGGCTCTTTCAACCGTGCGTGTCGGTCTCTGTAGATCTTTTATAGCTTCATTTCAAAATGCAAAGTGAAAGAGAACGTATCGTCGCTGCAGCTGCGGCTGTGGTATTACAATGGTGGTGGTGGTGGTACAATTATCAAATTATGCAATCTAGTAAAAGTAAAAAGAAACCACGTCGCTGGTGGATATCAGCATACAACAAAAGTCGTTTAAAGAAAGTGTACCTATCCGTGCCCCCGGCGTAAGGTAGTTGGAGGAACACCGGGGTGGTTTTAGTCAGTAAGAGTCTGACAGACCCGTCCGCCCTCCCCAGGGCGGGGGACATCCATGAGGATTTCCACCCCGAAAAAAAAAAACGGTAAGTGTACCTAGTGTCGCCACCGCACCTTTAAAGTTACCGCCTCGCGCCGCATACCGGCGCACCGCCACAGACGTTCTGCGCTACCACGGACGAGACCCTTCCCACGGTGTGTCGTGCGAGTTGGTCCACGTCCGTCTTCGATATCACGGACCGTGGGAAGCTAGCTTTAGATAGCGGTACTCCTGGACACGGCCCGTACCTATTATTAGGAGACTAGCTGTGCCCCGCGGTTACACCCCTGTTGCTCGACTCCTAATGGTCATAACGTAATGTTAAATAATCTATACTATTTCTCATCAATCTGGTTATCATATACAAAAAGATTTTTTCGAATTCCACTGGTAGTTCAGAAATTAGCGCGTTCAAACAAACTCTTCAGCTTCATAATATTATTAGGTACCATAGATAGCTTCCTCTCTCTGGACCTCTGACCGCCGCGTAGCTTGGACACAATGGACACTATTCCCGATGCCGGCGAAGTGGTGTTGTTATATTTTTTTTATAGATTTTATTTTTATAAATAAATAATTACTTAACAATATTTGTGTATTTAAATATGAATAAAAGATTCCAATATAATATATTATTAATTTTATTTACATTTTGCTTAAATTAAATTTCATGAAGACAATAAATTAAGGGTCTAACAGTGATAAAATTACATCCTGTAAATGATTCCATTGACTATATTGTAGGTTAATCGACCATGGTTATGTTCCCAACAAGGTCTGTGGATACTACCACTCTTGAGGGTGAACCTTGCTTTACATTTGGACCCCCTGGTGCAGCGCCACACGGTATCGTTGCATTTGGTCACCTTATTGCAGTAGAAAGTGTATTTGTCAACGATGGCAACTGAATTTCCAACCTCATTTTGCACCCACGTTACTGAAAAAAAATAAAAAATAATCAGCACGTAAATTGCTCTGGAAATCCTGGAGGAATCGGTGTAGGTACATTCGACGCCATTGACGGTCGACCACTTTTCACCCTTATTATTAAGAACATAAGGGTGAAAAGTGGTCGACCGTCAATGGCGTCGAGTGTATACGTACATACCTACATAAAAAAATCGACGAATATTTATCGCCTTTTTAGAATTGAAGTGGCTTAATCCAAAATTCTTGTTTTTTGATAAACGCCAAAAAATACCACCCTTACCACAAAAAAGATAGACAAAAATAATACACACTTGTTTTAGACAAGTTAGTGCTAAAACAAGTGCGTATTATTTTTGGTAGCATTCGCGTTTAACGCGTGTCTATCTTTTTTGTGGTACGGCCCTACATGTTTATAAGTCGTCCGATGGATAAAAGTCAGGAAACGTCAGGAAAACTCTGTAATATACGCGATTAATCCGTTTAAACTTGTTTTATTATAATGTGTAATAATCGCGAAAACCTAAGACATTATTATGTGAACCAGTACGGACTGGAATTCGCCGATAAAGTGCGCCAGGTGGAGTGCCGTATGACTCTGCGCGCCCGGTTACTCGCATCATTAAATTTCTTGAAGAGATGCCGGGATAACAACATCATTCCAGTATGTGTAAGAATATCTCCTAAAAAGGACATACTTGGAAGCGCAAGCATTCTACATCAGGCAAGCCTAAAATTATTGAAAAATCTTATCCGCCAACACCGTACAGATGCCCACAAAATTAGTAATGAAATTGAGATTTTGTCCAGAGAATTGCAGAACAAACTATCTACATCCGACTATTCCAAATGCTTAACTATCAATAGTAAAAGGGCCACCACGAAATTCAATGAATACACACAAAGACAAATTAAAAAGTATGAAAAACTGTGTGGCCAAAACCAAAACACCAAAAATACGAGCTATAAACATGCTTCCGAGCAAATGTCACAATCGAATATTATTGATCCGGTTGTAAATCTTTCTACAAAATCTCTGGACAAAAACACCGTTAATGTCCTAAAAAAGGGCCTAAATTTCGCGCTAGCACCTAAAAAAATCCCGTACGAAGATATAATATGCAATGTCGAGGACTGTCTTATAAAAAATAACGTGAAAAAAGATGATTTGGAAGCGATTCGTCAGGATATCTCCGCTGTACTGCGTCGTAGCAAACCACCTAAACCAAATCTTTCACGTGACGAGTACCTCGCTCTTAAAAACGTTAGTAAAGACCCAGACCTAACTATTCTTCGTGCGGACAAGGGTAATGCGACAGTTATAATGGACACGTCCGATTATAATCAGAAAATTCGAGACCTTTTGTCGGATGAAAATACTTACAAAAAGGTTAACAAAGACCCAACTAATAGAATTCTGAAGAAAACTTCTGATTTAATATCTAAATACTCCGACACCTTAGAATTGGACGTTAAATTACTTATACCATCATGCGCGAAACCACCAAAACTGTATGGGCTGCCAAAAATACACAAAGAAAATGCTCCTTTACGACCAATAGTAAGCCAGATTGACACACCAACTTACAAACTGGCACAACATCTAGCGAAGATACTCTCACAACTTCGTGGAAAGTCTAACACATATGTGAAGGATTCTTATCATTTCGTCAGCCAAATAAAAGACCTAACACTGGCTGAAGATGAGGTGATGGTTAGTTTCGATGTACAGTCCTTATTCACTAACTTACCGGTTAAGGACTGCTTGGAAGTCGTAAAAAAGCGGTTAAGTGATCAAGACATGCCTTTACAATATGCAGAGTTGCTAGAACATTGCCTCACCAGCGGCTACGTATTGTGGGACAATGAGTTCTATCTTCAAATCGACGGTGTAGCCATGGGTTCACCAGTTTCCCCTGTGGTGGCCGACATCTTCATGGAGGAGTTTGAAAGAGGAGCACTCCTATCGGCCCCGGTTATACCAAAGATTTTTAAAAGATACGTTGATGACACTTTCACTGCCCTGCCTCACAATAGGGTCCCTGCATTCTTAGAACATCTAAATTCCATACACAGTAAAATTCAGTTCACTATGGAATTAGAAAATAACAAGTCCTTAGCCTTCCTTGATATACGACTTATTCATAATCCCGATCATTCTGTTAGTCATACAGTGTACAGAAAGCCTACCCATACAGATAGGTACCTTAACGGTGAATCTCACCACCATCCTAGTCAGTTAGCTACTGTGGCTAAATCTTTGTTACAGAGAGCACATGGCATCTGCGACGCCAACCATCTGGCAGGGGAACTTCATCATGTGAAGCAAGTTCTGAAACAGAACAATTTACGTGCTCCACATCCCCGTCACAAAAGCCGCCCGAAGCCCATCTCAGTTGATCGTCGACCTGCTGTTCTACCCTTTATAAGAGGGGTCACTGACAAAATTAGTCATATCTTGAAGCGTGCTTCTATAAAAACCTACTTCAAGCCACATAGAAAGATTAGCCAATTTCTTAGACCTGTGAAGTATCATATTCCTTTACAAGATGCAGGGGTCTACAAGATTGACTGTGATTGTGGGCTATCATACATAGGGCAAACAAAGCGCAGTATAGCCACTAGAGTTAAAGAACACATAGCTGACGTCAAAAACGTGCGCTCTACAAAGTCTGCAGTGTGTGAGCATGCCCTAGGCAAACCCAACCATTTCCTACGTTTTGATCAACCTCAAATCCTCGCAAAGGAGAACCGATATGTACCTAGAATGCTTCGCGAGGCTATTGAAATTAAAAAACATCCTAATTTCAATAGAGAGGATGGTTGGCAATTACCACCTGTTTGGAATCCAGTTCTTAAAATAATCAAGTCCCAAACTTCACACCGGACTACAAAACATCGAGACACCGTGAGCGATTATTGTGTGCATCGAAACAAGTACGATTCGAATAATATCGATTGAATCGATTGTGCGGGTAGATCGAGAATAATTTTTCTATAAATTAGCTGTCATGACGCCTACCACCTCAGTCGTCCTGCGACCACGAACGCTGCAAAGTGTTCGAAACGTCAGGAAAACTCTGTAATATACGCGATTAATCCGTTTAAACTTGTTTTATTATAATGTGTAATAATCGCGAAAACCTAAGACATTATTATGGATAAAAGTCATTTATTTTTTTAGTTAACCACTTCAATTCTAAAGGTGCGTTATTATTTGAAGTCGATTAAAAATAAACTTTGTTGCTACTGTCTAATGTTGTTAGTGTAATTTAGCGGCAAACAAGCAGGCGGCTTACCCGATTTTAAGTGGTCACTGCCACCTAAGAACGCCTGCAATACCTAAGGCCTCACCCACGCGCGCGCGCGATCCTCCGGCGTGTGAATGACGCGAACGTTCACGCACGCGGCGTTCGCGTCGTTCACACGCTGGAGGAGGAGCGCACGGAGGAGGTGGAGAAGCGCACGCCAAGTTGCGTTGCCAACACAGAAATCTAAATAATGAAGTCAATAGAAACGTTATCTGTAGGGACTACTACCAGATCCGTGTCACCGGTTTGCAGTCAATATCAGTGCATCCAATGCAATATAAATTAAACTTTATTTCGTTCACTTACGTCACATTTTTAAACGCGCGCTTTCGATGTAACACCCAAATGCCTTACATAATTTGCTCGAAAGCGGCGACAAGGTCACGCGCCTTTGCGACTTCTATTAATTTATTATTTAGATTTCTATGGTTTACTTTTTTGGAGATATCTACATTATAAATCTTAAAAAATTGATAAAAAAGAACCAATGCATACCTACAATATTTTTAAATTATTATCTGCTTACCAACACTTCAATAGGTACATAATATTCAATCATAAAATGACAATAGTTTTTAAATTAGAGCTACAAATCGTTACAATTTTCCAATTACTTATTATTACTTAACGGATTGCGGTCATTTTACCGGCAATCCTGTAGTCCTAGTACTGTATCCTAGTACCTAAATTTTGCCAATTATGTTAAATCCTACGTACGTAATAGAGAGCGAACCTATTGCTATCAACCGGGCACAAATCCTGACTCCGGGCTGCTATTAAGAATTTCCTAATGGAAAACCCCAATAACACTGCCCGAACCGGGAATCGAACCCAGGACTCCACGCTCAACAGTCACGCTTGCAACCACTAGACCAACGACGCAGTCTCTCATATTACGTATCCCCCTATCACATTATACAGGACTTATAAACATAATGGGCTTAATGTGGATGAGCCAGTGGCGAAGGGTAAGGGGGCAAGCCGGTACAATAAAATTGTAACAAATCCTATCCTATCCTACTAAAATTATAAACGCGAAAGTTTGTTTTGTTACAACAATTTTGCAACAACATTTTGATAACACCCAGAAAATTTGAAAATGACTCGTTTGTTAGGTTCACGCAAAAACTACTTAACGGATATATTATGTAGATACAGTGAATAATAGTGTAACATAAGTAAAACGGAATTATTTATAACTTTGTTACTATTTTATTGTACCGGCTTCTCACCCTTCCCCACTGGGGCGTCTATACACCTCTGCTTTTTCGTAAAGGAATACAATCGGAATGTTGTGAGTCAAACCCTGAACTGGTCTAAAATCAGCGAGGGTTTAAAGCCAGCGAACATAACCGCTGGCAATCATTAGTCCTCGTATAATTATCATTTAATTACCTTAGACACGAAAAACTTTGGCGGTTTATGAGTGTGACTTTGTAAATTAGAATTTACTATTTTATTTTGTGAATTCGTAGCGAACCAAGCGCGGCAGTCCTTTTTAGTGCACTGCCAAAAACGTGTATTATCAAACGAAATAGCGCGACTGAAAAAGGTGTAGCTTCCAAAAATTGCTAATTTTTCACCAGCGACGGTTTTCACCCAGGTGAGTTCTGTGAAATAAGAGATTATATTATTTTAGGACCGATTTTTCAATCGCCAGATAAAATGTATTCCTAGGAAAAAACAGTACTTGGGCGATTTGCACCGCGGTTCGAATTAAATCGCTCATGGTGCGAAATGACAAAATATTCGAATAAACTATATCGATTTCATAAAACAAAAGGTGTTAGCGTGAATTCAATATAGTTAATTCATAGGAATTTTTATCTGACTGTAGTGTATGCGCTGAATCACGCTAATGTTTAAAAAAAGAGTTATGCGGGCTGTGGTGGGGTTGTACGGTGGAGGGGTTGCGGTGCAGCGCACCGCACACTCACTTCTTACCGGACAGCCGTAGCGACAGCACGTCTAACGCAGTGCAATCATAACAAAGTGTTTTATTTATTACGCCCGACGCCGCAAAGTGCACGACACAACACTGACGATTAAATAATTGGCCCTTAGACAACAACACTACTACTACGGTACTACAAATCTTAAGAACATAAAATGATATGCAAAATGTACTGCCGACCGCACTTCAATCAATAGTGACATATTGACCTTGAGCTGGCCTTGCGTAGTAAGCGGTGTCAACAGAATAAGAGGCCAGCTTATACTGGTTGTGTTACCACCGACGTGCGGTTGACCGGACCATCTATCGGTATGTTTGGGCAACATATTCTAATCATGAGCAACAATGACGTATTATATATATATATATCATTGATGAGCAACAGGTCATGTAATTGTTTCTGTGAACTGAAAGCCCGAATTACCTACAGATATCCAAATTGTTCGAGAGGTCTAGTAGGATCTTTGACAATCCAGTAGTAGTCCTGACAGGCAGAGAGGAATAATTAATTTACATTATTAAAATCACATTAATAAATTAATTTATTTTTATTTATAGTTTTTTACATCTCCTTTGCTTTATACTTATAGCACGATCATTGAACTACGAGTATTTCTATGAATAGAAAAAATACGGATTTAATTTGTTAACAGTTCACTTTCACAGCCCCCCACTAGTTCCATACAGCGGGTATCACTATAATTTATACCTATACATGTATCACAATATTATATCGAAATAAATAACTCTGTAATCAAATCTGCACCTTTTAAATAAATTATAAACTAAATTTATATGAATAAATAATAATAAATATGAGTAATCTCTTTTTTTTAAGGTGATAAGTGATAAAGCACTCGATATTGAGTGCTTTAATAGTGATTTTCAAGAAAAAACGACGCTAAACAGTTTTTGGCATTCAAAATTCATAACAGTAGGACTTTACCCTTTTAGTTTTTTGTCTGCTTGACTGCTAGTCATATTCCTCCTTAATTTTTTGTAACAACCTGTACATTTTCTTCTTTTAAGACCTTTACAAAATGTGTCTTTTCATTGATTTCAATTTGATGTCAATGTACCCTGAAAATAAATAAAGTATAATTGTTTTGTTCCTAACTTAAAAACTTACCAATTCTGTAAAAATACAGAGAGCATAAACTTGAGAATTTTTAGTTCAAAAAAAGCCACTTAACCATGCAAATAAACAATCACTATAAACAAAAACAAGCTAACCTCTTTTTAAATTAGACATTTTTAACACAGAAATATGTAGGTAAATGTTTTTACTTTTTAATTATATTTTTTTACATTTTAATCCTTTTCGCTCAGAGCATGTTTCATCTGTCGTGGTTTCGGGTAGACTAATTCATATTGTAATACGAGTCAACCATTCAACATGTAGTTCAGGGTTAAAAAAGTGAAATATTAGCAGCTGCCAGCCCCTTCAAGTTTGACTAAAGTTACCCTACCTGTATTATTATTACTTGTCTACTATATTCTTAAAGCCGACTTATCGTAACGGACGATGTACAATTTATAATATTGTATGTAATTTGAAACATTTTGTACCATTTATTTATTGCATATTATAAAGATATTATAAAGATAAAGATTATTTTTTTTGTTTATTTAGTTTCGCATTAATACAGCAAATTGAAATAAAACAGAGCTACTAACGATGTATATTTTTATTAAGGTACATTTTAATATAACATGCAAACAATAGTAAATCAGTTTCCTCAATTTCATCAACCAATTTCATCGATTGTAGAATTAACCATTGTAACAAAAGTCATTGACGACGAGTAAAAGTCAATGCCTGTTTGACGGCACGGTTGTCGTAGTGGCTGAGCCGTTGACTGGTGCTCAACGTGTCGCGGGTTCGATTCCCGCACAGAATAGATTGTTCCGGTTCCGAGTTTTTGTGTACTTATGTGAAATTTGTGGTTTTAAATGCACCCACGACACAGAAGAAATCCTAGGGCAACGTTTAATTATTTTAAAAATAAATGCGTAGGTACTACGGGGCACGGTAGCGACCTCGTAGCAACGAAACGACGACAGAACGACTAATAAAAAAAAAAAAAAACATCGCAACTTATTTTTACAATTAGCTAATTTCGGTTAGGTTAGGTTAGGTTACCCTCTTAAAGTTCATTAAAATAAACTGGTTATCTATAAAATCTATCACCCTCTAACTTAATTGGAATGAAAATGACAAGAACAAGTAATAATATTTACAAAGCGATTATAAATTAGTTTTTTGTCTGCTTGACTGCTAGTCATATTCCTCCTTAATTTTTTGTAACAACCTGTACATTTTCTTCTTTTAAGACCTTTACAAAATGTGTCTTTTCATTGATTTCAATTTGATGTCAATGTACCCTGAAAATAAATAAAGTATAATTGTTTTGTTCCTAACTTAAAAACTTACCAATTCTGTAAAAATACAGAGAGCATAAACTTGAGAATTTTTAGTTCAAAAAAAGCCACTTAACCATGCAAATAAACAATCACTATAAACAAAAACAAGCTAACCTCTTTTTAAATTAGACATTTTTAACACAGAAATATGTAGGTAAATGTTTTTACTTTTTAATTATATTTTTTTACATTTTAATCCTTTTCGCTCAGAGCATGTTTCATCTGTCGTGGTTTCGGGTAGACTAATTCATATTGTAATACGAGTCAACCATTCAACATGTAGTTCAGGGTTAAAAAAGTGAAATATTAGCAGCTGCCAGCCCCTTCAAGTTTGACTAAAGTTACCCTACCTGTATTATTATTACTTGTCTACTATATTCTTAAAGCCGACTTATCGTAACGGACGATGTACAATTTATAATATTGTATGTAATTTGAAACATTTTGTACCATTTATTTATTGCATATTATAAAGATATTATAAAGATAAAGATTATTTTTTTTGTTTATTTAGTTTCGCATTAATACAGCAAATTGAAATAAAACAGAGCTACTAACGATGTATATTTTTATTAAGGTACATTTTAATATAACATGCAAACAATAGTAAATCAGTTTCCTCAATTTCATCAACCAATTTCATCGATTGTAGAATTAACCATTGTAACAAAAGTCATTGACGACGAGTAAAAGTCAATGCCTGTTTGACGGCACGGTTGTCGTAGTGGCTGAGCCGTTGACTGGTGCTCAACGTGTCGCGGGTTCGATTCCCGCACAGAATAGATTGTTCCGGTTCCGAGTTTTTGTGTACTTATGTGAAATTTGTGGTTTTAAATGCACCCACGACACAGAAGAAATCCTAGGGCAACGTTTAATTATTTTAAAAATAAATGCGTAGGTACTACGGGGCACGGTAGCGACCTCGTAGCAACGAAACGACGACAGAACGACTAATAAAAAAAAAAAAAAACATCGCAACTTATTTTTACAATTAGCTAATTTCGGTTAGGTTAGGTTAGGTTACCCTCTTAAAGTTCATTAAAATAAACTGGTTATCTATAAAATCTATCACCCTCTAACTTAATTGGAATGAAAATGACAAGAACAAGTAATAATATTTACAAAGCGATTATAAATTAGTTTTTTGTCTGCTTGACTGCTAGTCATATTCCTCCTTAATTTTTTGTAACAACCTGTACATTTTCTTCTTTTAAGACCTTTACAAAATGTGTCTTTTCATTGATTTCAATTTGATGTCAATGTACCCTGAAAATAAATAAAGTATAATTGTTTTGTTCCTAACTTAAAAACTTACCAATTCTGTAAAAATACAGAGAGCATAAACTTGAGAATTTTTAGTTCAAAAAAAGCCACTTAACCATGCAAATAAACAATCACTATAAACAAAAACAAGCTAACCTCTTTTTAAATTAGACATTTTTAACACAGAAATATGTAGGTAAATGTTTTTACTTTTTAATTATATTTTTTTACATTTTAATCCTTTTCGCTCAGAGCATGTTTCATCTGTCGTGGTTTCGGGTAGACTAATTCATATTGTAATACGAGTCAACCATTCAACATGTAGTTCAGGGTTAAAAAAGTGAAATATTAGCAGCTGCCAGCCCCTTCAAGTTTGACTAAAGTTACCCTACCTGTATTATTATTACTTGTCTACTATATTCTTAAAGCCGACTTATCGTAACGGACGATGTACAATTTATAATATTGTATGTAATTTGAAACATTTTGTACCATTTATTTATTGCATATTATAAAGATATTATAAAGATAAAGATTATTTTTTTTGTTTATTTAGTTTCGCATTAATACAGCAAATTGAAATAAAACAGAGCTACTAACGATGTATATTTTTATTAAGGTACATTTTAATATAACATGCAAACAATAGTAAATCAGTTTCCTCAATTTCATCAACCAATTTCATCGATTGTAGAATTAACCATTGTAACAAAAGTCATTGACGACGAGTAAAAGTCAATGCCTGTTTGACGGCACGGTTGTCGTAGTGGCTGAGCCGTTGACTGGTGCTCAACGTGTCGCGGGTTCGATTCCCGCACAGAATAGATTGTTCCGGTTCCGAGTTTTTGTGTACTTATGTGAAATTTGTGGTTTTAAATGCACCCACGACACAGAAGAAATCCTAGGGCAACGTTTAATTATTTTAAAAATAAATGCGTAGGTACTACGGGGCACGGTAGCGACCTCGTAGCAACGAAACGACGACAGAACGACTAATAAAAAAAAAAAAAAACATCGCAACTTATTTTTACAATTAGCTAATTTCGGTTAGGTTAGGTTACCCTCTTAAAGTTCATTAAAATAAACTGGTTATCTATAAAATCTATCACCCTCTAACTTAATTGGAATGAAAATGACAAGAACAAGTAATAATATTTACAAAGCGATTATAAATCGCAAGTTTTCACTAAACTCTAATATAAACACCGTTACGTATAACATGCTTTGGAGGCGGATGCTGGTGTTTCAGATAAGAGGATTTCATGAACGTTCCGCCCTTAGTGAGGACGAAACGAGCCCTGCAGTTTCTCCCCGTGGTGCACATGTAACTATCTGTGGTCTTATTTCGACCGTCCCGGTAGAACGTGTATCCTTGCAGCACGGCCACCTCTTTCCCAGACTGCTTTCGATACCATTTGACTGTAAAAATAAAAGTATAATCTTAAGAGAAAAAATAAGAATAAATGTTTAGGTAGGCCGCGTCATCGCTTAACATCAGCCAGCGAGATGGCGATGTCAAACGCAAGCCTATTATCAAATAATAAAAAAATATATGTTACTGTAAAAGCCCGAACTTGGTAAATCTTAAGGATTTACCAGTAAAACCTAAGATTTACCAACCCTTATTGGTAAAAGTCCGAACTATTCTGTGATCATCGTTCATTTCGGACTTTTACCACCATGTACTCGGTAAATCTTAGGTTTTACCTCAGAGACACGGTAAATGTTGAAAAGAGTAAATAAGAATCGAATTGTTAAACCCGGACTCCACGTGATCTTGTCTGCCCTACCCCTAGAGTGTTTTTATAAACCCGTAGGCGCGGAGGGAGAGCAGCCTTCGTAAATGAGGCTGGTAGAAGTTGCGAAGGCGAGCCTGGGTGCCTGCGATTTTTTACGCAAGGGCGGAAGAGCTGCACTTCCCGCAGCGCCGGAGACGTGTAAAATGCAAGTAGCACCGAAAACGAGGATAGAACTCGCAAAATATTAGTTTCAGCCCTAAAACTAACATTTACCAAACATCATTGGTAAAACCTAGGATGTACCAAACTCTAATGGTAAAAGCCCGAAAAATTATCTCCTTTTATAAAATCCTTACATTTATCAACTCATGTTGGTACATCTAGATTTACCGGTAAAACCTAGGAATTACCACTATTAGGGCTTTTACTGTAACAGATACATAATAAAGTTAATTTAAGCAGTCATGAAATTACCAGCTAAATGCAAATTAGACAAATCTGGAAAGAATTATGAATTTGGTAAAAACAGTTATTCACAGTTTTGGAAACACAATGTTTCAAATAGAAGTTAATTACAACTCTAATTACAACTCAACACATACAACGTCAGAGCTTCTAACGACTGAGAGCTGAAGGAGCGGAAATTCGCTTAGCTACCTATGCTGAATGTTCAAACAGGTATAATAATGTGAAGATTGTTTTGTATCACTGTAATGGTTTAGATAGTTTAAAAAAGAAATGGTATGAAAAAAATAGAAAATATTTTTTTTTATAAAAACTCGACCGCGGTACGTCTTATCTGATGTTATAGAACCACCACAGGAAAACAAGACATTGCAGTCGGGACCCATTATATGAATATTACCCGGGAACACTGGGTCCCGACTGCAATGTCTTGTTTTCCTTTGGTGGTTCTATAACATCAGATAAGACGTACCGCGGTCGGATTTTTATAAAAAAAATATTTTCTATTTTTATTTTTCTCTTTTTAGTTTTTGATGTCTATGACATATATTATATATTTTCGGAACTATCTCTTCGAGTCCTTCATTTTGATACCCAACATGATGATATAACAAAATAATAAAAATCATTCTGTTTTTCTTAGATAAATATTTTTTTAATGTATAAGATATATCGCTCACCTAGTCGTATAATGACACATCTACAAAAAATGCCAAATTGGGTTTTACGGCCTAAGTAAAACACATAGGCCGCAAAATTCTAATTAAATTCTTTTGTATAATGTGTCATTATACTACTAGCTGAGCGATATATATTTTCGTAATCGTCTCTTGGAGCCCTTCATTTTGATACCCCACATGACCATGTCAGATTTTTTTTATTTTTTACGACTTCACTTAATGGCGATTAAAATCCGCCATATAGTTTTTTTCATAATCCATATAGCCTATGTTACTCGCGACGTCAATACGAAACTAATGATATGTCATAAATGTTAAAATTCGTTCGCTCGTTTAGTCTCTAGGAAGTAACACAGAAACGGAAATACAAACATACATACATACATACATACCCACATACTAACATACAGGTGAAACACTATACCCTCCTTTTAGGCTTCGCCGCAGTCGGGTAAAAAATAGGTGCATTGATGATGAAAGCGCCAGAGAGTAGAGCAAATAATAACAAAAAAACACACATAATCCATGAAGATTATAGATAACAAACACTATAAACAAAATAGATAAATATAATTATAAAATATTTTTTCGGAATAAAAAATACAAATACGAATAATTTTTTTAATTTTTTTATTATACGAAATATGAGAGCTTCGTTACGGTTACTAGAAATCATAGTAGCCCAGTATTTATAAACGCTTTATAAAGCGTTTATAGATGCCAATTTTTATTAATAACATAATTAAACAGCTTTTTGCCACCAGACTTCAGCGCTGTCGTTTCGTCTTAACATGCTACATGCTATAATAAATACCATCAAGTATTACATACTTTGGAGGCGGATGCTGGTGTACCAGGTGATAGGATTTCAGGAAATCCCTGTTCTTATTAACGAAAAAGCGAGCATTACATTTTCTTCCAAGGCTGCACGAATACACATCTGTAGACTTATTGTGACCGTCATGACAAAACGTGTAACTTTGTAGTACAGCTACCTCTTTCCCAGACTCCTTTCGATACCATTTCACTGTAAAAATAAAAGAATAATCTTGTAAGAAAAAAAAATGCTTAGGAGGTTGTGAGACAGGATCGTCGGATGTCGCAGCCAAATTGTAGAATACGCCGTATTACATAACGGCTAGCCATTTAAAAACACAAAGCCTTCAGCGGATTAACGTTAAGCCGGATTGTGATACGGCGGATGAGATTGAGGATATTGAAGAACGCAGACAAATTATGGAAGGTAGACAATCATAAATTTGGTAAAAAAAAATCTACAGTCACCAATACCATATCAGAGTCGCCATATCTATTACATGTATACAATATCAGAGCTCCTAACGGCGCGAGTAGCGAGGAGCAGAAAGTCTACTAGCTGTGCTGAATGTTCAAGGAGGTATAATGATGCATAGATTGTTTTGCACCACTTTACTGGTTTGGATAGTACCTATACAAAATAAAGGGTATGAAAAAATAGGTGCATTGAGAATGAAAGCGTGTGAAAGTGCAAAAAATTACAAAAAAAAACACACAAACCATTTAAACTATATTTAGCAAACAAACACTCACTATAAACTATTTTTTTTTTTACTAAATAATACAAATTTTACAAATATGTTTTTTATTCTTTTTTATACGAAATACGAGAGCCTCGTTACGGTTACTAGAAATCGTAGCAGCCCAGCCAAACGCTTTATAAAGCGTTTATAGATGTCAATTTTTTATTAATAACGTAAGTCAACAGTATTTTTGCCACCACACTTCAGAACTGTTTCGTCTTAAAATGTTAAATTCTATAATAAATGCCATCACGTATTACATACTTTGGAGGCGGATGATGGTGTACCAGGTGACATGATTTCATGAATTCTCTGTCCTTAGTGACGATAAAGCGAGCTTTACATTTTCTTCCTATGCTGCACCAATACACATCTGTAGACTTATATCGACCGTCACCGTAGAACGTGTATCCCTGTAGCACGGCTATCTCTTTCCCAGAATGCTTTCGATACCATTTGACTGTAATTATATCAAATAATATCACTTAGCTATGATGAATTTTCAAAGAGGTATAATAATTTGAAGATTGTTTTGCATCACTTACAATAGTTTAGATAGTATAAAAAAGAAACGGTAAGAAAAAAATATACAATACTAGCTTCCGCCCGCGGCTTCGCCCGCGTTTTTGGGATAAAAATTAGCCTATGTTTTTCTGATGTATAAGCTATATTACTGTACATTTTGATCAAAATCCGTTCAGTAGTTTTTGCGTGAAAGAGTAACAAACATCCATACATCCATACATCTTTACATCCTCACAAACTTTCACGTTTATAATATTAGTAGGATAGTAGGATAATAAAAAAGCACACACATAAAAAGTAGATTAAAGATAACAACACTCACTTTAAACTAAATAAATAAATAAAATATATTTCCGAAACAAAACAAATTTTATAAATACGTAAAATATTTTTATGTTACGGTTATTAGAAATCATAACAGCCTAGCCAAACGCTTTTTAAAGCGTTTACGTAACTTTTCTATAGCGTTTAAAGATGTCAAGTTTTTATTAATAACATAAGTCAACAGTCTTTTTCCCACCATACCTCAGCACTGTTGTTTCGTCTTAAAATGTTTCTTACATTCTATAATAAACGCCATCCCGTATTATATGCCTTGGAGGTGGATGCGGGTGTTCCAGGTGGCAGGATTTCAAGAACTGCCTGTTTTTAGTGACGATAAAGCGAGCTTTACATTTTCTTCCTATGGTGCACGAATACACATCTGTAGACTTATTTCGAGAGTCGCTTAGATAGAACGTGTATTCTTGCAGTAGTGCTATCTCGTTCCCACTCTTCTTTCGGTACCATTTCACTGTAATTATATCAAATAATATTATTATTGCGCAGAATCTAAACTGAGCAGCCGCTGGCGATAAGCGATTAATTATGGTGTAATTGTGATTTTTAATACCTACTTTCAAGAACTTTGATTGTTCAATTTAGCAAATATTGTTAAAAACAATGCGGTAATTTGGATATAAAACAGATCATCGACACTTCAAGCATTTACATTTTAGACATATCTATTCGTCTGTACCTACATGGGTGTTTTTCACAAAAAATTACCCGGTGACGATCCGGAAATCTAATTAGGTTATTACATGAAATGGTTTTTTTTATGGTAGTAGATGGGTTTAAGAAAGTATTTATTAGCTGAATATCTATGTAATATAAAATAACTTTGATAAATACAAGAAATATACAAGTTTTTCTATCAATTCGTGAGGTACAACATTCCTATGCGTCACAAGAATTAATCGATAAAAATAAAACAAAGAATTAATAAAAATAAAATTCAACTTTTATTAGGATTATCTAAGCCTTTCCAAAAATGAACAAAAATAGTAACAACTTTTAATAACATTAGATAATAATCAGCTAAAATGTTTCATGTTCGTCACAATACGACCATAAATTCTGTCTCTTACAAATTCTACAACAAACGATAAGTCGTCTGTAAATTATTAAAATAGTCCTTTAGTTTCAAACGAAACACTTGAAATAATTATATAATTATTTTTTACACATAAGTACATCTACTTATCCCTTGCGTAAAATGTCTCCAGATTCTTCCCTATGTTATAATTAGATGGTGTTTTCTTTGCTTCCCATAAACGACTTTTTAATCCCAAATATTTCGTAAACTTCTTGACCGATTTACTCTTTTTTACCTTTTGGTTTATCGCAATAACTTTTCACAGTCGTTTTTCTTTTTATGTATTCGTAACTCGATAAAATTTTCTTAAAGAAGATTCTTCATGAAGAACTTCATGGTGTGCTTGAAGCATCTCAATTTCCGTAATGGTCCTCTCATGTTGAAGTTTTTCGCGATAATATCTTTTCCGAGTGGTTTCTAACATCCTTTTTAATTTCTGTATTTTATCTTATGCTTTTTGTAATGAAGAGACACATTTGTATATTTTTGACGGAGTAATTGGCTCCAAAAGCTGGAGTTTTTGAGTTTTCTCTTGTTGGGTTCACGTTTTATTCATTTTTCTTCTTTAATTTCTGTTTTCTTTTTTCGTGTCTCCATTTTTTTCTTCGTTTCTCCTTTTCTTGATCCGTTAGTTCAGATATCTTTTTTTGATTCTTTTTTACTCTTGCCAATTGCTTTTGACGCTGAATTTCGTATTTTTCAGGCTGTTTCTTTAATTTTTCTCTATATCTCTTGGCTCTTTCCGCTGCCGTGAATGCCATATCACCTTTGAACAAATAAAAAATATGTAATTGTTATAAAACAAGTTTAAACGGATTAAATCGCGTAGGTATATTACTGATTTTTCGCATTTTCTGCATTTCGCAGTTTCCGCATGAAGATGAAGGAGTAGCGAATACACACTGACTTTCGCATTTATAGATAATACATATTATAGTCTGAAGTGTGATTATTTATCTGCGCGGGTAGTGTAGTACCAAATAGAATTAAGATGAAATTCTGAAATTTAGATTTTTTTTAAATTAAAAATTTCATCTTGATAGAATTAAGATGAAATTAGGAATTGAATTAAAAGCGACAACACCCTATGTCGCTTTTAGTTTAATTTTTATAATAATACTCACACAAAACGGCGCAATGTTTCTAGAATTTAATTCCAAAAATTAACATTAATTTGATGATTAAATATGATATTTTTGACATTATTGTCAGTTCAAGCAGAGGTCGACCATTTTAAATCCTATACAGCACCCGCCTATCTATCACAAACTTAGGAGGTTCATGGTTATGTTGGATCTGTGCTGACACCATGACCCCGGCGGTGTTGGTGATGAACCTGGTCCGACATCGGCCCCACCGGGTACATCGCCAAAGGTTGGTAGTAATGTATCTACCGGCGCAGTAGAATGGATAACCTTGAAGCAATGCCAGCTCCTTGCCGGCAATGTTTTGCACGTAATTTACTGAGGAACCAAGAGAATTCCTTTAGAATGTAAAAATGTTATTAATTATGTCTAATAGGTTTATGCCCGACAGCCCGACCCAGTTCTAGAAAATGAAAGAAAGAATACAATACAAAAACAAAAAAGAATAAAAAAAAACACTAGTAAGTATATTTATTTATAAACAGAATTAAAAAAAAGTAGCGTTGCATTCGCATGCAAAAAGGCCCTTAGCAAAATGTTGTGGTATGGCAACATTGAGATTATTTTCTATACATCCACCACAACGCTGATTTTCAGTACCGACTAAAAATGATAAATGTTTGTGTTGGGATGGATCTCAGATCATAGAAACAATAAATATGCCATCATAGCAAATTAGTACCGGAACAACTGATGCCACTTCTAGTAAATTTTTCGACACAATTACGCGCATAATTAAGCGCTCCTTATGAATAAAAAGATCTCCCACGCATTAAACATTCCGCACACTCTCAATCTAACACTGTTAATCGTCACTCAACACTAGCACTAAACTAAAACACTGTATTTATACCATCGATCGTGGTCGGTTCGTCGCCAGCGCGTACGTTTTTAATATGAGCAATTTGCTCAAAATCAGGCATCAATCTCGATAGCGCCTTGGCACATCTCCCTTGTTTCTATGATCTGAGGGATGGATCTATCATCACTGACAAAACTATATTATTGCCAATAAGTCTGCTATAGAGGTGATAGATTAATATTATTATTAACTAATCATAAAAATAGTGCAAGAAGGACCTTAAAACCCTTTAACGATGTTCTGTGCTAATCATATTAATCAGAATAATGTCTTAGGTTTTCGCGATTATTACACATTATAATAAAACAAGTTTAAACGGATTAATTGCGTATATTACAGTTTTCCTGACGTTTCGAACACTTTGCAGCATTCGTGGTCGCAGGACGACTGTAATATACGCGACTGTAATAACGTCAGGAAAACTGTAATATACGCGATTAATCCGTTTAAACTTGTTTTATTATAACATATTAATCAGATTAATACAAAAGACAGACAGACACGAAAGCGAGTTCATAAAAACGTGACCAAAAACAACATTTTTATTGCATGGGTCAAGTTAAATCTTTTTATTATGGGCACAGATTTAACAGATCTAAAGTTGTATGTCCATTCGCTCAAATAGTATAGTGCCTTTAAAAGGCGACACTAAATGAGTTAACACCTTTAGAATTTATAATCCAGTTTTGCCATATCCAGTCTACAAGCATTTAATAGTTATAGCAGTAAATAATACAATATTCCTAATTATAATACTTAAATTGGTACTAATTATAAAAAATATACATAAAATGTCACTATACCTATATAAAAACCACATTGCTATGAATTACAATTAAAAAGTTTATTCAAAAAATTAACAAATCATACAACTTTTCTGAATAATTTCATATACTCTGCTGAAATCAGTCAGTCAGTCATGATTATGATCTGACACAAACTTAACTATAACATTATCAATGGTATATAATGCCGCGTGACAGTAACTGGATCTCTTAACACAGCGCCATCTAGTTTTTGTGTTCTTCACGGTGTCGGTTACAAATCTGTGAGGTCCTAGTCTCAAGAGGACTCGTCCTCGAATAGTCGTAGAGAATATTGGCACTGAAATTGAAGAGTAGTATCGATTAATTATAAGCCACAAAGGAATAACATATTAAAAAAAAACATAATATTACATCTATAGTATAGCTACTTTTCACAAGAAGATAGTATTCAGAAAATTACAAATTAAACAACTTCTCTGAATGATTTCATATACTCTGCTGAAATCAGTCAGTCAGTCATGATTATGATCTGACACAAACTTAACAATGGTATATAAAGCCGCGTGACAGTAATTGGATCCCTTAACACAGCGCCATCTAGTTTTTGTGTCCTTAACGGTCATCTGCCTAGCCTTTTCCCAAATTATATTGGGGTCGGCATCCAGTCTAACTAGTTTTGGTTGAATATCAATATTTTACGTGGAGCGACTGCCATCTGAATCTGACCTCCACAACCCAATTAATGGGTAATACCGGTATTCGAATGTTAGACCAGCTGTCAGACTTTAGGGCTTCTGACTACCCGTAACGATTGTCAAAGATATTCCTATGACAACCGGGACCGACTGCTTAACGTGTTTTCCGAGGCACGGAGGGGTCTCGATGTGTAAAGAATTGTCACCCATCCAAGGACTGACCGCGGCAAGCGCAGCTTAACCTCGCAGATCGATCGATCAGCGCGGCCGTCATTTAGCCACGAGCCCCTTTTTGTGTCCTTAACGGTGTCTATTACAAATCTGTGAGATCCTAGTTGCAAGAGGACTCGTCCTCGCCTAGTCGTAGAGAATATTGGCACTGAAATTGAAGAGTTTATAATATACTACTATTGTTTAATTCTAAGCCTCAAAGGGATAAAAAATTTAAAAACATCGTAGGTATTACATTTATTTAGGTACTTTTTACAATAAATACCCGTTTTTAATATACCAGACCATTCATGTCATAGTGATTTCAGACTTTTTTAAGTCCTGGTTTTCTCACCAAGTTTTCCTTGACCAGCAGTCCAGCACGCGTCACGTGATTACCTATAGAAACGGGTTTTGTCGACTGAAAAGTACACAGAATGACAGATTGTAGAAAGATTTTTACGCTTAGATGTTAAAAATAAAGAGAAGAAATCAATAATATACAGTTGAAAAAGTTTATTCAGAAGATTACAAAAACTCGTCAATGATTATGATCCGACACAAACTTAACTATAACATTATTAATGGTATATAAAGCCGCGCGACAGTAATCGGTTTTCCTAGTACAGCGCCATCTAGTTTTTGTGTCTGTATCGTAGTCCTTTACATATTTGTGACGTCCTAGTTGCAAGTGGATTCGTCCTCGTTGGCTCGTAGAGAATATTGGCACTAAAATTGAAAAGTTTTGAAATACTATTGATAATTTTTAGCTTTTAAGGGATAAAAAAACCTAATATTACAACATATGAAGTATACCTACTTCATTGTTCGAACGCAAGCCAATGATCGCTTGACTAAAGCCCGTATTACAGAACGATACTCGAGCACCGATCTCTGCTTGAGCATAGAATAGATTCAACCAATCAAATGGCTTTAAATCTATGCTCAAGCAGAGATCGGTGCTCGAGTATCGTTCTGGAATACGGGCCTTAGTCTTGGTTTCCTCAGCATGTTTTCCTTGATCTTATGTCAGTACCTAATATGTATAAACTTAGTACACATCGAAAGTCAAATCTATACTGTAATACCTATTATAAAGACGGAAGTTTGGATGGATGTATGGATGGATGGATGTTTGTTACTCAATCACGCCAACGGCTGAGCGGATCTGGATGTTTGGCACAGAGATAGATTACAGTCTGGAATAGCACCTATGTGGCGGCTTTGTCCGCGTTTTTCGGGCCTATGCCCAAAAACCGCGGACGTAGCCCCGGGCGGAAGCTAGTAGGTAATAATAAGCAGGAGTATGTTATTTTTTTATTTCTTTTTATTTATATTTTTTGTCATAAGTACGTTAGCTGGTTGGTAATAAACTATATTATATCATATTATACAATATTATCTTTATGTTTATTACAAGCAAAGTATTCTGTATCACCATGTTAGAATAACATTTTAATTGTAATAAATCAAATCTTGCTCAGCTACAGCATTTTATTTCATTAATAAAAACAAAAAGGCAATACTTAAATCCTCTAAATTATAAATATATAAACTAAATAATTAATACCTACTTCTTTTAAACCACACAAAGCACTAATTGATCGCTTCATCTGGGATCAAGTGTCAAAACTTTGATAATGGCATAAATTATGAATTAGAAAATTGTGTCGTGAAAAATTGATTGAATTCTGGCGGTCTGTGTATGTGTTCACCAATACTGGATGTGACGACCAAGTCCTCGGTGGTGATGACAGCCGCCTTACATCCGTGGTGGTAGCGGGTGCAGTACCATCGCCATTTGTTATCTCGGGCACACTGCTTGCGATTGTACGTGAACCCGAGAGCCAAAAGTGATTCAGCTCTGCCCATATTTATAAGTTTCCCTGTAACAGACAACACATTTTTAATCTATTTGGAATCTTGTGGTATACTAACATGGTTTCTTAACAGGGTGGAAATGAAAGTGAATCGTAAGTTTCTTGATGGCTTATTAAGCTGATGATTGCGAGGCTAACAACAGCATCCTTGCCAGTACGATAGGACCAACCCTAATCATTAGTTTAGGGTGGGTCCTATCGCACTGACAAGGATGCTGTCGTTAGCCTCAAGTATCCCAGTAGGCAAGTAGACTGATTATTATCTTGCCATTGTATGGTCGTAAAGACCTAATTCGTCACGTAAGACTGTGCAACAATTAAGTCTAGTTTAGGGGTTAATTTCACCAAGCTCTATTTGTTGCTAAATGTCCCATTAATCGTACGGATCCGTAATGTTCCAATAATCGTTTTGACGTACTGTCTCAGTATGTAAAAAATCGCTGTTAAAATGCATAAAGCGACATTTAACAACTAACAGAGCTTGGTAAAATTGGCCCTAACAGTTAAGTAGTGCTGATAGTTAGCTTATTTATTTTAGTCTTAATTAAACATGTCTGATGACTTAGAAGATTTATTTGATAAACTTTACTATGTAGTGAAAAAATTAACACAAAAACAAAAAAAAAACAGCAGAGGCCTTGCTAAGATGTTATTATCATCATTGAATTCATTGACTAGTTATTATCATCATTGACAAGTTATTCATCATTGTTTCGGTGTGAAAGAGATGGAACCATACAAGAAGAATAGCACCATCCCTATTTTAGAACAAAACAATGCTGGTTTTAACACTTCATAGTACAAACCTAGAATTGAGGAAGCGACAGTTTCTGAAACCAGTTCAGCTTTTAAAGCTGTTAAACATGGTTTGTGTTTAAACAGCTTTAAAAGCTGGTTCGCACTCGAAAGTGAAGACGATAACGCACGTGATTAGTTGTTCCATTCATTTCGAGAGAAGTTTACCCAATTAAAGCGTTGGTTTGCAACTCGCACTCAGGACTAATTAGCGTGGTAGGGAGCACGTGGCGGTCACAAGCGGTAATCGTCCAATCACAGCGTAGCATGATTGATTATGCAATTGACTCAACAATCATGGTTATGGTCAGGTCCACACTTGACTATAACATTTTCTATAGTAGTTAAGGACGCGAGGCAAATGTTTTTCTTAACGCAACGCCATCTAGTTTTGAAACCACATTTACGATCCTTTATGAACTTGTAAGGTCCTATCAGTAAATGAGTTTGCCCACGTTGATTGGTGACGAATACGGGATCGTCTGAAAAGTCATTTTATTATTTTCAATACATAACCAGAATTAAATATGAGTAAGAAATAAAGAAAAAGTGTTTATTTGGGACTCGCACAGGAAATTACAAACATAAATAAAAATACTAAATTAAAAATTTAAAAAATACTGTGGTTTCTACTGCGTCTTGTTAAAACCACAAAAAAATATAAAAAACAAGACGACATTGCAGTCGGGACCCACTCTCATTATATTTAATTTTCCCGGAACGATTGGACCCCGACTGCAATCTCGTCTTGTTTTTTTATACAGGGTGGCAGGTTAGACAGTGGAAATATTTTAAGGGGTCATTGTACTCATCATTATGAACAACTTTTACTATGGGACCAACCCTGAAATCGCGAAAAAAAAATCTGCTGTTCCATACATTTATGTTCACATAATTCAACAAAATGTATGGAACAGCTGATTTTTTTTTCGCGATTACTGGGTTTGTCCCATAGTAAAAGTTGTTCATAATGATGAGTACAATGACCCCTTAAAATATTTCCACTGTCTAACCTGCCACCCTGTATATTTTGTTATGACCATGCATCGCAGTTAAAAATTTACCTTACCTACTCATAAAAAAAAACACTTTTACCCAACAAATCTTGTCATAGCATATAATGTTCCCACTGCTGGGACACAGGCCTCCTCTGTGAGAGGGAGTGGGCCGTAGTCCACCACGCGGGCCCAGTGCGGGTTGGTGGACGTCACATGTCTTCGAATTTTTGGTTCTAGGACATGCCGGTTTCCTCACGATGTTTTCCTTCACCGTTAAAGCAAGTGATAATGAATTTCTAATACGCACATGACTTCGAAAAGTCAGCGGTGCGTGCCTCGGGATCGAACTCGAACCATTCGCCGTGGGAGGCACATGGTTAATCCACTAGGCTATCACTGCACTAATTCTTGTCAATTCTATGCCAACGAATAGAGATGGCAATTGACTAAAGAGCGATTTAAGTAAAATAACATTTAATCATCGTTTGTAAGTACATGTTTTATGAGTCGCATTAAAACACTTCAAGCACATAAAGGGTTTATCTTCACACCCGGTACAGAACGTGTTGATGCATTTGGCTTTTCTTTTGGCGGCGAGTGATGAGTCCGCAGAAGTGATTCGGTGATAGCAAAACCTGCATCTCTTTCGTGGTATTCTGCCAGTTTCTTCTGCTTTTTCCAGTTGATGCTTCACATTTCTTTGAGACACTGCAAAAAGAACCGATCAACCACGAGTTGGTTTAACTCGCTGAAGGTTCCTTATTAAAAGTAGGAGCACAATTTTAAGGCTTTAAATAAATGAATACCCCAACATTTTATTGACTGAATTAAAGCTATAATAGCTTATCAATGACCATAATAATATTATGATTCCTTTTAATTCAATGGACTTTACCCATCTGATTAAAAATAAAGTATGTAAAAATGAGAGAGGCTGAGAGATTGGCTGCTGCGCGACGTGTCGCGGGTTCGATTCCCGCATTGCACATAGGTCTGGCTGTTTGTGTATGTGAAATTTGTGTTTGTAAACGCACCCACGACACAGGAGAAACCCTAGTGTGCCAACGTTTAAAAAAAAATCACAACAAACGATATAAAACACAATATTATTTATTTATAAACCTAGACAAATTGTTACAAGTATCAACTTACTTTTTTTTAGGTACATTAATGGTTTTAATTTTCACAGTATACCTCAGGTCATAGAAATATTTAAAGAATCGAAATCACAAAACTATAACGTCAAGTTTTTCCTCTAAAGTACTTAGGTACTTATGTCTTAAATATCACTAATCCTTCAGTCCTAAGATAATATTACAAACGCATGAGAGGATACTACTATTGCTGTCTTTTGACAACAAGTCTATTTTCGGTAACTAGTTGGCAAAATCCCTGAGGCATTTTTCTCTCGCGTCGGCAGGAGAAATGTTCAGTAGGTAATGGAAAGACTAATTTGCACGTGCGCTAAACTAATTTCAGTAAACCGTAAAGACTCGATTAATAACTAAGGGCCGTAAGATCAATCGTAGCTTCAACCACGGAGAGAGTTTAATCTTCCGTCTTCGATTATTTTCTAATACAAAAACACTAAGGGCCGTAAGATCAATCGTAGGTTAACCACGGAAGAGAGTTTAATCTCCCGTCTTCGATAGTTTTCTAATACAAAAACCCAAAGAAACAATCGAAGACGGGAGATTAAATTCTCTTCCGTGGTTTAAGCTGCAATTCATATTATTACGGCCGTTGGTAGCACGTACGCTAAACTAATTTAGGTAAATTATAAAGGCTCGATTGATTACTTGCGCCGAACTAATTTAGGTAGGTAAGTCGTAGAGATTCGATGAATTACTAAGTAGCACATGCGCTAAACTAATGGGTAAGTCATAGAGTCTCGATTAATTAGTAAATAGCACTTGCACTGAACTAATTTAGGTAAGTCGTAGAGACTCGATTAATTACTAATTAGCACGTGCGTGAATCTAATAGGTAAGTCGTAGAGACTCGTTTAATCACTAAATAGCACGTGCGCTAAACTAATAGGTAAATCGTAGAGGCTCGATTAATTACTAAGTAGCACTTGCGCTTAACTAATTTAGGTAAATCGTAGGGGCGCGATTAATTACTAAGTAGCACGTACGCTTAACTAATTTAGGTAAATCGTAGAGGCTCAATTAATTACTATTAAACACGTACGCTTAACTAATTTAGGTAAATCATAAAGGCTGGATTAGTTACTAATTAGCACGTGCGCTTAACTAATTTAGGTATATCGTAGAGGCTCGATTAATTACTAATTAGCACGTGCGCTAAACTAATTTAGGTACCTAAGACTCGTAGAAGCTTTATTATTACTAATTAACTAATTAACAGGTGCTCTAAACATTTAGGTAATTCGTAGAGGCTCATTACTAGTATTACCTATTATATGATAAACACCGCATTACTAGTGTCACCTATTATATGATAAACACCGCAGGTTGTGCGTATCATCTTGGGAGGCTCGTGTTTATGTTTGCCGATGGAGTCGGTAACTAGATAGTCGGCGGTGGTGAGCACAGCAGCCTTGCACCCCTGATGGTAGCGGGTGCAGTACCACCGCGACTTGTTGTCCTTAGCGGTGTGCCTGCGATTGTAGAGATGCCCAGCAGCAAGCAGGAAATTACCACCACTGCCCATTTTTATGAGTTGCCCTGAAACAGTTATGAAAAACTTAGTTATGCTATGACAGTGTTGCATTTATTTACTTCCTATCTGAATGTAAAGAATTTTAAAATATTTACATGCATGGATATTTATGTGAAAAGTTACGAAGAATGTCTACCAACTAATGTTATTTCGTGAATTTTATTGCTTTGATACATTCTTACTATCTGTTGCTCTCTGTTTTTAATGTATCTATGTATTGATCCAGAATCAGTGTGTCAAAGTTCATCAAAATCCGTCCAGCCAGTTAAACGTCATTGAGTAACAAAAACTCAAATATCTCCACAAACTTTCACATTTATTATTATAAATGTGAAAGTTTGTGGAGATATTTGAGTTTTTGTTACTCAATGGCGTTTAACTGGCTGGACGGATAATAATATAATAATAACATATCAACGATTACATTATCTCAAACATTTAACGAAACTTACATTGATATTATGTACTTAGGTAATTGGAATGTGCAATAATACATTAAATATTATAAAAATATATTACATTTAGAACCATATGCAGTATTTTTTCAATAACACCTACCTCATAATCGGCCTATAATGTTCCCACTGCTGGGACACAGGCCTCCTCTGTGAGAGGGAGTGGGCCGTAGTCCACCACGCGGGCCCAGTGCGGGTTGGTGGACGTCACATGTATTCGAATTTTTGGTTCTAGGACATGCCGGTTTCCTCACGATGTTTTCCTTCACCGTTAAAGCAAATGATAATTAATTTCTAATACGCACATGACTTCGAAAAGTCAGCGGTGCGTGCCTCGGGATCGAACTCGAACTATTCGCCATTGGAGGCACATGGTTAATCCACTAGGCTATCACTGCACTTTAACACCTACCTAATAAGTTTCAATTGCCTGCTTTGAAAGTCTATCCATTTTTCTACCTATTCCGCAACGGGAGAATGTATGTTCAAATACGGAACCCTAATAACGAAGGTGGTACTACATTGTACCTCCCTGAGGTCCCTTTTAAAGTTATCGAAATATAATAAAGTTCCATTAAATTCCAGCTTTTCATTAATATTTTAATTATTTTAAAATTTCTACATCAATAATGTAATTTTGATATTTCTTCAATAAATAGTTCAGAACTTCTCAAGGCACATTAAATTCTCAATAAAGTTTCTACTTCAGCAGAACGCACCGAAAGGTGAAATTTTAATTCCATTTTAATTCCACGTAGTCCATATTCTCTTAAAATATAAACTAGAAGATTTCCGAAAATTTTAATGTTGCAAGTTAATTACATTTCCCATAACACAGCTTTAACGTAACACTCCAAAATAAGATTCAAACAAAATAAGATTAAAATAAATTTAACATCATTACATTACAATTTTGACACTGACGACAGCGACTGACCGCAACGGCAGCTGATGTTGCTGGCTGAAAGCGGTAGGACAAGTGGTATCATAATACATGTCATATTGTATGATATTAAAAAAAAAATCTATGAAATTGTATGAAAGTACATACGAGTACCAAGCGCGGCGACACTGTCGTCTGTCGCTGCGGTCATTCGTTGTCGCCGATCTCAAAATTGTACTTTTATCATAATTTAAAAATTACCTAAAAAAATACCTACATCTCTTTCGTGGTATTCTGCCAGTTCCTTCTGCTGTTTTCAGTTGATGCTTCACATTTCTTTGAGACACTGCAAAAAGAACCGATCAACCACGAGTTGGTTTAACTCGCTGAAGGTTCCTTATTAAAAGTAGGAGCACGATTTTGAGGCTTTAAATAAATGAATACCCCAACATTTTATTGACTGAATTAAAGCTATAATAGCTTATCAATGACCATAATAATATTATGATTCCTTTTAATTCAATGGACTTTACCCATCTGATTAAAAATAAAGTATGTAAAAATGAGAGAGGCTGAGAGATTGGCTGCTGCGCGACGTGTCGCGGGTTCGATTCCCGCATTGCACATAGGTCTGGCTGTTTGTGTATGTGAAATTTGTGTTTGTAAACGCACCCACGACACAGGAGAAATCCTAGTGTGGGGCAACTATTAAAAAAAAAATCACAACAAGCGATATAAAGCACAATATTATTTATTTATAAACCTAGACAAATTGTTACAAGTATCAACTTACTTTTTGTTAGGTACATTAATGGTTTTAATTTTCACAGTATACCTCAGGTCATAGAAATATTTGAAGAATCGAAATCACGTCTATAACGTCTATAACGTCCATTTTTTCCTCTAAAGTACTTACTTATGTCTTAAACATCACTAATCCATTAGTCTTAAGATAATATTACAAACGCATGAGAGGATACTACTATTGCTGTCTCTTGACAACAAGTCTATTTTCGGTAACTAGTTGGCAAAATCCCTGAGGCATTTTTCTCTCGCGTCGCGCGTCGGCAGGAGAAATGTTCAGTAGGTAGTGGAAAGACTAACTAAACACGGAGTTTGGTAGCCGTGCTGACTGCCCGACGTGCGCTAAATTTAAATCAGAAATAGGAAATAGGTCGCGGAAGGCCCTTTAATTACTAATTTGCACGTGCGCTAAACTAATTTCAGTAAACCGTAAAGACTCGATTAATAACTAAGGGCCGTAAGATCAATCGTAGCTTCAACCACGGAGAGAGTTTAATCTTCCGTCTTCGATTGTTTTCTAATACAAAAACCCAAAGAAACAATCGAAGACGGGAGATTAAATTCTCTTCCGTGGTTTAAGCTGCAATTCATATTATTACGGCCGTTGGTAGCACGTACGCTTAACTAATTTAGGTAAATTGTAAAGGCTCCATTGATTACTTGCGCCGAACTAATTTAGGTAGGTAAGTCGTAGAGATTCGATTAATTACTAAGTAGCACATGCGCTACACTAATGGGTAAGTCATAGAGTCTCGATTAATTAGTAAGTAGTAGCACTTGCACTGAACTAATTTAGGTAAGTCGTAGAGACTCGATTAATCACTAATCGCACACCGCACAGCATCACGCAGCGTAGCGCAGGAGTGCGTGACCTTCCGATGTTTGCAAGTACCTGTATTTTTATAGAAATCACGCGTAGTGCAACACACTGAAAACGCATTCACGCGCGGGGCTTTTGTTCCGTCGCCACGCACCCCGCAGCGTAGCGCGGCGAAGTGTGATTTGCCTTAGTCTCGAAGAAGCTTTATTAATTACTAATTTAACAGGTGCTCTAAACTTACTTAGGTAATTCGTAGAGGCTCATTACTAGTGTCACCTATTATATGATAAACACCGCAGGTTGTGCGTATCATCTTGGGAGGCTCGTGTTTATGTTTGCCGATGGAGTCGGTAACGAGATAGTCGGCGGTGGTGCGCACAGCAGCCTTGCACCCCTGATGGTAGCGGGTGCAGTACCACCGCCACTTGTTGTCCTTAGCGGTGTGCCTGCGATTGTAGAGATGCCCAGCAGCAAGCAGGAAATTACCACCACTGCCCATTCTTATGAGTTGCCCTGAAACAGTTATGAAAAACTTAGTTATGCTATGACAGTGTTGCATTTATTTACTTCCTATCTGAATGTAAAGAATTTTAAAATATTTACATGCATGGATATTTATGTGAAAAGTTACGAAGAATGTCTACCAACTAATGTTATTTCGTGAATTTTATTGCTTTAGATACATTCTTACTATCTGTTGCTCTCTGTTTTTAATGTATCTATGTATTGATCCAGAATATAGTTATCAGTGTGTCAAAGTTCATCAAAATCCGTCCAGCCGGTTAAACATTGAGTAACAAAAACTCAAATATCTCCACAAACTTTTACATTTATAATAATTAATGAAATTATTTCATAAAACAAAGTAGAAAAATAAATAACACAGATTATAAATTAAATACTGATGATTTTAAAGATTTATTTCTAAAATACTCAGAAGAGGTTTCAAAACTAATAATGTCATTGAAACACCTGTATCACATAATAATTGTGATCTTTGTATAAAACAAAAGCACCATTTAAACAATAACAAAAGTGCAAAATATAATAACAAACAAGCAAAGCAAGACACACTTTAAAAATATTTCATACATGCGACGTATTATTTACAATCACAAATATCAATAGTTAATTTATAAAACAATACTTTCCGGATTCGCCAACATTACAAGACAATACTTATAATACTACTTTCCACATTAATCAATACTACACAATGTAAAATATATATAAAATAATTATAAAACAATTTTAATATGATTCGCATGACCAGTAAATTTCAAAGCTCCTTTGGTAACATTACATTATCATTATAATAACAACGATTACATTATCTCAAACATTTAACGAAACTTACATTGATATTATGTACTTAGGTAATTGGAATGTGCAATAATACATTAAATATTATAAAAATATATTACATTTAGAACTATATGCAGTATTTTTTCAATAACACCTACCTAATAAGTTTCAATTGCCTGCTTTGAAAGTCTATCCATTTTTCTACCTATTCCGCAATGGGATAATGTATGTTCAAATACGGAACCCTAATAACGAAGGTGGTACTACATTGTACCTCCCTGAGGTCCCTTTTAAAGTTATGGAAATATAATAAAGTTCCATTAAATTCCAGCTTTTCATTAATATTTTATTTATTTTTACAATTTCTACATCAATAATGTAATTTTGATATTTCTTCAATAAATAGTTCAGAACTTCTCAAGGCACATTAAATTCTCAATAAAGTTTCTACTTCAGCAGAACGCACCGAAAGGTGAAATTTTAATTCCACGTAGTCCTTATTCTCTTAAAATATAAACTAGAAGATTTCCGAAAATTTTAATGTTGCAAGTTAATTACATTTCCCATAACACAGCTTTAACTTAACACTCCAAAATAAGATTCAAATAAAATAAGATTACAAACAATTACATTACAATTTTGACACTGACGACAGCAACTGACCGCAACGGCAGCTGATTTTGCTGGCTGGAAGCGGTAGGACGAGTGGTATCCTAATACATGTCATATTGTATGATATTAAAAAAAAAACCTATGAGATTGTATGAAAGTACATACGAGTACCAAGCGCGGCGACACTGTCGTCTGTCGCTGCGGTCATTCGTTGTCGCCGATCTCAAAATTGTACTTTTATCATAATTTAAACATTAACGCACTCATTGACCATCCAGCACTATACCCTAATTATTTTAACATTAGACAATTAAGATCCATTTTGACAAGGAAACACTTGGAAATAAACAAGGTGTCTACTTCCAGCAGGAAATAAACAGTAATGATTTTATGGTCGCTAACGATCCATAAGATGAACTCAAATGCTATTTGAGAAAAACCATAAAAATATTTTCGTGCCGTGGTGAGACTTTTGCCTAATGTTATATTAAAAGATTTCGCGGACGACAATCTTGTGACAAACGGAGATTCACGGAGTGTTCGGCGATTGTTGCTACAAAAATAATCGAATGAATCAACTATTATAATTACAGATATTCAAATCGATTCATTCGTCTTCACGAAAATACCATCAAGTGCAAATTGAAAATGACAACACAGTGCTAATAAACATTTAAAATTAATTTAACGTCATAGTTAACTCACTAGTTATTTCGTCATTTTCGATTGTCATTTAATTGTTTTTTGGCCGTGAAACTCCGTGCGTCAACGATTATTTATCATCGATTAAAAACGGTCGTCTGCGGTATTCCTAAATGAATCAGTATAGGTTTATTTTTAGGAAGAGATTAATAAATTCACATCAATTCCACAAGCAGGCAATGTTTATCCAGTAATTTAAACATGAGAGTGGAGTCCCGTAGTAGATACCACAATTCCATCTATAGTTACGGCAGAGGCTTTACATTTGTGTTTGTGTTTTTTGGCACACGTCCATCTTATCCTGTTGCCGACGAGCGAGCGCGAATGTCTGAAAAATTTGTGTCCTCCAATGTATATGTTTGTCGTCTCCCTGGTACAAAATCGGGCCCGAAGTAGCGACGCTACAAATTCTGTAAACAGTTATTACAATAAATTATGGTAGAATACAATCACTCACATATTTTAGAAATACTTAAATCTATTTACTAGAATGTAATTCCATAAATCGCTAAGATATAGAAACTATAATAATACATCGACCACAAACACAATAAAGAAGAATAAGTTCCAGAAGTTACAGGCACGTAACAGAACACATTTATCTGAAATTCTTGCATATCCTAGCTTGATTTATGTATTGTATTAGGTATAATATAGATACATTTTTTAATTACTTACTATTATTAGGCACTTTGGGCCGTACCACAAAAAAGATATACACGCGTTAAACGCCAATGCTACCAAAAATAATATGCACTTGTTTTAGCACTAACTTGTCTAAAACAAGTGTGTATTATTTTTGGTAGCATTCGCGTTTAACGTGTGTCTATCGTTTTTGTGGTAAGGGTGATGTTTCGTAATCAATTTAGAGTCTTAAATTTTTAATCAACAAAAAAATTGCTTCAATGTAATAAAACAGATTTTTTTTTATTTTTATTTATTTAAACTTCATGCAACAAATAGCACCCTTAGTAATATAGAGGCACAACTCGAAATTTTGCGTTTTTGGGTTTTGGCTCAATGTCAACTGTAACAGTTGATATTGAGCCATTTATCTCTTTCCATTTGCATCTTCCAGGGGACAAAAGTACTCATGCATATCAACAACTTTTATTAGGGCATCTGAAATAGCGAAATACAAGCATCCAGGGCCCCAATTCTGCTATTGCAATTGTCATAATCGTGTCAGAATGGTCTCTCAATGACATCGTTTTGACCAATGATGAAAGAGATAGTCTTACTCTAAGCCAATGACCGCTTAGATTTTGTCCGTTATGGTGTCATTATGACACCATTCTTACACAATTGCAATAACAGAATTGGCGCCCAGTTCTATACATTGGCAATTTTGTATAAAACAACAGTCTTTTCACCTGACTGCGCCAGAAGGAGGGTTATGCTTTTTAATATTTCATGACCAATGATTATAACGTCAACCCGTATTTAAAAAAAAAAACACGTAATTGTTAGTTTTATACTATATCGTGAAAGTCTTTAAAACATGTTTTTCTTTTCCAAAGCACAGAGGTACTTCACAAGTTCCACAAATGTAAATGGTGCTAGCAGATTTTTAGGGTTCCGTACCAAAATGGTAAAAAAGGAACCCTTATGGTGCGACTTCGTCTGTCTGTCTGTCTGTCACACCTGTTTATTTCAGCAACTACTAAAGCTATCGACTTGAAAATTTGGAACAGTTATAAAAAATGCTTGCCCAACTTTATTGCAGATGAAAAAAGTCAAAAAATATTTTTATTTTCATTGCCGGAGTGGGGGTCCGAAATTTTAAAGTGGGGTTACTAGGTCAAGTGATATATCATATGAAAGGGCTTGATTTGCACATTTCAAAATACATTTTCATGTTATTTTATGTCTCACAGTTTTCGACTTATATGATGAAAAATGTCTGAAAAAATACCATTCCCCCCCCCTTATCTCCGAAGTTTGCGGAGCGAAAAATCTGAAATAATTAGAGTTGATAGGAATTGACCCAAATATTGCACCAAAAATAAAACGATGTTCCTAACTGATACTACAAAACTGATACGGAACCCTCGGTGCGCGAGTACGACTCGCACTTGGCCGGTTTTTTTACTAGGCTACACAAGTAACATTTTTATGTTACTTGTGTATTGTCAGGTTTGTTTGTTATAGATTGACTCACGATTATTGCGGGATGTTTTTTTTTGAACCCTGCAAGAAATAAAGAACTGTTCGGATGACTCAAATTTTGAGAAGAACTGAAGCGTCTACGCAGCTAGACAAATGTCCAGTGCGAAGACTCTCTTACGTCTAAAAGAGCACAAGGTGCATTAAAAGAGTCCCGATGATTTAAGCGTCGTTCAGATAGACGCGGCTAGTGGCGGCCAGTACTAATTTTGACATTTGATGCTGTCATTAGTACTGACCGCCACCGCAGGTTGCGTCTGTCTGAACGACGCATTACAGTACATTTGCGACCCGCGCAGATGAACAATGGGATTATAAATGACATTGCTCCTATTCAACTTTCACTTACACACTGTTGCTGTCTATGCTCACACTCACTGAGGTGCGAGCGAGATGTGAATAGGAGCGACGCGCCGTTTTCGATCTCATTTTATATCCGCCTCATTACCAATCTAGCTGACTGATTTGTTTTCTTTTCAATTGACTTGTTTTATTTATTCTTATTCACGGTACTGTTACCTAAGTGTAGAAGAAAAACATTTTAAAACACACGTTACCAATCACGTTTTATTTTCATTTTTCGGCAACATATTAAATACATGCATTTGATACAATCTCTTTGACAAATATTTTAAATACACGACTAATTTTTATTTACCAGAAATTGAAATTAAAGTTATGCAGAAAGGCAAGAAAAAGAACTAAAAATAAATTGTTTATTAAAAAAATAATTTACTTCTATTTGTATTGTAGGGTTACCATTATAAATAACTTATAGTGTCATGAGTTCATGACATTTTATATAAGAGTATTTCTTATTTTTTACAAAAAAGTACTTTCAGTATATTTAAGCGTACGTGCACGTAGGTAAAAATATATTTTAATAATTAAAAAGTTTAGTATAAAATACCTGCATAGTTACTCTAAATAACACCAATATCTATATCTTAATAAAACTTCAGCTTGTTAAAATAAATATCTCAAAAAAATAAAATCTATAAAAAAAGTTTGCACAATGACGCTACGAACAATGGCTAGTTTAAATTATATATTTGACTAAAACTAAATAAGTTTCGAATACTAAATTAGCTTAAGTACATTGTGTACCTACTATGACATATAATATTATTATAGTTAGTAGAATAAATTATGTCGGGATTTACACCATGTACCTGTTTATTTTTGAGACTTCGTCTGCCAATAACATCTACCCACACGCAACAATCCACAGTTCTTCCGTGATCATGGCGCATGCAACTGCGCCGAAATATCGGAGTCTCAAAAATAAACAGGTACATGGTGTAAATCCCATATTCGCATATTCCCATCCACAATCCCATATTCCCATATGTTCGACATAGTTTATTCTACTAATGTCAAAAACCATGGAAATTTAAAACAATATATAATTATAGTCCTCCCCCGCCACCCACACGCACTCTTCATCCCTGTAACTTTGTGAACCTGCCACTGTGTTCCCCGTATAAGTCTAAATTTTATTAATAAGTACGTATAATTAATGTACACCGCTATGTAAATAGAGTCTGTTTAAGAACTCAATTTACATAGGTAAGTTACAAAAAAAAATAGTTTATAGCAGCACTGTAAAAGAATCTTAAGCTACAGATACTGACACACCATGCTGATACTGATGCTACCGTTTTATCTTTTAATATGATGCTATAGATGCTAGTGATTTTTGATTTCTCCTAAAATTCCTATGTAAACTGACATAGTGAACAGACTCTATGTATCTACACCTAGTAGTTTTGTTAGGTGAATACTTAATTATTATCGGTTTACCGAGTGTACCTCAATATACCTATATAAATCAGACCTAACGGTGCTCTTATACGAGCAATTTGAGTATTTAAATAGTTATTTGCAAGTTGCAATTATCTACAAGACAGCTGCGTCGCTGTACAATTATATATACGAAATATACATACCTACCTGAGAATAAGCAAGCAGTTTTTCGTCTATATTTTTTAGAACTTTTATACAGAATGATTGTGGTCAGTAAACTGAATGACATTGTCCAGATACGTGACGACCACAGCCCTGCATCCACTGTTCCTCTTCACGCACCGCCATGACGCTCGTCCCTCTCGCTCGTGACTTTTGTTGTATCGTTGATCGAGAAATACGAGGGTCTTGTTACCGAACCGATTGTCCACGAAATAAATATCTAGAAAAAAAATGGCATGTCATAAGCATCCATGTTGGAGTTATCTCGTCGTTGACGGTACCCCGGTAGTTGTTGTAGGTAGTAAAATGAGTCACACCAAACCACTGTTTAAAGTTCACGATTTAATTAGTTAATACGGGTTATGTTTGTCTAGTTATCTGAGTCGCACATTAGCGCGTGACGGAGTTTTTGTTACGACTGCATTTAGGTAATAATTAATTAATTGTATTGGAAAGTAAAATGATGATGTACGCGTAAACGTACTTTGCTGTATGAGCATTATTGGCTCGTACATGCTCCCGAGGGAAAGCTAAAACGTACTCAGATCACTAAGACTTGTGTTACAAGTTACATATAGATATAAATTGTTACAAAATATCAAAAGCAATCAAAACAATAAGCAAAAAATAAAGATTCTTAAATTAATAGTATCATAGTTCAAATCTTGTTCCAATTGCAGGTTGCGGTTGTCGTTTGTTCTTCAAATGTCCATCTCCTATTTTAGCGTAGGTAGCAATCTCCTCCAGTTCTAAATCTTCTATCCTCTCTCGAGTCTTTGTCGGAATTCTCTCTTGAGTCTTGTTTGTTTTTGGGGTATTGCTCTCCTTACGCGCGAGAAGATATCTTCTTATTCGCCATACTATAATAGCGGCGACGATTCCTCCCAGCAGCAAAGTGCTTATCGCGTAGTTGCCGATGTCGTGGATGCTGATGTCGTTGGGCAGGCTCTCTCGTCCCTTTTGAGCTGTTATTTGGTCGTCTAATAATCTGTGCTCATCCAATAAATTTAGTTTAGGTAGCACAATCTTTGTGTTTTTGAGCATATTCCACATATCATTTGGTGAGTCAATAGTAGGTACATCCAAAGTCATTCCAATCTTCGTATTGCTACTAAAAACATTGTGTGAGTATATTGTATCGTCTTTCTGCTGTAGTATGCAATCCTGACCTAGGGCAAGGAGCCCCGCCTTTGTAATAATTGTCGTTGTAATCCGATTCTCACATACTATGCGAGTCGTACACTCATTGATGCAGTTATACAGCCATATGTTTGGTCTCTGTAATTTTATCCATTGGTCAGCGCATTGTTGAGGTACCCAATCACATGTAATGTTATTTACGTTTTGATTGAGTATTTTAGCTTCGCAAGATGCTGCGGCTCCGTGCAAGTTGCTAATAGTTGTCGAGGCGTGGCAAATATGGTTGTCCTCCATCATTGTTGTACATTGCTGAAGATCAACTTCCTCCATCTGTATGTAGGTATTCTTTACGAAGTTCACTCCAATATACTTTGTTGTTGTCGCTATCACCTGACATTGGTTAATCGTGTGCTGCCTAGGTATAGGTATATTGCGATATAATGTATACTGGTCATCGCTTAATAACGGTATATGCAATTCGAAGAGTAGGTATTGTTCGGTTAGCCGGGCTTTTACATATATAATTTTATAAATGTTATTTACGTTAGCTTCATCGCTGTTTTTAATAGGTAACGTTAATCTTTTTGGTATAATGCCGGCAATGTAGTTGAGTTGTTCAGTTAATTGCTCCGGTGTGAATAGTGTCATATCGAGATGGCCTCTGTAAATATCTGTCAATGCATTTAGGAGCATTTGTTGGTTTCTTCTCAAAACTGAGATTAGTCATTTTTCTTTATGACGTTGTTTTCGGCCTCGATGATTAGTGTCTGGTTTCTTATTAGTTGTAATAAATATTGTTCGTTTGTTCTGATTTTTTGTATGTCCTGAGCGTATTTTGCGGCGAAATCGCTGTCAAGGACACCAAACAGGGCTCGTGCAAGATTCCCTACGCCGTTGACGTAGCCGCGTCGCCTTCGTTGTTTATGTTGAGACCGCAACAATATGTTGTATTCGTTCAACTGCTTCATTTCGAACTTAAGCTGTTGTGTCGTAGAATGACATGGCTCGTTAGGCATCGTGTCGCACAGTTGAGTTAAGCGATTCACGAATTTCTCGACCTTTACAGTACTTTGCCAGAATGTTGTCAGGTTGTAGTATACCAGAAGTTTCCATTCATCGTGTATAAGTTCAATATTTCCGACGGGGTCAAAGTACACTGGTTGGTTTTCAGCTAACCGTGTTATTTTAAAATGTTGCAGAGGTGTTGCGTCCACAAGATAGCGTTGTAAATGCTACCAGTAACACCATAAGCAAGCTGTTAACCCTTTTCTGGGTTTTATTAGTCCCTTTATTTTTCTTGCAGTGCTCAGTTTCAGGACTCACTTTCTGTGAATCAGTAGTTTCACTTGCCTCGTTTATAGGTAGCGGGGCTAGTTTAGTTATGGGTCTTTTTAGTACTCCATTTTGTGTCTTGAGCGTGACAACTCGGACTAAGTTGTCGCTGCCTGGGTGCAGCTCCACTACGCGGCCCATAGCCCACCTGCCTGGATGTAGATTAGTTTCTTTGACGAGAACTAGCTGCCCCTTCTGTATGTTTTCTTTAGTTTGTTGCCATTTGTTTCGGTTTTGTAGTAAATGAAGGTATTCTTTTGACCAACGATCCCAATAGTGTCGGCGCATGAGCTCAATAAGTTTCCAGTTGTTTCTGATGTCTATAGATTTGATTTCTTCAGGTTCATTCAGTGGTAGTGTGAGTGTCGGACTCCCCGTAAGAAAGTGACCGGGAGTAAGATAGTCCAAATCTTCCACATCCTCAGATAACGGACTCAGCGGTCTGCTGTTCATGCATGCTTCGATTTGAGTAAGAAGCGTTGCAAATTGTTCGTAGGTTAGCTTCTGTTGCCCGATTACCCGTTTCAGGTGTGTTTTCATAGAACGTACAGCGGCTTCCCATAAGCCTCCTGCAGATGGCCAAGATGGAGCATTGAAATGCCACTCGATTTGAAGATCGTTGACTTCTTTAAAGAACTCTGAAGACAGCATTGTTTTATATAGTTGGAACTCTTCGTTTAATACTCTTGCCGCTCCGACGAAGTTGGTTCCGTTATCGGAATAAATATGATTTGGGGTGCCTCTTCTGGCGCACATTCTTTTCAATGCTGCGATGAAGGTTTGCGTTGATAGGTCCGAAACAAGTTCGATATGTACTGCTTTTGTGCACATACATATGAATATGGCTATATAGCCTTTGCAGGTTTTTATTCCTCGGCCTTTGTTTATCTTTATATCCACATGACCTGTAAAGTCAATGCCAGTATGTGAAAACGGCCTGGATGGCGTGATTCTTTCTCTAGGAAGGTTGCCCATCAACTGTTCAGTTTGACTTGTTGCGTACCGACGGCATCGGATGCATCGCCGCAGTATCTTCTTGACGGTTCGATTGCCGCTGATGATCCAGTACTTGTTCCGAGTGTAAGCTAGCGTTAATCTGGCTCCACCGTGTAAGGTTCGTTGATGCGCCTTTTCAACGATCAGTTGGGTTAGTCTACCTTCTCCTGGGATAAGGATGGGGTGTTTAGTTTCCACTGGCAAGTTTGAGTGATTTAGACGCCCTCCAACACGTAGGATTCCATTTGCGTCCAAAAATGGGTTGAGTTTCAAAATGGTGCTCCTGTTGGGAAGTTTTCTACTTTTGTTGAGCGAATATATTTCATTTTCAAAATAATTTCCTTGCACTGATCTGATAATTATGCATAATGCGTTGTTAATTTCATGCAAGTTCAATTCAGCGAACTCAACTGACCTTCTTTTATTTTTTAATGCATCAGCGAAACGTATCACTAAGGCGAGTATTCTTGTAATACGATTTATGTTGCTGTGTCGCTGAAGTAATGAATTAATTAATTCATTTTTAATCGACATGGGTTCCGTACTATTAATCGTGTAACAGTTTGTTAGAATCCCCTCGTTTGTTGAATAAGTTTCTTTTGAGATAAGGGCTTGTGTTTCTTGTTCCTTAAGCCATTTAGGACCTTCCCACCACAGGGAAAAGTTGACCAGTTTTTGCGGTGGAAGTCCTCTTGTTGCACAGTCGGCGGGGTTTTCGTTAGTCTTCACGTAACCCCAGTTTATAGCCGGCACGATCTTCAAAATTTGTGTAGTTCTATTTGTTATATATTTTTCGTATTTATTCTGACTTCCCTGAAGCCATGCTAAGACTACTTTTGAGTCGGTCCAGCAGGAGATCCTTAGATCGTAATCTTCAAGGATCTTAGATATCCTTTCTAGGAGTTTCGCTAGCAAAACTGCGGCGCTTAGTTCCAACTTCGGTATCGTCGTTTTCTTTTTGAGTGGTGCCACTTTAGTTTTTGCTGCGAGTAATGTGGTTTCGTACGCGCCGGTGGCTGACGTAGTTCGGCTGTAGATAACGCATGCGTAGGCTTTCTCGCTCGCGTCACAGAAGGCTTGCAATTCGATCGCCTTATTGTTTTCGTTTTTAATCCATCTTGGTAAACTGATTTTGTTTATGTTTGGCAAATCGGATTTAATTTGTATCCATTCCCTTTTGATGTTATCCGGTACGTTTTCGTCCCAGCCAATGTTTTGCCAGTTCTCACTCCATAATTTTTGAAAAAGCATCTTTGCTTGGAGGGTCACTGGAGCCAACCAACCGAGCGGATCGTAGATCTTGCTTATCTCTGATAATAGCCTGCGTTTAGTGTATGTTGCATTTTTGTTGTTGTTCGGCGCTTCGCTAATAAAATGGAATGTGTCACTTGCGTCATTCCATGCGAGTCCGAGTGTTTTACTGAACTCTTGTTGCTTGAAGTTGAAGTCATTATTGTGACTTTTTTCCTTCCCCTGTAGTTCTTTGAGAATAGATGGTTCGTTCGTGGACCATTTCCGTAAAACAAAACCACCTTTCTTTAGTAGTTCGCTAAGCTCCTTTTGAAGTAACTTTGTTGATTCTATAGTATGGTGGCCCGTGATGGCATCATCCATATAGAATTCGCTTAGTAGCGCCTTTTGGGCCATGGGGAAAGCGTTGCCTTCATCTCTGGCCAGTTGTTGGAGAGTGCGCATCGCGATAAATGGTGCGACTTTGGTACCATAAGTTAGAGTACACAGCTGCATCTCTCTAAGTGGTTCTCTCATGGACTCTCTCCAAATTATTTTTTGAAGACATTGTTGATCTTGATGAATAAGGATTTGACGGTACATTTTCTCAATGTCCGCCGTTAGAACATATTTGTAGCTCCGCCATTTGATGATCAGAGATAAAATGTCCTTTTGTAGATTAGGCCCTTTTTCCATCAAATCGTTAAGGCTGTAGCCGGAGTCTGTTTTCATCGATGCGTTAAAAACAGCTCGAAGTTTTGTTGTTGTTGAGCACTCCCTTAATACGCCGTGGTGTGGTAAGTAGGCTTGTACTCGACTATCGGATTCTGTCACTGGTTTCATGTGACCTAATTCGATATAATCTCGGATGAATTGTTTATATAGTTTAGCGAAGTGTTCCTGTCTCGCCATTTTCTTTTCTAACTGAAGAAATTGCGCTGTAGCTTGAGGCTTCGAGTTGCCAAGGTTTTGTTCATAATTAGCGTTCATCGGCATCTTCACCACATATCGCCCGTTGCTTAATCGCTCTGTTGTTTCTGTAAAATATTTTTCACAGTATTCGTCTTTCGTTGTAAGTTCGGGCTCCGAAGCTATGTCTTCTACCTCCCAAAATTTTGTTATGTTATCTAGCTCTGTTAGAGTAACTAGACAGTTAAACTGCTTTGTAGCACCGCACAGTATCCAGCCTAATTTGGTCTGTTGCGCTACTGGCGAGTCATTTTTGTGTTTGAGTATTCCTTCTAGGATCACATCGGAGTAAATATCTGCTCCCAGCAGTAAATCGATTGGCCCCGAGATATTGAAGTCTGGATCAGCCAACTTGATGTTATGAAGGTGTGTCCAATTCGTCGTGTTGATAGTAGAGTTAGGCAGGTTGTTGATAAGTTTACTCATCACTAACGCTTCGGTTTGGAATGCATAATCAGAGTGGATAGATTTACATTCTAATTTAATCATCCCTTTGCTCGTGCCCATGATAGTTCCAACGCCTGTGATCGCAGCGTTCATTTTGGATCGGGGTAAGTTCAACCGTTGAGCAGCATTTTCTGTAATCAAGGTTACTTGAGAGCCTTGATCCAGTAATGCCCGAAGGATGACGTAATCTCCTTCTTTGTTCTTGACCCTAAGTTGAAGAGTCGTTAAGAGTATCTCCTGTTCCCCGTTGATGTGATTCGAAGATCGTTCAGCCACCGTTGATGTGGATGATTTTGATTGTTGCCCTTTCAGATTATCATCATGAAGAAGGGAGTGGTGTTTGAAGTTACACGTGCGGCATCTTTGCGTTGAGTTGCATTTATTTCCGCCGTGACTAAACAAGCAGTTTTTACATAATTTCAAGTTATTTGTTGTTTGATTTCGCGTTGCGACATCCATGTTCAAAAATGTAGGGCAATGCCTAAGCGCGTGATCGTTTTTGCAGAGTGGACATTTCCTCAGCGATGCATGGTAGGTTTTTGTCCACTTTTCTGAGTCTTTAAAGTTCGTTGACTTATAATATTTATGTTGGCTATTCGTTGAATAGTTTTGTTTCCCACCGCTCTTTTTGTTTCGCGATGTTTCCAATGTCATAAACTGCAATTCTAGGAACTCCATAAACTCCTTTATGTCTGGAAGCTCTCTTGAATGTTTCATGTTTTTTATGTAGTCACCGTAAGTGACGTCATCCAGTTTCGACGAAAGTAAGTACACTATAAGTGGTCCCCATACAGGAATATCGATGTCAATGTTCTCTAGGCCATTTAAACACTCTTTCGTAGTGTCGTACAGCTTTTTCAAGTTAGTGGAGTTCGATTTATCGATAGATGGTTGATTGAGAAGTGTGTCGACGTATGAGGTGAAAAGTAATCGCTTATTGTTGTAGCGATGCTGAATAATTTCCAGGCATGAGTCATAATTCTCAGCACTCACAGGAAGGTGTTTAATCAACTTTTCTGCTTCACCTTTTAATTTAGATTTTAGGAACTTCATCTTCTGCGTTTTATTGATGGTTGGATTGTTATGAATCATCTCAAAGAATAAATCTCTAAAGGAGATCCAATTGTTGAATGTTCCGTTGAACTCCGGCAATTCCATACGCGGTGTTGCTTTTTCGTAATGAGATGTCTCAAAAATCTTTCTGTTCAAGTCTTCCTTGAGGTCGTCGTAGACTTGTTCCCAATGATCGTATTTTTCTTCATAATCCTTATCGTTTCCTTGAAGTAAATAACTTAGTTCCCAGTGAATCTTGTCGATAGATTCCCACTTAGATCGCAATATGTTTAGTTGATCTTGCAATTGCCACTTCTCGTTCAAGACATCCAGATTAGTCTTGGAGACTGCTCTCTGCAAGGCGTTGAAGTTACACATTTGATTACGTAACAGCGTTGATAAGTGCTTGTCCGTTTCATCTACGATTTGTTGGTGTACTCCAGTTGTCCCAAATTGCGGTGTTCCGGGAGTTTCTTGTATTTTCGGTTTTGATATACCCGAAAAACCAGGTTCGTTTATCAACTTATTTCGTAGTTGATTCATAGATTGCATTGTTTCGTCGAACATGCTTCTTGTTATACCGAAAATGTCCTGCTTAAAGTAGTCATGATCCCTCTTGGTAGGCTCATACTTCTTTAAGATCTCGTGGTTCGATCGAAATTCATCCCAGAGGGATTGTAATGCTTCGATTCGCTTGTTAAGGTAGTCTATAGTTTTTCTACTCACAGCATCCTTTTTGTAATTACTTTGAAGCGCTTTGATTCTCTCGTAGCTACTTTGTTGCTTAGTTATAAGTTCCACAAATTCGAGATAGTCTTCTGTCGACATTGTTTATGCCTAATGGCCGTCAGTGGTTGGTATTATGTACTCACGAAGGTTTTGGAGTTGAAGCAGCAATGGACGTTATCCCTGCTGATTGTTTCTTGTTTGAAGCAGTAGACGTAATCTCCGCTTTTTGTTTCTTTGTATGCAGCAGTAGACGTAATCTCCGCTGGTTCGTTAGTGACAGACGCTCAGTGTAGCTCTCCCTCCTTTACGTCATGTGCAACGTCTCAATGCTGCTGGTTAGACCCGCTTCTGGGAAGCCAACAGCACCGATTTGCTAACGTAACTGGGATATACCACGCTAAGCACTGCCGATGAGGAGACACGACGATTCAAGAGATGATATGACATCCGGCTCGAAGGACCAAAAGATGTTGGAGTTATCTCGTCGTTGACGGTACCCCGGTAGTTGTTGTAGGTAGTAAAATGAGTCACACCAAACCACTGTTTAAAGTTCACGATTTAATTAGTTAATACGGGTTATGTTTGTCTAGTTATCTGAGTCGCACATTAGCGCGTGACGGAGTTTTTGTTACGACTGCATTTAGGTAATAATTAATTAATTGTATTGGAAAGTAAAATGATGATGTACGCGTAAACGTACTTTGCTGTATGAGCATTATTGGCTCGTACAATCCACCTTATAGTATTGTAGCTAATATAATGATCGTGATTACCTATATAGGAACGACAACAAATCGGTCGATACAACATAATCATAATAACAGTACCTAAAGGAATTACACATATTTGTTGAAATTTTCACTTTGCATTTTTCAATTTTATTGTGAAAATTAAAAAATTGTGTTTTAGAAGGTATATAAATAAAATCATTATTTATATTTTTCATGATATAATACTGCTAAAAAGTTACGGAATGCTACATAAAAAGTTAATGATACAAGTATGTAAAGCTAAGCTAATTTATAAATACAAAGAACTGTCATGATCGAAGATCACAGCTAGACGACTTGGAACGCTTATGGAAATATACCTTATCATAAAAAGTACTAAATACATTGACACATAATTTTAAACCATTCACTACACTATTGAGATCGCTAGGAATAAAAAAATCTTACGAAATAGGCACATTTCCTAACAAAATAATAGTTTTTTCAATGTTTACTACATTAATAATGGTCTAATTTTTACTAAAAGTACACAGTAGATGCCCCGCCGATTTCAAGTATAACTAAGTATAGCAAATGATATAAACGATGATTATTTAAATGCATAAATTGATAATATTTTTATCAATCAATCTATCTCTATACACAATTAGTGCCATTCAGTTTAGTAATAATATGACTAGACTAATGTATTAATTATTCTAAGATTTTAATAGGGAAAAATAAAAGGATATATATAGTACTGATGTTTTATATTTCTCACACCAGTACTAAGATGACTATTAATATTATCTCATTACAATTTCATATTTAACAGTGCCTGTAGTGAGCGAATCAATTATTTGGTTATACAGGGTGTCCCACGGCTATGCCACATGGAGGGAAAGTACCTACTTTAAATATTTGAGATAGGAAGTTTTGCTTCAGACTTCACTTTATTTTTAAAATGAAGTAATACTGCATTCAAATATTTTTAAAAAGTTTCTTTCTTCATCTGGGTATCGAACTAACCAAATGTGAAAAAGGAACATCCTGTATTTTTATGATACCGATCGAAAGAGTTCATTGTCAGGATAAATTCCTTCTAAGTAACATGGTATCCTAAATTTAAGGAACACCGTAATATTTTAACTTTTTTCAAATTCGCCTACTGTCTAGCTCACTGCAAAAGTGCAAAGATGCATTCAAATAGTGCTTTTATTGCATTTATCATGCACTTATAAGGAAAATAGTGTAAAGAAGTACTTATTACTAAATAATCAAAGCTATCTATGAAAATCGACACAAAAAAATAATATAATTATTTTTCTAAACTAAAATGTAAGTTTTCACCATGTTATTTTAATTTAAGATACTATGTTTATTAGAAAGAATTAATGCTTATAATTAACCCTTTCAATCGGCATCATAAAAATACAGGATGTTAATTTCTTCACATTTGGTCGGTTCAATTCCTAGATGAAGCAAGCAACTTTTTAAAAGTCTTTGAATGCAGTATTACTTAATTTAAAAAATAAAGTGAAGTCTCCATGAAGCAAAACTTCCTATCTCAAATATTTAAAGTACTTTCCCTCCATGTGGCACAGCCGTGGGACAACCTGTAGAATAAATATCAGAAAGGTAAATTTTTGTTATTAATAATTTCTCGTTCGAGAATGATAAATTAACGAGAGCGATAATATCGTCCGAGAATGATAATTAACGAGAGCGATAATCAATATTATATTGAGATATTAATGATTATGAAAATTTTTGAACTGCAAAACTTCATCCTTCACCGTGATGACAGACGCTTTACACCCCTGTCTTTTCTTCCCACACCTCCAAAAAGATTTATCCTTCACTTGCCTATATCTTTTGTATTTGACGTCACCTAAAACTAAAACGCTTTGCTCCCCGGACTTTATAAAGAAATGATGCTTGTCTGAAACGGAAAAACATGAATATGAACTATTAATACTTTACTAGGTATACGATTCAATAGCATCAAGCTTCTAGAAAAAAAAGTTAATTCCGTGCAATTTGTTTACAAAATTATTCTTATCTGTCTTTTTCTGAGCTAAAATTAGTTTTAGTGTATTTTAATTAAAATAAGTTATTTTTCAATTAATTTATTTTATTTTTTCTAATTACCAGAACATCAATATTATTAAATCAAGTGCATATTTTTTCAAATATTGTTTATCAATCACCATTAAAATATTTTTAATTAATCTTAATTTTAAGGAATTATTATACGTTTATTTTTTTAAATTAAATACTTATTTTAAAACCTTTATATTTTTGTCTTGTCAAATTACAAAATATATGAAATTAGGTATTAAATATCTAAAATACGGACATATTCTAGCAATTACACTTTCGGTATACCGGTATACTACATAAGCGAGATTCTACTATATATCTCAATCATAACTATTATGTTAGTACCTACTATTATCCATATATCTATTACGTGTCTCACTTTAGGCGACATTTCTCAAACCATTATACTCATCATTATACATGCAACTTTTAATATAGGAATAACCCTAAATTGGCGAAAAAACAATCAGCTGTTCAATACATTTTGTGTTCACATAAATCCACAACATGTATAGAACAGCAGATTTTTTACGCGATTCCAGGGTTGGTCCAATATTAAAAGTTGCTCACAATGATGAGTATAATGACCCCCTTTAAGGAATGTGGCATAACCGGAGTCACGCTGTATATACTATTTCTTTAACTATACTTATATATAGGTACTTTTCATTTTAAACTAACCCCTTACCTATAGAGGTAAAGGGAGTTAGTTTAAAACGATTACAATATTAATCTTAAAATTATGGTGATCACATTCACTAATAAAAACCTCTTACCTAATTATATCATAAAGCTCAATTATTTTAATAAATATTAAACGCAAAAAGAGCAAAGGAGAGGGTGCTCGGAGTTTTTTTGCGCGATCGAAACAGAAATGAGAAGATCCGCAGGAGAATCAATGTAACTGGCATAGCCCGAAGAATTGCCAAACTTAAGTGGCAATGGACAGGGTCGAAATGTTCTGGAGGGGCGACCGTGTACCAGAAGATGCAGCGAGGGTAGGCCTCCCACAAGGTGGACCGATTAAGAGAGGCATAAGGCCCCTGATGGCCGTACACTTTAGGGTTGGGGTATATAATAAAATATGTGCATTGTAATAATTATTCTTCCAAAATATACCTACGTTGTAAACTAAAATGAAAATTAATGATTATGCTCATTAGTTCTCTTCACGATGTTCTGAAAGATGGTGGTGACAGAAGCCTTGCAACCGTGGGACTTACGCTTATTACATCTCCACTCGATTCTGTGTTTTCTTTGTCTTTTCTTATGGAACTTATTGTTGTTTACCATAAGAAAACAGCCTCGGCTTGTCTGCATCAAGTAATCTAAAAAACAAATAATTAACTGTTAGAAAAATTTATAACCAACCCACACTGAGCCTGCGTGGTGGATTAGGTCCACTCCCTCTCACAGAGAGAAGGCCAGAGTCCCAACAGTGGGAACATAAAACAATCTTAAAATATAGGGTATAATAATAAAAATGGGGACAATAATGAAAATATAGGGACCAATGACGTTGGCAAGTGTGCAGGGACTGTAATGTTAATTAGATCACTTTGACAAATCTCTGTTTGTCTAATTTGTATATTTAATGAAAATACATAAATAATACATTAATAAGTAATAAATAATTATTTAAACTATATAAAGTATTAACAATAATCTTTGGATTATTTGGTACAAAACAGTTTCAATGTTACAAACAGTTAAAAAAAAAAAAAAAAAAAAAAAAAATGTTACAAATAATATTTAGGGCCAAGTTCACCGACAAGGTAACAGTCAGATAAATTAAAAACGGCCGTTTAACATATTTTTGTCTATACAAAATGTCATGTTAAATGGCCGTTTTCAATTTATCGGACTGTTATCTTGTCGTTGAACTTGGCCTTTAGGCGGATAAATGAGATAAACATAGGATTCCTTACAATAATTTGTAGTAGTATTATAGTACAGGCGCGAATACCGCGAGTCGTCGGCGAGCCGTCGCGTCGGCTAATCTATCTTGATATTATAAAATGTATTATATAACACACGACATAAGGCCCTAATTTAAATGACTAGTTAAATGCTATACTGTAGCGGTGCCGTTACATGAGTGATGGCCATAACCCTACACATAGGTACCCGTATTTCAACTGAAGATCTAAAAACATTTCAATTTTAAAGAAAAATTACATCGAATATAACAGTTCATCTATTTAATAAATCAGCCGTATTACTTTTTATTATAACCAAAACTCGTATAATCAGGATCGCAACTATGATTATGTTGCTCGTGATGACGTACAATTCTGTCTCTTATAGTCACAATATTCGCCTTACAACCTAGCGAGCATCTTTTTGAACATCTCCATTCAATCTTCCAGCCCCGTTCCCTCTCGTTGAAGTATTTGTTACCCTTTACTACAAGCATTTGTTTTCCCGTTCTGCTTCTTAAGATTAATCCTTCTTCCACTTCTACTTGTTCGTCATCTTCGTCTTTTTCTTCGTAAACTACTTTGTCTTTTTCGTTTTTTTGTTTTATTTCTTCCTCTGTTTCCTTGTCTCTTGCTTCATCGTTCTTCTGTTCTACTTTTTTCTTAATTTCCCCTTCTTTGCGTTTTGCTTCATATTGATTCTGTGCTATTTCTTTCTCCGCCTCTTTTTCTTTGTATTTTGCTTCTCCTTTTTCTTGTTTCATTTGTTTTTCTTTTTCTGTAACAATACGACCAAATTACTTTAAATAACGCAAAGTTAAGGTGCAGTGTGGGTCAGGGAAATGATGGATACACTAAAGTTACCTATACAGGTTTTGTTTGTAGGTAATCCTTAACATTTAATTAATAAAACACTAAAATTTTCAGAATTCACTGCATTGCAATTCAATTCAATTTCTAATTTAGACTTTTCACGATAATTTCAATAGAAAAACAACTTGTTTCGGTTAGTCCTCAGAATATCATCCAGTGTGCACCTTAATCTATGTAGTTGTATAATAGATAAGCATGACAAAATTAAGAAAAACTTTAACTAAAAATAAAGTGATTATTTTTTCACTTTCTGATTTGAAAGGCGGAGTTCCCGAACGCGCTTTCTATATATATAATTATCAAGTTGCCTTTTTGTAGGCAATTTCATACTACCCATGTTTCTTAGAGCATGTAAAATGGCTTTTGGCTTGAAACGCAGGTCTAATAGTTTGTCGATTTCTCTTTTGGTTAGTCTATTGATACCGCAGCCTTTTGGAGCCCCAATCTTATCATGATCATGATCAACATCCTTAAAAACCCAGTGTTGGTTTGGTCTTCGTTTGTTTTTTGGCGTCTCTTCATCTTCGGATGTCGATATATATGAACGATACTTTCTAACTTCGTCTTCATTTGAACACTCACGACTCGCTCGTAACTGGTTCATCTCTATAATAACGCGTTAAATTATCAGTTAATCTTTGGTTAAAAAAAAACAGTCAAAATAATAAATTGGTTTATATAATAACTCGTTTATCTTTTTTGCTGTCCTGAATGAGCTACCTCAGTAGGTAGCTAGAAACAGTTTTCTTAACTTTCTTTCTTAATTTTACCCTGTTTTTGAACACGTTTGACAGATTTCCATTCACTCTATTGTGAATTTGTGACCCGAGCGTATCAGCTTTTACGGGCGGGAATTGCGTAAATCGATGAAATTGGGTCTTACTCTTATGTCTATAACCGAATTATTACAGATAACGAAAAGTTTATATGCAGTGCGTGTCATGGTGATGATGATGGACACTGTAAAGTTACCTGTGCAGGTTTTTTTTTGTGGGTAATCCTTAACACTTAAATAATAAAACACAAAAAATTTCAGAATTCACTTACTTTCGTAATTCAATTCAATTTCTAATTTAGAATTTTTCACGATAATTTAAATACAAAAACAACTTCGTTTCGGTTAGTCCTCAGAATAACATCCAGTGATGTAGTTTTATAATACTTAAGCATAACAAAATTAAGAGCAACTTAAACTAAAAATAAAGTGATTATTTTTTCACTTTCTGATTTGAAAGGCGGAGTTCCCGAACGCGCTTTCTATATATATAATTATCAAGTTGCCTTTGTGTAGGCAATTTCATACTACCCATGTTTGTTAGAGCATGTAAAATGGCTTTTGGCTTGAAACGCAGGTCTAATAGTTTATCGATTTCTCTTTTGGTTAGTCTATTGATACCGCAGCCTTTTGGAGCCCCAATCTTATCATGATCATGATCAACATCCTTAAAAACCCAGTGTTGGTTTGGTCTTCGTTTGTTTTTTGGCGTCTCTTCATCTTCGGATGTCGATATATCTGAACGATACTCTCTAACTTCGTCTTCATTTGAACACTCACGACTCGCTCCTCGTAACTGGTTCATCTCTATAATAACGCGTTAAATTATCAGTTAATCTTTGGTTAACAAAAAACAGTCAAAATAATAAATTGGCTTATATACTCGTATTTATTCGTTTATTCTATTTGTTTTCATAATTGAGCTACTGTTAATTTTTATGAAGCTTGAATTTTTTTTGTTGCATACTTTATTTCGCTGTTTAATATCTTCGTCACCCGATTTTATTCTTATATCTTGTGGAGTAATCTACCTTTATAATGTGATGTTTCGCCGGAGTATATTTTATACCTTACCTAACCTTATATTAAGAAACTTACTTTATTTTAAAATGTATTTAAAATAAAGTAAGTTTCTTAATATAAGGTTAGATTTATATGACATACCCAAAACTTTATTGCACTTAGTGTCAAATAGGCATAAGAATAAAAAAAAGAAACTTAATCGTTACTTAGTTTTATTGCCGAAGGGAATTTTACAATATTTTTTTATTAAGTAGGTACCTACAATCTTTTGAAATTTTCATATACTTCAATAAATTATGATAGTATTAGAGACTATCAGCAATGTCCTTACACGATAATTACCAATTTTATTTGTTATTTTTTTCACAATAAATAGAAAAATGATAATAGGTGTTTAGTAAATTGATTATAAACAACACTTTACTTTAACACGTCAATATTAAAAAAAAGAACAAGATGAAGTTGTTTTGTCGACTATCTCTGAAAAGAAACACCGAAACAAACTCAAGGGCTCTTTTAAAGTTATTATGATCATATTATGTGAGAGCCATGCAGAGTATTGTCTATATTTGGGACCTATCTTAGGATGATGATGATATCTAGGATGCTACCCTAAACTATGTAGTTTTATAATACTTAAGCGTAACAAAATTAAGATAAAATTAAACTAAAAATAAAGTGATTATTTTATTCACTTCCTAATTTGAATGGCGGCGATGTTCCCGGACTCGCTTTCCATATAAATAATTATCAAGTTGCTGTTTGGTGGGCAATTTAATCCTATCCATGTTTTTTAGAGCATCTAAAATGGCTTTTGGCTTTAAACGCAGGTCTAATAGTTTATCGATTTCTCTTTTGGTTAGTCTATTGATACTGCGGTGTTTTCGAGTCCCAATCTTATCATGATCATGATCAGCATCCTTACAATAAGCTAAAACATCCTGGTTATTTTTGACATATAATAAGTAAATTTCTGCCGCACACTGTGGTCCTCTTGTTTTAACTTTATTACATCTGTAATACTGTATTAGGCCGCGTCTAGTTATATGTTTGTTATTCGGAGACCAAGTATTTTGTGCTTTCACAAAATTTAATGCTTCCATCGAATTTGAGAATTTTTCCAGAAAAACCCAGTGTTTGTTTCGTCCTCGTTTGTTTTTTAGCGCCTTTTCGGATGTCGATGTTTCTGAACGATATTCTTGATCTTCGTCTTCACTTGAACACTCACGACTCGGTCCTGGTAACTGGTTCATCTCTATAATAATACGTCAAATTATCAGTTAATCCCTGGTTAACAAAAGCAGTATGTACAAAATAATAAATCAGTTTACATATTTATTCGTTTACTAGACTTTTGCCCGCGACTCCGCGTCCGCGTGGACTACAATGAACTGACCAGTTTAAATGACCTCCGTAGTGTAAGTTGGCTAGTACTACCAAGAGGTCAAGCTGTATCTCTGGTTTTTTTCAGCAGAATCAGATGAAACGTGGCTTAGATTTTAAGTTGGACCATAAGCTATCGAACTGTGAAAACCACATCAAAATCCGTTCAGTAGTTGTCGCGTGATGCGCGCACAAACAGACAAACAGACAAAAATTCAATAAAAAATCTTATCGGGTATAGTTACCCTATCCCGACTGTTTTTTCTGAAATATCTTCAATGTACAGACACGGCACTTTTACAATTTTATAATAGTATAGATTCTAATTGTTGTCCTAAATGAGCTACTGTTTCTTAACTTTTATGAAGCTTAACGTTTGTAGCCTACTTAATTTATTCGTCGCAAACATTTTAAAAGGTTTAATTTTTTTTTTGTAGCATACTTCATTTCGCTGTTTATATCTTGGTCACCCGATTTTATTCCTTATATCTTGTGGTGTAACCTACCTTTATAATGTGGCGACTTGCCAGATATTTCATAATATCATTATTTAGGTACCTACTTAATTTTTAATATTGGTGACTAGATTCCATCGCTTTATTAACGAAAACTTAATTGCACTCAGTGTCAAATAGGTATAAAAAAATAAACTTAATTGATACTTACGTTTTATTGCCGAAGGGAATTTTAAAATATTTTTTATTAGGTAAGTACAATCTTTTGAAATATTCATATTCTTCAATAAATTATGATAGTAGGTATTAGAGACTTTCAGTAATGTCGTTACACAATAATGACCAATTTCATTTGTTCTTTTTTTTTTCAATAAATAAAAATATAAAAATAAATTATAATATTCAGTAAATTGATAATAAACAGCACTTTAACAGATCAATATTTAAAAAAAGAACTTGATGAAAGTTTTATCCACTATCTCTGAAAAGAAACACCGACACAATTGACGTGCTCTTTTAAAATTATTATGATCATATTGATCATATTATGTGAGAGCCATGCAGGGCATTGTCTATATTTTGGGCCTATATCTTAGGCATCACAGCATCAATTTTATTGAAATAAACATAATTTACTTTAAATAAATAATAGATACCTATCCACGACCATCATGGTATAGTGCTAATAGTCCTCTATAGGGCGACTTTTTAATCACCCTCCTTTAAATATTTAGATCTTTGGTAGAAATAATAAAATACGTGATTATTATTTTAGTATCACTCAGTTCTAAAAATATTAAAATCAATCACACAGTTGTCTAGAAATACACACACGGGCCGATCGCGTAAGGGCGCTTGTAGACGTCCGGTTTTTTTACCGGACAACGGACCAATTTTTTACCGGATTCGCGGTGGTGTATGGTTTATATCCGGTGCGTGTACACACATTCATATGTGTGTACACGCACCGGACATTGGTCCGGCGAACAATTTACGCCGGATTCATTATAAACCATACAATGGTAAAAAATCGGTCCGATGTCCGGTGAAAAAAACCGGACGTCTACAAGCGCCCAAATTCCTTCCCGCTACATTTTTGGGGTAGGTATTATTTTACGTTTGACTTAGCGTCTTTGATTGGAGGGTAATTAAAAAGCCATTTTGTATAGATAACTCCATCCCTCACTCATACTGGCACAAGTATGAAAATAACTTTATAGTACGGCTCCTAAGCGATGACGCTTTACGCATGATTATGATCCTCTCGTTGCCTGATAATGATGTTATTAATCGTCATCACGAACGCCTGGCAGCCGGTGGTCTTCTTTACACATCTCCACCTGGTCTTTGGACCCTCGTTTTGATGAACAGTATATCTATTTAATCCGACGTATAAGCATCGCTTGCCGTAGAGTGTTGTCCCGAAATAGGCTGCAATTATAATTGGAATTTGAAATAAAATGTTTTATTACGAGGACAAAGAAAAATTTAGTTTTTAGTTTCAAATATTATTTTGGGATGTAATCGTTAACAAGTCTTATTTTAATGCTCTCCTTTAAAGGTGCAAGTTACTGACCGAAATTACCTCAATGCGCACAACACTGCAAAATAGTTCGGTACCTACCTATAATTACAAAGCGACTGTATGTACGTTTCTTCGCTTTTCTTTATGCATATAAAAAATAGTCATAAAATAATTTTGAGAATATCTGTATTTTTACTTAATTTAGGTAGGTACTAAAAACGTTTTCTAGGACTTTTTAAAATATCAGCAGCGATAAGAAAGTTCTGCTACGAGTTCGTTACGTCTACAGTAACGCATATGAGTAGTAACGCAATAGTGCTATTTAGCATTGAAGCTTTAGGCAATGTAGAATAATGTAGATATAGGTAGTTACCTCAGATCATAGAAACAAGGGAGATGTGCCAAGGTGCTATTGAGCTTGATACTTTAGTTTGGTCATTTTGAACGTAGTACAAAAGTACACGCTGGCGACGAACCGAACACGATCGATGATATAAATACAGTGTTTTAGTTTAGTGCTAGTGTTGAGTGACGATTAACAGTGTTAGATTGAGGGTGTGCGGAATCATTAATGTGTGGGAGATCTTTTTATTCACAAGGAGCGCTTGTAATCGTGTCGAAAAATTTACTAAAAGTGGGAACAGTTTTTCCCGTACTAATTTGCTATGATGGCATATCTCTTTGTTTCTATGATCTGAGGTAGTTACTGTGTGACGGAATTTTGGGAATTAAATGGAAAGATGGATTATACCATTTACTTGAAAGCAAATACAAGTGCTTTTGACACTGATTTTGGAAGCAGTAAAAAACCGTATAACGAAAACATCCTTTTTAATTTTTAATAACAATAAACTGGTTATTGGTATAAAAATAACGTGCGATACTAATTTGTATGCATAAGTAAAAATTACAGTGATATTCCATGAACAGGTATTATTTGTGATTGTGATAATTCTTAATGCTATAAATGGTATTGTCCAAAGTGACCACGTGTGCTGGACAGTTGTATATTTTCTTGACACATCTCCACGTTACCCGCCTCCCTTTCCGGTCATTTCGCATATTGTACCGGTGCCCGCCGACCAGGATTACCGGTTTCCCTTGTTTACTCGTTTCAAAAACTGCCTCTAAAAATAATAAAATGCATTTTTTTATTAATAACTAAGATAATAAAATTCAATACGTAGACACAGATATTTTTATAATAAAAAAAAAACAATTTTATTTAACGATTTTATTGTAACATCATTACATCACATATTAATATTATAACTAGTTAATAATGTAAAGTGGTATTTAACCATTTTCGTATACTTAATTAGTCAATAAACAAAAAATATTTAATTCGCCAACATTTGTTAAGTAGCGCTGAGTTGCAGAAAAGGTCATTAAGTTTTAAAGGAGACGTTAACGAAACAAACAAACAAACTCCGCCAGGCAGCACGACATTTATGTCAGAAATTCGCATTCGCCAAACGGAGGTTCGCAAAACGCTGCGTAATCTTGACGTGAACAAGGCCAGTGGCCCAGATGGTATTCCAGCTATAGTTCTAAGGACATGTGCGCCTGAGTTGTCTCCTGTGCTGACACGCCTCTTTCGTCTCTCTCTTGAGACTGGTCGAGTGCCGAAATCGTGGAAGTCTGCAAACGTATAACCCGTGCCCAAAAAGGGTAGCCGAGCCGACCCTGCCAACTATAGGCCCATTTCGGTTACGTCCATACTCTGTAAGACAATGGAGCGTGTACTTAATACCAGGCTCCTAACGTACCTAGAAGCTAATGACCTCCTCAGTGACCGCCAATACGGATTCCGCCGAAATCGGTCTACTGGAGACCTTCTAGCGTACGGCACTTACATATGGAGTGAGGCCATCGAGAAACATGGGGAGGCGCTCGCCGTTTCCCTAGACATCTCAAAGGCTTTCGACAGGGCAGGAATGACGGCCTTATTCGTAAGCTTTCTTCATATGGCTTGTCCACCGGTTTCGATACGTGGATAACGGACTTCTTGAGGGACCGCTCGATTCAAGTGGTCATTGATGGCTGCTCGTCCGATCGAATGGCTATTAATGCGGGTGTCCCCCAGGGGTCAGTGCTCTCTGCGACGCTCTTTCTGCTGCATATCAACGACCTGCTAAAGCCCAGAACCTTTGGGTATGCAGACGACAGCACTGTCGTAGAGAGCTACATAGCCAACGCACGGACCGGTGGACCTCAAATCCAGTCTCTGAGAGAGGCCATGGTCGAGCGCTTGAATTTGTCCCTTAAGGCAGTCTCCGATTGGGGCGATGCCAATCTGGTCAAATTCAATGCAGCTAAGACCCAGGCGTGTCTGTTCTCTGCCAAAATGACGCCATTCCAGCTGGCTCCTACTTTTCGAGATGTGTCTATACCGATAACCGATCGCCTTGAGCTCTTGGGCGTAACTCTGACATCAACCCTCAACTTTGGCTCCTATATTGAGTCCAAAGCTCAATTGGCTGCTAAATAACTGGTTATCCTCTCGAAGGTGCGGCGGTACTTCACGTCGGAACAGTTGCTTCAATTATACCAAGCACAGGTTCGTTCGTGCATGGAGTACTGCTCGCACCTTTGGGATGGCACAGCAAAGTATCAGCTAGGGCGTTAGAGTCTATTGAGTAGCGTGCCAAGAAGCTCATTAACAACGACTCCCTTGTTCAGGCCAAGCTCCAATGTCTTGAGCATCTGCGCAAAGTTGCTAGTTTATCGGTTTTTTACCGGATACATTTCGGAGAGTGTGCTTCAGATCTGCATGATCTAATTCCCTCCTGCCCTTTCTTCTATCGGACGGCCAGAAGCACCACAAGGCGCCATCGGTTCATGGTAGATATGCCAAGAACCCGAACAAAGCGCTTTGATTCCACTTTCATTGTGAAAAACGCCAAGCAGTGGAATGCGCTGCCCGAGTGGGTGTTTCCCAACAGTTACAATCTGGGTATCTTCAAGTCACGAGTGAATCGGTTTCTTCTAGGCAAGCGTGCTCCATCGTAGACCGCATCATCGCTTAACATCAGGCGAGATGGCGGTCAAACGCAAGCCATCGCCAAGCCATCGAATATAAAAAAAAAAAAAAAAAAAAAAAAAAAAAACAAATTGTATGGGTAATGCCTCCATTAAAATTTAATTATCTTTCTGCAACCGACCGTAGGTCTCACATAACAAAATAAATGTCGAATAAATAAGAATGATTAGATGCACTTCTCTGAATTAAAAATATCAACCTAACAAAAATCTAACTTTCCCAAAAATAAATCACAAATTCTTCAATATATTTTATTACTTCGTAAAATTATTTCTAAATTCGTGAATAATTTTTAGACTCAATGATTGTGTTCACCCTTAATTTTTAATACGGTATTATTACATAAAAGTATGGTCACTTTGCACCCGTCACGCCTCCTCTTACAAACCCAGTACACTTTGTCACCCCTCACTTTATTTCTGCTGTATTGTACACCTTCATATACCAGGGAAAATCCGCCACGTTTATTGATCACGTAACCGAAGCCTGAAAAAACCCCAAAAATAAAATAAACACTTACGGCCGTACCACAAAAAAGATAAACACGTGTTCAACACGAATGCTACCAAAAATAATACGCACTTGTTTTAGCACTAACTTGTCAAAAACAAGTGTGTAGGTATTATATTTGGTAGCATTCGCGTTTAACACGTGTTTATCTTTTTTGTGGTAAGGGTGTTAAAATCAAAATTTATTAGTGTAACAAATTCGATTTGTCATAGCAATATCTGTGACAGTCGTTACGGGTAGTCAGGAGCCCGAAAGTCTGACAACTGGTCTAACATTCGAATACCGGTATTACCTAATACATAGTTGGGTTGTGGAAGTCAGATGGCAGTCACTCCATGTAAAATATGTAGTGATATTCAGCCGCAACTAGTGAGGCTGGAAATCCACCCCAATCTATTTTGAGAAAAGGCGGATGATGAAGTATTAATAAAAGATCGAGGATTGATATAATACTTATTATAATAGCTTTAGCGGAGTCATTTTTGTTAGCTATGGCAAGTTGGAATTCAGCATCTATTTTTTAGGGTTCCGTACCTCAAAAGGAAAAACGGAACCCTTATAGGATCACTTTGTTGTCCGCCGTCAGTCAGCGGACCATAAGGGGAGCTATCTGCTCATAGATGACACCACTAGAAGTATGCAGTAGCGCCATCAATGATCATATTTCGGAACCCTTAGGGTGCGAGGCATACTCGCAGTTGTCCGGTTTTTACAACTTCAACGTCTTTAGTGGTACTAACAGGCAGAATAATAAGGTTTACTTTTGCCGCTGATATTTTATTTGTCCTTCTTTCTGACGCTTTCTAGTCGCCTGCGTTCTTTCTTTTGATCTGAGTCTGACCTTCATTTTCAAGTCCTCATCTGCCTCCATTTTCCTTTTCATACGTTTTCTTCGTTTTTTATCACGTTCCCTTTCCCGACGGAGATGATCTGCATACATTTTAGCATTTTCTTTTAGTTTTCTCCTATATCTTTGCGCAGCAGTCTCTTTCCGTTTTTCTGTCATAATCAGAGCGAAACATTAATATAAACACCTATTAAATATAAGTCATTAATCGTACACAGTATAATATACTATCAAATATATCATCCAGGGTTCAATAAATCAATAAAATATGTTTAGTTAGCGATTTGAGAGTTTATTGGTCTACCTATTATTAAATTTATTTGAAAACGACCGTTTGACAAGTCTAAAGGCCTAAAGGCCAAGTTCACCGACAATTTAACATTCCGATAAATAGAAAACGGCCGTTTAATATGACTGGACTTTGGAAAAGTCTTAACCTTAAGTCTTAAACTTAGGCCTTTCAAAAAAAATCAACGATAGGTAATTCGAAGCGATGTGAAGAACGAGAAGTGAGATAAGATTCATCTCACGTTTTCGTACTCTACATCGCTTATCGCCTAAGCACTTCTCTCTCATCATCAAAAAAAAAATTGGTCCCATAGAAAACAAAAAAGTTAAACAACCACGGTAGAGTAGCGTCGGTTAGTTCCACAGAAATCTAAATCATTTGCAATTGAAAAGCAATTATTGCGCAATTTTTGCTATCGATAGGCTTTTGCGAGATACGTTATAAGCCTGCTGGTCTCTCTTTATAAAAGTGTCTTACTGACAGATGTTTCATGGTAAGTTGTTTTAAAAAGTTCGAAGGCTTCAAGGATACTCATATCATAATCATTGTTCTTTTCTGGATTTCTCAACTCTGTTCCCGTATTTCATTTGGTCGATTTCACATCTTTCATCGTAGATATTTGTTTAATAACGTCCCTGTCATAGAATCACAAATCTGTTTTTTGACTTGACCCAACAGCTGAGGCATTGCTTCAGCGGAGTTATTTTTATTAGGGACAGCAAGTTCGAATTCAGCAGCAATTGTTTTACAACTTCGACGGCTTCAGTAAGACTAGCAGGCAGATCACGCTTTACTTTTGCCACTGCCTTTCATTGTTGTCTAATTTGTTTTTCTTTATGGCGCTTTCTAGTCGCTTGTGTTCTTTTTAGGGTTCCGTACCAAAATGGTAAAAAAGGAACCCTTATGGTGCGACTTCGTCTGTCTGTCTGTCTGTCACACCTGCTTATTTCAGCAACTACTAAAGCTATCGACTTCAAATTTGGAACAGTTATAAAGAATGCTTGCCCAACTTTATGCAAATGAAAAATATCAAAAATATTTTTATTTTCATTGCAAAAGGGGCCGGAGTGGGAGTCCGAAATTTTAAAGTAGGGTTACTAGGTCAAGTGACATATCATATGAAAGGGCTTGATTTGCACATTTCAAAATATATATTTTTAATATATATTTTTCATTTTATTTTATGTCTCACAGTTTTCGACTTATGATGAAAAATGACTGAAAAAATACCATTCCCCCCTTAACTCCGAAGTTCGCGGAGCGAAAAATCTGAAATAATTAGAGTTGATAGGAATGGACTCACTCAAATATTGCACCAAAAATAAAACGATGTTCCTAAGTATTACAGTTTTTCAAAATCATCAAAATTCCTTTACAAACAAACTTAGTTACGCGGTCCGGTTTTTTTCACTTTATACGTCCTAAACTGATACGTAACCCTCGGTGCGTGAGTACGACTCGCACTTGACCGGTTTTCTTTTTTATCTGATTCTGACCTATATTTTCAAGTCCTCATCTGCTACCATTTCCTTTTCCTTCGTTTCCTCCGTTTTGAATCACGTTCCCTTTCCCGACGGAGATGATCTGCATAAAGTTCAGCATTTTCTTTTAGTTTTCTCCTATATCTTTGCGAAGCAGTCTCTTTCCGTTGTTCTGTCATAATAAGAGCGAAATATTAATATAAAGAAAGAAAGAAAGAAAGAAAAAAAGTTTATTCGGCACGAAAAACCTTCAGACACACAGACAACATTCTTAAAAATAATAGTAATAAAAGTAAAGTTTTTTAAAGTCCAGCAAAGCCTCTCCACCCTTCAGCCGCTCGCGTTTCTGTTGCCCCCTTGTTGCGACTCGAGCAACTATTTTTGGGGGGCCCAGTTAGTGCGTTGGCAAGTCTCCGTCTGCCATTATTACATGTTAATATACATTATTCCGGCAGGCGCCATGGGTTCCCTTAGTTCCCCAAAACCAATCCACTACCATCCCATCACAATAGCCCAAGTAGTTTTTCTCCACATGTTTGCAATAGTTCTGCACAGCTGGGGTTTGTCCTTGGGTGCATTTATATAGTGCGTACAGGGATAATCGCCAGCTGTGTCACCATTACATTTTATATATTTTAAGTTTGTTGTAAAGGGCCTCTACGTGTTGGCTTCGGCCCCACGCACGCCTTCGAAAGATCCGGGACTTTTTAAAGTCCCGTGCAACAAAAAGAAATAGTAATAAAAACAACAAAATGGAAAGAACAAAAAAAAAAGGATTATATAAATATAAACACCTTTTAAATATGAGTCAATAATCTAGAGCTTAATAAATCAATAAAATATGTTTAGTTAGCGATTTGAGAGCTCATTGGTCCATTATTAAATTTATTTGAAAACGGCCATTTGATAAGACTTTTCTAAAGGCCTAAGGGCCAAGTTCACCGACAAGTTAACATTCCGATAAATTGAAAACGGCCGTTTAACATGGCTTTGGACTTTGGAAAAGTCTTAACCTTAAGTTTTAAACTTGGGTCTTTAAAAAAATTCAATAATAGATAATTCGAAGCAATGTGAAGGTCGAGAAATGAGATAAGATTCATCTCACTTTTCGCACTCCACATTGCTTGTCAAACATTATACACTTTTCTTAATTATTAAAAAAAAGAACTAGGTCCCATAGAGAAAATATTAGTTAAACAACCACGGTAGAGTAGCGTCGGTTACCTCCATAAAAATGTAAATAATTTAGGTTTCCGCGGTTTTATTGAGATTTCTGTGGTTACCTCGTATTTGTCGTATTATACACTGGCCTGCAAAACTAAGTATCACACTTTTAAAATTGTAATAACATTTTAAGTACACACGGCTACACATCAAGCTATACATTCCCAGTTTACACTGACCTCTCACTGTAAGGAAATCCTTACAATGCGAGATCAGCTTATACTGGAAATGTATAGTTTGATCTGTAGCCGTGCGTACATAAGATATACTTTTGAAACAAAAAGGACTCGAAAAAGAGTTAAACTTTGTACATAAAAACTTAAGCAAACCTGAAACCCCGAAGACCAGCGAGTGGCCCCGAACCGAGAGAGAGCATCGAGTAGCGAGGCTGCGATACGCCCGATAACATATACAGTGGGATCAAGAATAATGGTCAAGAATTTTGTTTACAGATGAATCTCGATTCTCATTTTACACTTCTGATGGAAGGCGATATCTGCAAACCTGCTTCTCAGATTTTATCTTTTTTAGACTTCAAAATGTTACTAATGTATAATTTACTATAGCTTCAAAGAAAGCTGATAAATATTGCTATAAAACGTTTTTTATTTTAAATCTCTAACTTCATCTATAGTTTATAAAAAAATGAAATTTGAAAAGTGTAGTACTTAGTTTTGCAGGCCAGTGTATATTAGTTCGAAATAAAAACCAGCTCTATTAAAAACAAAAATATTAATTTATTGAGAACCAATCGATTTGAAACCTTAGCAGATTACGTGTAAACGATTTGAACTGAACTATATACAATATTCTAACTACATACTGTATAAACAATACAGGAAAAAAGGAAATTGCCGAGGCGCATTCTGTTTCTTAGTAGGTACCTACTGGGGCCTTGGTATGACATATGTTATGTCGTTTATTCATTATAGTTACTTATTTATTACATTTTTAAATATTTCATAAAAAGATTATAAAAACAAAACATTTAAAAATATAAAAAATAGTGCTCCACCGGCATCGGGAACAGGGTCCAAGCCACCGGCGGTCAGGGCCCCAGATAGAGGAACCTCCTAAGAATGCGAGCCGTGTCCAGGAGTACAACCTTCTGAATCAAGCCCTTGACCCAGCTGCCTAACGAGAGCCTCCTTAGGTGTAGGTCGAGGCTCTTGGCTATTAAACCATTGGCCGTGACGACTATCGGCACAATGATTGCCGAGTCCACATCCCACATGCTGACAACCTCGTGCGCTAAGGTATGACATATTATTATTATCATAATAGATATAAGACTGTATTTTTTTATTAGCAACCCCTAACAAATTAAAGAAAAGATAAGCAACAGTGAAAAAACGAATGAAATATCTTAACAAATGGTCAAGATTAACACCCTTACCACAAAAAAGATAAACACGTGTTAAACGCGAATGCTACCAAAAATAATACACACTTGTTTTAGACACGTTAGTGCTAAAACAAGTGCGTATTATTTTTGGTAGCATCCGTGTTGAACACGTGTTTATCTTTTTTGTGGTACGGCCGTAAGTGTTTTGTGTGTAGTTATGTATGATCTGATGTTTTAATACTTGATAATATGGCCCCTGTACTTTTATTTTATAGTTGCTACAACAAACTACATCTAGTTTGCGCAAAAAAAAAAAAAGATTCTTTTGAAAACTTCATATTACCTACCTATATTATTATGGTCATCAGTCATACACCCAGTAGATTAAATTGGTGTATTTTGATAATTTATTGAGCTATTCATTTTATAAATATGTACAGTTTTCCAATAATCAACAATAATAAAATGTGTCTATATCTATAATATAAAACTATGGTCTAATATGTATGTACAGTACCTATAGTTAGTAGTAGTACGGGCGCCTTCAAATTAGAGGTCACTGCCGCGCCACTACAAATTTTCATACAATTTCTAGCAGCGCCACTACCGTGACACAACTGCGCTTCTAGAAATTGTATGAAAATTAATAGCGACGCGGCAGTGGCGCCACAGCAGCGCTTACTCAATACTCACGCCTCTAATTTGAAGGCGCCCTAATATCAACATCGGGGACATAGCCAAGATAATATTTCTCATCTTGTTTCATTGTCAGTCATAGAAACAGCTGTCTAACAATAAATACATTTTTAAAACATACTAAACATTAACATGTTTTAAGACTTGTCTAAAAATGAGTGACACAAAAAACATGTACTTTTTTGTTTTTGAAGAATTCATGAAAAAAAAAATGAAAAAATAGTTTATTTGCAAAACAGATTTTGCAAATAAACTATTCATACTTATAGTGTCGGTGTTTTTCGACTGGCGAGAAGCGAATAGACGTTTGTTTGCCATTTTCAATTCCCGTTTCTCTTCGTCTGGCCTCGCCTCACTGGTATAAAAGCACCTTGAGTGACCATGATAATTAAAAACAAGGAACATCTAGACCAGGGGGTTTCTGGGGATTCTCGCGGGTATTTTGACAGTTGTTGCAATATATATCGAAGGTGATATCATATCGAACCCGCGAGAATCACCTCCCAGGAGTTCTGAAAGTGTGCACCGCGGTGCCCTAGCGCGTCGCGGGGAGCAAGCGGGGCGCCGCGAGGCCTTCCTGCTTTCTCCCCAAACAAACTAAAAAAAATCAAATCAAGGGCCTTATTAGTGTCATTTCACACGTCATATTTTAACAAAAACACCATGACAAAATAGATACTATCCCTACAAGTGTGCCGTGAACTGATAAACTGAACAGAAGCATAGACAAAATGACAGATCGTAGTAAGATTTCTATCGTTTTATGCATACAATGAAGGAAATAAATGTTTCTATTCTTCAGTAGACAAAACTCTGATAAGCCAAATACGGGTCGCCGCGTGCTCGGGCAAAGAGATAAAGAGTTAGAAAGAACTTTGTCTATTCTTTGGTTGAATAGAGATAAAATTAATCATGCTAAGCGTGCTGAACATATTTGGGAACCCCAAGTCTAGACAACACAACGCAAAATCTAATTAATGCGACTGCGTCTTTAGTCTGTCAACATCGCAAAGTACTGAATCTCAGTGATAACTATGTTCGCCCTTAATTTTGATGATATTTGCCCCATTAGTATGTACAGTCACTCTGCAGCCGTGCGTCTTCCTCCGACAGACCCAGTAAGAATTATATCCTGAAGTCTTGTTTCTGAAGAAGATTTCACTATCCAACAAAAGCTTCATGCCTCCTCGACGGGTCGGTATCATTATAGCACCTGAAAGAATATTATTAGTATCAACAATACTGAACTTTATCTATAGTACGATCGTAGGTATAATTGGGCAGATCATGAAATTCCTGGGCATTTCATGAAGCGCCGCCATTTCATGATTTAGCCAGCTAACACCCGCCATATCGTTCAACACTCATCGTTTGACGATTTGCTTAGCGATGTTTGAGCATATGATTTCTATAACCTAAAAATGTGAAATAATTAAGTACGTACTCATAAATTAATCTAAAACCAATATAAAATTAAGGAATCAGACGAAACCATTAGAAAATAATTATATTTCGATAAAGATGAATAACTACTTGGATACACTTGTTCATAAACAAATACTAATCTCTAAAATACGTGTAGACGTCTATGATTTTGTCACATTGCGCATGGAATCTGCGTGACTAGCATAAAACACATGGAGCTGATGTTCATAATTTTCTTTATATGCACTTTTATTTTCAATCACTTCCATTATCACAGCTATTTTATACGCACAAGATTATTTTTGTAACCCCGCCATGTTGCACAAAGTAAACATAGCTGACAACGCGGATACAGCGCCATCAACGGCGAAAAATGCAACTACTTTACGATATGCCCAATTTTCAACTGGGAATATCGACGAATAGGTTGTTCACGTCGATCTGCCGTATTTTCTATTAGGCATAAATCATGAAACAGCGGCGTTTCATGAAATGCCCAGGCATTTCATGATCTGGCCAATTATACGATCGGACTACGACATATATATTATTCACAAAAATATACAAATAACATAACATCACGCCTGTTTTCCTCGAAGGAACAGGCAAAGGTCTAACTCACTAAATCACTAATAACTAAAACACTAAATAGTCTGAAATCCGCCACTGCGGGAATCAAACCCAGGACCCCACGCTCAGCAAAATTGCAACAACCAGATTAAATAGGCAGTTTAATAAATATAATTATAAAAATTCATGTCGAGTCCAACATTATTCCGTAGATAAGTAATACAACTTACGTAGTATAAGGGCGTTTACACATTACGTCGCAGCGGCAGCGGCTCCTTCGTTGTAGTCATCCTTGCATATTTTTGTAGGTTACGTGCTTTCAAACGCACGCCGCGGGGCAGCAGTGAGTCATGATTCTGCGCGTATGAAAATGTATGAAAATACGGCGGCGCCGCTACCGCTGCGCTGTGATGTGTAACGGCCCAGTTCCAAAATATTACCTAATATATTATTTGTGATTATGTTCTCCTTTAATTTTCGTGACGTTTGTGCCGCTCGTAAGTACGGTCATTTTACAGCCGTGGGCCCTTCGCCGACACACCCAGTACGCGGATTCGCCCCAAGTCTTGTTCCTAATGAAGACAGCATTGTCCAGTAAAAGTTTCATGGCTCCCCTAGGAGTGGGTATCATTAAAGCATCTGAAATGGAAATAGATTTCTTTAGAAACGAAACGTTTGTAAAAAAATATATAATATAAAAATATGCGTTTTGCAAATATAATTTTTATATATATATATATTTGTAGGAGAGGTTGATGGTGAAATTGTGAAATAACAGTTCAATATAACTGATTGATTTACTTAAATAAAACTTTAGTAATCAAACTGCGAAAAATCTTTATTTCTAACAAACAGTTGCGGTCGTGGATTTACTTAAATATGATAACGTAGAACAAGAGTCATATAACTTAAGCATTAAGCACTTAATTAACCATTTAATTTTTTTCTTCTATACGTATACAGAGTAATTTTTTTAGGAGGGTGTGGATGGCCATATACGAAACCTTAAGAACTAACGAAAAACATACAAAAGAGTCTAGGGGCCGGTTTTGATAAACTGCATCATTAATTTGTTTTACTAGCCGGGAATCGAACCCGTTGATTTTGAAAAAGCCTGTATACGTTTTTCCTTAGTAGAAAGATCTTTGGAAAAGCTGAAATATTTATACATAATAAATGTGTATGTATACTTATCATTTCAGCATGGTAAATAACATTGTAAATATATAATAGAATGGAGCAGTTTAAAAAGTTTTAAATTATTTTATCGATAATGAAATATTTTCATGGATATGTCGCATCCCTAATCGAGTAGCGTCGTTTCTCGAATTTATTATAACTACATAAGGTAGTTATTAGTGTGCCTCAAAGTAATAAATATGATATTATTAATAAACACGATTATATTAAAATATACCATAGTTTTAGATAATAATTGTCCTAATAATATAATAATTAATGGGCGAGTCTATTTATCAGGCACAAATTGCCGATGATTTCCAGAGAGTAAATTCCAGCCGGCCTAGCATGACCACGATAGAAATGGGTTTTGTCTACATAGAAATAGACAAAGTGACAGATTGTAGAAACATTTCTACCGTTTCATTCATAAAACGTAGAAATGTTTCTACAATCTGTCACTTTGTCTATTTCTATGTAGACTAAACCCGTTTCTATCGTGGTCATGCTAGGCCGGCTGGTAAACTTAGCCCAACAACGTCAGTGTTTCTAGATGATTTTTTAATTTATTAATACTTCATTTTAAACAGCTTATTGATAAACAAAGGCTGTATCCTAAATAAATAATATGTAGTGTATTTAATAGAAACACTTTAACTTAAACTAACATCTAGACTATAATGCTTTGTAGTAGTATTTTGAAGACGACCGCCTTTCAATCTTTCACCGAGTAAACAAGATAATATATTGATGTGCCAAACAGAATATTAAATATTATTAATTAAATAAATAGGTAATTGATTTTCATATTACGTATACATTAGGAATTTAGATCCAAGAATTATTTGGGGGGCTAAGACCTAAAAATAAAAACACAAAATCACTAATCTAGTCTGAAATCTGTCAGAACTTAAGATTTTGGGGCACGCTTCACCCCCTTGGCACCCCCCTTGGATCCGCCAATGTGGTTATGACAATTCTTAATATAAATGACCTCATTATCCATAGTAACGAGAAATGCTGGACAGAGCAATCTGCGTTTCTTCACACATCTCCAGCTTGCACGACGACCGGTCCGGTCTGACCGCTTGTTGTATCTGTAACCACCAAGCTCTATGGCCGGTTGGCCTAACCTGGACGTCAAAAACACTGGAACTTCTCCGGAATCTGGAAAAAAAAAAAAAAATTGTATCCTCCGCTGAATGGCATGCTATCTACGTTTAATTATTTTTTTTAATTCAAGGTCTACGTATTGGGGGTAGGCAAACATAAGCTAATTGCTTATATTCATAAAAAATCATATAAAAACCCAAAATATAGTAATAATAAATAAATAAATCTTTGTTTAAATTAGGACAAAATTACATGGCAAAATAATTTGGAAAACACTTTATACTTAAAACTGAACGAATACAAGCTATTTGGTAGTTCATAATGTTTAATTAGATAAGAAACACACAGAACGCCAAAGAGAAAGATGCACTGAATATGAACATCCTGTATTCGCCTTGTTAATATTTATTTAAGTTTAAAATTGATACTACGACTACTTCGAATAAACCGCACGGTTGTCGCAGTGGCTGAGAGATTGGCTGCTGCGCAACGTGTCGCGGGTTCGATTCCCGCATTGCACATAGGTCTGGCTGTTTGTGTATGTGAAATTTGTGTTTGTAAACGCACCCACGATACAGGAGAAATCCTAGTGTGGGGCAACGATTTAAAAAAAAAACTGATTTAGTTTTTTTTTTATTTATTATAATTGTTTGATAGTTTTGATGCCTACAACTGCAACGGTTGAAATAAGAAGCTGTTAACAAATGCGTAGTTTGTCTTTCACTATGTATACCTACATATGCATACTTTGGTATAGTTAAAACGCTGCGTTTCGGTGTTGAAAGAGTTAACGCGTTTTGAGCATCGAAAATGTTAAAACGTCCCGTATTGTTACTTGGAAGTTATGGCAACCCTACCTATAAGGGTTCTTTTTTCCTTTTGAGGTGCGGAACCCTAAAAATACTATGCGATCACGATAAGAATAGGAACGTCAGTTACCTCAACTGTCAACTATCACTTGAAAAGTAAGTCTTACAAGGAAAATTTATTTGTCAATTAAAAACGTCACTTTAACTGAGTCTTTGATTTACCACGGCCAGTTGCAGAAAGATAATTAAATTTTAAAGGAGGCATTAACCATACAATTTCTATCGTTAAAGTCTCCTTTAAAACATAATGACCCTTTCTGCAACTCATATACAAAGCAGCTCAATTTTCAATACAAAACGTCACAGTCCGTCCTATTCTTATTTTGATCGCATAGTACACCTTTTCATAAAAAAATCTTCAATGGTTATGATCATTCTTAAGCGAAATCAGTTGGTCACCTACTGTGACAGCGGTTGCCCTACAACTTTTTTTTTTGACACACAACCAGTTAGCTCGGGGAGCTTTGCTATCACTCCTCTTATTGTACCGATACCGGCCCACCATCATCAGAGGATTCCCGTAACAAGTCGTCGAGAAGTAAGGCTGTGGGTGACCTGAAATGTAACAGAAGTATGTGAACAAGAAGAATAACATAATTATGTTGTTTTTATCTGAAACATACAGGTTTTTTACACTATATGGAGTAGATTTCGGTAAGGCTTTTCATCAAATACCACTGCACAAATATTATTGTCTAACTTGGTTCTGAAAAAGCAGAGACTATTTTATGAATTAGCTAAATTAGTAGATACTGGCTTCCACCCGCGGCTTCGCCCGTGCAATTTTTTTGTTTACAAAATATCTTCATAAATTATAGCCTTTATGTTATTTTGATGTTTAGGTAGGTAAGTTATATTACTGTAAAGTTTTATAAAAATCCGTTCAGTAGTTTTCGTGTGAAAGAGTAACAATCATCCATACATTCTCATGAACTTCCACGTTTATTATAATATTTATTTATTTATTTAATTATTTATTTATTTAAGGATTATTTTAGGATATTTAATATTATATGTAGTACAGTAGTAGGAAGTAGGATAAGTATAGTTTAACTGAACCAAAAAGGAATTAAAGGTCAAAATTCAGCTGCTAAAGATAAAACATTAGTATTTAGTTCGTTTATTTGTAATAAAGATATTAAGTAAATTATGTAAATATGTATTAATTTAACATCTACCCGACTTGGCGGAGCAATAAAATGTATTAAACAATTAAATATTTTATATATTTATTCAATTTCAACAAAACTGTAGCTTGTCCATAAATAAAATAAATTATAAATATAATGATTCGCATCTTAAAAAGTACCTTACAACAAGGAAAAACGAGTTTCGGAAGACAATCTAATTGGATATTCCATCATTATTAACCGACTTCTTTTGATTGAGACTTTTACATTAAACAAAATTATCGCAAGTATAAAATGTATGATAAATGATAATAATGAAATAAAATGTATGATAGAACCTAGTGAAGATGGTTCATCTTCCGATAATTATTTTTTATTGTAGCTACTGTCACTTTGAACTTTTTATTTTTAATGAAGAAAAATATTTCAATGATTTCAATCGGAAAGAATCATGCAAGGATTTGTACACAAAAATGAAGATTTAATTGGAATAGTTTTACTTTAGATATGATATACTATAGATATAAGTACCTAAATAGCTAGTATATATAGCTAATAGTATAGCTATTGTTTGAACACCAAAGATAAATTTTCACGCCATTCCAATTTTCTAAAATTCTTAATTTTTTTGTACAAATCAATGTATGGGATTCGCCATGACGACCACGTGGTCCGTTGGGAATAACCCATTCTTTCAACATCAAATGGAACGATCGGCTTTAAAATCGTAAATGTTCGATGTATAATTCTTTGTTTAAAAAAGAACCTCGTATTATTAGATCTAGTTTACAATGTCATTAGTCATTATTGATGATTGTGTACTCCTGCTGTCTTGATGATGACGCCTTCACACGTCATGATGGATGCTGTACATCTAAGAGTACGTTTCTTGACGCAAGACCACCGGATCCGTTTGCCAGTGGCGCGTTCCTTGTTAAATCGGAAATTCCCCACCAGGATAACTGGATTCCCTCTGAGAGATTTTCCGAATCGAGGCTCTGGAATTATAATTAGATTGTGGATGTTTTTGTTTATACCTGGGGCCTTATTATGACGTGTAAAGGTGCGTATGAATGATCCAACATGATATCCGATCTGCATAACATTTGTTCAAATAAATCTCAATATATGGCGCTATGTATGTGTATTGAAGTTTGTGTAAAATTCACAACAAGAAAAAAAGACCATGAAAAAATTTGTTCTAATTTAAAAAAAAAAACCTCTAAGCACGGAAAAATGTAGAGCCCGAAGATATCCCCAGCTACGGCAGTCACGTTCCTTTGTATGAGATGAGGCAGCTATGTATTATTATCTGTGCCAAAAGTAAAGTTTTAAGCCAATTTCTCTTACCATGTCTAACAAAATTAAAAAAAAAATAGTAACACGGATTTTATTTTTCATTAACACACAACAACAATTACAAAATACTGTCAATAAACAAATTACAATACACCATGTATAAATGTTATGTTTGTTTAGTACCTAATAAATAATACTTTCACAGCAATAGAGATTCAATGAATAGATAATTAATAGATAATAAGTATTAATTAATAAAATGCACTTACGAGTATATCACTAAAGTTAATCACATTTTGTCATAGGTATTAAAATATGAAAGAATAATGTTTATGGTAAAGTAAAATTATGATGCGATCATCAAGTTACAATATTTAATAAGTAATTACGAGTATTTTCTCAACTATAATAACCAATCTTCAATACATTTAGAGTAATTTATACTTGTTATTAGCAATCCTAACTAATATTATAAATGCCCATTTTCGGGGAGCCCAGTTAGTGAGTTGGCAAGTCTCCGTCTGCCATTATTACGTGTCAATATACATTGTTTCGGCAGGCGCCATAGGTTACCATAGTTCCCCAAAACCAATCCACTACCATCCCATCACAATAGCCCAAGTAGTTTTTCTCCACATGTTTGCAATAGTTCTGCACGGCTGGGGTTTGTCCTGGGTGTGTGGTGCATGGGTGCATTTATATAGCGCATACAGGGATAATCGCCAGCTGTGAAAAGTTTATTGTAAAGGGCCTCTACGTGTTGGCTTCGGCCCCACGCATGCCTTCAAAAGGTCCAGGACTTTGTAAAGTTTCGTGCAAAAAAAAAAAAAAAAAAATTATAAATGCAAATAATAAATGAAAAATGAGATTCAATATAGTATTATTTCATTTAAGACTTGATTCTAAAACGTAACTTGTAGATACTTATTAACACAAGATATTTACTCAACTCGTAATAATTTTTACAGGAATATTTATTTTTATGAATTTTTAAAATTATGCTTCTCCTGTTTCCATAAAAAATACTTTTATCACGTTGAAAATACTTATAAAAAAATACACAGCGAGCACAAACTATTAGTTCGTGTAGCAATGTGAGTGTCAATACTCAATAGTTCTTATGAGTATGTTTCTTCACACTGATTTCTATCGGATGGTTGTCGTAAGTGACAATGGACGCAGGACACCTCATGGACTTGCGTCTGCTGCACACCCACCACACCCTGTCTCCAGACGTGTTACTCTTGGAGTAACGGTACCCATGGAACCATAAGTATGAAGTGTCACCACAAGCTTGCAATACCACGCTCTCTCCTGCACAAATAAATCTACTAAGGCCTAAGTTCACCGACAAGATAACAGTCCGATAAATTGTAAACAGCCGTTTAACATTACTTTTTGTATAGAAAAAGATATGATAAACAGGCGTTTTCAATCTAACGGACTGTCATCTTGTCGGTGAACTTGGCCCTAAATACTAAAATCTTTAGAAAGATAATCGGCTGGCTTCGGTTAGTAATGTTTGTGAATACAGGAGTAACTGACAGACAACGCACAGCTTATACCAGTGGGTTTAGAAGCATGAAATATTGCATAGGATTTTCTATACAGGGTGGCAGGTTAGACAGTGGAAATATTTTAAGGGGTCATTGTACTCATCATTATGAACAACTTTTACTATGCGCGATTTCGGGGTTGGTCCCATAGTAAAAGTTGTTCATTATGATGAGTACTTTGACACCTTAAAATATTTCCACTGTCTAACCTGCCACCCTGTATAACGTAGATGAGCACTAAGAGAGGATTTTTGAAAATTCATCATCGATGGGAAATTCCATCGCTAGTAAAATATAAAACACAATTCCCGCCTTCTCCTGTCTTCCACATTAAGTTTTAATGTAGGTATAAACTCTAGTATCACCTAGAATAATAAAAACTGTATATTTGACTCAATGAACATGACTAGTTTTATTAACACTAAACAAAATGAGATCATTGTTACAATTTTAGGGCTCTTTCAATTTAGACGTTTGTTGCCGGACTGCTGCCGTGCTGAAGCCGTGCGGATATCGTACTGTACACGGATGGTTTTATTTTGGTTGACACGTCGAGAGCGCTGTCCTCCGACACCAAACATCTAAACTGAAAAAGCCCTTACACAACTATCTACGTGACTTATGGTATCCTTAATATAAGCATATTTTGAATCTAAAATATAACTTACAGTCCTGGAACATTTTGATAAAATGTTACAAAAGCATATTTTAAAAAATACAGATAAATTAATTATTTAATTTGAATAATTATTGTGTAGCAAACATATATTTTTAATTTAAAATATGCTTACATTAACGATACCATACGTCAAAATAACTCGTGATCGGCCCACTGAAAGCTTCAACAAATCTCTGAATAGATAACTAGTTGTCAAATCTTCCTATAATCCATCACAATACAGGTACATTCGATCACCTTCTTCAATTATGTTTAAAAAATCACCGTGTAATATTTAACTGGATATTTCACGGTGATTTTTTTTGAGAAATTTCTCACATTTCATATTATGAGAAATCATTTGAGAAATATAATATCAGAAACCTTTAGTTTCCTCACGTAGTTTCTTAGTTACTTAGTAAAAAAGAAGCATACATAAACAAAATAGTAGCTAAACTCTTTGGAAAAAAAACTCGTTCGTTAAAGTGCTATAAATATGACTCCTCTGCCGCCAAGTAGCGTTGCTTTGTGCAAGTTTGAAGGCACATGAGAATTTCAACTTTGTCTCTCCGGTGGACAAAGCACCTGCAATACTTATAATAAAATAGGTCTATAGATTCAATGTGTATGTCCAGTTTTCTTCAAAAACTGCCCGCCGAACGACACACCGGATCCAGAGCAATGTTCAGAGTCTCTATTGCTACAGATCCACCACACTTTCTTGTTTGTTGTTCTATTCCTTCTGTAGCGGTAACCATCGCAATGGAGGTACGTTCTACCATTTGCAGTTACATATATCGCCTCTGGAAAAGTACAACAGATATTTTAAAATGCGTAATAAAAAACGCTTCTTAAAAAGAGGCAAGCCATATCTGTGGTCGGGTCAAAACCGAATCAAATATGTGAGTGAAAACAGTAGAACACTTGTAATCTTTTCAAGTTATACTAATATCAAGAAGCAACATTTTGAAGTGTCAAGGCTTACTTTTATTTTAAGACAAGTAGATTATACACGTTGGAATTTGAAACAAGATTTCACTTAATATTATTATATTATTACAAAAAATCTTTTGAAACTTATTTTCAATGTGAATGAGGCGTTCTCTTAAAAAAAATACCATTAACTGACACAGCAGATCCAGAACATATCTTGGAGTGTCTGCTGGTACAAATCCACCACACTCTATCACCAGACGCCCTGTTCTTCCTATAAGAGTACCCATCATAGTGGACGTATGTTGCACGATTATTTTCTGTTATGTAAATATCTCCTGAAAAAATACCAAAGTAAAAAAATCTGTACATGAGATTGTTTTCTCGGAATTAGTTTAGTAATACATTTTTTTTTAGTAATGAAATAATATTTTTATATTTTCTACTTTCCAATAAGCCCTAATTTACTAGAATTTAATTAATATAAAACCAAAGACAGCACTTACGCAATACTACCGCACACTACCTATCTACTACTTAGGGCCAAGTTCACCGACAAGATAACAGTTCGATAAATTAGAACGGCCGTTTCACATGACTTTTCTTGTATAAAAAGTCATGATAAACGGCCGTTTTCAATTTATCGGACTGTTAACTTATCGGTGAACTTGGCCTTTAGTCAGAGTACTAGGTAATAGCAGTGCCATTCTAAAAAAAATACTGACTAACCCCCAAAATTCTGAAAACTTTAAAAAAGGTAAACCATACTAGTAGGGCAGAATCGAAATAAATACGTGAGTAAAAACCATAGAATACTTAAAAATCAAGTCATACTTAACTAATACTAAAATACTAAATGGCAAATAAGTTTAAGTGTTAACACTTTTATTTTGATACAAGTAAATCATACACTTTGGAATTTGAAACAAGATTTCACATAATTAATATTATATTACCACAGGTAATCTCTTGAGACTTAATTTCAATGTGAATGAGGCGTTTTCTTAAAAAAAATACCCTTAACTGACACAGCGGATCCAGAACACATCTTAGAGTATCTGCTGGTACAAATCCACCACACTCTACTACCTGCCGCCCCGTTCTTCCTATAAGAATATCCATCATAGTGGATGTACGTTGCACCATTATTTTCTGTCATGTAAATCTCTCCTGAAATAAATACTAACGTAAAAAATATTTTAGTAATGAAATATTATTTTTATATTTTCTACTTTCCAATAATACAACAATAATTTACTAGAATTTAATTAATATAAACACAAAGGTGCTGTCTTTGTGTTTATATTAATTAATTATTATTATTAATTAGGTAATACTACCTAACTACTACTTAGGGCCAAGTTCACCGATATGATAACAGTTCTGTTCGATAAATTAGAACGGCCGTTTAACATAACTTTTCATGTATAAAAGGTCATGATAAATGGCCGTTTTCAATTTATCGGACTTTTATCTTGTCGGTGAACTTGGCCCTTAGTCAGAGTACTAGGTAACAGCAGTGCCATTCTAAAAAAAAATACTAACTAACCCCCAAAATGCTGAAACCTTTAAAAAAGGTAAACCAGGCTAGTCGGGCAAAATCGAAATAAATACGTGAGTAAAAACCATACAACATTTAAAATCAAGTCGTACTAACTAATATTAAAAAGCAAATCAGTTTAAGTGTTAACACAGCAGTGCTATTCTAAAAAAAAATAGTGATTAACCCCAAAATGCTGAAAACTTTAAAAAAGACAAACCATACTAGTCGGGCAAAATTGAGATAAATACGTGAGTAAAAACCATAGAACACTTATAATCAAGTCATACTTAACTAATATTAAGAGGCAAAATATTAACACTTACTTTTATTTTGAGACAAGAACACCATACATTACAGCTTTGGAATTTGAAACAAGATTTCACAGTTTTATTATATTATTACAACAAAAATTCTCTTGAGACTTAATTTTAATGTGAATGAGGCGTTTTCTTAAAAAAACTTCCCTCAACTGACATAGCAGATCCAGGACACGTCTTGGAGTATCTGCTGGTACAAATCCACCACACTTTACTACCTGCAGCATTGTGTTTCTCATAAGAGTATCCATCATAGTGGAGGTATGTTTTACCTTTCTTTTCTGTTATGTAAATCTCTCCTGTAAAAATTACCAAAGTAAAAAATCCGTGCTTATGATTATTTTTCTGGAAATAGTTTAGTTTTAAAAACATTTTAGTCATGAATTTTTTTTTTTATATATTTTTACTTTTCTGCAAGTCCTAATTTACTAGAATATAATTAATATAAAATCAAAGACAGCACTTAGGCAATACTACCGTACGCTACCTACATATCTACTACTTAGTCAGAGTACTAGGTAACGTAATAAAAAAAAACCGGACAAGTGCGAGTATGCCTCGCGCTCTAAGGGTTCCGAAATATGATCATAGATGGCGCTACTGCATACTTCCAATGGCGCCATCTATGAGCAGATGGCTCCACTTATGGTCCGGTGACTGACGGCGGACAACAAAGTGATCCTATAAGGGTTCCGTTTTTCCTTTTGAGGTACGGAACCCTAAAAATACTGATTAACGCCCAAATTGCTGAAAACTTTAAATAAGGTAAACCATACTACTCGGGAAAAATCGAAATAAATACTTAAATAAAAACCATAAAACACTTATAGGTAATCAAGCCATATTTAAATTAACATTAAGAGTCAAAATAAATTTTAAATGTTAACACTTACTTTTACTTTGAGACTAGGACACCTTATACTAAAGCTTTGGAATTTGAAACAAGATTTCACAGTATTATTATATTACAACAAAAAACACTCGAGAATTAATTTCAATGTGAATGAGGCGTTTTCGTAAAGAAACTTCCTTTAACTGACACAGCAGATCCAGAACACGTCTTGGAGTGTCTGCTGGTACAAATCCACCACACTTTACTACCTGCAGCACAGTTTTTCCTATAAGAGTATCCATCATAGTGGAGGTATGTTTTGCCTTTCTTTTCTGTCATGTAAATCTCACCTGCAAAAAATACCAAAGTAAAAAAACCGTGTTTTTCCGGAATTCGTTGAGTTTTAAAAACATTTTGGTCATGAAATAATATTTTTATACATTTCTACTTTTCAGCAAGTCCTAATTTACTAGAATTTAATTAATATAAAAACAATGACAGCACTTAGGCAATACTACCGTACACTTCCTACATATCTACTACCTACTTAGTACTAGGTAACATTATAAAAAAAAAATACTGACTAACGCCCAAATTGCTGAAAACTTTAAATAAGGTAAACCATACTAGTCGGGTAAAATCGAAATAAATACGTAAGTAAAAACCATAGGACACTTATAAGTGTTCTATGGTTTTTACTTACGTATTTATTTCGATTCATATTTAATTCAAGTCATATTTAATTAATATTAAAAGTCAAAATAAATTTTAAGTGTTAACACTTACTTTTACTTTGAGACTAGAACACCATACATTACAGCTTTGGAATTTGAAACAAGATTTCACAGTATTATTATATTACAACAAAAAAACACTTGAGACTTAATTTCAATGTGAATGAGGCGTTTTCGTAAAGAAACTTCCCTTGACTGACACTGCAGATCCAGAACACGTCTTGGAGTGTCTGCTGGTACAAATCCACCACACTTTACTACCTGCCGCCCTGTTCTTCCTGTAAGAGTATCCATCATAGTGGACGTATGTTGTGGTTTTGCCTTTCTTTTCTGTCATGTAAATCTCTTCTGTAAAAAATACCGAGGTAAAAAAATCGGTATGTACCTACTTATGATTGTTTTTCCGGAATTATGAATTAAATACATTTTTTATTTTAAAAATATTTTAGTCATGAAATAACATTTTTAATACATTTCTTCTTATCAGTAAATCTTAATTTACTCAAATTTAATTAATATAAAAACAAAAATAGCACGGCAATACTACCGTACACTACCTAGCTATCTAACTGCTTAGTCAGAGTACTAGATAGCAGCAGTACCTACCATTCTAAAAATAAAAAGGACTGGCTGACCCCCAAGTACTGAAAACTTTATAAAAAGCAAACCATACTAGCCAGGCATAATCGAAATAAATACCTACGTTAGTAAAAACGGTAGAACACAATCAAGTTATACTTAAATAATATTGAAGTGTTATCACTTACTTTTATTTTGGGACAAAAGCACCATATAGTACAGCTTTGGAATTTGAAACAAGATTTTACGGATATTTATTACATTACCACAAAAAATGTCTTGAGAATTAATTTCAATGTGAATGAGGCGATTTCTTTGAAAAAAATCCCTTAATTGACACAGCGGATCCAGAACACGTCTTGGAGTATCTGCTGGTACAAATCCAAAACACTCTATCACCAGACGCCCTGTTCTTCCTATAAGAGTACCCATCATAGTGGAGGTATCTTTTACCATTCTTTTCTGTTATGTAAATCTCTCCTGGAAAAAATACTAGGGTAAAAAATCCGTACATAAGATTTAAAAAATATCTCGAAGCTAAAATTGTTTTCCGGAAATTATGAAATAAAAAAAAATTGTTTTAAATATTATTTTATTAACCATGAAATAATATTTTTCATGGTTGTCTACTTTTCAATAACTTCTTAACAAAAATTTAATTAATACAAAAACAAAGATAGCAGTTAGGCAATACTACCATACACAACCTATCTTTTACTACTTAAACAGAGTTCTAGGAAACAGCTGTGCCATTCTGTGAAAATCACAGACTAAACCCCATACACTGAAAACTTTATCAAAGTTCTGGTAAGTTACTTGCTGTCAAAATTTCAATAAGTTGTGATTGGTAGTGTTTGTTTGACCTAAATCATAATAACCAATCAAATCGGGTGACTTCTAGACTTGACTACAGGCCTTTAAACAAGCTTTCAGTACACGGGGGTTCTTCGCTGGTGAATACAGAGTTTTGTCACTGACACTGTGAATACAGAAGAATCGTAAGTTTTAAGAGAATAACACTTCATATCTCGTCAATGCGTGTGAGCATTTCTTCTGAAAACTCTACCCTTATATGAGACTAGGGACCCAGAGCAAAGTTTGGCGTATCTTTGAGTGCAGATCCACCACACTTTCTCATTTGTTGTTTTATTCTTTCTGTACCGATACCCATCGCAATGAAGGTAAGTTTTACCATTTGCAGTTATGCATATCGCCTCTGGAAAAGTACACCAAATATTTTGAAATGTGTAATAAAATAAACACTTCTTATAAGGGGCGACGCAGACGACAGAGTTTTTGTGCGATCGAGTCTGCCGCGCTGCTCGAACAATCCGTTCACTAAGTGTCGCCGATTGTTCGAGCGCTGCAAAGCGCTGCAGACTCGATCGCACAAAACGTCTATCGTCTGCGTCGCCCCTAAAGAGGCAAGGCATACTAGTCGGGCAAAACCGAAATAAATACGTGAATAAAAACCGTAAAACACTTATAATCAAGTCATAACTAATGCTGGGGCCAGACCTGCGTATATTGCTACGAAACTTCTTGCAATGAACGGCTATAGACGTGAAAGTTCTGACTGCGTCCCGTCTATCGGTCGGGTGGCGGTACATCATAGAGTTTTAGCGCGTTAATTATCGCATTGCCTGGTCAGATTAACGTCGTTCATTTCAACTTGTTCTCAAACTGATTAGACCATAGTTAGTATACGTCAAGATCGTTTATCTGTGATGTATATTGTCGCTAAGTATCTAAAATTCTTAATAAAATAAAACATACAAAAAAACGACATGCTGTTCATTAGAATTTTACACCATTTTGAGGCTGAGCGCGGCCATCTTGGATTGTACGATAATTCGTTTACAATTTTACGAAGCCGCTAATAAAATCACAGCATTAGCCCAATAAGTTTTAGCGAGTTAAGCATACTAACCTTCGACCCCAGCATACATAACTAGCCACCCTACACTACGGAGGTAATTTGAACTGGTCATTTCACTGTAGTCCACGCGGACGGAGTCGCGGGCAAAAGTCTAGTACATAATAAGGGGAGAATTCATATGAATTTTCGTTAAAATGACATCACTTACTTTTATTGTCTTTGGAATTTGTACCATAAACGATTCCATAGATTTATTTCATAACCACAAAAATTTCAATGTGAATGAGGCGTTTTCTTAATAATATTTCCATTAAGTGACACAACAGATCCAGAACACATCTTGGAGTATCTGCTAGTACAAATCCACCACACTTTTCCACCCGACTGATTATTTATTCTGTGCCGGTACCCTTCGTAGTATAAGTATGACCTGCCGTTTTCTATCATACATCTTATTCCTGCAATAATAAACATATTTTGTTACATTCGAAAAGAATCCATTATAAAATATGTATTACATAAAAATGGGAAAATGGTCATCTGTGCACTGTTGCCAATTTTGCGATTTTTCCGCTAGACATTTATGACTTTTGCATACATTTCTAGCGCAAAAGTCGCAAAATTTCCAACAGTGGTCTCTATCAGAGACTTTCAGAGACTCTCTGGAAGATACCACTGTTGATAATTTTGCGACTTTGTCGCCAATTTTAGCGCAAAAGTCATAAATGTCTAGCGGAAAAATTGCAAAATTGACAACAGTGCATCTGTGGTATCTAATATGTTTTTCTTCGTGTCATTGGTTTTCTATTTCAAGCGAGTGTTGAACAAAATTTGGTTACGTTAACAGTAATTTAGGTGGTCTTGCATCTTTATTTACAAATACAAACATCAGTGACGAAGGGTGAGGGGAAACCGTATAATAAAATAGTAACAAAATTATAAATAATTTCGTTTTACTTATGTCATACCTATCGTTTATTCAATGTATTTATATATTTTGGATACGAAATTATTTGTAATTTGACTACTTTTTATTGTATCAGCTTGTCCTCACACTTCGCCACTCATTGACATGAGACAGCATACTAGCAAAAAATGTTACCGAACCTTTATTTAAAAAAACAGCAATAACACAGCGATAAACACTGAAAAGTTTATTAATTCTCACACTTTAATATATCCAGACAATTAATTGGTTCACATATTGGGAAATATTTCATTGCATACATCATAAAATTATAGCTACAGTGCAAAACATTGGTTGTGGAACTTAAACTAGGGTATTGGAATAGACTAGAGAAGTACAAGATCGACTCGGCCTACTTTTCTACAGAATTGTACGTATTCCCTTATTACAAAACAGACAGAAAAAAAAAATCGGCATGCTTACGTCCCAGTACCTTATCTCGACTATTTTTGTTTTGGAATATCTTCAATATACAGACACGGCTTTTTACAGTTTTGTAATAGTATAGATATATACTTTTACATGTTACATTAACACTTAAACACGAACCCGCAATGGGCCTGGATTACGTTTCAGTCCCTCTCACAGAGAGGATGCCTGAGTCAAAGCAGTGGGAACATTATAATAAAAAAATAACTTTTGACTATTACATGAAATGCTCAAAAGCAATGTATTAAAAATACTTTGATATTTAATATACTTCATTTGAAAGACCGAGATTATGTTAGCAATATACTTCCTTCGAAAGAATGAGATTACTTTAGAAGTATACACCACATGAAAAATATTTATTCATGTGCTATACACTCAGATCATAAAAACAAGGAGATATGCCATCATAACAAATTAGTACGGGAACAACTGATGCCACTTTTAGTACATTTTTCGACACAATTACGCGCATAATTAAGCGCTCCTTGTGAATAAAAAGATCTCCCACGCATTGAACATTCCGCGCACCCTCAATCTAACACTGTTAATCGTCACTCAACACTAGCACTAAACTAAAACACTGTATTTATACCATCGGTCGTGTTCGGTTCGTCGCCAGCGCGTACGTTTTTAATATGAGCAATTTGCTCAAGATCAGGCATCAAGCTCGATAGCGCCTTGGCACATCTCCTTGTTTCTATGATCTGAGTGTATACACTATACAGGTATACTTCATTCAAAAGAACGAGATTACTTTAGCAATATCCTTCATTCGAAAAAATAATATTACTTTAGCAATATACTTAATTCGAAAGAAAATATTACTAGATACTTTAGTAATTTATGTACTTGATTCGAAAAAATGAAATTACTTTAGCAATAGACTTCTTTCGAAATAACAAGATTAGGTACTTTACCTAGACCTTTAAACTGAAAGCTGTTTAGAGAGAATGAGATTACTTTAGCTAGATCATTGAATTGTGAGCTGTCCAGATAAAACAATTTATTTAAATGTGTAGTGATATAGAAAACTTAAGACATTACCAGCTCTACGTTTACCGCAAAAATGGCGATAGTAAAAATTCTGTTCAGGCGCTTATCAATGCACTCAAATAAAGTATAAATCCTACGTATTTACAGTCGAATTTTTTAGATTATCCTAAAACAACCTGCACTCTAATTACGTAACAGACTTGCAATAACAAATTGCTTTCATGTGCTTTTATTTTGGGATTTGAACAATATCCATTGCGTCCTATGCTTCTAAAGCATAAGCATGCATAATCGGCCTATAATGTTCCCACTGCTGGGACACAGGCCTCCTCTGTGAGAGGGAGTGGGCCGTAGTCCACCACGCGGGCCCAGTGCGGGTTGGTGGACGTCACATGTCTTCGAATTTTTGGTTCTAGGACATGCCGGTTTCCTCACGATGTTTTCCTTCACCGTTAAAGCAAGTGATAATTAATTTCTAATACGCACATGACTTCGAAAAGTCAGCGGTGCGTGTCTCGTGATCGAACTCGAACCATTCGCCGTGGGAGGCACATGGTTAATCCACTAGGCTATCACTGCACTAAAGCCATAGGTAATCATAACTAGCTCAACGCAATGATAAATTGTCAAAATTAAAGCCATTGTGATTGCGAATGTATTATGTAATTATGGGGCAGAACGCTAAACAAACCGCTATAGCAGCCCAGAACACAAAAATATAGGAACCATAAACTGACTTCGAGTAAACAACGCGTTTACGAGAAAGACCTAGCTGCAAGGACAAACGCCCAAACAGAAATTATGTGATGTATAGTTTATCAAAAAATTCTAGTTTATTTCTGATGCAGCTAACGCTATTTTTGTAATTTCTTTTGAAAAATACAATAATTAACGACAATACCTGAATAGTGTTAGCTGCCTTTATCTTAAGGACTCGAAACTTAAAGTATTAATATGAAAATCATAACAGACTTACTGTACTAACAAGACACAAAAAATTGTACCTAACACAAATTCCTTAATAGCTAGTTGTTCAACAGAAAAAAACCGGACAAGTGCGAGTATGCCTCGCGCTCTAACGGTTCCGAAATATGATCATAGATGGCGCTACTGCATACTTCCAATGGCGCCATCTATGGGCAGATGGCTCCACTTGTGGTCCGGTGACTGACGGCGGACAACAAAGTGATCATATAAGGGTTCCGTTTTTCCTTTTGAGGTCCGGAACCCTAAAAAAGGTTTACGAATCATTTCTATGTTTGCATCAATTTTCGAATCACATCACCCCTGTCTTCTAAGGTTTCGGCAGAAGTGTCTTGTAATGCACCTACATCTCGACAGCTATGTTTAAGTTCCGTAACCGGGCAAAATCCAGATTTCGAGTTGTTACTGAGGATTTCTGGATGGAAAATACCCGATAACATTGCTCGAAGATCACGCATATTGCTAGATAGACCAACGAGGCAGAAATTGAATAAAAAAGATAATTCCCTATTTCTTTCGGGTTCCCCTTTATAGACTAGCTTTTATCAAGTGTAGTTGTCTCTGCAGTAAATACGTGTACATGCAGCTACTTTACCGTACTTATATGTAAAAACAGTATAGATGATATTACTCTGAATTCTGTCGGAACTCTCGGAGCACCCCAAAATCGGACCAGCGTGATTTAAAGCCTGCACAAGCAGACACTCGTTTTGAATTCCAACGGAGCCCTCATGCATGAGATATTAAGTTGGTGAAGTCGCGAATCAAACTCAATAGCGGCTACATTTAAGTCCAAAAGTAGTAGGTCAATCCCGAAACACACGTGATAAAAACCGTAAACAAAAAATGATTCGTAAATCCGAATTAGCATATCAAATTATTGCACTAGACTTCAGCTCAGGAGTCCATTGAAGGCTTTTTGCCATAAATTCATCTCGTGCGAGTGCCGGGGCACAGTCTTCACCAGCTCCCCAGCATCTGTGATGATGGAGCCGGTGCATTTCAAGGAGGATCTCTTGTAGCAGACCCACCAGATGGTAGTCCCTGATTCCTTGTATTTCCGGTACCAGAACCCTTTGTACCAAAGGTACGTTCTACCGCAACAATTCTCGTAGAAAACTGTAATAAAAAAACGGATGTATTGGGGGTATAAAGGATACCTACTATTATACTCCTAATTAATATTTCTTAGCTATTTTCTATAAATACCGTACGGTACATAGAGTTTAAATAAAGAACAACGTTTGGAGAATAACCTACCAAACAGTACATTAAACACCAGGCGCGTGCATTGCATATAGGCAAGTAGGCAGTGACTACCTCTTAAGGTTCAATAAAACCATTTTAACTATTACTACATCAATATACATAATTATATATCAAATAATTAGTCATGATTGATAGTAACAGTTAAAATTGTTTTATTGAATTTTATGAGGTAGGCACTGCCTACTCGCCTATATGCAATGCACGCCACTGTATAAACACCTACCTACTTCATTAAATATCTAAATCGTAGCGTAGGGCGCTGCGCAGCTTTCTAAGAAAAACACTTATCGACTTATTTCAGTATTTTTATATTATAAAAATGATTGAACATAATTATAATTAATTGCTTCTTAATTCTTTTAGGAAAGTACTTTTTTCTGGCTCGTAAATAAATAAATATTGCACATAAGAATTCTTTACAAAAGAAGCCCTAATAAATAAGATCACAAATCACTTATTACTTTGACATAAATTATTAACAAATTCTATAAAATAAAATGTTTTAAGATAAAAAAACAATTTTTAAATGACACAAATTAAGTATTTTAGCCATTTCTGAAAATGTTTATCTAAATAAACATACCTATAAATATCACAAATAATCACAAAATATGTATTGCTTAAAACCCAAATGACTATTCCTTAAAATGCCGCCTTCCCTTAAAATCAATTGAATAAATATTTAATGAATGAGGAATAATATAAGAAAAGTTTGCATCTTCGCCCCTACTAGAGTATTATTCCCAAGTCTCGTGCGTATGTTCTCCACATAGCTTGATAACTAAATCTTCCACGGTGACAGCTGAGGCCTTGCACCTTTTTGATTTTCTCTTCTTGCAAACCCAAAAACTTCTTCTGTGTTCCTCCCCAGAGTTTTTGGTATAAACAAAACCTCTGTAGTACAAATGTTTCGTTCCACTATGATGGGTAGCAAATACGGCTGCAAAATGGATATCATTTTTAGAAAAAAAATTGCCATCAAAATAATATTAGTTGTTATAAGCCCCACAGCATCTACTGCTTGGTTTCCTGATCAGCAGAGCTACAAATCGTTAGTTATGAATGCCAAGAATCGCCAATAATCGGAAACGCTGAAGAGCAATCTTATCAAGAAAGCCAGAAAAGGCAATAGACAGACTAGTAAGCAAAACCATAGGAAAAACTCATGATAAAGACAACAATGCAAGGATGTAGGATAAGCAAAATCTTCAAAATAAAAAAATCATAGATATCTTAATTAAGTATATTGGAAGATAACACATTAAAATTAAACAGGATCATAAAGCGAAAAAAATATTTAATACTAGGTTGAAAGTTTTGAAAACTTTAAAAAATATTTACAAAATTGGATCTTATCTTTTCATACTTAAGGATGATTATGCAAGTTTTTTATATTGACAATATCACTGCCTATGGTGATGATGGCAACTCGGCATCCACGCCAAGCCTTGTTACAGACCCAGTATCGCCGATCACCAAACATGTGCTTGAAATTAAACCGGTAATGGTGTATATCAAGCAATGGCTTTCCATACTTCGTCTTCGAGAAAACTGCGGCTGCTGAAAAGAAAATGTTTTTTAGTTTACTTATTTGTTTCAAATTTTAAAAATCAAAATAATAATAAAAAACGAATAAATGCAATATTTGGTTTTCGTGAAATTATTCATAATATTTTTGTGTTATTATGATCTCTAATAGCAGCACGTGACATTCTTTTATTGAAGGAAATGAATTTAAATATTATTAGGAAGCCGACAAAACCCAATTTTAACTATTCACGCAATTCCCGCCTCTAAAAATAGATTTTAAAGATATTCGAGATATTTAGGTTTTTTTTGAGGTATCTGCAATTTTTTCTATCGTGCTAAAAAAGTTGAATCGTGTTTTGAACGCAATACGGTTCTTCAATATATAAGGTGACTGGTGACTGATACTTATAGACATGGTTGTACTCGTGATATGATAACAAACAACTTTCCAAAAGATTATTTTTTTTTATTTACTAAGTGTACGACCTCTATAACCCCAATAGAATATTAAGAACAGGAATAAAAAGACACTTCCTTTTTTTTGACTCGGTACTTTCTAGAATTTTCCTTCCATCTTCTCCTTTGTTCTCTTTGAGCCCGAGGATTTTTATCTTTGATCTGGACAATCTTTTTCTCTTCTTTCCTTTTAAGATATTGATTCCTTCGTCTTTGTTTTTCAATGGCAAGCAGCTCTGGATCATTTTTTATTTCAGTATAGCGTCTTCTTTTACATAAACGCTGTTCTGCTAATCGCTGCTCTTTAGTTTGCGGCATTTTTCTTCCTATAAGTAAAAATGTAATATATTTAAATCGTTCAATTTCCATTTTAAAATAAAAAAACTACTTTTTTTTTTTAAACTTGGTCACATATTAAAACTAAGCAGTAAGTTTAAATAAAAAGCTTATCAATTTTGTCCTAAAATTTTAGCATGTCAAAATATTTCGTCGGAAGACATATTTAGACCCTTTTGAAGAACAACTCGCGCGCGCTTTTGCACTATCAGCTGTTAGTCTCTTGACCCCGCTTTGTCTCATGTAACATGTACCACCAGTTTTTTTTTCTTTGGGTACCTAAGTTGTTTGTTATCATGAGTACAACCATATGTTTAAGTTATCAGTCACCCTATACAGGGTGGCAGGTTAAACAGTGTAAATATTTTAAGGGGTCATTGTACTCATAATTATGAACAACTTTTACTATGGCACCAACGCTGAAATCGCGAAAAAAAATCAGCTGTTCACATAACTCAACAAAATGTATGGAACAGCTGATTTTTTTTTCGCGATTTCAGGGTTGGTCCCATACGGTCCATAGATCCTTACTGCAACTAGGTACTAAAAAAAATGGCGCGTTTGATCCACGTCATCGTTGCTCATACAATTTGAAAAGAAGACCCGTAAAATTTAAACGCGTATAATCTGGTTAGACCAACTAGGAATCAGCGAAATACAACTTTGAATCTTAATCACGAAGATTTAAGGATGACAATGAAAGTTTTTGGTGTTGATGATCGTTTGCTTGAAGGTGGTGACGGTAGCTTTGCAGCCTCTCCAGGCCTTGTTGCAAACCCAGTACCGTCGCTCACCGGTCATGCGTTTGACGTTGAACCTGTGTGTGTTAATATTGAGCAACAGCGAGCCGTGTCTAGTGTACGAAAACACTACTGCGTCTGTTGAACAAACAACTCATTAATTCATTGTCTAGTGTACGAAAACACTACTGCGCCTGTTAAACAACCAACTCATTAATTCATTTTTGGAGCAGCTGAACTTCGTTTGATACTGAAGCATCTTATGATGTGGTATGACGCTGTCACAGTAACTGTGGCTCTACTCCGTGCATGAGTCACAGCATCATGCTGAGCGATGGCCGTTTTGCGCTGATGTGACGCATACTTTCCTTACAGTTTTTCTCCATACTATATCTTGTTATTTTTGTGTATCATGTCGAATGCATTTTCTTTCTTTATTTCTTTCAGTAAATACTTGAAAGAAAAAAAATGAGAAAACTTAATAATATTCCGGTAATATTTGTGTGGTTTTTTATTTAAACAATATTAAAAACTCAAATTTAATTATTAAAAACACATGAGTTGAACTCATCTAAAACACAGATCAGTATCATTTTTTAACTTCGAATATAAGATAACACAGTAGAAATGTGTTTTACCTGTTAAATTAATATTATTTTGTAGTTTACTACCTGATTATATTTTTCAAAAATACTATCATTTTACATTCTATATGGTTCAAATATGGTTCTGTGCGAGCGAAAGAGGTCACAAAATGCGAGAGCCCTCCAAAAATAAATTAAATAAAAATCCAATACACATTATTATGTGCGTAAAAAAAATCATTGTGCTTCATGATGTTATTTATTAATAACATCATGAAGCACAATGATATTTTTTCATTATATTTTTTTCTATATTTATTTATCTTAAAGTCGCTAATCAAAGTGATATTGTAGTATATTACACCAACTATTGAACTACTGTTAGAGAAAAATTCACGACTGCAGACCGAATGGTCGAACTACAGTTACAAAGTTTAATCCAAAATAATAGTATTATTAAAAGATACATTTATTACACTTGACGACATTTTCACAGAAAATTAATTACAAACTAGACTTATTTAAAAACAGATTCCACCTAGGTACTTATTTCCTACTTTAGTAGGTATATTTCCCAAAATTAAAACATTGAAAATCTGTCATTGTAATGTCAAATTGGGCACACTATTTAAAGTTAAATAAGGTTAAGATTAATATTGCAATTCGTTTGTCCCTACAAGTGGGTAACTGCCATATCTATTAAATATTTATAAAAACAAACTAAAATCTCATATTTACAGTCAACATCTACATATAATGTAACTTTACTTTGAAAAGATTGTGATATAAAATGTTATCTATTTTTATTAAACTTGTCGCAGTAGGCTAGAACTAAAACTGTATTTTGTAATTAATTAATATTGTTAAATCTTATTTTAAGTGAACTATGTTCTTACCAGGAAAATTATTTTAATCAAATAACGTGGAAGTCAACCCTCTTTACTTCGCAACCTGCTTAATTGTGGTTTGGATCAGGTCGTGTAGTTTACTGATCAACAGGTTCTGATCGTTGGGTATGACGCCGAGGTACATTTTTTTGTGGGGCGCGTATAGCAACACTAACATTTTGATGTCGCAGCCAGGAGACGAAGGGAATTTTACGCAACCAACCATTCCACTCTGCAAGGCTATAGTTAACTCGTCGAGTTCGTCGCTCGGTTTTATTAAAAATATCACTGACCGTTTATCTTTCAGGAATTGTTCCCCACCGACACGTATGAGTGCTTCTTTCGGCATCAAGTGTAGAAACAACAATTTCGGCCATGCGTCCGCCTTCAGATCTAGCACTGCACTTGTAGCAGCTAAAATGTTGCAAGATAGTTGTGACACGCTCTGAATTGGTGCCTTGTTATGATGTTTCCACAATACTATGCCTGCCCATACTTTGGTCAGTGATGAAGAGTCACCCGAATGGGTACTTGAAGGTCCTGCGGTCACTGCAACGAAATTTATTTGTTGAGATAATTTCTCATGCATGTTTTCATAAAATCTGTTTTCGCTTTATTAGTTAAAAGTATAAAATTGATTAAGAGAAAATGCGGGCGGCGGCGGCGTTTAGTCCATAGTGTCTGTAAATGGTCTAATTGAAACAAATGTTTTGACTTTGACTTTGACACACAAACACAACGAAACCTCTGTTTTATCCCTGAATAATGGCAGTGACTGCCATGTTCCTGTTACATTATTCTTGAAAATACCGCCCAAATGCGAGTCAAACTCGCGCACTAGGGGTCCCGTACCACCAAAACTATTATTGTTTTTCATTATTTGTTTTATTTGTCATGATAGAAGTCATAGTAACACAATTCTGTAAAAAAATCAAGTGGTTAATACCTATTACCTACGGTTAAAAAGATACATCCTTGTGACAGACGGATAGATAGGTGGCGTGGACTTAGTAAGTTGGAAATTTCATCAGTAATAAAGAATCTCTAACATACGGAGTTCCCCAAGGTAGTGTGCTTGGTCCTACATTATTTTTCGTGAATATCAACTATCTGTCTCAGTTGTCGATTAATAATAGCAGAATTGTTACATAAGCAGGTGACATGGTGTTTATTGTGCATGCCAGAGACTGTCTTAAAAGTGCTTCTTAAGAAATTTATTAAATACCCGACCACATCTTTGTACCAAAAATGTTCTGTTTCCACAGTAACTTACAGCTCTATGCACTTCAGTATGTAAGCATGCTTATACAAATAATAAAAAAAATGATATTTATTTATTTATTTATTTACTTATCCAATAATGATTTTAAAAATACAACGGGCCCTATACCATAATAAGCTTATGATGAATACTGTAGTTACTTAATTTAAAGAAAATATGTGAACATCAAAGCTCTCTACTTCGTAACCTGCTTAATTTTGGTTTGGATCATGTCGTGTAGTTTACTGATTACCAGGTTCTGATCGTTGGGTATGACGCCGAGGTACATTTTTCGATGGGGCGCGTATAGCAGCACTAATATTTTTATGTTGCAGCCTAGCGACGAAGGGAATATTACGCAGCCTACCATTCCACTCTGCAAAGCTATAGTAAGCTCGTCGCGTTCGTCGCTCGGTTTTATTAAAAATATCACGGACTGTTTATCTTTCAAGAAGTGTCCTCCACCTACGCGTATGAGTGCCTTCTTCGGCATCAAGTGCAGAAGTAACGTTTTCGGCCATGCGTCTGCCTTCAGATCCAGCACTGCACTTGTGGCAGCTAATATGTTGCAAGATAGTTGTGACACGTTGTGAGGTGGGGCCTTGTTGTGATGTTTCCACAATACTATGCCTGCCCATACTTTGGTCAGTGATGAAGACTCACCCGGATTGGCTCTTGAAGATCCTGCAGCCACTGCAACGACATTTATTTGTTGAAACAATTAATTACGTATGCATGTTTTCATAAAATCTGTCTTCGCTTAATATTAGTAAATATAATTGATTAATTAATCAATGAACCTTAATTGAAGTCTGATTATAATTTTATGAACGATACCTATAAAAGTTAAAAATAGGGGAAAAAATGCATGAAATGGCGTGTGAGAGAGAAACTTTTATTTTGTCTGACCCGCTACCGCGGGTCTTTATCCAAATAACTTATTAGTATGATAAATAGTTCAATATTATTATGAAGCATTGTATAGGATTATAACAGCACTTAATATATGTATGTATATAATAGGAAGTGATTCAATACAAATAGTAGACAATTAGAACTGAAAAGTTAGCATGACCACGATAGAAACGGGTTTTGTCTACAGAGGAATAGACAAAGTGACAAATTGTAGAAAGATTTCTAACGTTTTATGCATACAATGAAGAGAATAAATGTTTCTATTCTTCAGTAGACAAAACTCTGATAAGCCAAGCACGGGTTGCTGCGTGCTCGGGCAGAAGAGATAACAAGATAGACAAAGTTCTTTCTATCCAACTCGTCAATAGAGATAGAATTGGTCATGCTAAGCGTGCTTGTAATATTTTTCGATTATTCTTTTTACCCACAACGGAACGGAAAAGGTGTATGCGTTGTAGATATCTTCATAATATATTGAAGCAAAGATAATTATGTGTTAAAAAGAGCATATTTGTTAATATTTAGTGTTTGAAATTATATTTTTACTGAAAACAAAATTTCGATAATCGTAGCGAACGCTTCATCTTAATAATACTTACGCACAGCAATACAGACATGAAGTTCATTATCAGTGTCATTACAGGATACAATAACAGATACATTTGACGACATTTTTATAAAAGTACACTTAAAAACTAGACATTTATTCGAATACATTTCGAGTACACACCTACAATTGCTACAGTTTATTATGTATTTCCTAAAATTAGAACATTGAAAAAACTGCCATGGTAAAGTTAATTTGGGCACACTGTGGCCATATCATGACGTATTAGAGTCACCATTGTTTCAGTTGAGACAGATCGAGCTCAGTAGCATCTTTTTTCGCAACAAACCAATGATGATTATAACATTTTATAATACGATCCCTACACATTTATAAGGTCATTAATATTGTAATTACTTTGACCAAGCCTTGCAAGTGGATTAGCTGCCTTATCTATCAGCAGGAAAATTATTATAGACAAAATATATGGAACTCAACCCTCTTTACTTCGCAACCTGCTTAATTGTGGTTTGGATCAGGTCGTGTAGTTTACTGATCAACAGGTTCTGATCGTTGGGTATGACGCCGAGGTACATTTTTTTGTGGGGCGCGTATAGCAATACTAACATTTTGATGTCGCAGCCAGGAGACGAAGGGAATTTTACGCAACCAACCATTCCACTCTGCAAGGCTATAGTTAACTCGTCGAGTTCGTCGCTCGGTTTTATTAAAAATATCACTGACCGTTTATCTTTCAAGAATTGTCCCCCACCGACACGTATGAGTGCTTCTTTCGGCATCAAGTGCAGAAGTAACGATTTCGGCCATGCGTCGGCCTTCAGATCCAGCACTGCACTTGTGGCAGCTAATATGTTGCAAGATAATTGTGACACGTTGTGAGGTGGGGCCTTGTTGTGATGTTTCCACAATACTATGCCTGCCCATACTTTGGTCAGTGATGAAGACTCACTCGGATTGGCTCTTGAAGATCCTGCGGCCACTGCAACGAAATTTATGTGTTGAGACAATAATTCATGCAAATATTTTTAAAAAAAATTGCTTAGTAATACATAGGTAAAACGTGTAACTAAACATAAAAAAAACATATTATTACCGTAAAAATCTTGGTTCTTATCTGTAAAATATGAATATTTTTATTACGAGACTAATAGGCACAAGCATGTAAAAAAAATGTATTAAAAAATAATAAAATATTTATTTCCAAAAAGAATACACACATACAAAGTGGAGAAAACATTGGCCCCAAACTAGATAAGCCATATTGGGTGCCAATAATTACGATATACCGATAACAATATTTTAACATTAGCTACAGTCGATTTATGTAAATCTAAAATATAACAAAGATAGAAAAACAAAAACAATATTTTTTTATCTAAACTTAATTACAAAACACAACAAAATGAAAAGAAAAGCTATTCTAACATGAGTATGTTATTAAGACAAAGCGTGTGAGGGTGTTTTTGTTAATGGGAGTGTGTAAGTATGTACCTATGTGATAGGAAAAGAAAGGTAGCAGGAATGAAAATCGACTATTTTACCACATTCCATTTTTTTTTCTGCTTCGTCATATGCTGCAGTAATCAGGATCTTAATTTCATTTTGGCTAAGTATCGAGTGCAATTTCTGATAGTACATTTTTCACCACAGCAGCATTGTAAACGTAGAAGTACAGAAAATGTGAAAGTCTTTGTACGTGAAATTGGAACTCTGGATTTTCGTTTAGTTTGTAACGTATTAAGTAGCTTATTGCCTTGTTCTTACCATTTCTTACAACAATCTTAGTTGTTACAGTCATAATGTAAACGAGGCTTCTGATTAAAGATTTTTGGTAGAAAAACGGTATGGTTTGTGTAACAAGGTTTTGAGAATATGCGTTGCGGGTTTTAAAGTTTTTAAAAAAACAGTTGCAATTAAAGCGTTTTGTAAGTAATCAGTAAATTAATATATTAATCATTTTTTGAATTCCGAGCCGCTTTTGACCGTCTTTGTCTCTTTTGGACCGCGACGCAATTTTTAGTTTCAACCACATCTACCACTTTGCCGGGTGTTTGTTTCGCAATCACCAGAAAAAGATTATCAACCAGGGTTTGGTTGTTAGGTATAATTCCAAGGAAGCGCCCGCGGCTCAGATTTATTAAAAGCATTAATTTCAAATCGCAGCCAGACCAGGCAGGAATCTCCACGCAGCCCATAGCACCATCTACCAGACAGGACTTTAGTTCGTCAAATGTGCTAGATGGCTCAATTAGAAATGAATACTCCTTCCTATCCATAAGTACATTTTTTTCAATTCTTTGCACCAATCTTTTTGAAAGCACGTGCAAATACAAGGTCTTCGGCCAAGCCATCTGTAGATAGTCCTTTGATATTTTTTTGGCCTTGCATGATAACCAGGAGGGTTTTACCACTGTAGGCTGCTCCGCAGTACTGGGCTTCTTCCATTTCAGCTTACCAGCCCATTCCCATTGGTCGGGTGCAGATTGTGTTACAGCACACGAAGGACCCGCAGTCACTGTAGCAAAAATCTAATATTTAGAAAATGGTTTCTAATAAATTGTAAGGTACATACATACCTACTATATAAAAACCGAACGGTTGTCGCAGTGGCTGAGAGATTGGCTGCTGCGCGACGCGTCGCGGGTTCGATTCCCGCATTGCACATACGTCTGGCTGTTTGTGTATGTGAATTGTAAAACGCACCCACGACACAGGAGAAATCCTAGAGTGGGGCAATGTTTAAAAAAAAAAATGTAACAGACCTAAGGATTGTCCACTAGTCTAAAAATAAATTGTAAAGAAAATATAATATATGTGCATCTTAAGATTCTTTAGAAAATATAGAGCATGATTCGGTTTTCTTATTTTAAAGAAATTATTTTTATTTTATTTGAATAATGCGTCCGAATCGAGTAATCGCGGGATCTCCCGTCCCTTTCTTACGTCCTAGAGAGAAAGGGACGCCAATTGTTTAGGGAAGAGGGGCCTTAAGTAAATATAAATATTTTATTATAAGCCTGATAGATCATTGGATCAAGAATCGAGACATAAACACCAAAATATGTCGATATGTTTTGCAGGTTTAAAAATGTTATAAAAGGCAAATCAATCATTTTTATGAAGTAATCAATATAAATTGGTATACATTAATTATTACTACTTTTATTAATTAAGTTATCAAGTACATTTGTTTGGTTGCACATTCTTGGTAGGTACCCATACATTTATGAATCGTCCATAATCACTTTGTAAGTTATAAATGGAGGAAAATTTCGAGGCGCTTTCGGTGGCCTTCCTATTTTTTTGACCGGGGTATGATTTTGCATTTCATCTACATCTACCACTTTGCCGGGTGATTCTTTAGCAATCAGCTCAAAAAGTTTATTAACAAGGGTTTGGTTGTTGGGTATAACTCCAAGGTAGCTCCCGTAGTTCGGATTTAATAACAGCATTAATTTCCAATCTAAGCCAAAAGTGGGAGGAATTTCCACGCAGCCGATCACTCCACCTACCAAGTAGGACCTTAGTTCGTCAAATGCGCTGGATGGTTCAAATAGAAATGAAAACTCCTGTCTGTCCTCAATTACATTTTTCTCAATACTATGGACCAATCTTGTTGTAATCAAGTGCAAATACAAGGTCTTCGGCCAAGCCATCTGTAGATTGTCCTTTGATATTTTTTTGGCCTTGCATGATAACCAGGAGGGCATTACCACTGTAGGCTGCACCGCAGTACTAGGCTTCTTCCATTTCAGTTTACCAGCCCATTCCCATTGGTCGGGTGCAGATTGTGTTAAAGCAATCGAAGGGCCCGCCATCACTGTAGCAAAAATCTAATATTAAGAAATTGGTTTCTAATAAATTATAAGGTACATACCTACTATATAAAATGTAACAGATTAAAAAATTGTCCACTAGTCTAAAAATAAATTGTGAAGAAAATATGTATATGTGCATGTTTAAAAAACATTGCAGCATGATTTGGTTTTCTTATTTTGGAGAAATTATTTTTATTTTATTTTCATAATGCGTCCAAATCAAGTTATCGCGGGTTCGGTCCCTTTCTTACGTCCCAGAGCGAAAGGGCCGCCAATTGTTTCAGGAAGAGGGGCCTTAAGTAAATATAAATATTTTTATTATAAGCATGATAGGCACTCATTGCATCAAGAACAAACACCAAAATATATCGTTAAAAATGTTATAAAAGCAGTTGCAAATAAATCATTTTTATTGAGTAATCAATATAATTGGCATACATTAATATTAAGTATTGCTACTTTTATTAATTAAGAAATCAAAAACATTCGTTTGGTTGTACATTCTCTACCCAAACATTTATGAATCATTGTGGAGGAAAATTTCGAGATGTTTTCGGCGGCCTTCCTCTCTTTTTGACCGGAGTATGATTTTGCGTTTCTTCTACGTCTACTACTTTTCCGGGTGCTACTTTAGCAATCAGCTCAAAAAGATTATTAATTAAGGTTTGGTTGTTGGGTATAACTCCAAGGTAGCGCCCGCAGCTCAGCTTTATTAACAGCATTAATTTCAAATCGAAGCCAGAAGTGGGGGGGATTTCCACGCAGCCGATCACCCCACCTACGAGGTAGGATCTTAGTTCGTCAAATACGCTGGATGGCTCAAATTGAAATAAAAAATCCTGTCTGTCCTTAATTACATTTTTCTCAATACTACTGACCAATCTTGTTGTAATCAAGTGCAAATACAAGGTCTTCGGCCAAGCCATCTGTAGATTGTCCTTTGATGTTTTTGTCGCCTTGCATGATAACCAGGAGGGTTTTACCACTGTAGGCTGCTCCACAGCACTGGGTTTTATCCATTTCAGCTTACCAGCCCATTCCAGATTGTGCAGATTGTGGTCGGGTGCAGATTGTGTTACAGCACTCGAAGGGCCCGGCGTCACTGAAGCAAAAATCTATTATTTAGAAAATGGTTTCTAATAAATTGTAAAAAGGTACATACCTACTATATAAAATGTAACAGATTAAAAAATTGTCCACTAGTCTAAAAATAAATTGTATAGAAAATATATGTGCATCTTTAAAAAAATAGGAGCATAATTTAGTTTTCTTATTTTGCAGAAATTATTTTTATTTTATTTGAATAATGCTTCCAAATCGAGTTATCGCGGGTTCGATCCCTTTCTTACATCCCAGAGCGAAAGGGCCGCCAATTGTTTCAGGAAGAGGGGCCTTAAGTAAATATAAATATTTTTATTATAAGCATGATAAGGACCTACTCATTGCATCAAGAATTGACCAAAATACGAGTATATGTTTTGAAGGTTTAAAAAAATTATAAAAGGAAAAACAATGCAAATTAATCATTTTTATTAAGTAACAAATTCATTCGGAATAGATTAATTAAAAGTAGGTATAGCTACTTTCATTAATTAAGTAATCAAATACATTTGTTTGGTTGCACATTCTTGGTAGGTAGAGGTAGGTAGGTACTCATGCATTTATGAATCATTGTGGAGGAAAATGTTGAGATGCTTTCCGCGGCCTTCCTCTCTTTTTGACCGGGGTATGATTTTGCGTTTCATCTACGTCTACCACTTTGCCGGGTGATTCTTTACCAATCAGCTCAAAAAGTTTTTTAACAAAGGTTTTCGTGTTGGGTATAACTCCAAGGTAGCGCCCGCTGCTCAGCTCTATTAACAGCATTAATTTCAAATCGCAGCCAGAAGTGGGGGGGATTTCCACGCAGCCGATCACTCCACCTACCAAGTAGGACCTTAGTTCGTCAAATGCGCTGGATGTCTCAAATTGAAATAAAATTTCCTGTCTGTTCTTAATTACATTTTTCTGAATACTAAGGACCAATCTTGTTGTAATCAAGTGCAAATACAAGGTCTTCGGCCAAGCCATCTGTAGATTGTTCTTTGATATTTTTTTCGCCTTGCATGATAACCAGGAGGGCTTTCCCACTGTAGGCTGCTCCGCAGTACTGGGCTTCTTCCATTTCAGCTTACCAGCCCATTCCCATTGGTCGGGTGCAGATTGAGTTACAGCATTTGAAGGGCCCGCAGTCACTGTAGCAAAATTTAATATTTAGAAAATGGTTTCTAATTAGTTGTATGGTACCGAATAAACAAAACGTAATTAACTAATACATTGTCCACCAGTCATTTAGACAAAAAAAAACAAAAGAAAGAACCTCAGTCTAAAACATAATATTTTATTTTACACTAGCTGTGCCCGGTATTTCAACATTTCAACGCCTTTTTTTGTCAGCAACCTTTCTGGGCATGCGCATAACAACTGTACAAAGTTTCGAGGCAATCGGATGAACGATGCGCAAATGACAAACAAACCAACAAAGAAACATTACATTATTTAAAGTAAAATTATTTGTAATATTTATCTATGTACAATCGTAATACATTTTCATTTTAGGGTTCCATACCAAAATGGTAAAAAAGGAAAGAAGAAGAAGAAAAAGAGGGGAACCCTTATGGTGCGACTTCGTCTGTCTGTCTGTCTGTCACACCTGCTTATTTCAGCAACTACTAATGCTATCGATCTGAAATTTGGAACAGTTATAAAGAATGCTTCTTCAACTTTATTGCAAATGAAAAAAGTCCAAAAATATTTTTATTTTCATTGCAAAAGGGACCGGTGAAAAGTGGAGGTCCGAAATTTTAAAGTGGGGTTACTAGGTCAAGTGACACATCATATGAAAGGGCTTGATCTGCACATTTCAAAATATATTTTTATTTTATTTTATGTCTCACAGAAATTGGAAATTTTTCATCATAATATGTCGAAAACCGGGGGGAATGGTAATTCCCCCCCCCCTTATCTCTGAAGTTTGCGGGGCGAAAAATCTGAAATAATTAGAGTTGATAGGAATTGACCCAAATATGGCACCAAAAATACAACGATGTTCCTAACTAGTACAGTTTTTTCAAAATCATCAAAATTCCTTCACGAACAAACTTAGTTATGCGGTCCGGATTTTTTCACTTTATACGTCCAAAACCTCCTTTTTTTTTTAAGTCGGTTAAAAATGATACGGAACCCTCAGTGCGCGAGTACAACTCGCACACTGAGGGTATATATAATAATAATAACAAAGTTATTATTAATAAGATCTGAAATATTACAAGTAGGTACCTACTTAATATTATATAAAATAGGTAATAATAGGTATCTAGAATACTTAACATAAATAAAAATGACTGACCGACTTCGATACAACAATAATACAATACAATACCCAAAAATATTTTTTACAATTAAGCGAAAAATGAACTTGCTCAATTAGTACTTACCTACAATATTAGAAAAAACATGACCAACCATGGCGCAACCTCAATAGATGAATCGATTTTTTTTAATTTAGTTCAAAAATGAGGAATACGTAAAATCGATGACGTTTTCAAGGAACAACTCTTGATAATTTACTGTTGATTGTTTGATTTAATACTGTTGCAGTAATTTATTAATCTCCTAACATTTTTTTTTAACGAATTTTTATTTGCCTAGTTTACTGTTAGGCATAAAACTGCGCAGATCAGCGCATTTGCTACGCGACGTGCTACGCCGTAGCATAAACCTTGCTACGATCGTGAGGTTTTGAGCTATTTTGTATATTTTGGATTATTTTTTACCTTATAGTAAAACTAAACATAGATTAATTCTTATTCGTTATAAATCAAACATTGTGCAGTTTTATTAATAATAAAAGGAAAGCGCGTCTTGTAACACAATTATAGGTACTTAGAAACATTCGTTAAATAAATAAAATGAAATTATTTTTTAAATAAATAAACTAAACTTGTATGTTATTAAATATATAAGAGATTCCCAAAAATAACTGACACAGGCAGGCAGTTGTTTTTGGGAATATCTTATATATATAAACATTAAATAAGCATAACATGGCTTAAACATGTTTAAAATTCGCAAAAATATATACATTTACAACACTTATATTTCGATACATTTAGAGTAGAATGAATCTAAATCCACACGGTATACAGTACAAACAATTACTCCATTTTTTTTACTCTTGTTTAAGATAATACTTTTAATGTACTTTATATTTACATTATCATAAGGTTACTTACACTGAGCAATTGAATTGCTCGATATTTTTTTTTTATAGTTTTAATAAAACTTATACCGGTGCATCTTCTTCTGTTTCTTCCAATAATTTCATCTGAAGGGCAACGTAATTGCTCTGTGTAATTATGCTTATTTTCGACTAAACTATTCTGAACTGATAACATTTCAATTTTTTTTTTTTTTAGATTCAAGGTTACAATTATATGAAATGTTGCATGGGTGGTTGTGTTCATTCTTAACCTTGATGATGACGTCATCATAGGTTACGATGGAGACCTTGCAACCTTGAGGGGCCTTATTGCACGCCCAGTAGGTCCTCCCACCTAGGTTCCGTTTACAATTATACCTGTGCCCGTTGATCTGAAGAAGCGGAGTACCTCTTTTTGTGTGCAAAATTTTTGGACCTTAAACCAGAAAATTTGACAAATGTGATAAACTGGAATCTAAGGAACTTATTGAGCTGGACATTCACGGACAGTCCATCCCACCAAACGGCGTGATATACCTACAGCCAAGATTTGATCGTGAATGGCAAATCATGAGTCCAAATTTGGCGCTATGTCAACCCATACGTTTTCCGTTTAGAATCAATACAAAGCAAGAAATCCTTACGTCCAATACCGATGAAGTGGACGTGCAGCTTAAGAAATAAAAGAGAGATATACTCGTAGTAATAAAAACATTTTATTTATGATTATGCTCCCGAGTTATTTTAGCAATCATTCCTTCTACTGTAGTGATGGTGGCTTTGCAGCCTGCGTTCCTCTTGTTACAAGCCCACGTCATCCTGGGCTCTCTGGATCGAGAGCAGAGGTTATACCTATTTCTGCCAAACTCCATTACTGGCGTTCCGAAGCGTGTGGTCGAAAATGTGGGGACTGAAATACGTAATAGTATTATTGACACTACCTCTACCTACCTATACTTTCAGGGAATACAGCGTGATGTATGTTATATTAAATATGAATTCAGACATCAAATTGCGCCGTCACAATGTAAAAGACTTTAAATGTTCTACTGCGACAAAGAAATGTTTCTTCTGTAACATTCCAATCCATCCGTTGGATCACAATAAGAAAGCTGTTGTACATTTGTGTTACTGAAAAAATCTATACTTATTGTAACTTGTTGAGCAATAATGACACGGTTTTACAAACAATTACTCCATTTTTTTTACTCTTGTTTAAGATAATACTTTTAATGTACTTTATATTTACATTATCATAAGGTTACTTACACTGAGCAATTGAATTGCTCGATATTTTTTTTTTATAGTTTTAATAAAACTTATACCGGTGCATCTTCTTCTGTTTCTTCCAATAATTTCATCTGAAGGGCAACGTAATTGCTCTGTGTAATTATGCTTATTTTCGACTAAACTATTCTGAACTGATAACATTTCAATTTTTTTTTTTTTTAGATTCAAGGTTACAATTATATGAAATGTTGCATGGGTGGTTGTGTTCATTCTTAACCTTGATGATGACGTCATCATAGGTTACGATGGAGACCTTGCAACCTTGAGGGGCCTTATTGCACGCCCAGTAGGTCCTCCCACCTAGGTTCCGTTTACAATTATACCTGTGCCCGTTGATCTGAAGAAGCGGAGTACCTCTTTTTGTGTGCAAAATTTTTGGACCTTAAACCAGAAAATTTGACAAATGTGATAAACTGGAATCTAAGGAACTTATTGAGCTGGACATTCACGGACAGTCCATCCCACCAAACGGCGTGATATACCTACAGCCAAGATTTGATCGTGAATGGCAAATCATGAGTCCAAATTTGGCGCTATGTCAACCCATACGTTTTCCGTTTAGAATCAATACAAAGCAAGAAATCCTTACGTCCAATACCGATGAAGTGGACGTGCAGCTTAAGAAATAAAAGAGAGATATACTCGTAGTAATAAAAACATTTTATTTATGATTATGCTCCCGAGTTATTTTAGCAATCATTCCTTCTACTGTAGTGATGGTGGCTTTGCAGCCTGCGTTCCTCTTGTTACAAGCCCACGTCATCCTGGGCTCTCTGGATCGAGAGCAGAGGTTATACCTATTTCTGCCAAACTCCATTACTGGCGTTCCGAAGCGTGTGGTCGAAAATGTGGGGACTGAAATACGTAATAGTATTATTGACACTACCTCTACCTACCTATACTTTCAGGGAATACAGCGTGATGTATGTTATATTAAATATGAATTCAGACATCAAATTGCGCCGTCACAATGTAAAAGACTTTAAATGTTCTACTGCGACAAAGAAATGTTTCTTCTGTAACATTCCAATCCATCCGTTGGATCACAATAAGAAAGCTGTTGTACATTTGTGTTACTGAAAAAATCTATACTTATTGTAACTTGTTGAGCAATAATGACACGGTTTTACAAAAATGGGACGCGAGCTGTGAATTTTAAAATTAAAAACTTAAAATGTTAATGCAAAAATAAATAAAATACACGTTTAAACTAAAATAATCCATTTATATATTTTTAACAATAAGCTAATAAAACAAAAAAGCAAGGACCAGATATAAGATGACGCTTACATACACAAATTATAAAAAAAAAAACTGCTGATACGTAAATAAAAGAATAATGAAAAAGTAAGATTGTATGTTATGATTGTATCCACACTAATATAAAATTACGAAGATTAATTAAAAGTGCTAAATACAATTTTATTTACAGAAACAACTAGGACGGTTTATTAAAATTAATAAACAAAATCAAATAACTAGTGTAAACAAACCAAAAATATGAAATATTTTTTTGTTGAATATCATGTATGCAATCCCCGATATAGCAGTATCGACATTTTTTAAAGTCGTGAATGATGCCTTAGCTCTTTCATTCCTTGGCACGCGAGAAACCTTGTCTCTGTCAATGTGAAATTTTGTTGCCGACTTGTCAGTCAAAGATATAACAGTAGCTAAAAAACGTCGTATAGGTATGAGTGACAGACACGATGCTCTATGAAGCCGAAGTCAGCCGTGTTTCTCGCGAAGTGTAATATGTTATTCCCGAGTACTGTACACAAAGTTAAAGTCACTCTCTCTATCTTTAACAAATCCATCTTAATGGTTATGCACACACTTCTGTTTGATTATGATGTCATTGAAGGTAGTGATGGTGGCTCGGCATCCCGTGCTATTTCTGCAGCAGACCCATAAAGACCTGGCGCCATTGCTGCGGTTATTGCGGTTGAACCTGTACTTTCCCATCTGGATCGCGGGCTTACCGAAGCGCGTCTTAGTGAATATCGGAATCGCAACTAAAAAGATAAAATACTGTTAAAAGTTTACGGATATATACTTATTTCCAAAAAAATAATCTGAATCTCAAAATAATCTACCTACTTATTCACATTCATTTAATAAAACTGATAATTATAATCACGAGCAACAGCACAATCGATTTATAAAATTCTGTCTCATTTCATCAAAATTAACGAAATATACAAAACGATAAATGTTTAAACAAGACCTAATGATTGAATTTTTTTTTAGATGATTATAGTCTTAAAGAGAAAATGTTTCATTCGTCAAAGCGATCCATTGCGAGTTTGTGGCCATGTGATATCCGAACCACACGGTACCCGCAGCGCAACAGAACTGAACGCTCTCCTGGGCCTCCTTCGTAACAGAATCACACGGGCGACGTACGATTCTAGCGGGTGAGTGGCGGTAACCGTGGGATTACGTCTGAGTGATTATGAACATGCTCATGTAAATAAAACCCGCGCGGAATCCGCGTCATGAAGATGCTCATGTAAATAAAACCCGCGCGGAAACCGCTCGATTATAACCATGTCTGAACGTACACTAATGGTATAGTAGCTGACTAATTGCTTAATTACATTCAATTTTGGCTGCATATAAAACTCAGTTTCACTGTCTAAAATTGTGTTTCCTCTAAAAATGATTATGTTCATGTTTATAATTAACAATAGTCCCATCTACAGTAGTGACGGATGCTTTGCAGCCAACACTGTTTCCTCGCTTGCTGCTTCTGATGCAGAACCAAGTGGCTTTGGTTCCTCGACATCTGTTGTTCTTGTAGTAACGATAGTTGTCTATAAACAAAACCGGCCGACCTGTCTTTGTATGCGAGAATAAGATGGCTGAAAAAAAAAAATGATACCTGAAATGTGTATTCTAGAAATGTATCGCTGAAACTAGCTAAACATTAGGCTTTAGAGCAGTGTTCTCAACCTTTTTCTGGCCAGACGACTAGAACTTTTGACGTTTTGACTCTTGGGGACCCCCATAAGTCAAAATCTTAATTTATTATTAAATAAAACTTTGTTTTACGGACGTCAATTTTGTTCTCGTAGACCTTAATTTAGTTCTTGCGGATCACTGGTTGAGAGCCACTGCTTTGAAGTATGAAAGGTTTTCTGAAAGTTGCATCATAAGCTTATCAGTCCACGCTTCTTTATATCGAAAAGTACTATAAAACAAGCTGTGACTGGAAATTCCTTTAAAATCTTCTTTACACTGTTTTTTCCAAAGGGTTTCGTTTCAAAGTCAATTTATATTTAACTGTCATTTATTTTTCACCTATGATTATGACAACCTTTAACCTTGATGATTATGTTGTCGTATGTGGAAATGCTGGCCCTGCATCCCTTGCTTCTGGCTTTAGTGCAGCTCCACCATCCAAGGTGACCTTGACTCCTGGTGTTCTTGTTGAATCGACACCCCCCAAATAAGATAACGGGTCTGCCGAAACGGGACGTTGAAAAAATCACTGCAATAAAGAATGAGATTACTTACTGAAAGTATCAAGGTCAATCTAATCAAGAATGAAAACAAGAATTATGAATGAAAAAAAACAACTTTATTTTATTTTTTAAGTACATACCTATACTATATTAACACAGTAAACCAAAAATAAGGCAGTTTTATTTTCAGCATCAAACACACAATGAGTAAAAACAACAAATATACCTACATAAATATCCGACTTATAGTCATACCCTCAGATCTTAGTCTATGATCTGAGGTCATACCCAATCTGCAAAAAATACCTCAACGGTAAAATTGCTGCTTCTTTTTTTAACGTAAACATTCAACCTATAGACAACTAAAAAAGCAGGAAAAATCTTGTACTATTAATGATAGACGCGATAAACGGATAAACAGACCCCAGAAATTGGCAAGGTTCTATTATAGTAAAAGAAACAATACTTATTTATGTTACTATTTCTTCAACAACTTATACTCAGTACTGGGCACAGCCACCACCTAAAGGTGCGTACGAATAACCCAACTTCACACCCGATCTGTAGAGCCAATCCTGGCGAGTCCCACAAATTGACACGTTAAATTAGCTCAAGTTCCATTCACGTGCCAATCTGTTGAGACTTGCCCAGATTGGCTCTACAGATCGGGTGTCAAGTTGGGTCGTTCGTACCTTATGGGTGCGTTTCCACTGACACGGAGCTGGGCGGAGTGGAGAGGAGCGTACCGTGAATTGGCCAATCACACTGTTCTACTGATGGGGAGTGGAAATTTTGAGCACTGTGATTGGCCAATTCACGGTCCGCCTCTCTCCACTCCACCCAGCTCCGCGTCAGTGGAAACGCTCCCTAAGGGCGAGGCCCCATTAATGCGTTCCGTTGCGTCATTTTCTTGTTGCGGCATACGACAACGCAACGGAGAAGTGTATTGTGAAGTGACGCAACGCAGCGCAGCGCAACGCACTAATGGGGCCTCGCCCTAACTCGTATGAATCTATGTTTAACAGATGATCACTAATGCAATTAACAACATGGCAACTATAGCAGTCTATTGCTGGACATAGGCAGTAGATAAACTCATAATTCATGATTATGCGTATTCTTAACATCTATGATAGTTCCATCAGCTATGATGACTGAGGCTCGACAGCCAGTCCGCCTTCTGCTACAGAACCAGGCGGCTTTGACTCCTCTGCTCCTGTTGTTCTTGTAGTAGCGACAGTTGCCTATATCCAGCACCTGTTTACCGTGCCTTGACCACGCAAACCTTGGCTCCATCCCGCCCATAGTAGTAAAACCTGAACAAAAAGTGTCACAATATGAATGATGTGGACCCGTTTTAATTTAAGTTCACAGTTTTTTTTATACGACGATGATAGGAAGCAGGTGAACGGCCCTTCTGATGGTAAAAGGTTACCGTAGACTATGAAACTCTTGCAATACATATGAAACGTACTTTAAAATGAGGATTCGCTGTGGGGACAGATTACGGACAAGCAGGTCCCCCGCAGTCAACACAGCGCATCCTCATGAGCTCTGGCGACCTTATTTACCACAAGTAAACAACATTACCGAAGAGTAGCGTTATTTGGTATTCTTTAAGGAGGAGATACTATACTAATATTATAAAGCTAAAGAGTTTGTGTGTTTGAACGCGTTAATCACTGGAACTACCAGTCAAACTCAAAAAAATATTTTTGGATATCATATAACATCACGGTAGTTCACGCTACGACCCTTAGGAGCAGAGCAACGGGGGTGAAACCGCGGGTACAGCTAGATCTTTTTATAAACCCGATATTCAGAGCAGTAGCATTAAATTAAAATCTGATTGCAATGATAACACTTTTTTCCTTATAAAATTTTCATCTAATTTTTAACAAGATGATGTACAAAATATTTCACTAACCATAATTTTCGTAACATTATAGACACAAAAGCCGCTAATAAAAATTTTATGTTGTTAATCAATCAAAATATATAGCTATCACAATAAATTAAATTTTTCTATAGTATCTCAAAACATGAAAATACTTTGAACTTTTAATTTTAAATACTCTTGCACGCTGAATATTTTACCTATATGTATGATACATATAGGTGAAATATTCAGCGTGCAAGATAATTTAAACGTATGCATATTTTTATATTGGTTAGCTACATTCAGCGACAGAAGTTGGTTAACACTGTATTTTTTTAACCGACTTAAAATAAGTAGGAAGTTCTAGAATCGTCAGTATTTTTTTTAATTATTGTTCAATGATGCATGACAAAATGGGTGTATGTATCTACGAGGATGTAATAATGGAAAAGCTGAAGTGTTAACCGACTTATATCATCGACCGTACTAATGATTGTGGGATCCTTTACGCTTGATGATGACGTTATCATAAGTGCTGATGGTGGCCTTACAGCCAGTACTCCTGGTTCTGCTGCAGGTCCACCACCCATGAAGGCCTCGGCATTTGTTGTTCTTGTTATACCTATAGATCCCTAATGTGATCACAGGTTTGCCGCGACGGGATGTCGTGAAAATTGCTGTAACGAAAACAGACAAATTCTACAAAATTACTATTTTCAAAGAACTAGAAATATTGTTGCAATAGTAATTTTGTTGCAGATGAGCTGTATTTTATGCTAGTGCCAATAACGACTATTATATAAGGCACTTGATAAACCCTGTCTTGGTTCTAGTGGTAAAATAAGAATCTGTGACGCCTTACTTCTATCACCAGTATCGGGATTTTAGAATTCTATTAAAATGATACAAGTATAAATAATAATTATTTACCAAATAATATTTCCTTGCAAGTTTTAACCCTTATGTGCAACACTAAAAAGATCAGGCTCGATTAGTGGCTAAAAAGTGCTTTCCCGAAAAAATAAAAAAAACGTAGGTTTAATTTTCTCTAAAATCGAGGTCATAACTCCTTGGGACATTTTTCTCTATTTTTCATAGTTTCACAGGTTTAACAAGCCGATTCCGTTTCATAAAACAGAAGTGACAGACAGGGGAGCCAACATAGCATCAAAGGGACTTCCTATGTTTCCTATGTGAAACGCTAATAGGAATAAAATGTCACAAAACAATAATAATATTTTTTTTTAATCATAATCTTTTCAACAAGTTAGTATTTTACAAGTGGTTTCACTTGTAAAATACTAACTATAATAAAAACTCCTGCCGTCGGCCGTTTCTCCATGATTATGTTGATGTTGGAATTTGACAATGACATTGTCAACAGTGATGAGGCCTGCCCTGCAGCTGGCACTGCTCCACTTGCAGCATCGCCACTGTTTCCTAGCACTGGACAGATGGACGTGCCGCGCTCGGTAGTACGGTATGTACCAATTGTACCGATAGTTGTTGAACAGGAGCACCGGTTTGCCAAACTTAGAAGTAGTGAAAACTGCACCTGTAAACAAGTCGATTGCTAATCAGAGAGCTTCCACGACGGTGAAGATATTGTGAATGTTTTGGACCCAACACCAAAATAACTTAAAATAAATGATGAATATTATATAGAACTGAAAATATAAAAAATAAATTAATGAAACAAAACAAAACATAATATGTTGTAAAATAATAATAGGTACTGGTTACAGTTCCAATTCAGACTTGCTTTAAGGAAACATTTCGAATGCTGAATTTGGTAACTATCGTTTAATTAATTTATGACACATATTATAACATGGTAGGTCGGCTGTCGGGGAACAGCTAGTTTATAATAAGGCTTGAAATATTGGGCGTTTTTCCACAGGACACGGGAGCAAAAATGAATCAAAACATAATGAGGAAATAAAATTGTATCAAAATACAAGACGCGCCATATAATAATATATTAATACATTTTTGCTTCCCTTGGCTGCCCAGCGGTCGCCGAGCTGTCGCCATGACGTGCCGTTGCCGTCTAACAGAAAAACGCAATTTCTTATATAATTCTAAGTAGTTCATGCCGATACGAAGACGCACTCATTACTACATTATTTTAATCCACACTTCAAACCTTGGTCCATATTCTAGAACAATGCTCCAGTGTAAATCTCAATTGAAAAATAGATTTGATCAGGCTTGAGATCAGCCGTAAAAGAAAAAAATCTTTGACGAGATTACAGTAATTTAGAGAAAACATTTCAAAGAAGCATGTTCCCTGTAATTACATTAGACTTAGTTCATCAGTGATTGTGGGTATTCTTAATCCCAATAATCGCATGGTGAGATGTGATGATCGATGCTGGGCATCCGTGTGAACGGTATTTGGCACAAACCCACCGTGTTTTGAGACCTTTATATCGCTCGTAATACCGGAATCGTCCCATCTGTATCACAGGCTTGCCAAATATGGACCGTACGAATTTTGGACCTATAACAAACATCAATTACGCGATAAGGTCCGCGGGCCAAATATTATGAGGATTCGCTGTGCCGACAGTTTAGAGGACAAGCAGGTCCCCCGCTGTCAACATAGCGCATCATCAGGAGCTCTGGTGACCTTACTCACCAGTCCACAGGAACACAACATTACCGAAGAGTAGCGTTATTTGGCTGTGGTATTCTGTAAGGTGGTACTTCCCCAGTCGGGCTGCTCTAGATTTGAGCGACATATTTCGCTATCTTTCTCGTCAAATGGACATTACAAAAACCACTGTACAATATTAATTTATTAGGTACTTCTGGGAATACAGGTAGGTACATTTTTTTAAAATAATGATTTATATTATCGACCAATTGCCCGCCACTAGTCTCCAGTGCACAATCATCCTACTAATATCCTACTTCCTACTAATATTATAAACGTGAAAGTTTGTGAGGATGTATAGATGTATGGATGTTTGTTACTCTTTCACGCAAAAACTACTGAACGGATTTTGGTTAAACTTTACAGTAATATAGCTTATACGTCAGAATAACATATAGGCTACCTTATATAACATCATGCTTGCCTCTTGCCTTACGACGGCGACGAGCGCCGCGACGAGACACACGCGACTTGTACGTCACTAAATCAATGCGTGTGTTGGTTTCTGGTCCTGATGATTTGCTCATTTAAAGTAAAAACTGTCACCCTGCACTTTTTTGATCGCCATTTGGTACAGACCCAGCGAACTAAGGGCCCTGTTGAATCACTCCGCTTATAGTACCGTTGCTTGCCGATTTGTATTACAGGTTTACCGAATATAGACGTAGTGAGTATTGGTTCTGGAAAAATGTTACCGCAACGTTAAAAATTGACGCAACGTCCAACCCAAATCTTGGACCTAGAATGATTGTACAGGGGTTCCCTTTATGATGTAGACAAGTAATAAGGATTATCCGAAGTTCCCAAGGGATACTAAAGTCCACGCAGACGGAGTCGCGAGCTAATCTAATGTTAAAAAGCTAATCTATGGTAAAGATAAATGGGATGTTGAATATATTTTTTTATTGTGAATCTGTAAACTATTTGAAAAAAGATAATTAACACCAAAAAAACCGATAAAACATCTACAAAATTGGCAAAGTTATAAGCGTTTTAAAATTATTTGCTAGACACGGACGGCATGCATGATAAGTGACGTAACTCCACCTATGTCCGCTTCGCGTGACAAAGACGGAGCGATACTCCCTTCAAAAACTTTAAAAGCGTCTATGTTTTCCATTTTGTGATAAATTATTATTTTTTTTTTTACTTTTTTGTTATTCCTATTCCTTCTTTATTTGTACTTTTTTAATAGTAGTCCACTACGTATTCTACGTTTGATGCACAAAGTAGTTTAGGTCATCAACTTCGACAATTATTATTATACTAGAAAACATCATGAGGTTATTGTTTATATTAAGTTGGATAGGTCGTAAATAAAAAAAAATATTTTAAATCATCTTACAGTCTATTAAACCAGAGTCTTACTATAATATATTACTGACAGTTGTTCAACGCAAAGTTGGTCAATAGTACGGCGTACAGTACGTTCGCAACTGCCATACATGCAGTCATTCCAATCCGGGATCTTACATTTTCGATGTGTCAGTTTGACATTTCTCAAGTCCTGTCAAATATACAGGGTGGCGATTAGGTTATCACATTAAATGAAACCATGTATCCTAAATGGCGTTCTTTGTACATACACAATAAAAAAAATTGCCGGTTGCCGCTTTTACAGGTCAGTAAATGTACCAACTTGTATTAACAGTTGTACTATTTATTTGATACATTTACTGACCTGTAAAAGCGGCAACCGGCAATTTTTTTTATTGTGTATGTACAAAGAACGCCATTTAGGATACATGGTTTCATTTAATGTGATAATCTAATCGCCACCCTGTATATGGGCTATGAAACTGTAAGGTCCTAAGCCTTCATTCGCACGAGCGTTTTAAAAAAGCGTCGAAGGTGTTTGTCAGGGCACATTCGATTCAACGCCCAACGCCGAGCGTTGAAAACCCAATAGTGCGCGATGTACCGTTTCCCATTTGTATCACTCGGGCAAATGAGGGCTTACATTTTTTTAATTCTATTTAGGTATATGTAAATCCATGGTTATGCTGTTGTCCCTGGCCGACGACGACGTTTTCAATGGTGGTGACGAACGCGCGACACTTGCCAGTACTCCACTTCACACATCGCCACTGCTGCTTTTGATTGGACACTTTCGACGTGTAGTACAAGTTATACCGATGGTTGTTAAGCAGAATGACTGGCCTACCGAATTTTGAAGTCGTGAGTATTACATCTGAAATATTTGAAACCATGAGACGAATAATAAGGTAACGTACAACCTGCGCAGATGAAGAATGGAAAAAAAACACCAGTTAACAATCATTTAGTTATTATTATTAATACTTAAAGTGATAAATGACGATACAAAGTAACAGATATAATTATCGTGACAGAAAATATTGTTCCTATTTGTTATAATGTTGAACTCCTTCCATTAGTTATAGCCTAGTTCTTTTGATAATTACGAGTATATTTATTCAAAGAAGTATACATATAATTACGTACTTTCGATCAATGAAAATGATCGTTTATCTTTTGGATGACTTTCCCGTCCCGCACCTTGATATACGCCCGACATTTTACTTTTTTACTAGTCCATTTGGAACAGCGCCACTGCACCCTCGGACTATTGTTATTGCTGGCACTGGCGAAACGATATTTGCCGATCTGAATTACTGGGTTCCCTTTAGATGACGTCGTGAAAACAGGTTCTGAAAACGAAATAAAGAGCCACTTAATCGAGCATTAATTAGATCTAATTGTAGTGTATAGTGATTAATGAACAGTGAGTTTGCTGGTGGTGTCTCAATAAATAATAATCAAGTTCTCTCTATATTATTCATTTTAATAATAGTTCACAGTAGGTACACTCGACGCCATTGACGGTCGACCACTTTTCACCCTTATGTTCTGAGTAATAAGAGCGAAAAGTGGTCGACCGTCAATGGCGTCGAGTGTACATACTGAAATGAGACTGAAAATGGCGTCGCCTTTATTCACCTCTCACTCGCACCCGCGGGTGTGAGTATAGACAGCAACAGTGTGCAAGCGAAAGTTTAATAGAGGTTTAATAGAGAAATCGAACGAGGTACTTCAACGAGATACAATTTAATACTGCCACTAATAAACATCTTAATGCATTAATGATGGGTTCACATTACATCTGCGCGGGTTGCACACTTTAGCAGAAAATTTTAAATATATTAAACTTACACAAATAACACAAAATATTAATTAAAAAATAGTATATTATGCAATTAGTGAATAAAGGACGGATTTAAAGCGAGGGCCATAGATGAATCACGAGCTAGTGAAGGATTCTAACGATTGAATCACGACCGTAGGGAGTGATTCATGATGATTGAATCACGAGCGTAGCGAGTGATTCAAGTGTTAGAATCCTGAGCGACGCGAGCGATTCATGGCCCTCGATATAAATCCGTTTTATTCAAGAGTTGCATACTATACTTTATACCATGACTACGAGAAAAAGAAAGATTTAAGTGAAAATATACATATAATGAAGAAAAAGTAAAGTTAAATTGGCTTTGATGTAAACCAGCCGTGATTTTTTGGGTAGCAAGCTTTCCACCTTTCCACTATATCGGCCGCCCTCTCTTTCACAAACTCAGGTGTTTTCTCAAACACATCTTCATCACTAGAATGCATTTTTAATCGATTAGAACAACACTAAACAAACACAAAATTAAAGATTAAAGTAACACTAAACTTTGTGTTCGTACAACTTACAGTATTCAAAATAGCGCAAATTTACTAAGGACAGCAAAGAACACAAAACAGTTTTTATTCTAATGCTAAACTCCTTGTCGAAAATGTCGACCAATCAAATTGAATTTAGAACACATCAATATAGGTCAAATACACAGATTACACTTACACTAGATACGGCAAGCCACGACCAAGCGTGCCCTGCATGTTCGACTGTTCGTACTAAAAAAAGTCTGTTAGCTCAGTGACGCTTAGTGATTGAAACAATTCTGTTTACTCTGAGCACATCACTAAATGGCTGGGGTGAAGTTATCGTAGGTATAAAAAAGATGACACGTTCGGTTTTCATACAATCTAATAACGTGCCGCATCTAGCATAGGTTCTTTAAATCTGTGGTCGAATACATTGTTGTGTTCCATTTTCAAACATCAAAACAGTGAGTAAAAGTGCTTTTTATTCACTGTTTTCAGTGAATAAAATACGCTTTTTAGAGGGGGAATGGTATAAATAATTATCGAATGCTCGAAATGTGTGCACGCCCCCGAGAGGTTCTGCGAAGTTTTCTCCATCGACGATTCTTTCACAGCGGTATAAGTACATTATTTTAATGTGTATGCTCGTAAAAGGTTTTAACTATTAATCCGTTGATTGTAACGATGCAGCCCCGGCATTTAGCGCTGCTCCATTTCGAACACCGCCAAATTTGTCTCGCCCCAACCTTGCGTTCAGATTGGTAGTACCGATGCTCGCCGAGCTGAATCACCGGATTCCCTCTGACAGACTTCGTGAATATCGGAGCTAAAATTATAAAAAAAATAGTTAAAAAATATAGTTTATTAATTAATTTATTAAGTTTACCGACGGTTGTTTACACTTTCTAATAAGAATACATGCTTAAAATTAAAATTATAGTATACCATCCACACCACATCTATGAAATACAACGCAGAAAGTTAAACTAAGTTACATAGTAAGTAATAAGTGCTAAGTTTTAAATAAAAGTTCAACAAACATTTTGTTTTACCTACTCCGTATGTTGTGCGCTATTCACATGTTTATTCATAATATTGGCCAACACTGGCTTTCTTGCACGATGCAAATAAAAATTGTGCTAAAAGTGTTTAACTGTTCATTGCATAACAATGCACTTGCTTATCAAACAGCTTAGAACTTTTCAAACACATTTCACCATATATAGATAAAATTAGCAGCCGAGATAAACGACGTTACTTAGCACGTACTTTGGCTAAGCAGTATCGTTGTCACTGTCGCGCAACTTGCAAGCAAGACAGAGACGGGAACATAGCTTAGCCAAAGCACGTTCTAAGTAACGTCTATTTATCTCGGCCTAAGATGCAGCTTTTACAGCCCAAGCTCTAAGACAGGGTTTCTAAAGTAGGGTCCACTGACCCCTTAGGGGTCCGTGACATAAGTACTAGGGGTCCATAGCCACTCAGTTCACTCATAACATAATTATTTATGAGGAATATTATGCAATAATTCACGGATTGCGGGTTTAACCGCTCTTTCATATAAAAAAATGATCTCTCGATTTATTACATTATAATGCTTTGTTTGCTTTTCCTAAAATTTTCTTTGACATGGCTCCGTGGAATATTTTAAATTCTAAACAGAGTCTATGGCTACAAAATGTTTAAGAACCACTGTACTAAGAGGAGCCAGGAGATTGTATAATTAGCGGGTAAAATCATAGTAAATTTTTAGTCTATCATATTATTAGACGACAATTTTTTAATTTAATTACTAACAAACTTATAAGAATCTACAACATTGGAGTCTTTCTCGCATTTGACCGGTTTATCAATTCTAGATCTCTTTTCCCGATGTATATGGTCGTTAACGGTTTGAATCACTTTTCCGTTGTCTGTAATTATATAGGCCTGGCATCCATCTTTGGATTGTTTTGAGCACCGCCACTGCAGCTTCGGGCCTTTATGATTCGCATTGGCCTTGTAGTAACGGATCTTCCCAATTTGAATCACCGGATGCCCTCGGGATGACTTCGTGTATATCGGTGCTAAAAAAATTATAGAGTAAAAACAAAATGCTCTTTTTTTCATAAAAAACCGTAGGAATGATTAATATGACGTCATTTAACGTTTACGGGAGATGCGTTATAATTCCACAAGTATGTCATCAGTTCAAGAAATTCTTACAAAGATTTATTTAAAAACTTCAAAACTTTTCGTTTCGAAAATTTATTTCCGTGAAAGTTAGTATAAAAGAGTACGAAACACAAATAGAAATATCTTTAATGCTTAATCATAATGCTATAACATCACTCGAACAAAGAGGTAAAATATAATCAAAAAATCAAGGGTAAAGCTTGGTAAAGTAGTTGGTATTTAACTTGGTAAAGTAGTTGGTAGTAGGAATGTCAAAAATCTATCTCTAGGGCCAATAAATCGGTTATTGAGGATGGCCATAAGTGAGCCATTCTTGTATACATATACAGGGTGGCAGGTTAGACAGTGGAAATATTTTAAGGGGTCATTGTACTCATCATTATGAACAACTTTTACTATGGGCCAACCTTGAAATCGCGAAAAAAAAATCAGCTGTTCTATACATTTATGTTCACAAAACTCAACAAAATGTATGGAACAGCTGATTTTTTTTTCGCGATTTCAGGGTTGGTCCCATAGTAAAAGTTGTTCATAATGATGAGTACAATGACCCCTTAAAATATTTCCACTGTCTAACCTGCCACCCTGTATAGAGTTGGTTTCTTTCTACCTATAAGCATATACATTATACATTGTGTCAAAGTTTAGAACAAATGTATTTCCGCTACAAACGCCGCCACAAATAGTTCATATAAAACGTATGAAAACGTATGTTTGTGGCTGTCGCTAGTGGCTCGTATGCAGAGGCGAAGCGAGTAGCGGCGATTTGTAGCGTGTGGCGACTACCGGCGACAACCGTGTGCGGCGAGTTCCTATATCTATAAGCTTAAGTACTAATAGGTATTACAAAGCTGAAGAGTTTGTTTAGCATAGCATAATTGGCCTATAATGTTCCCACTGCTGGGACACAGGCCTCCTCTGTGAGAAGGAGTGGGCCGTAGTCCACCACGCGGGCCCAGTGCGGGTTGGTGGACGTCACATGTCTTCGAATTTTTGGTTCTAGGACATGCCGGTTTCCTCACGATGTTTTCCTTCACCGTTAAAGCAAGTGATAATTAATTTCTAATACGCACATGACTTCGAAAAGTCAGCGGTGCGTGCCTCGGGATCGAACCCGAACCATTCGCCGTGGGAGGCACATGGTTAATCCACTAGGCTATCACTGCAATATATATAAGAGTTTGTTTGAACGCGATAATCTCTGAAACTACTAGTCGGATTCGAAAAATGCCTTTTTATATTCGTTCGTCTGCCGTACTTGACAGACACAGTTGATTTCGACCTGAATGAGGCGGATTTTTTAAATGCGACAGATGGAGGGTTATGTTAGCCAGATTTATGAAAACTAGGCTATTTAACATCAAGCCACGACCCTAAGGAGCTGAGAGAAAAAAATCAGAAAGAGCGCTAAGTGATAGCGCGGGCGGGTAAATAATCCAATTTCTTTCACAGCTAGTCTAGGTACAAATAATAATTATCCATAATATGCATTTAGCAAAATGTGTTCTGATTGGGGCCCACTGCTCACCACAGGTTTAAACATCAGGTTGTTTCGTCTCCTGACCGGATGACGGTGTATATGGTCATTAACACTGTGAACCACTTTACCATCATATGTGATTATAAAGGCCTGGCATCCCTGGCTGGTGTGCTTGTGGCAACACCAGCGAAGCTTACGGCCTTTCTGCCTAGTATTGGCCCTGAAGTAACGGTGCTCTCCAATCTGAATCACGGGATTCCCTCGAATTGACGTTGTGTATATAGGATCTAAAAATAAGACAAAATATACATTATGTGAAGGTGCTAATTTCCGCACGGAACAAACATTTTCATGCCCCATAAATAGCTTATCCATTTGAGTGTGTATGCATATGAGATTTAGTTTCTGCAAATACGCAATACAGTAGCGATCCTATAGTTAGTGGAAATGTATTTAAAACTGATTGAATGAAAAAAATATACCGTAAAGTACTTACTTACATGTCATATGGGAGCTCCTTGAAGTCACTACAATTAACATTTCGTACGTATAATTTCATAACAACATGGAGAATAAATTGTAACATATAGTTTTGAAACCTTTACCAAGTATTTCAAACAAGATAAACAAAATCTTTAGCATAATATTTAAATATGTCACTCTCACAATGAAGATAAATCTAATGACACCTCATATGTTGAAATCCTTAAAGCCGTTTTGGCTACAGAGCGTACTAAAGAAAAGATATACATACAAACACTCACGAAAAAAATTACCCTCCTTTTGGGGCAGTCGGGTAAAAATAACGCATCCTTTCGCCTAAAGATCACGGATGGGTATGACTTTTATTAGAAGTCTTGACAATAATGTCATCGTAGGTCGAGACGGTGGCTCTGCAGTTGTGCGCTGAAGACCACTTGGTGCAGATCCAGCGGGCCAGCCGCCCTTTGGTGGCGGCACTGTGGCGGTTGTACCGGTGAGGGCCGATGTTTAAAACAGGCTTGCCATACCTTGATTTGGAAAACCACACGTCTGAAAAGGTATAACATTGTTAGCAGCTGCACTATCATGGATTTTAGATTAGTTTCGCGGCCACAAACGACGCAACCTGAAGCGCGCGACAGTCACTTGTGGTAATATTTAAATATGTCACTCTCACAATAAAGACGAATCTAATGACTTATATATTGAAATCCTTCAAGCCGTTTAGGCTACAGAGTGTAACAAAGACATACAAACAAACACACTCTCGAAGTAAATTACCCTCTTGAGGCAGTTGGGTAAAAACTAAAATATCTCTAAACCAGTAGATATAACATTCTTCACAAGACAAAATATTAAGTTAATTATGCATTCTTTGGCTTAGAGATCACGGATGAGTATGACCTTTATTAGAAGTCTTGATAATAACGCCATCGTAGGTGGTGACTGCGGCTCTGCATTTGTACGCTGAAGACCTCTTGGTGCAGATCCAGAGGGCTCGCGGCCCTTTGGTGGCACTGTGGCGGTTGTACCGGTGAGGGCCAATGTTCATAACTGGCGTGCCATGCCTTGATTTGGAAAACCACATGTCTGAAAAGGTATAACTTTGTTAGCAGCTGCATGGATTTTAGATTAATATAGTACAAAAAAAGTCGCTTTTCGTGTCCGTCCATTTGTCCGCTTAGTTCTTCTAAACTACACAATGGATTTTAATGCGGTTTTCACCACCGTTTAGAGAATTTATTCCGAAAGGTTTATGTGTATAATACGTTAATATTTAACTTAAATACAGCACAGATATCTCGATGTTTTGACACATCGCCACGTCATAAAGCGTATCAGGAGCAGATCGCCAGTTATTTGAATAAAACAACACTAGTCAAGTAGGTATCATAAAATTAAAAATAATGTAATGTTACACAAAATATACACATTACATTACAGATCGTTAAAAAAACTTGATTACTAATTCATTTTATTAATTTCACTATAAGTACTGCGAGTATTATTTTTGATTCGATTTTTTTAATGCTAATATTAATTTTAAAATACGCATGAAATTATTGTATATAGTAGGTACACTAGTACATAAATATATATATATATATATATATATATGTATTTACTTATTCATCTACTATTTGCATACCTAAGTCTACAGGAATATTAAATTATACATATAGATTTAGAGAAATTATAATTATACTTCGTCGCTGCATCCTCGAGACTTACATAATTCACCTGTAGTACACCCCCAATGTACTAGGCATCGAGCACATTTTTAGAGATAGCTAGCTAAAAAATAAAATAAATTAGACATAAAACGACTTTTGCAGTACCTACGTAGTGGGGAATCTCCAACACTGCGCCCCGACCGTTACGCCCGTTTGGCTTGTCATTCGCTTCTTTTGTGCAGGCATCGAAGCATCTCTTGCAGTTTTATTTTTAAAGTAAAAAAGTAATAATCATTATATTTTTTATAAGTAAATAATAAAGTAATGTTAATGGTTATAAATTTTAGCTTAGCATAAATTATAAATATTATAATAATATATGTGGGTGTGTGGATGGTGACTACGACGGCATGGCAGCATGGTGGCACGGCGGCACGGCGACGCGCGACGGTAATGTAAATTATCCAGGTACCTACTTAATTATTATAAAGATGTCAATGTGAACATACAGCCAGCGATGGGAGTAGTTTACTTTTTATCGTATGGGTACTTAATATCTATTTGTTAATACATTGTTGTTAACAGTTGCAGAGTGCAAAATTTCTTTTCTATAGGCAATTGATATTTGCACACGTGCAGTATGGCTCATAACCTTGACTTCTTATTACTTTATGGTATAATTATTTTTAAAGCGATACTTTTATTTGGATGTTAGGTTGTTTTTTTTATTAACTTTTGTGACCTGGCGGGGTATGTACAAATGCATATAAGTAATTGGACAATGTATACTCTGATGAAATTTTAGTCGTTCCAGCGTATTTAAGCTCTGTAAATGTGTTGATTATCATCATCATCATCATCATCAGCCTATAGCAGTCCACTGCTGGACATAGGCCTCTCCTCTCTCTGTTGATTATACATAGCGCATAACAAGAACCGCGATGCGATTGCGGTCGACTAGTACCCACTTATGCGTATTGCTAAACAGTGTTGGGACGATTAAATCCTAATAGATGAGTGACTAATATTGCCTACATTTTAATAGCAAATGTATATATTATACATACAGTGCATAGCAAGAACCACGATGCGATTGTGGTCAACTATGTTTGATCACGAATCAACTACCAACTATGTATAGTTACGAACCGCGATGCGATTGCGGTCAACTATCAACAATGTATGCAGGTTACGAACCACGATGCGATTGTGGTCAATCCTGTGTGATTATGAACCGCGAGGCGATTGCGGTCAACTATCAACTATGTACCTATACAGGTTACGAACCGCGATGCGATTGCGGTCAATCCTGTTTGATTACGAATCGCGATGCGATTGTGGTCAATTATTATCAACTATGTACCTATACAGGTTACGAACCGCGATGCGATTGCGGACAGCTATCAACTATGTACCTATACAGGTTAGGAACCGCGATGCGATTGCGGTCGATGCTATTCGATTACGAACCGCGATGCGATTGCGGTCAACCCTGTTGGATTATGAACCGCGATGCCATTGCGGTCAATTATTATCAACTATGTATGATTACGAACCGCGATGCGATCGCGGTGAACTATGTACAATTTTACATACCTAACTAAGCCATAGTATTAGACAAAGTGTCAGACGCAATTACGATCTATATTTACGATCTATATAAATGAGTAAATACTTTTAATGGACACAGCGCATAGCATGTACCGCGATGCGATGGCGTCATCTTTGTACTTTTAATTATTGTTAGACAAAGTTTCATGAGGCCATTACGGCCTAAATAAATAATGATTAATGTTTTCAAGTAATCTGATACGATCAAACTCCTTTATCAGCATTGGTTTAAACCATTTGATTAGTACGTTACAGTAGCCGTAATAATAAGTGCAGATCTTGAAACTCTGTCCCCACGTTCTGCCTTTACTCTCGTGAAGGTACTCCGACCTTGGTTTTTACTGACCATGACCAATCTTGCAAACTTTCGATCAGTGGTAAAAAGTTCATCACATATACTTTTGTCGGCGTTGCCGGTGCAAGCACTGACACAACAACAGAGGGTAGGAGCCTCTCGGCAGATATATATATATATATATAGATATATGAGAAGAGATCTCTAAACGTGGGGTAAGATAATGGTAGGCCTATGTAAGGTCAGAGGAAATGGTTACATTTAGCTTGGATCCTGGACCTGGTTGAAGTGACCTTCCTCTTTGGAGAAAATTTTGGTATTGAGGCGTTGAAGATTGTTGAATAAATCCGGTTCACAAACAAAAGGACAGAGTCTCGAGTATATATCTTTAACCGATCGAACCTTTTCCTCATAATTACCGACAGGGAATCTCGAAGCGCTCACTTCGACACCAGTTCCAGAAAAGCAGGTCGGTGAGCCCAGCAGTTGGCCCTCCAACTTAGCCAGGGGAGACATCTAACGCTTCAAGATATTACGATTCTGCGAAGGCAGCTCCCAAGGCACCCTCGAAGCTTGAATAGAGGTAATGAAACATTGTCACTCGTTTACGACACTTTATATCCGTTTGGAGAAACATTACTATGAAACCTGTGGTTTTAGTGCATTTCTGGATACAAAATACATTGTTGTATCAGTTGTTCAGTATACAGAACCAGTGACAAAATTTCTTTCTCTCCTAGACGTTAAGTCTTAACTCTTCAATTTCAAAGCTTTTATTATTATATGCAATAATCAAGTGGTGACATGCGAGTCAGTTTATCTCAGACATTATTTCTGGTACCTACCTCTAACAGACGGTATACTCAGATTTATACATATTATCCTTAAAAAGTTAAGTAAATTGATACATCCTCAATATTTCGAGATGGAATATGTTGGAATAGCTTCCAAATTATTTTCAAAATGTGGCTAAAATTGACCTCAGAGGCCTATTCTCTTAATTTAGATCATCAAAACAGTAGCTTTTGTGATTTAAGTTTTTTCAATCAGATTTATGAATTTTAATGTTCTCATTTCAATTTCATTTCAATGTTTATAACATTAGAGGGCTGTTCTCATGATGTAAGAGTAAGAGTAACCAATTGACTGACCTGTTGGAGGAACTCTGTTTCATGTTTTTCATTGTCACTAAGTGACTTAATACCTAGTCAAGTTAAAACTTTTATTAGATCTAGAGTTGAATTCAGTGAGCATAGCTTTGAATTTACCAATAAAGAAACGGCTGAAAGTTCTAGAGATAATTGATACCTAGATACCATATTAAACAATCAGTATCAGCGGGCCTAGCCCTTGACTTTGGTTGGGATTATAGAAAGCAGTTTGAAAAAGTTACATATGTTGTTCTCCAGAATTCAAATGATTATTGTGATATTAATATGAGCATGCCCAATATTCTAGAATCTGATGACGATAGTCAAACGTCCTAAGTGTTTTCTGCCCGCTTTGCCAATATAATCTAGATGACATTATTACTTGTAATGGTGATACCAGCGGTGGGCTTTGGGGCACTGTTGGGACTCATAAACCACTAGTTAATGAAATTAGAACTGAAAACACCTTTAACTGCGTGGAACGTCATTGTTCAAATTCACTTGTAGACAATGTAATCCTATGGACAATAGATAGCACCATCGCAATTTCGAATATTAATTGAACGAGCGGTGTACAATATACACAGTAGGTAGTGTAAAGAGAGTCGTCTCTTTAGTTTTTTGTTTTTATGATTCTCATATTAAGTCAAAAGACAACTTGGAAGCTGATCAGAAGTCAAGAAGCACCAACAATGACGCCGAGGGGGAACTACCTCATTCTGCCTTTATGAAGTAGTTATTTAATTTTGCTACTCCGGAGATTAATCTTATTTAAATACGAAATAGTCTAATAAATATCATGTATTTTAGAAACGAGACCCATGCGTTCAATGTTGATGCATTCACTTTAAATTGGAATAATTTTAATTTCTACTCATTTCCACCTTTTTTTCCTTGATTCTCAAGTGTTACAAAGTAAAGAGATCTTTATAGGTCCATTTTGACCTATCCAGCCCTGGTATCTACTGTCACAGCTTTACCAATGAAATGATATGAAATATTTATTCTGTAAATTGGCTATTAATAACACTTACTCATCAATATTTTTTACAGAAGTATCCTGTATACATTACCTACAGACCCAGTGGTGTCGTTCTCTTATCTCCTTTCAGGACGCAGCATCTCCTTTGGACGCAGCTTGCACTGGTATGTCCGCTATCAAGGAGGCATTTTCTAGACAGTCATTGGTTCCGGAAATTTAAAAATGATCACAGCCTCACTACTTATTGATAAATAAAACAATATAACAGTGTGGGTAAGCCAAAAAGTTGACTGTTGTGTTGTACTGATACAACTTGCATAATAATTTTTATACTTCTGATTATATAAAGCCTTTTTTCTAAATATCTATCCGCTTGGGATTCGATTTTTTGTAATGAATATCTGTTTTTAGATCAATTTTCTTGGATCATGTTATTGACCGCACAACGTGTGCCATTGCCATTTTGGATCCGGCTCCAATATAAATATTTGTGATTCGTATATAATTATAACGATTTATGACTTAATGAAGACTTCAGCCCCTAGTAGTCAAACGCGGGGTGCGTTTGACTATCTAGTTATTTAGTGCTTTCCCCAATAAAATGGAGAAATGCCCAAATACATTATGTTATAATTTTTTTAATACGAATAGAAGTTGTAACTACCAGTTCATTATGCCAGCTCCTCTACAATTAAATGCTAGATTAAACAGACTCCCTCAGTGCCAATAGTCACCATAATATTTTCTTTTCATAGCACGATATTTCGGTGGCAGGATGTACAGATACCTCCATTGACTTAAAAGGCTGGCGGATAATCTGGTAATTCTTTTGAAAAATTTCTTCGAGCTGTCTATGAGGACAGTCTATGGAGATGTTAATTATCCAATTATGATTTAGTATTGTACAAACGTCTTGTTGATAATTTTGATAAAAATGAATTGAAATAGTCTGATAAATAGACGTTGATTTCTTTATTTACATAATAATAGGTCCTATTAAAATTTTAATTTGCTATTTATCTAAAAAAAACTCTAAACATCTACAGGTGAATTATGTAAGTCTCGAGGATGCAGCGACGAAGTATAATTAAAGGTTAAACAAACTTACCTAAGTGAAGTTTGACCATAATTATATGAGTCGCTGCATCCGAAGAGACTTACATACCCTCCCAACCCTACTTTGCAAGCAAACCCGATATCGTATTTTAGATAAATAGTTCTCTTAAAAGAATGACAAGCCAAACGGGCGTAACGGTCGGGGCGCAGTGTTGGAGATTCCCCACTACGTAGGTACTGCAAAAGTCGTTTTATGTCTAATTTATTTTATTTTTTAGCTAGCTATCTCTAAAAATGTGCTCGATGCCTAGTACATTGGGGGTGTACTACAGGTGAATTATGTAAGTCTCTTCGGATGCAGCGACTCATATAATTATGGTCAAACTTCACTTAGGTAAGTTTGTTTAACCTTTAATTATTATATAGAAATAAATACTTGCAAAATTAATACGTGACTTTAAAGAGATAGGTTTATGGTTATTCTAATGGTTTTAAGCACGTGCATATATCGGTACGGTATTCATATTTGGCCCGACAGTATGTAACTCACCTTATTAAGATCATGCATAGTGACGTTCGTTTGAACAATCAAACATAATTATAACCCCTTAAACATGCCTCATAATAATTGAACCACTGATTAAATATACAACTATCTTTGTCATTTGTATGACAATTGACATAAGCTGTTAATTTAATCATCGTTTATAAGTAAGGGGGATAGTAGTTACCCCGCAGTAAATATTACTCGAGTTTGAGAAAGAGATAATCGGCTAACTTCAGCTTTGTAGAGTGTCGTATCCGTCACTCATACCTATGTGACGCTTTGTCGCTGACCTGTAACCCAATCATGAGTTTTTTTGACGTATAGTTTCGTTAACGTAAGCATATTTTGAATTGAATATAAGTCGTGAATAAATAGAAGTCCTGGAACATTTTGATAAAATTTTATACAATTTGCACATTTTAAAAAATACAGAGTAATTAATTAAGTATTTAATTTATATAAATATTGTGTAACAAACGTGTATTTTCAATTCAAAATATGCTTACGTTAACGATACTACACGTCAAAAAAACTCATGATCGGGGTACCTACTGTTTGTTAGATACCGGACTGTTAGTGCTTCGTGCGACAGAGATGACGCTCTCTATAGCCGAATCTAGCCGATTATCTTTCTACAACTCGATATTATACTACTGCGTACTGTACCTATCTGTCAATCTAAGGGTGATTGTGTTCCGCAATGTATTGAATAACTTGATCGTCAATAGTTTTGATGATAGATGGGCAGCCGGAACCCTTCTTGAGGCAAAGCCAAAGCCCTTTAGGGCCAGTTCTGTAGAGGTTGTGTTGGTAATAGCGATATGGGCCCTTTTGTAACATCGGCGTCCCATGCCTGGATACCGTTCGTATTATGTCTGAAACGACGGGAATTTTTGTTAAAATAAATGAAATATATGTCAAGATGTCATAAATGGCAATTTGGAGCAGGAACGTACTTGCAATTAATCAAAGAAAGTCAAAAGGTGTGCGCACATTTAAAATTAGTTTCAAATCAATTAATATTCCATACTTTCCTTTGATTAGTACAACTATCGCCTAACGATTAATTGCAAATGTATTTCTGCTCTTAGGTTCATTCAATTAAAATACCGTCATCAACTGAAAATAAAAAATATTGAATTAATAAAAAGTTTACATATCAATGAACACATTGTTCTTCACCTTCAGATACTGTGATAGTCTAGGTTACCAGGTTACTTAATTGTACTGGCTTCGCCTTACCCATCACCACTGGTACTTACCAGTGGTGATGGGTGAGGGGAAGCCAGTACAATAAGATATCTAAGGTCGACCAGGGTCTGATGGCAAAAGTAGAGATTAAAATTTGTTGCTACCAGCACTAGGGTGAATGGATAAAAGAGATTTAGCTTGCACTAGCAATTTTACACAATTCGTACTTTATTAGAAATGTGACTAGTATGCATTGCCATGCCAAAAATTTTTTTTTTCATTCCTCATATTTTTATTTTTATTCCATGAGATTCAGGTTTACCTATACCTACCTAGTAACAAATTTATAAATAATTCCCTTTTACTTATGTCATGCCAATCGTTTATTCACTTATTTTGAATAGGTGAATAGGTATGACATAAGTAAATCAGAATAATTTATAATTTATTTGATATATTTTTATTGTATCTCCTCGGCTTTCGCTACTATTAGGTATCAGGTTAGGTATACCAAGGTATATAGTAGGATTTCAGAATATTCGGACTATTACACTTACCCATTGACTAAACCCTATATTTTAGGGCATGCAAACACTAGATGCGACAACAGTAGATAATAACAATACCAAGACATTGGTCCCAATCATAATAAAACAAAATATTTATCATAGTTTTTTTAATCTTAAGTATAATGTACTTAAGAATAATGTACTTAATAATAATATTGCGTAATAACTTATACCTAAATAAATATCTTAAACTCTTTACTACAACAAAACTTTAAGAAACGCTGTTTAATAAGGGAAAAGGTCACCGACAAACGAACAGTCCGATAAATCAATAAACACATTACCCTCCTTTGCGTCGCGCAGTCGGGTAAAAACGGCCGTTTAACATATCTTTTTCTAACATGATTTTTTGTCATTAACATTTTCAATTTATTTTCAATTTATCGGACTGTTATTTGTCGGTGAACTTGGGCCTAGTCGGTTAAAGGGACAAATCTCATATTACGAAAACACTCAAAACTAAATGAAATAAAGATTTATTTTAACACTTTCAGTGCGCCTAGGGTTAATAAAACAAATAAGAAAATAAGTTACTAAGTTCATTAGTTAAACGTAAAATAACCCTAATTAAAATAAGTTTTTCGCTTTGAACTGGACTCGCGGATAGCCTTATATTATTTTTACACGACTGGCCGAAAAAAAGTACTTGTATTCATTTAACCCCTTTATATATTTTTATTCTACTTTGTTTAAATGGTATATTTTATTATACACATAAAATTACAAGTAAGCTAAGCTATTATGTTTTAACTTTGTCTTTTCATCTTATGAGTTTTATTAGTTATGTTCAATGGCATTTCGCTGACGTTGATGGTTATGCGTGCGATTGATGTTGATAACTTCACCATTGAAGGTTTTTATAGAAGATCTGCAGCCGGAGCACCACTTGACGCAGACCCATAACATCTTAGAATTACCCAGATCAATACCGGTTCCCCGGTCCCGGCGGTAATAACTATGCTGATAATACCGGTATTCCCCCATTTGAAGCATGGCCTTGCCATTCCTGGACTCTATTAAAGTTATATCTGAAAAAAAAATAAGTTTATCTTAATAAAAGTTCAAATACTTTAACTATTCTACCCAAATATTGATTAGTTCAGCAGACTAGTGCATCGGTTTCTTCTAGGCAAGCGTGCTCTATCGTGGACCGCATCATCGACATATTATATTCAGCGTTCTCAATTATGTGACCAGCCTGTATCTAGTACTACTGGGTTCTCAGATGATAAATTTGCTTCATTTATCAAACATTCTTTTTATTTTGATAATTATATATTTTTCAAACAGATTACTAGTTTAGAAGTTTGTAATACTTCGTAAAAAAGTGAAATTAAAGGATGTAGTATGTTACAGAACTTTCTTAATTACCTATATTAATTTGGCCACCACTGTATAATTTGTCAACGCCTTATTCTGAAGCCGCCGTTAGTAGTATAACATTACAAAATTACGTTTTTACTGATTAACACGTTGACTGTCAACCTTCGAGTATACTCGTAGTATAAGATCTGGGCCCCACTGTCAACTACGCTACGAGTATTTTCGTAGTTGATTGTATGCGATTTCTAACGAATTCTAGAACAGTGGCAGTGGAAGGAGGGCGGGATTAAATTCTTTGGTATTTCAAGTAAAACATTATTTATTAATAAAAATAAGTTTAATTGTTTTTGGGTACACATCACTGTGAAATTAAGGAGTGATACATTTTAAAACAATTTTCAACGCATAAGGCAGGTTTTTCAGTGCATACCGGACAGTAATAAATTGTTTCTTTACGTTTTTTTTCTTTTGTGCAGACACGACACGGATTCGTCGGTTTCTGTTTTTTTTGTGTGGGTGGTAGACGCTCTAAATAATGTAGTAATTCTGCTGGTTTTTTCAGCTCATGAAGACTATACTTTGTACATTTCTCGCCTAAAAGACATTTTACGACTTCATCTTTGAACAAAAGGGCATCCAATTTTTTTTCCTAAGGAAGGTTGGCTTGTTGATTGTAGATCATGCAGGCGTTATTAATGTAGATTTCAAAAATGTGTATCGCTAGTTTTTTGTACTAAAACAATGTCTTTCTAAGAGCTGAGTAAATTAAGTAAGTAGTAGAATATAACAAATGACAATTGACAATAGCTAATAAAAATTCTATCTCATTCCCATACTCCGAGTAAACTTGTAGTTTGAACTAAGTTCCTAACTTGAATAAAGAGAAAAAAAAAATGATTTTGTTTACTGCAATAGAACATAATATTATACTTTAAGACATTATAAAACTCACGTTTAGCTCCTGTAGTGTCGCCTTAAACAAAACAGTTGTCTATACTTTCATATTTTACGTTTGTAAAAATATAAAAATACTTATTACTATACAATGTTGGTTTAGTAACCATAGAATTTACAATAAAATTATCTAACTTCTAACAGAAATAACAGAAACAAAATAAAAGAAAACAAAAGCAGATTTTAGCTGGACTACCATAACTAAGGGTAGGAATTCGTAGCCGACTACAGACAGTAGCAGCAGGCGACGTATCGCCGCGACACTACTGGTTTCTATGTATTTCTATTAAGACGACGGCGACGTGTCGCTAGCTACGGAAGGTATTTCATAGAAATACATAGAAACCAATAGTGTCGCGGCGACACGTCACCTGCAGCTGCTGTCTGTGGTCGGCTACGAACTTGTACCTTTAGTATGTTTCCCTTGAGCAGATATCAACAAAACATTATTTAGGGTAACAATCATACGCTGATACTGACTCAAATTGACGTACGTAAATAAAATCAAACTAAATACATAATTACAACTAACTAATGTACAATATTAAAAATATATTAAACATTTAACGTAACTTGATTTAACGCATTCCTCATTCAAACAAAATTGAACGATTTTATTTGATTTTATTCTAGTAAGGATGCGCCAAGAACGAGGACGCATTCAAAAAACAACTAAGAATATCGGCGTACGACTAGTTTTCATCTTATCCCTCTAGTTTGAGTGATTATGTGAGTTCCTGATGTCAATAACTTCGTTGTCATGTGTCCGTATGGCAGCCCTGCAACCCATCCCCCATTTGACGCAGACGAAGAAGCCGTTCTTGCCCCTACTGTTACTGTGCTGGTTGAAACGGAACCCTTCGTACAAGATCACTGGCTTACCGTACTTGGATTTCGCTAAAACGAACCCTAAAAAAAATGTATGATGAGAAATTTCATAGAAGAGTTCGTAAATGTAAACTTAGGAATGTCAAAAACGAGTAGGTACTCATCTAAAAAAGTTACCAGGTAAGTCCAAACATGATGCAGGAACGATTTGAAAAATTGATTTTATTTGTCCAAAGAGGAATACATACCAATCAATAGCATAGTATAATACAACGTGTAAAAAAATAAATAAATCAGATCAAGATCAAGTGTGGGTAAGACAATTGCGTGGAAATATTAATAAATAAATAAATGACAAACGGTATCAGTTGTAAATGTTACACAGAATTTCACAATTCAAAGTAAGAATACCTGTAATAATTACTCGATAATTATAAATTAAAATCTTCCGTCTTAAAATTCGGTGAAATGGTTACAAGCTTTATTTGTCAACCGCAAATGAAACATATTTCTTTAGCCGAAGCTGAATAATTTCTGTGCCGTTTTTAAATGAATTAATTACATGCCTGGCCTGGCCTTACAATTAAACACGAAATACAGTTATGCAATGAATGTCGGTATAACTATTATTTTTTTACTTTTATTCGTGTCATAACTTTATTCCGTGTTTATTTGTACCTACGCGGTACTATGTATTACAGTAAAGTTCAGTTTTAGCAACCATGCCGTGATAATTCTTTTGCGAATTGCACAATTATGAATAATACTACTTTTATACTCTCTTAAGACATCGAAATTTACAAAATTTACTATTAGTTTATCAATGTACAATTCTCCTGATCTACCAATAATACCTACTCGTATAAGATTTTATTGAAATTCAACACTCTTAATAACTTTTTAAAAATAAGTCTGACTAAAGGATCAACAATGTTTAATTATCACTGAGTTGCAGAAAAGGTCATACAGTTTTAAAGGAGACTTTAACGATAGAAATTGTATGGTTAGTCTCCTTTGAAATTTAATTATCTTTCTGCAACCGACCGTATAATTATCTAATAAATTTATTTTAGACAAAGAGCCGTATTTTATTTCCCTTTAATTGTTTTTTTTGGATTGATTTTAATCGGATGATTATGGTAATTCAGTACTTTAATTATCTGATTACCAAAGAGTATCAGTGTGGCTCGACATCCGAGGTCTTTTTTGCAACATCTCCACCGAGTTTTAGGGTTGTCATTGTTAAAGTATTTGGTCTCCTTATTGTATCGATATCCACCGTATACTGCAATCGGGCGACCTTGCCTGGACGTCTCAAATTGTAATTCACCTGAAAAAAATTCGAACATTAAAACTTTGTGTTAAGTGGCCACACAAAGATTCATTAAGAAATTAGTACAATGTCAATTAAAGCATGTTCCCTTCTTTGTTTACCCAAAAAATCTTGACACGTCATCTGCTGAGCTGCGGCGGTACCTTCATACAAACACTAAAGCCAAAAACTAAATATCATAATTGAATGGTGATTAAAAAGTGACCTCGTTTTCAGGATAAAATAATTGAATTGCGCTATTTAACGATAACTTATTTAAATAATTATATGAAAACAAACACCTACTAAAAACTAAAAAAATGCGCTAATGTTGATCCCTAGACTAGACATGCCACTGTAAGCAAGATTGGCCTTATCCTCCCCAAGTCTTTGGATGATTATGGCTATTGACTTCTTGAATGATATCTTTATCATAAAGCACGAGAGCGGCCCAGCGTTTTTTTTGCCGCATCTCCATCGCGTTTTCGGGTTTTTAGGATTTTTTCTATTAACCTCCTTGTAAAATCGATACCCAGCGTACACTATAATCGGCTTGCCCAGTCTTGATTTCAAGAATAGCATATAATCTTCTGAAAAAATACGAATCTTAAAAAAATTTAGAAATACAATTTGAACGTACTGTGGATTTTTGGGATTGAAATTAAATATTTTTATTTTCGTATCCATTTTTTATTTTTAAACTGATTTACATTTGTTATTTCTGACTCGCAATGGGTCCAGTTGAAAACCAGCGCCAGGCATTAGTTTTCTAGCATTTATGCTGAACTGGACCTGTTTGGCACAGTGTCTGTGTGTTTTGTCTCAAATAATTTTTTTTTTTCTTCTTTTGTTATTTCTTAAGTATGCGTGTGGTCCCTAGTCCTAATAATGGTATTATCGACAGTCTCGACCACTCCGCGACAATGATAGATTGAGGACCATTTGACACAACGCCAGGACTTCTTTGCACCGGTGCTCGGATACAAGTTGTATCTGTGTCCTTTATAGATCAGCTTCGGTTTCCCGCATCTTGACGACGTCACAAAATGAGCTAAAAAATAATACTGTTTATTTCCCTGATGTTATATTTCTTCAAGGTGCGGTCTCTTAAAGCTTAGTCTAAAGGTGCGGACGAATGATCCGACTCGACGCCTGATCGGTAGAGCCAATCCGAGCGAGTCTCGAATGACACGTTACCATTTAGCCCAAGTTACTTTTCTTTCACGTGCCAATCTGTTGAAACTCGCCCGGGTTGGCTCTATAGATCGGGCGTCAAGTTAGGTCGCTTGTACTCAACTCATGAGTTAAACCTGTGACGGAGTCATCCTTCTTTCATCATTTAGTGCTGGCAATCTTCCATTGCTGGCTACTTCATTCATCCCATTCTTCTAAATTCGGTTTAGATTTTAACTTTAAATTTCAAAATTAGAACATCTCATATTTTTTTGCATTGTTTCGTCATTCTTTGTCTGATCTCCAACGACATATCACTTGTGACCGCTGAACCGCTGTACTGTTATTATTTATTACCTACTACCTATTTGTCAAGTGTGCAAAGCTATAAGCAAATAGTCTCTTTTTGTAACAGTTATTTTTATACCTCTGTGTAACGTTATAAAGTGCAAAAATACAACCTTCGTCTCGCAATATACCTCTCCAACCATCCTGCAGTGTTTTATTTAAAATATCAAGATTTGTGTCTGTGGAGGCTCCCTCTCATAGCTAGCCGAGGCTGAGAGGTCAGAGGAGGGAGGCCCTCCGCCACAAACCTGCAGACTCATTTGTCACAGGGATAATTACACTGTATGGCCAATAGCATGACGCAATGCTAATTAAAAGATTACCCCAGTCCAATCAGATAAATTAATCGTAATATTTTAAATATATTTTTCTATTGTCTAATAATAATAAGATATTCTTACAACAATAAAAATATATAAAGTTTTAAGAAAAGATGATAAAATTAAAACACAGCGTAAAACTATTATAACTGTAAACTATAATAGGCACTTTAGGAATTTATATATTTATAAACTATAACATAATTATTATTTAACACGTTAAATACCACGCCACCAGATAGAAAAAATCTTTAACATTAACTGCCGTACAAATAAACACGGAATAAAATTATGACAAGCATAAATATTAAAAAATGTCTGGTTAAACCGAGGTTATTCATTGCATAACTTTATTCCGTGTTTATTTGTAAAGCCCTTAATGATTATGTTTAACTTTGATAGATCGTACGTCTCCATCAAGGGTGATAATCCTCGCCCTGCAACCCTTGTACCATTGAGTGCATCGCCAAACTTTTCTGTTAGTCTGTTTTGCATCCTTTAGACTGAATCGGTTGCAATCGTAATATATCATTGGTTTACCTCTTTGCGATAAAATGTAGAATACCTCTGGAAATAATAATAAAAAAAAAGATTGTATAATTAGAAACACCTGCTTATAAGTTCTTTATTTATATATCTTACACTTAAATAAACTGTTAGTAACACCTGTACCACAAAGGACCTCAACCAATGTTAACAAAATTAGTGTGGCTACTTTCTGTTCTGGTATTAATTTAATACCATACCATCGACACAGCAAGAAGAAATACCAAAATAACTTCTTCCGTCTGCTTTTTGTCCTTCTTTTTAATAATAACATTCGGTTAAGCGTAATCACCGGGCTGCCTCCTTAAAATAATTTTAGGTAGAATTTTTTAATGAAACAAATATAGTCAAAAAAATATTATTTAACTACTTATTTGTCATCACATCCTTTATTTATTATACATACATATTTGCCTATATTTTTAAATAGGTACCTATCTGATTATTTATTATTACCTACAATAAAATAAAACATTGTTATTAGATATTATTATTAGGTATATTATTGAAATTTTAATTAAAACTTAACTAGTGAAATAACATAAAAAAATACTACAGTAGGTATCACCAACCGGTATCGTGAAGAGTCCAAGCTCCCGGGGTGATCAGATAACTATACGGAAGGTACTGTTTAATGATTATGATCATTCTTGATCATCACAATAGTCATTTCTATGGTGGTGATAGATGCACGGCACCCACGATCCCAGCGGTTGCACCTAAATACTTTCCTATAACATTCGCGTGATCCTGACTTGTTCCATAAGAACCTGTTGCCGCCAAACTCAATTACAGGGTTGCCATGACATGATATTTTAAATATTGCACCTATAAAAAAGGTATTTTTCAATATAAATAGTAAAAAAAAAATATCCTCGTCTATATTTTATGACATTTAAAAAAAAAACAAAATATGATTAACAAGTGATTTTATTTTCTAAATTAATGCTACATAGCCAAAATAACTATTATACATATTAAGTACATAATTATCATAATGTACTCGTTTCACAAAATCATCTAATAAATACCTAATATTATTGTAACTGAATTCAAAATACGAGGTTCTCGATTCTTCTGAATCTTTTTTTTAAATAGAAAGCTTTTATTTTATTCTATTACCATGGTCCACCTTAATCTTAAGAAAATCTACTAATAATAATTTACAATCGCCAATTAGCCGACAGCAGAAAAGTTTTTTTTTTATTTTTCTGTGTCCTAGTTTCTCGAAGACATTTATCGGAATGATTGTCATTAATCTTGATGATGTGGTCTTCAAACGTTGTGAGAGAGGCCCTGCAGCCGTGGTGTGCCCACCTGGTGCACACCCATCTCTTTTTCGGATTTTCACCTAGAGTGGCCTTGTTAAAACTAAAGTTGTTGTCTTTGTATTTAATCATCTGATTCCCCCGTATTGATGTAACAAACACTAGTTTTTCTAAAAAAATAGCAAAAATAATATCCTTTCAAACTCATATAAAACTCGGTGTAGCGTAATATGTTTATACCTACTACTAAAATTAGTCTTATTTTTGTTTGTACATTATATCAAATCAATAGATGATTTTATTTTGAAATAAATAACAGATTAACACAATACAATTCATTTCAAATCCTGTTTTATTTGACTGTTAGGTTAATTTACAGACAGGCAGAAATTAGTCACGAGTGGCTGCTAATAATATCCTTTACTTTACAAATAAATAAATAACTGTAAAAGTATATTTTGGTGAAACAATAAAGTTTCAGTCGGCCGCTAACAGTTTGCCTACTGGGGACACAGCCTTAATCTCAGTTAATAGAAACAAGAAGATAAATGTGATCATAGCAAATTAGTAGGTACGGGAATCGTTGTCGCCAATTTTAGGGCCCTTTCAATTTAGACCAACCGGACGGAGCACTACTACATGGTGGCTTATCACGCATACGTATCGTCGGTTCTTAGATACGGTATCATCATATGGGGTAACTCAGTAGAAATTGATAGAGTATTTAAAGCTCAAAAAAATGTATCCGAGCAATATGTGATGCCCACTATCTAGATAGTTGTAAACCCCTTTTTAAAAAACTAAAAATATTACCATTGCCTTGTCTATATATGTATATTCGAAATCTGTTTATTTGTAAAAAATAATCCCCATTTTTTTGAAAAATTTAGTGATAATGTGAATAGCCGATCCAGACACAAAAACAGATTACGCATGCCGCCAATACATTTAGAAATATTTCAAAGAAACGTGTACTGTATGTGTATTAGAATATTTAATCACCTTCCTCAAAGCCTTGCTCAACAACGCCTCACATTGTTCAAAAAACAGTTACATAACCTATTACTAAACAAAACTTATTATAGTGTTAAAGAATTTATTGACGACAAGATATAATAATAAAAAATATATAATATAAGATAATAACATTTTTTGTAATTGAGTATTAATTTAAGTATAACATTAATTGAATTGTTTCTAACTTCATAATTACTCGTATTTTGCACGCCGCATGTGGCAGAATATGTCGGAACTAATAAAACTGTAAGACCATTGTACATACCATGTTCTAGCAAATAAATGATTTGAATTGAATTGAATTACACCAAACGATGTAGTAGTGCTCCGCCCGGTTGTCGTACGGCAGCCGTCCGGGCGTCGTAGTCGGACGGGTCTCTCGACGTGTTCACTGTATGGAAAAAACAATCGATGGTGCGCAATACGACACCCGCACGGCTACCGCACGGCAGCAGGCCGACACCAATCGCCTAAGTTGAAAGAGCCCTTAAAGCAGTGTGCGTCACGTCTACAACGCTCCTTTGTAAATAGAGAAAACTTCCACAATTTAAAAATGCTGCACACCCTCAATCTAACGCTGTTATTCCTTAATCGTCACTTACACTAAACTAAAACCCTGTATATAATTCATCGATCGCGTTCGGTTCGTCGTCTACATGGTCACATTGAGCTCAATAGCGCCTATCTGAGCTGTTAATGGTACGTGTGTACGTCATTGGATTTGATGATATCGGTTTCAAAGGTAATGATGGAAGCTCTGCAGCCATTCGCCCATCTGGTGCATAGCCATCTTTGCCTCGGCGAGTTGCCGGCTTTCTTCTTGTTGAGGCTGAATTTGTACTGTCGGTAGGCTATCATCAGGTTGCCTCGTCGTGACATCATGAACTGAGGTTGCTCTAAAATAGTATAAGTTCGTGACTGGTGTTATGCACCAAATAAACGGAATTTAGGCTATTGCTATCTTTTTCTCTCTGATAGGACAAGAAAGAGAAGGAAATAAGAGCCGTCTTTAGTTAGATTAAATATTTTCATATATAACTTTAGACACATCGGAATTTGACGATTTAAAGCACGCCGAAGTTCATTCAAATCAAGACGTAATTTAGTTGAAATCACTAAAGCGTCACTTGTTCTTTTCTCATGATGTCTGTGAGAAAAAGTTAGCAATACTCTAATACTACTTCAGTTGGTGCTGAGAATCGGCGTCACAAACACTATTTTTATACCAACACTGACAATCTAAAAAATAAACGGGACATCAGAACACATACATACACACACAATAAAACACATTTTTAAAACAATATTCGTAAACAACATCATTTAATACTCCACTATGCTCTTAGTATTGTCCGACATTTATTAATATATCAATGCGTGTGGTCGTGATGAACTTGTACGATGACGTCATCGATGGTGATGAGTGACGCGGGGCAGCCTGACCTCGTCTTCACACACAACCACCTGGCTTTAGGACCCCGACTTCGATAGTACTTGTTGTACCTATACTTTCCCATAGTAATGACCGGTTTGCCATATCTTGAAGTACCAAAAATTGGCTCTGAAAAAATAATCAAGTGATAAGGATAACCTAATGTAAAAGTAGGAATCCTACTACTATTATAAATGCGAAAGTTTGGATTAATGTTTTTTACTCAATCACGCTAGAACGGCTGAACGGATCTGGATGTTTGGCAACAAAAAAACACTTTTTTAAAACCAAAACTGACAACCTCAAAAATTAACGGGACATTAGAACACATAGACACAATAAAACACGTTTTTAAAACAATATTCGTAAACAACATTATTTAATACTCTACTAATAACTATGCTCTTAGTATTATCCGACATTTATTAACATATCAATGCGTGTGGTCGTGATGAGCTTGTACGATGACGTCATCGATGGTGACGAGTGACGCGGGGCAGCCTGACCTCGTCTTCACACACAACCACCTGGCCTTAGGACCCTTACTCCGACAGTACTTGTTGTACCTATACTTGCCCATATTAATGACCGGTTTGCCATACCTTGAAGTACCAAAAATTGGCTCTGGAAAAATAATCAAGTGTTAACCTAATTTAAAAGTAGGAATATTATGTATATAGCCCGATTTTTCTAATTATGCAACTGTCAATGTCAAAATTTTAGCATGATGGCAGAATTTCTAGCGTTAGTTGTAGTATTTTTAAAATCTTTATTAGCATAGCATTACATTCTAACTAAGGATATGTCTACAGAGAGATTTTTTTTTTGCAGCTCCAAACGCACAGTTATAAAAATCGAGTTATACATAAATATAGTACACGGGTACTATAACTACGTAGTAAAACACGTGATTAAAAATGTTAATAATCTGTATTGGTCCTTTTAAGCATACAACAATGGCAATCAATCTCTCAACTTTCGTAATTTTAATGAGGTAATTTCACAAAAGTTTTTAATTGTATTATTTATATAATTAGTCTGTTATACGTTGTATAAACATATAAAAAACAAATTTCTTCAAAACGATGGTGGCAACCAGGTTTACGGCCCGTCTGATGGTAAGCGGCCAACGCTTGCAACACCAAGTATCAAATGCCCGTTGCCGACCATTTAAAATGAGGATTCGATGTGCCGACAGCTTAGGGGACAAACAGATCCCCCGCTGTCAACACAGCGCATCCTCGCTTCCTCAGGAGTTCTGGCGACTTTACTCACCACATGAACAACAATTTCCTACTTTTGCGAAAATAAATAGGTACTGTATAAAAAATGAAAAAGGCTCGTACCTCAGATCATAGAAACAAGGGAGATGTGCCAAGGCGCTATTGAGCTTGATACTTCAGTTTGGTCATTTTGAGCGTGGTACAAAAGTACACGCTGGCGACGAACCGAACACGATCGATGATATAAATACAGTGTTTTAGTTTAGTGCTGGTGTTGAGTGACGATAAACAGTGTCAGATTGAGGGTGTGCGGATTTTTTTATGTGTGGGAGATCTTTTTATTCACAAGGAGCGCTTGTAATCGTGTCGAAAAATGTACTAAAAGTGGGAACAGTTGTTCCCGTACTAATTTGCTATGATGGCATATCTCCTTGTTTCTATCTGAGGCTCGTACGCATTTCCCGGACAGCTGTGAAACCAGCCTAAAAATACCGGACTGTTAATGTGTTGTGAAAACTACGGAAACAATTTAAACATAAACCGGGTTTTCTGATACACTGAGGGCAGCAAAACATCGTGGCCTTACGGATATGACGTGTTTCAAAACAGTAGCGGCAATCTTTTCTTTTAGTTTTGCCGTTGTTACCTTGTGGCAACTTTTCTGGCAAATGGAGGTCATCCTCGATAGCGGCACTTGAGTTTACATTGTTATGCGTTGAAATAGAGTTTGTCCATTTGACCATACTTTGGAGCACAACTGCAAGAAAACAAAAGCCGAAATTCAGTCGGACTCCTTTGTTTTAGATAAATTGTACGGGGATAAATTAAGTCGGTATTTTGGAGTGCATAAAACAATGACTTCTTTCTTTATACTTAAAATTATACTGAAGATGCTACTCAATGTAAATATTCTGCTTTCCCATGTATTGATTATATTTTTATCTTTCCAAATCTGCTTCATTATAGAAAAGCATTTAACTATGTAATTTTCATTATTTTAAACTTCATTTCGGAATTAGAATCTTCCATTAGAAAACAACAAATAAAAAAGAAATATAATATTAACGATTTATTTTTCTTATGAATTTATAACAACCTTAAAAGTTTTAAAATACGATATAACTGCAGGAAAGCAAATTATCAAATTAAATCGTGTGTGTAATCCGCACTGGCTTAGCGGCGAAAAAACACGCCATTCCGTATTGTGACTATTTGTGACGCACATTTGTGTAACAACTATACATACACAACATACGTGCGGCCACACTCACGTTTTTGCAGAAACACACCATGTGTGTTTTGCAGCAAGTATCAATGATACTGATGTATGTTATTGGCTTCAACAATGAGTTCTCCGATTGTAGTAATTTTTGCTTTGCACCCATTACTACATTTGACGCATTTCCACTTGGCCCTGGTTCCCTTGTAGTGACTGTACTTGTTAAACCTATACCTTCCAATCAGCATAACAGGCCTCCCAGTCCTAGATGTGGTAAAAACTGGACCTATAATTATGAAAATCCAAATCATCAGAATATAATATACCTAAATTAAATTAATTAAATTACAATCAGAATACACAGCAGTCGTGTATTAATAATAATTGGGAGGAAATAAAACAGTAAAAATTAAAAGATAAATCATTTAGAAATATAACAGCTTACTCCCTAAGTAGGTACTATTATTTATTGGATCAAAAAACTTAAATTTAAAATTTAACAAATCACCTGATACGTAGAACCATCCTTTAAAAAGTAAAAAATAATGGTTTCAAAATGATTGTCGACCCTTAACCTCTCAAGTCCCTCTGACTTACCAGTGAGTTAGGAACCATTGTTTATTTATCTATTGTGTCTCATTAGCTGGGGTTTGAGTGCCTGCCTCCTTCTCTATCCTCTCAAACCACGGCTAGCTATGAGGGAGTCTCCGGACACAATCTTGATGTAAAATAAAACAACTTGAATGTTGGGAGAGATGTAATTGAGACGTAGATGGTTTATTTGCACTTTAGAACTGTTCACAGAAGTTACAACGGTATAAAAACTGTAGGAGTTATAAAACAGTCTATTTGCTTATAACATTAAACACTTTATTATATAATATTATTAAAATAACAGATCAGCGGTACAGCGTACATGTCTTTGGAGACCAGACAAAGAATGACAAAACATTCAAATAAATGCATAAAAATATGAGATGTTCTAATTTTTAAATTTAAAGTTCAAATCTGGAAGGATGGAGTGGATGAAGTGGCCAGTAATGAAAGATTGCCAGTACTGAATAATGAAAGAAGGATGACTTCGTCACAAATTTATGCTACCTAAGCTGTATGGCAGGTCTGCCTTCCCTAGAAATAGTATATACAAATCCAGTACTGGCAGTACGTAAAAGTAGAGTAACAAGTAGCTACATAAATATATGAGATATCACCGCATTTCAACAACATAACATAGTCAATCATATAAAGTAAACTAAACTTATTCATCGTTTATAATTAAACCGAAAATACACTCGCGTTTTATAACTAATCAATAAATTAAATTACAGAAAATAATATTGCTTATCTGGTACATAATAAAAATCATAATCACACAACCCTAGGTGCAGACAATACTTTCAGAGGGTAACCAGAATAATAACAAATTAACAACATTTTTTTTCAATTTTAGTCAGTAAAGAACAACTCTCATAATCGTACTTGAAAAGTAGGACCACGTTTTATCTGGGGCAGTTAGTAAGTACTATGTCTTAATTTTGCCATTACTGTTGCAGAGTAGAGTGAAAGCTAAGTGCAGAGTATGAACAAGTTTGGTTATTTATGAGTCTTCATATGCACGGTCCTAGGTATCAAAGACACAATCTTTACCATTTCAAAAACGTAATAAACATTTTACACATATTTTCTTTTCTTTTTACCTTCTCATCCTCAACGAATCTCTAACCATAATCACCTTTACCTTTTGATTTTACTTCTTTAAACACTGTTCTATATTTCACTAGTTTTCAATGCTAACTAATGTTGCCGGAAGATTCATAGCGGGATTTTCGCCCCTGGTGTTGGCGGAAGGCGTTCTTAGGTGCGTCGCCCATACATACGCTCGAGAATCGAGGTGGCGTCAAGGCGCAAGCTCGATTCTCGAGCGTATGGGCGACGTGCCTAAGAAGACTAAAAACGGCACACCACCGCCCTGCCTGAATCGCTAAGTCTGGCAACACTAATGCATATTATGCACGTTGTTTATCTTAATGATTACGCCGTCGATTGTTGTGATTCTGGCTCGGCAACCTGCGCTCGTTTTAACACAAGACCAGTGCGTCTTAGGTCCTGTACTTCGGTGATATCTGTTGAAGCGATACTGTCCCATCAATAATACTGGGTTGCCACGGCGTGATATAGAATAACGTGGAGCTGTAATTTTTATTATAGACTTGTTTATTATTGTGTCGGTAGTTCGGTAATTACCTTCTTCAATGTTTTTTTATTTATATTTATTACATCAGTTCCAAGCATCGTATGGAGAAATCTGACGTCTGTTCCAGACAATCAGAAATGAAATGGTAAGTCTGTTTAGGAATATACGTCCGATGTGCAATGCCGGCGCATTACTCCTAAGGTTAATATAGTATGATTGTTCTGTTTAAACAGCTCAAAATATATCAAAAGTAAACAAACAAATAGTATATAATTCAACAAAAATATGGTTCCCTTGTTGTGTTGTGACTGTACTCAAGGCGCGTCGCCCACACGCCGAAGACTTGAGGGGGCGTCGAGGCGCGAGCGCTTTAAAATCGCGCCTGGCGCGTAGCAGATAGTAGCGACACGCCAGAGGCCCTAGACAAGTTGCTTTTCTGTTAGCGTTCACGCCAAACGCTACGGACAAAATGTATGGAATTGACATTTGTGAGTCACGTGACTTTGCCGCAGCTAATGTCATTGCCATACATTTTGGACGTAGCGTTTGGCGTGAACGCTAACAGAAAAGCAACTTGTCTAGGGCCTCAGGTGCGATTTTTAAACCCCCGCGCCTCGACGACACCTCGAGTCTTTTAGTGTGTGGGCGACGCGCCTAAGAAAACTAAAAAACGGCACATCCCGCCCTGCCTGAAACGCTACTTCTGGCAACACTAATGCATATGGACGTTGTTTATCTTCATGATTACGCCGTCAATTGTTGTGATTCTGGCTCGGCAACCTGCGCTCGCCTTAACACAAGACCAGTGCGTCTTAGGTCCTTCATTCGTACTTCGGTGAATGTTGAAGCGATACTGTCCCATTAGTAGAACAGGGTTGCCACAGCGCGATTGAGAATAACGTGGAGCTGTAATTAAATGTATTATAGACTTGTGTATTATTGTGTCGGTAGTTCGATAATTCAGTGTTTTTTTATTTATATTTATTACATCAGTTGCGACATCGTATAGAAAAATCTGACGTCTAATCCAAAGACTCGGTAGCAAAAGTGGTCATCTGTTCAGGAATATACGTCCGATTTGCAATGCCGGCGCATTACTCCAAGGTTAATAAAATATGATTGTGCTGTTAAAACAGCTCAAAATATAAATTAAACAAAACAAATAGTACCGATATCATTCAAGAAAAAAAGAAAAGTCATAATCAAACAACAGAGAAAACATCAGGCTTACGCGGGACTATACATGCCTGTAGTTTGCACAACGGTATTCAACCTCCTTGCTTGCGGCTAGTAGTAGATAATGACAATTGTTATAATAGTGCCTAATAAGCAACGATCGGAGTAGGTACAGCTATTTCGGGCTAATGATCTCCAACGTATAAGTGTGTTAATTTGGACATGTACCGGGATCCCGGGATTTTTAATTTATTGAGAATTTTAATAAAAATATTGTACAAAAAGGTAAAAATCCAATAAATAAATTCTTAATAACTAAAAAGTCAAAAGTCAAAGCATTTATTTCAATTAGACCAATTACAGGTACTTTTGAATTGTCAAGGAGTCTGTCAGTTAGTCATAATGATGAAGCTATATGTCCGATAAAAGTAAAAAAAATCATACAACTTTGAATTTATTTTATTTCTTCTGCTTAAACCTAAAACTCAAAATTTCACATCATAAAAATAGTAATAAACGCTAATAATTTATGACTCAAATTCTGATCATGGTACTTTATGGTACTTTTAGAACGAAAAATTACTCAGGTATGTATTCGTAATTAAAAAAAAAAAAACAATACTAATAGTAGCTAATGTATAACTTCATTTAGGTATTTAATTATGATTATGAGTATTGTTGGATTTAACGATTGTATTCTCAACGGTATAAAGAGATGCTTTACAGCCTTTAGTACGTTTGACGCATTTCCAAAATGCTGACCCTTTGCGTTTACTGTACCTGTTGAACCTATACTGCCCAAGCTGTATGATAGGCCCGCCTTTCCTAGAAATCGTAAAATTGCATCCTGAAACAGTATTAAACAGTAAGTAAAAACAAGTAACAAGTAAGAAAATTAAAACAGTCAAAAATAAAAGGTAAACTGAACCATTCACCGTTTATTTAAACCAAAATAACATTCACGTTTTATAACTGTTCCAAAAATTATAAGTAAAGTATTGACTACTAAAACAATAAAAGTAAGTCACCAACCAATTATTCAACAATCTCTTTAGTTATTACAACACATTAATTTTCGATTGTAGTCAGCAAAGGAGAACACTTAAAATCGTGGAATCTCTAAGCGTCTTCACCTTTGCTTCGTAATTCTATTTCTTCAAGCATTGTTCTATATTTATCTGGTTCTCAATGCTGATGCTGGCAACACTAGTTGCCGAAAATTGATAACGGGATTTTCGGCGTCCCGCTCCTGGTGTTAGCGGAAAACGTTCTGAAACGGCACGTCCTCTGGCAACACTAATGCGTATGGTCGTTGTTGCTCTTAATGATTATACCGTCGACCGTTGTGATTTTGGCTCGGCAACCTGTGCTCACCTTTACACAAGTCCAATACGCCCTAGGTCCTTTACTTTTGCTATGTTTGTTAAACCTATACTTTCCAATCAGTATAACAGGCCTGCCGGTCCTAGATGTGGTAAAAACTAGACCTGTAATTATAAAGATCCAAATGATCGTAACAAAATAATTCATATTATTCATATTCTTTATTTACACACAAATATTAAATACAACTTTTGTATGGAGATTTTATGTACAAAGGCGAGCTTAACTCAACATTGAGTTTTCTTACAGCAAACCTTAGAGTGATAGAGAAATTTGAGAGCATGAGAATAGAGATAAGTGCACAATAGGCTATAATATACTAATTATAAACATATATATCAATATAAAATAAAATAATATATAAACATAAACTAAACAAATATGTGCAAATTGCACCGTACATAAATATAATACTTAAACATATATATCAATATAAAATAAAATAATACGTACATAATCCATTTATAGGTCATGGTAATAGGAAATGTTCTTTAATTCTTCTCTTGAAAACATCTAAAGAGGGGCTATCACGTATGGAGTGTGGCAGTGAATTCCAAAGGCGAACTGCACGAATAGTGAAAGATCCATCGTAACGGGCAGAGGTATGACGAGGAGTCCGAAGGAGAAGAGATGAAGAGGAGCGACAGGGCTTTCCTCTAGGGATAAGAAACTCAAAGCGTTCACGAAGATATATAGGAGAATGAGGATTATAAAGAACAGAAAAGAGAAAAGATAGAATGTGAGCATCTCGACGCCGCCGAATAGGCAGCCACTTCAGTCGCGTCCGGAATTCCGACACGTGATCGTACTTCCGAAGGCCGAAAATGAAGCGGATACACAAATTCTGCAGGCGTTCGAGCTTATCAAGAAGTTCCTCAGTTGCGTCGAGAAAGCAGACATCAGCGTAGTCCAGAAGTGGTAGAAGAAGAGATTGGGCAAGAGTAATTTTAGTTTGAAAAGGCAGGAAATTCTGGAGACGTTTGAGAGACTGAAACGAGCAAAACACCCTCCTGCTTACTTCCGCAATGTGCACATTCCAGGACAGATTGCAGTCTATGAAGACACCCAGGTTCTTAGCGTTCTTGGAGTAGGCTATAGGGACAGCATCATAAAGAACCGGCGGGAGAGACTGGTGATCCAAAAGATTAAAGAAATATCTGCCACCAATAATGAGAGCTTGTGATTTTAAAGGATTGACTAAAAGGCCGAACCTTTTAGCCCACTGACTGATGTTATTAAGGTCTTTATTGATGGCGTCAATAGCTTCTGAAAGCTCTTCTAGTTTAAAATGGCAGTAAAGCTGCAAGTCGTCTGGATAGAGATGGAAGTACGAAGCTAATACATTAGTGATGGCGTTAATGAAAACCGAGAAAAGAAGTGGAGAAAGGACGCCACCCTGAGGCACACCCGCAGTCAGATTACACCACTCAGAGGAGGCCTCATCAGAGCGAACCGACTGCGAGCGACCCCTAAGATAAGAGTTAAACCAGGCAGTTACAGAGGCAGATACATTCAGAGAGGATAAAATTCCCAAGAGGATGTCATAATCAACTGAATTAAAAGCACTGCTAAAATCCAGTAGTACCAAAACTGTTAGGAGCTTCTTCTCCATGGCCAGTCGGATGTCATCAGTTACTTTGACTAGTGCCGATACTGTGCTATGGCCAGGTCGGAAACCAGATTGGTAAGGACTTAGCAGGCTATTAGAAGAAAGATAAGAAGACAGTTGATTATGAACAACACTCTCGAGTACCTTGGATAGGATTGGGAGAATGGATATTGGACGGAATTGGGATACTGAGGAGGGGTTGGAGACTTTGGGTAGAGGAATCACATGAGCCTTCTTCCACGCAGAAGGGAAGGAGGAAGTTTCGAGGGAATAGTTAATGATGTGTAGAATGACGGGAGCGAGTACATTTAGGATAGGAAGTAGCATCTGGAGTTGAAGACCATCATCTCCTACCGCTTTCGTGGTAATGGATAAAATGGCCCTCATAATATCGCGTTCTGTAACTGGCTGAAAAGAAAACGAAGTACATAGTGGCAGAGAAAGATTAGAGAGATAGTTAAGAGTAGAAGATAATAGAATATAATATATGGGAGAAAATAAAAGGAATACTTACAAATAGTAAAAATAAAAAGATAAATCACGTAAAAACTCATGCTTATTCGCTACTGTAATTTATTGTAATAAAATATCGTAATAAAAACGTCATTCCGTATTTATTTGTGGGGCCCTTGATCTATCATGCTGATATATTATTATTGATTTCAACAATGAAATCGTCAACGGTAGCAAGCGTTGCTTTGCACCCATAACTAGACTTGACGCATTTCCACCTGACCCTGGGTCCCATGTAAATCCATAATAGCCAGTGTAAAACTTTGTTGCAGGACCATACAATGAAGGAGTTAAAATCAGCTACGTTTTGTTGAGAAAAAGGGATGGGGCTATTTGTTTGTATACTATATATTCATCTCTACCTGACAATGAATCAATGATGATAATACAAGTAACATGTCATATTAAGGCACCAGTATTATAACATCTTATCTGAGAATTATTTGCGGCCGTTATTCTGTCTACTTTGAAACCTCATTTAGGTATTTATTTATGATTATGAGTATTGTTAGATCTAACGATGGTATTTTCAACGGTATAAAGAGATGCTTTACAGCCTTTAGTACGTTTGACGCATTTCCAAGATGCTGTGAGTCCTTTGTGTTTACTGTACTTGTTGAACCTATACTGCCCAAGCTGTATGGCAGGCCCGCCTTGCCTAGAAATCGTAATAATGCATCCTAAAACAGTATAGGCAGTAAGTAAAAACAAGTCACAAGAAGTCAAATGAGATATCACCGCATTTCAACAACTTAAAACCGTCAAAAATAAAAGGTTAACTTTACAATTCACCGTTTATTTGAACAAAAATACATTCGCGTTTTATAACTATTCCAAAAATTATAAGCTAAGTCATCGCATCGATGTTCCTACTGCAAAGTTAAAGGCATTGAGTTGGAATCTGTAATAGTTTCCAATAGATGTCGCCAAAACGCTCATGAAGCGTTACAAAGGGATCTCAAATTTCGTGTTGACCGAGCGGGTCGCGGTAGCTCAGTTGGGAGAGCATTAGCACGGTACGCTACAGGTCGCGGGTTCAAATCCCGTTCGCGACATTCGATTTTTGAGAAACTCTTAATTACTTAATAACTTCTCTTAAATATATTTAGAAACATTATTAACTCTACAACTATAAAATACAATAAAAGTAAGTCACCAACTAATTTCTACACCCTCTTATACCTAAGAACACATACTTTTCCAATTTTAGGCAGCAAAGGAGAACTCTTATAAGCGTGGAATCTCTAACCATCTTTACCTTTACTTCGTGATATAATTTCTTCAAGCACTGTTCTATATTTCTCCGGTTTTCAATGCTGATTAGTGTTGCCGAAAATAGATAACGGGATTTTCGGCGTCCCGCTCCTGGTGTAAGCAGAAGGCGTCCTGACAGGGCTAAAAATGGCACGTCCTCTGGCAATACTAATGCGTATGAACGTTGTTGCTCTTAATGATTACGTCGTCGACTGTTGTGATTCTGGCTCGGCAACCCGTACACGCCTTCACACAAGTCCAGTGCGCCTTAGGTCCTGTACTTTTGTAATGTTTGTTGAACCTATGCTGCCCAAGCTGTATGACAGGCCTGCCTTGCCTAGAAATCGCATAAACAAATCCTGAAACAGTTTAGGCGTTACGTAAAAATAAAGTCATAAGAAGTTAAATAAATATATGAGACATCACCGCATTTCAACAACTTAAAACAGTCATAAATAAAAGGTTAACTTAACCATTCACTGTTTATTTAAACCAAAAATACATTTGCGTTTTATAATTATTACAAAAATTATAAACAAAGAAAGAATAAGAAGCATTACCCTAAAAGTATTAATTAGTACAATAAAAGTAAATCGACAACTAATTTATATAACAATACATTATTTTTTTATTTTAGTCAGTAAAGGACAATTCTCATAATCATTATTTATCATTAAGTTATCTCTAACCGTGTTCACCTATATTCGTGATTCTATTTTTTCAAACACTGTTCTATATTTTTCTGGTTTTCAGTGCTGATTAGTGTTGCCGAAAATAGATAACGAGATTTTCGTCGTCCCGCTCCTGGTGTTAGCGGAAAGCATCCTGTCAACACTAATGCTTATGGACGTTGTTGCTTTTAACGATAACGCCGTCGATTGTTGTGATTCTGGCTCGGCAACCTACGCTCGTCTTCACACAAGTCCAGTGCGCCTTAGGTCCTGTACTTCTGTAATCTTTGTTGTAGCGATACTCTCCCAGTAATAGTACAGGGTTGCGACCGTGTGATTTAGAATAACGTGGAACTGTAATTAAATTATATTTAGACGTATTTACTATTGTATCGGTAGTTCGGTATTTATCAACTTAAACGTTTTTATTTCTATTTATTACATCAGTTCCGACTACAGTATGGAAAAATCTAAAGTATGTTTTACAATCGAAAACTAAGTCTGTTTAGGAATATACGTCTGATTTACAATGCCGGAGCATTTCTCCTAATGTTAACAAAATATGGTTGTGTTGTTAGCAGCTCAAAATATAAAGTAAACAAACGTATAGATTTAAAATTATATAATCCAGAATATAAAATGAAACAGCTAGCTTGCACAATAGTATGCATCATGAGGAGGTTGCATACCATTGTGCATTGTGGTTGCATGCCCACTTGCCCAGCAAGGGCTTGCGGCTTATACCTAGGCATCTTTTTTAGGGTTCCGTACCAAAATGGTAGAAAAAAACCCTTATGGTGCGACTTCGTCTGTCTGTCTGTCTGTCTGTCACACCTGGTTATTTCAGTAACTACTAATGCTATCGACTTCAAATTTGGAACAATTATTAAGAATGCTTATTTAGCTTTATTGCAAGTGATTGGAGTTAAAAAATGTTTTTAGTTTCATTGCAAAAGGGGCCAGAGTGGGGGTCTGAAATTTTAAAGTGGGGTTACTAGGTCAAATGGTATATCATATGAAAGGGCTTGATCTGCACATTTCAAAATATATTTTTATTTTATTTTATGTCTCACAGTTTTCAACATATGATGAAAAATTTCTGAAAAAATACCATTCCCCCCCCTTATCTCTGAAGTTTACGGAGCGAAAAGTCTGAAATAATTAGAGCTGATAGAAATTGACCCAAATATGGCACCAAAAATAAAACGATGTTCCTAGCTAGCACAGTTTAGTCAAAATCATCAAAATTCCTTCACAAACAAACTTAGTTATGCGGTCCGGTTTTTTTCACTTTATACGTCCAAAAATTATACGGGACCCTCGGTGCGCGGGTATGACTCGCACTTGGCCGGTTTTTTTTACATCTTTAACATTAAGTCCCGTACAAATAAACACGGAATAAAGTTATGACAAGCATAAATATAAAAAAAATATAGTTATACCGACGTTTACATACTTTATTCCGTATTTATTTGTGAGGCCCTTGATCTATCATGCTGATGTATATTATTGATTTCAACAATGAAATTGTCGACGGTAGCAAGCGTTGCTTTGCACCCATAACTAGATTTGACGCATTTCCACCTGGCCCTGGGTCCCGTGCAGCGACTGAACTTGTTAAACCTATAATTTCCAATCAGTATAACAGGCCTCCCGGTTCTAGATGTGGTAAAAACTGGAGCTGTAATTGTAAAAAATCGAAACATCATAACAAAATAAAATTTGAGAGAAAATAAAAGAAATACAATTAAGTAGTAATAATAAAAAGATAAATCGTGTAAAATATTTAGCAGCTTGCTACAGCAATTTCTTGTATTAAAAAGGTAAAACATTAATAAATAAATTCTACACTAAAAGTAAAAAAAAAAACATAAAAGTTTTAATTTGTTTTATTTCTTCTGCATAAATCTACAACTTAAAATTTCACATTTAAAAAAGTAGTAATAAACGTACATTTTGTTTGATGCAAATTCTGATCATTGGTCCCTATCACTTTTAAAAAGAAAGTCACTTTTCTTTTCGTAATTTCTACAAGAAGATCTCCATTATGGCATATAAATAAAAATAAATAATATCGGCTCTGTTTATAAATTGCCCCACTACTGGGCACGGACCTCCTCTCAGGATGAGAGGAGATAGGCCATAGTCCACCACGCTGGCCAAGTGCGGGTTAAGCAGACTTCATACACCTTTAAGAACTTTATGGAGAACTCTTGCATACAGGTTTTCTCACCATATTTTCGTTTGTATATCGCTATCTCTCTCTCACATCGACTTAATGATACAAGTAACATGTCATAGTAAGGCGCCAATTGCCATCTTGTCTGAAAATTATTTTCAATTTTTCTGGCGGCTTCAAACCCTCTTTTATTTAATTATGATTATGAGTACTGTTGGATTTAACGATGGTATTCTCAACAGTATAAAGAGTTGCTTTACAGCCTTTAGTACATTTGACGCATTTCCAAGATGCTGTGAGCCCTTTGCATCTACTGTACTTGTTGAACCTATGCTGCCCAAGCTGTATGACCGGCCTGCCTTGCCTAGAAATTGAATAAATAAATCCTGAAACAGTAAAGGCAGTACGTAAAAATAGAGTAACAAGAAGTTTAATAAATATACCTGTGGGATTCACCGCATTTCAACAACTTAAAACAGACAAAAATAAATGGTTTATCTTAACAATTCAACATTTACTTAAACCAAAAATACATAAACAAATAAGAGATAAATAAATAAAAATAGTGTTTATTGTTTAACAAAATTATCACATAGGTACGCTGGACCTCACACTAGGATTCTAGGTGACGTTAGGACCAGAATATTCATGATTATTAATTATTAAGCAACAGTATACAAAAAGAGCACAGTATAAACACTGGGAGAAAATAAATAAAAAATAAAACATTCACATTTTATACCTATTCCACAAATTATAAGCAAAGATAGAATTAGAAGCATTATTGTCTCTACTAAATACAATAGCGTGGTAAAAAGAGAGTAACCTTTATAACAACATAATTTTTCGCCTTAGTCAGTAAAGAAGAACTCTTATAATCATTATTCATCTTTAAGGAATCTCTAAACGTCTTGACCTTTACTTTTGATTCTATTTCCTCAAGCACTGTTGTGCATATATTTTTCTGGTTTTCAATGCTGATTAGTGTTGCGGGAAACAAAAGTGTTAGCGGAAAACATCCTGCATAATCAGCCTAAAAAGTTCCCCTTACTGGGACACATGCCTCCATTGTCTGTGAGAGGGAGCGGGCCGTAGTCCGCCACGCGGGCCCAGTGCAGGTTGGTTGCCGTCACATGTTTTCGAATTTTTGGTTCTAGGATATGCCGGTTTCCTCACGATGTTTTCCTTCACCGTTAAAGCAAGAAAGCAAGAAAAACTATTTATTAGACTCGCACAACAGGAATTTACATACATAAAATAGAAAAACAAAACAAAAAAACACTTATAAAAAAAGTACATATAAATATTAAAAAAAAAACAGTTTAAAATAAATAAAAGTAAAACCTGGTGCGAGGCCACTATCTCAGCTTAATGCTGCGACATAAAAATTCCGCAGCGCTGGTATTCTGATAGGACCCAGCGATGCCACGGGCAGCTACGGAAATAAATAATTACTATATAAAAAAATAAAATAGCAGATCCAATAGTTATCATTATCATAATAAAATATGTAAAAGTGTGTTCACATAAAGCGTATATAATTATTATAGCTATGTAGTAGAACATTTTGATTAAAGATATAATAATGCACTTGACGCATCATGCATCCTGAGAGAGCTACAAAATATAACGTCTGCTGGCGTGAGCATTAGGGTCATGGACGTTGTTGCACTTAACGATTACGCCGTCGACTGTTGTGATTCTGGCTCGGCAACCTACGCTCGCCTTCACACAAGACCAGTGCGTCTTAGGTCCTGAACTTCTGTAATATTGGTTGTAGCGATACTGGCCCAGTAATAGTACGGGGTTGCGACCGTGCGATTTAGAATAACGCGGAACTGTAATTAAATATAATATAGACTTATTTACTACTGTAGCGGTTATTCGGTACTTATCCACTTAATAATAATGTTATAATATAATGTTTTTATTATAGAGAACTACAAAACTACTCCTTATTTATTTAATGTTTATTTTTATACATAGAAATATTTAAAAGTGTACAAAATATAATAAAATAAAAGAAAATATTATAATAAAATAATAATACCTAACAAAATAATTTTTGAGAGAAAAAAAAAGAAATAAAATTGGAAATATAAAACGACAAATCACGTAAAAAAACCTAGCAGCTTACTCGCTACTGTAATTTATTGTAATAAAAAGGTAAACGTCGAATAAATAAATGAGATAATAAAATAAATACAAATAGTCAAAATAAAAAGATAAATCATGTTGACAATCTAGCAGTTTACTCGCTACTGTAATTATTGTATTAAAAAGGAAAACTAAAATTTTAAAAAAGCATAAAGTTTTGATTTCTTTTATTTCTTCTGCCTAAACCTACAACTTAAAATTTCACATTTAAAAAAATAGTAATAAATAAATGTACATTAAGTATGACACAAATTTTGATCATTGGTCCCGTTCACTTTTGGAAAGAAATGTCACTCATCTTTTCGTAATTGCAAAGAGAAGATCTTCATTATGACAAAGGCAGTATAAAACTTTGTGGTTGAAGGGCCGAACTATGAAAGAGTTAAAACCAGGTACATTTATTGAGAAAAAAGGGATGGTGCTATTCGTTTGTATATCTTCATTTCTATCTCACATCTAATTCATGACAATAGTACAAGAAACAAATCATAGTAAGGTGGCAGTATTACATCTTGTCTGACAATTATTTACAGCCGTTTTGCTATTTACTTTAAAACCTTATTTATTTAAATATGATTATGAATATTGTTGCATTTAATGATGATATTTTCAACGGTATAAAGAGTTGCTTTACAGCCTTTACTACATTTGACGCATTTCCAAGATGATTTGAGCCCTTTGTATTTACTGTATTTGTTGAACCGATACTGCCCAATCTGTATGACAGGCCTGCCTTGCCTAGAAATCGTAAAAATGAATCCTGAAACAGTATAGGCAGTAAGTAAAAACAAGTCGCAAGTAACAAATAACAAGAAGTCCAATGGGATATCGCCGCATTTCAACAACTTTAAACAGTAAAAATAAAAATAAAACTTAACCGATCACTGATACACTACCTTACCGATACACTACCTTAGAAGCATTATTGAGTCTGATAAATAAATTGTATGTCACTCACTAATTTATACATTAAAAAGAGAGTAATTATTATAATACAAAATTCTTTTTCGATTTTAGTCAGTAAAGAATAAATCTCATAATAGTACTTGAAGAGTAGGATCCGTTCTGTCTGGACTTGTTTGTGACTTGTTTGTGTGGACCATGTATTGTTGTTGCCATTATTGTTCCAGAGTGGGATTTAGATAGAGAATTGGAACAATGTCGGTTATGATACTCCATATGCACAGCACTAGCTGTCAATAGAACAACTTGACCATTTCCAACACGTGAACACTGCATATAGGTACTTCATTATTTTTTTCTTTTACTCATCTCTAACCGTCTTCATCTTTACCTCGTGATTCTATTCCTTCAAGCACTGTTCTACATTTCCCTGGTTTTCAATGCTAAATAGTGTTGCCAAAAATAAACCACGGGAATTTCGGAATCCTGATCCTGTTGTTGTCGAAAGCTTTCCCGAGAAGACTAACGAACGGCACGTCCTCCTATTAACACTAATGCTCATGGACGTTGTTGCTTTTAACGATTACGCCACCAACTGTGGTGATTCTGGCTCGGCAACCTACGCTCGCCTTCACACAAGCCCAGTGCGTCTTAGGTCCTGTACTTCTGGAAATTTTGTTGAAGCGATACTGTCCCAGTAATAGTACAGGGTTGCGACAGCGCGATTTACAATAACGTGGAACTGTAATCAAATTTGACACGCATTTATTATTGTACCGGTACCTACTTACGTAAAGAATCATAGCGAACTCCATACATTGATTTGTACAAAAAAAAAAGTTCATTTAGAGAGTTTCAAATGTCTTCTAATCTTGAGTGTATATTATCAGGGATAGATTGATATATGTACTTATTAGTTTTTTTAAACCCCGCATAATTAAAATGAAAAATATCAGATTTTCGCTTCAATTCCATTAGCCATTTTGAATTTAAAAAAAAAAACAAAGTGACATTGACATTTACGATCTATCAAACTGACATTTCTCCTCGTTGTAAACGTTGTTTACATTTTTTTAACAAGTTCTCTGTGGTTTGACTGGTCTGACAGCCGGTTGTATGAGTGACAATGACATTGACAGCTGTCTGGGTCGACCGGGTCGACCAATGAGGTGATGAAACGTCAGAGGGTCGACATACAAAACAATTCGTTCAGAAATAATTTGCTCTTTTTAAAACTATTTACTTTTATCATTATATATTTTTTTCCGGGGTTCTAAAAATATTGTAAATGCCTAAAGATATTCTTTATGTGCGCAAGAACAATTGTAAGGCAATTCAAACTTCTCTAAAAATCTTTTATTTTTTGTACAAATTCTGCCATGATTCTTTCTATTTTTATTACACAAAGTTTTTAAACTTTAATAAAAGATATTGAAATAAAAAACTTAATTTACCTACTCATGCAATTTTTTTTATTAAACAATGTCATGAATTGATTTATTATACATTTTCCTCTTAGGTATGTACAAATAAACATGAAATAAAGTTATGACAAGCATAAACAAAAAAAAATATGGTTATACCGAGGTTATTCATTGCATAACTTTATTCCGTGTTTATTTGTGAGGCGGTTACAAAATTGATGGAATCTAAAGTTTCTAATTTGTCTAACTTTAAACATACAAACACTACAAAAAAGCAAACATTAAAGCACTACATTAACATTTTTTTTTATAATACTGCATAATATCTTTTTTGTCCTCGCTTACTAACTATTTATACTTCTACTGCATAATATAAAGAGATAAAGTATATAAGTTAGTAAGTTTGTATGTACGTGTGAGGTAATCTCCGGATATACTGATCCGATTCTAAAAATTCCTTCACTAATAGGAAGCTACATTATTCTTGAGTGCTAAAGGCTACTTTTTATCCCAAGAAAATGCAGTACCTGTGGGTCACGCAGACGAAATCACGGGGCAAGCGCTAGTTGTTAGCTTTACACATTTTCAACTTAACATTAGTGACTGTTACCTTTCCTACAATAAAATGTCATAGTACAGCCAACAAAAGAGATAAGTAACCCGGCAGATACCTTTTATTTTAACCTATTTGTAAATATGCCAAGTACCTACTCAAGTTTTCCGAGTGTGTCTTATGTGGCAGTTATAACGCACACAATAACAAAGAATAATCCTTGCATTTTAATTTTTTGTCTGGGTACTTATCCTTTTGTTGACTGTATCTAAGTTTATCTTACAGCGCTTTACGATTAAAATCTTTATAGCCTATATAAATATTCCAAGTAATTTCCAGAAACTACACTCGATTCAGACCTTGAAGAGGACACTAATTTCCTCACTTCAAGTAGGGGTTAGGGGATTTTTTGTTTAAACTAAGAATCTGTACACTGTGTATTAAATGGATTGAGGTAGGGTATTCAGTATACGATACTAGTTCGATTAACTACGGGACCAACTTTGAAATCATGAAAAAAAATCAGCTATTCCATACATTCTGTCGAATGCTATGGATATTTTTGTATGGATCCGTTGAATTTTTTTTTTCGTTATTTCAAAGTTGGTCCCATAGTTAATCGAACTAGTATCGAATATTGAAAACCCTTCTTCAATATGTCCCCCGTTTAACCTTAGGCGCCATTTCCACGAACGAGTGTATTGCAGCAACAGTCTCGCCATTCCATCAAATTCGATAAAAACTTTATGAATAAATATCTCCACACGGCGATATCATCACGGCGCTAGGATGAGTGGCTTTTGACGAACAAAACGTCGCGGAATCGCCACGTAACTCGGCGCACTCGCCGCGCGTCCGTGTGATACCACGCGCTCAACGATCACCAAACCTATTCCAATAAAATTGCGAGACGCGATGAGACGTTGCCGTCGCGCGGCAATCCATTGCATGTCGCGACGATATGCTGGCGGAATTATCGTTGTATCGTGGAATTTACTCGACGATAGGAGGGCGGAATCGTCGCGGCACACTCGCCCGTGGAGGTGGCGCCCTGTACCTATAAATGACGTTTAATGAAGTCAAGTTTTTTTCCATAAGGTGTTGATTAATGATTATGAGGGGTCCGTTTTATAATAACGTTGTTTACCGTGACTAGGGAGGCGGAACACTTCAGCGCGTTAACTTTGCCGCATATCCAGCGGGCGCGGTCTCCTCGGCTGCCTACCCACTTATTGTAGCGATAATTGCCGATAATTATAACTGGTTTACCACGCTGAGATACTGAAAATATCGGTACTGAAAGAAAATTCGGCAAAGTATAAGTAATTAGAAATACAAGTAGGTACGCAGTTTACCTAAACATGTTTTTATAGAACTTGAGGTGTTGAATGATTAACTGAAAACGTCTGAGGGCAATATTTTATTGGTTTTAACACAATTTTGATAAAACATGCAATAAACTACTAAGGGCACAAAAGCCTCTCAATTTGGTATATTCGTATCGATTTATCCGCATGCAATTTTGTACATAATACCTTATTGTAAATTTAAAACTACAATACAATGCGATTTAATTAAAAATAGGAACATCAATGATCTGTATTTCTTACAAAGTAAAGCTTGCAAAGAAAATTTTGCGTATTTTTTTTTTAGTTTATTTTACTGAGTCTTACCAAATCTATTGTTATAGATTTTTTAATACAAATATACAGCTAAGACGTCACAATATGGCGCAAGGTCATTCCTACTCTTATTTGGATAGCGTTGTATGAGTCGAAAGATAATTTTAGTTAAGTACCTACATGAAAGTTCTCATCATTGTGTCATATTCGTGAATTATCGTCACTTCGTCATTTATTTAGTCGGTCGACTTAATGATTATGCGAATATTTCTCGCGAACAATAGTATCACGAACAGTCAGAAGTGAAGCGCGGCATCCCAGTCGTGTTTTGACGCAAGCCCAACGCGCTGAAGAATTTTCATCCTTGCGGAACTTAAGATTGTAACGGTAACCACTCCATTCGATCACGGGTTTCCCGCACCTTGAGCTGGCAAATATAGGCCCTGCAATAAGGAAACAGAACTTTATGAATTACAGATTGTTACGGTTTTAAGAAAACACAAAACAAGCAAGCTATAAACTCATTTTATAGGTCAACCAGAATCTGATGGTAAAAGTAGAGATTAAAATGTGTTGCTACCAGCACTGGGGTGAATGGATGAAAGAGTTTTAGCTTGCACTAGCAATTTTCAGAATTTTACACAACTCGTACTTCATTTGAAAAGTGACTAGTATGCACTGCATGCCAAAATCATTATTTATTTTTATTTTTTTATGCTATGAAATTCTGGTTTACCAATAATTCTGAACTGACTTGGCTTGACACAGCAAACATATTGATTAGTTTTAGCTCTCATACGCACTGTGCGGTTACCCGCATTACGACTAACCGTCCAGTTGACCGCAAGCATAAAATGTATGTAAAACTTATTTCTATAAACTGCTGCCCGCAAACCACTCCGGTCGCTCGGATGACTGCGGCCCGACTGCGGTCAGCCGCACGGTTGCTATGTGCATTATACGGTTAATTTGCAGCTGCCCGCCGTTGAGTCACGTTGCGGCTACCCGCAAGTTCAACCGTATCTTGCGGGCAACCAGACGGCTAGCCGCAATGCATATCCGCACATGCATGGTGTATGCAGCAAAGGCTATGTTCTTCGTTGTACGAGTACAAAGATTAACCAATCGGCAGGAAAGTCGCGTTACTACACTCAAGAAAATACACAATACAATACATCTGTGATGGCATATATTTTCAATGATTGTGTATATTATAATGCTTCACTATAATCTCATCGATGGTGATGATCTTAGCGCGACATCCGCTGTGGTCTTTGATGCAGATCCACCGAGCTTTATTACCTCTACTTCCACTCCATTTACTGAATCTGTATGGACCGAATTGAATGACCGGGTTCCCGCGGGCAGATAATGAGTAAATTGGATCTGGAACACGTTAGTTATGATGAATGAATAATTAATGAACTTAGTTGAATATTTTATATTAATAATGATAATGATCTACCATACCTATGTCAGTACCTATGTAATAGGTAGTGTTGTGTTCCTGTGGCGAGTAAGGTCACTGAAGCTCCCGAGGATACGCTGTGTTGACAGCGGGAGACCTGCTTGTCCACTAAGCTCTCGCCACAGCGAATTCTCAACTAAAGAGTCGGCTACGCGCTTACGAGACTAGTGTTGCAAGCGTTTCTAGGCTACTAAAAGCTATTAAAAGTTAAAGTAAAGAATGAAAGTGTTTTACTTTTAAAATATTTCTAATAAAAGTTTTTGTTCTTATTTAAATGACAGTGTAAAGACACTGTAATTTGATTTGTAATAATTTGATCTATGGTTCCTAAAAACAAAAGGTATTTGGTGAGTTCCAAAAGTATAGGAATCCTTGGGGTAGCTTGGGCTTAAATTGACTTAAACTCGTAGATATTATACAATTCTCTTTACACTACTGACATAGTTACATTTGGAATATACAGAAATTTAAAATCATAAATTGTATCAAACCACTTTATTAGCAAAACTAGCAATAATTTATTATTAGTAAAACTATTATTTATGCGTTATCGACAGTTTCTTGGTTAACATCACACGATTATAAAGTCAACTTATTTATTACTGACAAGTTATGTAAAATATTAGGTCCTATTAAAATAGCTATCCAGATTTAGTGTTCAGTACGTTTCATTAGATATATTTGGTTAGAGACGTAGGTACAGCACCAATAGCAAACTGTCAAAAAAATAATATTTTGATGGAACTTTCAATATTTCTTCATGAGTAAACTTAGTCATGCGGTCCGGCTTTTATACGTCCAAGGAAGGTACGGAACCCTTTTTTAATATCACAACTTTTTACATAGATATTTTAATGACTATGTTCGTGAACATATCTGACAATAACATCGTCCATAGTGATGATGGTGGCCTTACAGCCGTAGCAAGCCTTGACACAAGGCCACCTAGCGCGAGATCCCTTGCTGCCACTCCATTTGTTGAAACGGTATTTTCCTATCAATATCACCGGCTTCCCATACCGGGACGTGGAAAACACAGGTTCCTTGTTGTCTGCAATAGAGTACTTTCTAAAATTTCCAGCCTTGCTAAGAACGAAACACATATTTTAAACATCTAGAACGTATCCTAAGGCTCATCACAGACGTCCGTAATGGTTTACTGGGTTCAGAGAACGAATGAATGATATCGTTCATAAATTGAATGATATCGTTCACAAATTGAACGATTCCAGCCGCAATCGTTCAATTTGACGTAAAATACCTCATTAACCTTCTTAATTTTTCCGGACGTCTGTGATGACCCTAACGGGTGTAAGTAAACTGAAACACTTGTAAAAACACAAAAAAATATAATAAGTATTATAAAAAAAAAAAAAAAATAATATGTTAATAATGTTGGTAATTATGATACAATTTACATTAAAATAAATATATTTATTGACATATTGCACTAATTTTAAACTAACGATTTACCTTCCATAAGCATCTATAATATAATTAAAAATGACAAAGATACCTAGATTATTTACGAAACATTTTTAAGACCAATATATATTTATTTAATTTATGGAATTACATTCCCTATTTCACAGCATAATAGTTATAAAATAAAAAATATTATATACCGTACCTAAAAAAATCAAAATAATACATAAATTATACCTATTACCGAACAGAGAAATAAGAAGGGTATGAAAAGTTAAAATGCGAGTGTTTTTGAGAAAGTAGGTAAAGTATTGTTCAATGATTGTGTTCGTGCAAATATTTGATAATTTCATTTTCGATAGTAGTAGTTCTTGCCCGACACTTGTTGGAAACGCTTCGGACACAACGCCAATGAATCTTTGGTGATCTACCACGACCTGATGTACGGTATCGATACTTTCCAATTTGAAGGCAAGGAAAGCCGCGACGCGTCTTTGTGAAGAACATTTCTACAAAAAAATATACATCAAATAAATGTCTAACACAAATAATGTAAAATAATTTTAAAGGGTTTATGGGAAGTTGTTCCAATTAATCACGTTAATGAACAAAAATCAAATCTAAAACAAAAACAATACCTACTAATGTTAGTCCCTCTTTATTCATTTTATACACGTGTTTGTTACATAAAAACTTCAAAAAAATTGTTAATTTTATAGTTATTAGTATTCATTTTATGATTGAAGAAATTAAAGCGAACTGGTATTTTTTTAAGCATAATATTACATTTTTTTCTTGGGAATATTATCTTAATAAGCTACCGAATGATGTCTTAAAATATTTTACATTATTGTTGTTAGACCTTATCTAGGTAAAAAGTACATAATTAATAATAATTATAAACGAGTTCCGTTAACAAGACAAACTATTGGAGCTATATTATTACAAATTGGTTACATAATTATTATTAAGCCTCTTTTTACAACACTAGGTACTAAATATTTTCCAAAAGTAGACCCCATTGTAGGTAAATTAGGGTGTCGAGATAAGATTGAAAATTGAAATCGCTGCGAAAATCACCTTCATACAACAAACAATGAAACACGTAAATTACATAATAATATTTTTTACAGATGATAAACAACTCTACTGAAAATCAACCTATTTATTTATTTACTTAGAAGACCACGTGACATTCATTCAGTATTTACTAGCTTTTACCCGTGATACATTTGGAATACTAAGGGCTAATTTCACCATGCCACACAGTACAGTACCTACTGTAAAGACAGCATTTAGCAACTAACAGAGCTCGGTGAAAGCTAAGCTAGAATTAAAAATTATACGTGTGACGAATGTTAAGACTACTTGAAGCATTTAAAATATATTAGCTACAAAAAATCATTTGCTGCATTCGTCCTGTAAGTGAGTAAAGTTTCTAAAAACGTGATGTTTTTAGTTAAAATGTTATCAGATTCTTAGCTGTTTTGCGCGGATGTGACGTATACTTTTCCTAGAGTTTTTTTTCCTCTGTATCATTTTCATTTTTATGCGTCATATCGACGCAAATAAATGTTTTTGTTTTCTTTCTTTTAATCGATCCCTATTTACTCTAAAAGCCGCTGCTCAGTGATTATGCTCGTTCTTGGACTGGACGATTTGGTTATTGATAGTGGTGACTTTTGCTTGGCACTTATTCGGGATTCTCCTATCACACACCCAGTGGATCTTTGGCTCTTTGCTGCCAGACCACTTATTAAACCTGTACCGGCCCACCAGAAGACACGGGCAACCCCGCTGGGATGTCGTAAACCTGATACCTGTAGATTAATAAATAAATCATTGATATAATATTAGCACAATATATTAAGACGATTCGCACACTGCATCGCATCACGCTGCGGGTGCGTGGCGACGGAACAACGGCCCCCGCGTACCTAAATGCGTTTTCAATGTGTTGCACTACGCATGTTTTTTGTACAAACAGATACTTGCAAACAATGTAAGAACACGCACTCCTGCGCTACGCTGCGTGATGCGGTGCAGTGTGCGAATCGCTTAAATATAATGTCCATGTTCATGTTGGTGTTGTCGCTATTCAAAAATAAATTCTTAAAAATCACTTTAAACAACTTTTTTATTGGAAAAGTATCAATTTTGAACTTAAAAATATAATAATGTCGGGATGAGATTAACGTTTGTACGGAAAATTTAAATCGCTGCGAAAATCAACTTGATAAAACAAACAACGAAACAAGTAAATTAAATATTTTAGTTTACCATCTCTATTGAAAATCAACCTGTTTATTTACTGACAAGACCACGTGACATTCATTTAGAATCTAGTATCTACTAGACTACTAGCTTTTACCCGTGATTATGTCTGGAATGTTAAACTTGGATTAAACATTATCACCCTTACCACAAAAAAGATAGACACGCGTTAAACGCGAATGCTACCAAAAATAATACACACTTGTTTTAGACAAGTTAGTGCTAAAACAAGTGCGTATTATTTTTGGTAGCATTCGTGTTGAACACGTGTTTATCTTTTTTGTGGTACGGCCCTATACGTGTGACGAATGTTAATACTACTTGACGCATTTAAAATATTTTAGCTACAAAAATCTTTGCCGTATCGTCTTGTAGCTGAGTAAAGCTTCTAAATACATTTCTTACTTACTTACTTAGACTATTTTAAACGATCCCTATTTACTCTAGAAGCCGCTACCAGTTGTTCAGTGATTATGCTCGGTCATGGCCTTGACGATTTGATTATTGATAGTGGTGACTTTTGCTCGGCACTTGTTCGGGATGCTCCTATCACACACCCAGTGGATCTTCGGCTCTTTGCTGCCAGCCCACTTGTTAAACCGGTACTGGCCCATCAGAAGGCACGGGAAACCACGCTGGGATGTCGCGAACCTTATACCTGTAGATTATTGAATAAATCATTGATTATAATATTAGCACGATTTTAAATTGTAATCAGGTACCTCTGTCCAATGTTGGTGTTGGCGCTATCCAATTATTAAACTCTCAAAAATAATTATAAACACATATTTTATTGGCAACAGTACATAATTTTAACTTACAAAATACATTATATAATGTTAAGTCTTAAACTGATATATGCTCCACTTTATTTGTTAAGACTTTAACAGCTTCTTTTATCGATACTTAATTACTCTAAAAACCTCCAACGGTGGGTTTCAATGATTATGCTCAGTCATGGACTTGACAATCTCGTTATTGACAGTGGTAATTTTTGCTCGGCACTTGTTCTTGTAGCTTCCAGTACACACCCAGCGCACTTTGGGCTCTTTGCTGCCAGACCATCTGTTAAACTGGTACTGACCCATCAAAAGGCAAGGGTTACCCTGCTTTGTCCTCATGATCCTTATTTCTAAAAAAAATAAATTAAAAATTACATGTTTATACGCAGCGTAGGTAGAAATAATGTCGTATAATATAAGGCGTTCCAAAATTAGAGGTAAGGAACTATTTTATTTTACAGTTTAAATAACTTTTTCTAGGGACAATAGATACGATGTCAAAAAACCGGAATAATTGAAATTACAAAATTAGTATCAAGTAGGTACTTTCAAAAATTACTACTAGTCGCCTTTAGTGCCGCTACTTTAATAGTAGTGTAATTCCGATGTCGGCTGCAGATTGCAACCGCAGACTGCAAGCGACACTTTAACTGTTAAGTATAAATCTATATAAAATTTATTTTGAGCGCGGCGACACTGACGCCTGCAGCTGCGCCGCGTCGCGACCACACCTGTGTAACCGGCGCAATACCAGTTGTGTCGCCGACCGCGATGGAGAGATGAATGACCTGACTAGTAGAAAATGCCTAAGGCATTAAGTCCGCCTTTGTACCATTAAGTTGCTTATAGTTTAAATAAATAAATGACTGATATTCTTCCTCGCAACGCAAGGTCTCAATGCGACTGCAAGTGACAAGTTTTATGTCGCTATGCGCGAATTTAATCCGACCGCAAATTGCAGGCGACTGACTGCAATGATGCTGCCATCTGTGGTTGCAGTGTAGACGCTATCGGAATCATACCTTGAAGGTACAATTCCAACACCGGCGACAGCGACATGTCTGCAGCTGCGGACAGTCGCTGTTACCGATGTCGGAATTATACCTTTATACCGATACTTTCCAATCTGAAGGCTAGGTAAGCCGCGATGTGTCTTTCTGAAGAACATTATTACAATAAAAAAAATATTTATTATAAATAAGTGTCTCACACAGAGTGTAAAATAGTTTTAAGGTGTTATGGGAAGTTGTTTCAATTAATCACGCTAATGTATTAAAACCAATTCTATCGTGTTTATTTAAAGACTCATTTATCTACTAATTTATTTACTCGAAGACTAGGTGACATTCATTTAGTATTTACTCTAAAAGTCTTTAACGGCCGGTTTCAATGATTATGGTCAGTCATGGACTTGACAACTTGGTTATCGATCGTGGTAATTCTGGCACGGCACTTGTTCTTGTAGCCAGTACACACCCATCGCACTACTGGTTCTTTGCTGGCAGAACACCTGTTAAACTGGTACTGACCCATCATAAGACATGGGAAACCCTGATCTGTTTCCGAGATCCATAATTCTGTAAATCAACAAGAAAATTATATAAATTGCATGTTTATAAAGCATAAGTAGATACTTAATTCGTATAATTCCGAAAGTGGGGGTAAGGAACTGTTTTATTTTAGGTTTTAATAGCTATTCCTAAGGGGAAGATACGTTGTCATAAAACCGGAATAATTGAAATTACCAAATTAGTTAAATCAAGTACTTTCATAAATTACTACACTGCTATTAAACGAGGGAGTTTAATAGTAGTGTAATTCCGATGTCGGCTGCAGATTTCAACCGCAAACCGCAAGCGACACTGTAACTGATAAGTATGAATCTATATAAAATGAAGGAAGTGACTCCTCTGGTACTGGTGCCAGTTGCTGAATTGGCTGCCAGCGCTGACTTTGGAAAAAAAAGCGGAAAGTGGGGTTGGCAATTTGGCATATGGAGTAGATAGGCGGGGTAGGCAATTAAAAAACTAATTTCGTGTTTCATTTTAATAGCCCACATAGCTAGGGTCCAAGAGCGAGCGCGCTTCGCTCGGGAACTTTGGCACCCCGACAGGTACGAGCGCTTAGAGTGAATTAAGATTTAAAATATTTTAACTACAAAAAGCCTATGCCGTACCATCCTGCGAGTGATTAAAGCTTAACTTTGTTGGTTATACTCTCAGATCATAGAAACTAGGAGATATGCCATCATAGCAAATTAGTACGGGAACAACTGTCGCCACTGTTATTACATTTTTCAACACAATCACAAGCGCCCCTCGTGAATATAAAGATCTCCCACACATTAAAAATTCCGCACACCCTCAATCTAACACTGTTAATCGTCACTCGGCACTAGCACTAAACTAAAACACTGTATTTATATCATCGATCGTGTTCGGTTCGTCGCCAGCGTGTACTTTTGTACTATGCCCAATATGCTCAAATTAAAGCATCAAGCTCAATAGCGCCTTGGCACATCTCCCTTGTTTCTATGATCTGAGGTTATACTGTTGACCGATTCTTTCAAACGATTCCTATTTACTCTAAAAGCCGCTACCATTTGTTCAGTGATTATGCTCGGTCATGGCCTTGACGATGTGGTTATTGATAGTGGTGACTTTTGCTCGGCACTTGTTCGGGTTGCTCCTATCACACAACCAGAGGACCTTCGGCCCTTTACTGCGAGCCCACTTGTTAAACCGGTACTGGCCCATCAGAAGGCATGGGAAGCCTCGCTGGGATGTTGTGAACCTTATATCTGTAGATTTATGAATAAGTTGGTATATCTAATATTAGCACACCTTAAAATTGTACATCCAATGTTGGTTTTGTCGTTATTCAATAATAATTAACTCATAAAAATAATTGTAAATTTTTTTTTTTTAAAACCACGTTTTTAAAACGCACTAAAAAGTATAAAATAATTTCTGATGAAATGAAAAACGTGGAGCGCATGCCATAGATAATAGTAAGATGCGCCCCACGTATTTCATTTCATCAGAAATTATTTTATACTTTTTAGTGCGTTTTAAAAAAGGAGTTTTTAAAAAAAAATATGTTTACTATTATATTTTTTTTACTTTTTAGTCCGTATTCTTGTCATCCAAATAACATAGGTATACCAAATTTCAGTTCAATCCGATGACAGGAAGTGCTTGAAAATTGAATTGCAAATTTTTTACCGCACAGACAGACAGACAGACAGACAGACAGACACGAAAGCGAGCTAATAAAAACGTAGTAAAATCATTTTAAACACATAATAAATTGCAAAATGTATGTAATTTGGGCTTACAAAATACAGTAGTAGGTAAGTCTAAGGCTACACTTTATTTGTTAAGACATTGACAGCTTTTATATGGCTCCTTGATTACTCTAAAAGCCTTCAACGGCAGGTTTCAATGATTATGGCCAGTCATGGATTTGACAATTCGGTTATCAATAGTGATAATTTTTGCTCGGCACTTGTTCCTGTAAGCAGTACACACCCATCGCACTTTGGGCTCTTTGCTGCCAGACCACCTGCTAAATTGGTACTGACCCATCAGAAGACAAGGGAAACCCTGCTTGGTTTTCGTGATCCTTATTTCTAAAAAATAAAAATTATAAATTGCATGTTTATACGCAGCATAGATAGATATAATTACGTATAATTTAAGGGGTTCCGAAATTGGAGGTAAGGAACTATTTTATTTACTGTTTTATTTAGTTTAAAATAACTTATCCTAAGGGCACAATAAATATGTTGTCAAAAAATCGGAATAATAGAAATTATCAAAATGGTCAAATCAAGTACATACTTCCAAAAAATACTACACTACTATTAAAGTATAATAATAGTGAAAAAAATATATTTGAAATTATATTTGAGGAAAATGCGATTATTTCATGAAAACATTACGATTTTCCGCAAATATAATTTTAGTGTTATAGCCGTGGTCACATACCGCTATGACCTGTGGGTGCTTTACGGCGCCATGTGACCACGGCTATAACCTGGACACCACTACACCGATGCGTTGAAAATTTTCTTGTTTCATCGTTTTCGGTTGGTTTTTTTCCGTAGGGTTTAGTTTGTTTTTGTTGGTTAAAATGTTGACAGATTTTTATAAACGGTCCCAATTTACTCTAAAACCGCTACCAGCTATTCAGTGATTATGCTCGGTCATGGGCTTGACGATGATGTTATTGATTGTAGTGACTTTTGCTCGGCACTTGTTCCATCTGCTCTTATCACACAACCAGAGGACCTTCGGCCCTTTACTGCGAGCCCATTTGTTAAACCGGTACTGGCCTATCAGAAGACACGGGAAACCTTGCCGGGATGTCGTGAACCTTACACCTGTAGATTAATGAATAAATCATTGATATAATATTAGTACAATTTTAAATTGTACCTATGTCCAATGTTAGTATTGTCGCTGTTCAACTAATTCCTTAAAATAGTATATTATGCAATTAGTGAATAAAGGACGGATTTAAAGCGAGGGCCATAGATGAATCACGAGCTAGTGAAGGATTCTAACGATTGAATCACGACCGTAGGGAGTGATTCATGATGATTGAATCACGAGCGTAGCGAGTGATTCAAGTGTTAGAATCCTGAGCGACGCGAGCGATTCATGGCCCTCGATATAAATCCGTTTTATTCAAGAGTTGCATACTATACTTTATACCATGACTACGAGAAAAAGAAAGATTTAAGTGAAAATATACATATAATGAAGAAAAAGTAAAGTTAAATTGGCTTTGATGTAAACCAGCCGTGATTTTTTGGGTAGCAAGCTTTCCACCTTTCCACTATATCGGCCGCCCTCTCTTTCACAAACTCAGGTGTGAACACATCTTCATCACTAGAATGCATTTTTAATCGATTAGAACAACACTAAACAAACACAAAATTAAAGATTAAAGTAACTTTGTGTTCGTACAACTTACAGTGTTCAAAATAGCGCCAATTTACTAAGGACAGCAAAGAACACAAAACAGTTTTTATTCTAATGCTAAACTCCTTGTCGAAAATGTCGACCAATCAAATTGAATTTAGAACACATCAATATAGGTCGAATACACAGATTACACTTACACTAGATACGGCAAGCCACGACCAAGCGTGCCCTGCATGTTCGACTGTTCGTACTAAAAAAAGTCTGTTAGCTCAGTGACGCTTAGTGATTGAAACAATTCTGTTTACTCTGAGCACATCACTAAATGGCTGGGGTGAAGTTATCGTAGGTATAAAAAAGATGACACGTTCGGTTTTCATACAATCTAATAACGTGCCGCATCTAGCATAGGTTCTTTAAATCTGTGGTCGAATACATTGGTGTGTTCCATTTTCAAACATCAAAACAGTGAGTAAAAGTGCTTTTTATTCACTGTTTTCAGTAAATAAAATAAGCTTTTTAGAGGGGGAATGGTATAAAAATATTTTAAGTACGGAAAAGTGTGTAATTTACACTTAGGAATTCAATATGTTGTTTTGCTGAATAAAAAAAAAATAATACACTTTTGTTTTTTAAGATTTTTTTATCGTTCCTTCATTACTCTAAAAGCCTTCAACGGCAGTTTCAATGATTATGGTCACTCATGACCTTGACAATTTGGTTATCGATAGTGGTAATTTCGCGGGTAGGTGTGAAAAAAGTACAGCTGTTTTCGAAATTTGAAATTTTATTTAAAATATAATTAAGTGTATTATTGGTTAATTTTACATCAGTACTTGATTTACGGGAGTTATATAACGAGTACTCACGTTTGTGGCACATTTATGTGACATACACACTTTTATAACACCACCTGCCAGCTCATCAACAGCACTATCACAAAAACTTGATCATTAGTTAAAATCACACTATGTCTCAACTCGAAGAAGTCCTTTCTGCGCAGAAAACACTTGAGGAGAATTTTATTAAGAAGATGGGGGAACTCGAAGCGCAGATCCAGTGCGCTGGGCCTGCCAAGGACACAGTGGCAAAGATAGCCGATGAGTTCCGTACATTCCGGGAGCTCGTCTTCACCATGCTTGGTCTGCTACGAACCCAGATCAGTGAGTGTGCCAAACAAATTGATGGCTTGGAGACCAGGCACCGGCGGAAAGCATTGATTTTCCAGGGGGTTGCTGAAGCAGAGAACGAGAACAGCACTGCAGTCATCCTGGATGTTATTAACACCAAGCTTGGCCTAAAGAATCTGTCGGCATCCTCAATTAAAGTTTGCCACAGGCTTGGGGCTCTCAACAAGGAACATCACAGGCCTATCCTTGTTAGATTCGCCGGTGTGGACATCAAGGCCTCAGTTTGGAAGGCAAAATCTGGGTTGAAGGGCTCCGCCATATCAGTTAAGGAGTTCTTGACTAGGGCCAGGCAAACTGTGTTCGGGAAGGCGCGCCAGCACTTCGGTATGCGGGCTTGTTGGACACAGGACGGCGTCATCTTTGTAAAGGCCACCGACGGAACACGCCACAAGGTAACTTCCATTGACGAGCTGAAGCCCTTGCTGACTAAGTACCCCAAGGCGCCAGACGTGTCTCCAACAACGAGCGGAAGAGGTGTCGATGCTGCCGGGACCCTGAAAAGTACAACACGTAAATAATTATCTACTTAATGTTGTTTCTGTTGACAAGTTTCATTGTTTTTTTTTTTTTTCGTTAATTCGTACTTACCGTTTTGTACTCCCATGTCATAGTAATTTTTCTTGTTTTGTGCCTCATCTGTTTATCATTTTTGATTCTTTATCAAATTGAGTATGTACCCTCAACATTGTAAGGAAAGCAAATTGAAAGCGTTCACAAAACTTTATGTCATTTAATCTTATTTTTTTAAACTTGTCAAGTGTAACATTCGTCTGACGTTTTGAGGATGCGTTCAGAAACATCATGTTACTTGTCCTATGTATGCGTCCAAAAATCTTAATACATACATGTGTCCCTTTTTATTATTTATTTTTATGTTTTTTAAATGCCTGAGTAAGAGAAAATACATAGGTACGGTTTTTAATAAGTTTTCGGTTTTCAATTAGTTGGACTTATAACGTTCGTTTTTGTTTCGGTTTCTTTCTACGTATATGTGCTGAATACCATGTTTGTACAAAAATATTGTATAGTGTTGGTGTTAGCTGGCGGGTGGTGCAGAGTTGCACGGTTTGCACCTTTCAGTTGTTTTAAATATTAACATATTTGTAATAATTTATATATATTTGTTATTTATTTATAATTTATTTATATGTCAGACAATGAGTCTTTTTTTTCTGCAAACGATTCTGCCACATCTTCAAACAATGAAAGTTTTTGCTCTTTTAGTGACACCCTTAGTGACTTTCTGCAACATAATTTTAACGATAGGACCAGTCGGTTGTTGAATGTGTGTCACATCAACGCTCAAAGTGTTCCCAGCCATTACAGCGAGCTATACGACACATTCAATAGCAGCAATGTTCACGCTGTCCTGATTTCTGAAACTTGGTTCAAACCGCATCTTCTGTCAACCACTTACCCCCTCACTGGTTTTGTCCTTATTCGGAATGATCGGATTGATAAGGGAGGGGGTGGTGTAGCTATATATCTTCGAAGTGACCTTCCTTACAAAATGCTTGCTTCTTCCTCTTCACACTATTCTGCTTCTGCTGAGTTTATATTTCTTGAAGTTTGTGTCAAGGGAGCCAAAACCGTTATTGGTGTTGTCTACTGTCCTCCTACTGTTGATTACTTCACTGAATTCGAATCAGTACTTGAATCTTTGGGTTCGGAGTATGCACATCACATCATCATGGGCGATTTCAACACAAACCTCCTTGCCCACAACTCCCCTCGATCCCTTAAGCTCCTACGCCTCATCGAGTCAGCTAGTCTACACGTGTTGCCACTCCAACCCACTCATCACAACACTGTTGGCGATGACAGCTGGCTTGATCTAATCCTTACCTCAAATCCTTCTCTCGTTTCCTCACATGGTCAACATGACGCTCCTGGCTTCTCTCATCATGACATGATTTTCCTCTCCTATATCTTGAAACCTCCTAAACCTAAACCCAAGGTACTGTACAGGCGCTGTTTTGCGCGAATGGATGTTAATAAACTTAAGGAAGACGCATCTGTCGTTGATTGGGAGCCTATGACGGAAGCCACATCAGTTGACGACAAGGTTGCAATCTTCAATGATGTTGTAATCAAACTTTATAACGTCCATGCTCCCGTCAAAAAAGTTAAGTTGAAGCGTCCCCCTGCACAATGGATGACAAAAGGTATTCAGATGGCGATGCGACGCAGGGACCGCGCGTTCCGTAAATTTAGAAGGGATCGTACAGAGGAGCACTGGATACTGTACAAGGCTGCAAGGAATAGATGTAACCAGATGATACGCAACGCTAAACGCCGCCACATTCTGGATAATATCACTTCTTCCTCTTCTGCTGATATCTGGAAATTCCTTGGAACTCTTGGTATCGGCAAACCGCGACATTTAGACCCTCCAAATTCAATTGACCTAGATGATCTCAACCGCCATTTCTCTACCGTTTCTACCCTTGATCGCCTAACCAAACAAAAAACTCTTTCTTTAATTTCTGGTCTAACGCGTCCTCACACTAGTCCGTTTCATTTCGTTCCAGTAGAACCGGGAGAGATCCAAAAGATCATCCTCTCCATTAAATCGAAAGCAGTGGGATATGATAATATCACCCGTGGTATGATCATAACCATTCTGGATCATCTCCTGCTGGCGATTACTCATATTGTCAATTATTCCCTCTTCTCCGGAGTGTTCCCTTCCTTATGGCGCAAAGCCTATGTCCGTCCACTTCCTAAGATTTCGAATCCCTCTCTCCCTACACACTTCCGCCCAATTTCTATCCTTCCTTTCCTATCTAAAGTGCTTGAGGCCTGTGTCCACAAACAATTTTCCACCTTTGTTCATCGTAACTCACTTATTAGCCCTCTTCAATCTGGGTTCAGGCCCGGGCACAGCACTGTTTCCGCCCTCCTTAAAGTGACTGGCGATATTAGGGCAGGACTGGAAGACACCAAAGTCACTGTTCTAGTGTTGGTTGATTTCTCGAATGCCTTTAATACAGTCAGTCACGACATCCTGTTGGCCATTCTGTCCCATCTGATGGTCTCTCCCGAAGCACTGGAATGGTTCTTTTCTTACCTTCAGGAACGTCAGCAGTCTGTTCACATCGGGGAGTCTTCTTCAAGTTGGTGTAATTTAGAAACTGGCGTTCCACAAGGCGGCATTCTTTCTCCTCTTTTGTTTTCTATTTTTATTAATCTCATAACTTCCGAGCTTCAGTGTGCGTATCATCTGTATGCAGATGACTTGCAGTTGTACTATCAAGGGAGGGTTGAGGAAATACCTGATGCTATCGACAAACTAAATAGGGACTTAATAGCCGTAAAAACCTGGGCCGATAGATTTGGCGTAGCAGTAAACCCCAACAAGTGTCAGGCGATCATTATTGGAAGTCCTCGTAGTATTTGTAAAGTGGATGGTACAACTTTGCCGGCTATCTTGTTCAACGGTACGATCATTCCTTTTAGCAATGACGTCAAAGATCTTGGTTTGCATATTGACAGTACCTTGAGCTGGCGTACTCAAGTCGCTAGTGTCAGCCAGAAGGTTACCGGAACGCTGCGGGCCCTGTATCGGTTGAAAAATCTATTGCCATTAAACACTAAAGCAATGCTTGTACAGGCCTTAATTTTTCCAATCATCGACTATGGTGATGTGTGTTACTTTGACCTGAATGCAGATCTCCTCAACAAACTTGACCGTCTTCTTAATAACTGCATTCGATTCGTTTTCAATCTGCGTAAATATGATCATGTCTCTGCGCAACGGACGCATCTAAAGTGGTTGCCCATACGCCAGCGCAGAGAGCAAAGGGCACTGACCACCCTGTTTTCTTTTCTTGACTCTCCCACTTCTCCTAGCTATCTATCCCCCCACTTTCAGTACATTTGCACCAACCACAATAGAAATCTTCGCTCTTCACACAATCGTCTTCTTCAATGTCCCACTCACCGCACTGACTTCACTCACCGTTCTTTCTTCGTCCAGTCTATTCTGCTATGGAATGCGCTCCCTTCGGAAATCAGGATGGCAACTAACCGACTATCATTTAAAGTTAAAGTTCGTGAGCATATTCGAAAGAATCTGGCAGAATCATCACAGCGTTAATATTTTCCCATTATATTTTCTACTTTAGTGAACTTATATATTTGTGTATTTAGTTTATATAGGTATATGTATTATATTATGTAAGTATATTAAGTATTTATTTACGTATATTATTTTTATAGTTTCTATATAATTATGTATGTATATCCTTGTGTAATTTGTTTACTTATTCCACAATTTTCTGAATTGCACCTACCACTGTTTGTCTCTGCATCACCCAAAGGTCGACTGGTAGAAAATGCCTAAGGCATTAAGTCCGCCTCTGTACATGTGTGCTTGAAGTATTAAATAAATAAATAAATAAATAAATAAATAAATAATTTTCGCTCGGCAATAGTACCTCCTGCTTCTAGCACACACCCAGCGCACTTTCGGCCCTTTGCTGCCAGACCACCTGTTATACCGGTACTGACCCATCAGAAGGCATGGGAAACCCTGCTTGGTTTTCGTGAACCTTATTTCTATAAATCAATAATAATTATTATAAATGTATACAGCACTAGTAGAACAAGTGCCGATTTTTCACTCGTCAGATAACTTTATCCAAGGATAAATCCGACGTTTTTGACAGTTTTTCTATACAAAATCTGTCAAACGTCAATTTTATTCCTAACATCTGACGATGGAAAAATTAGCTCTAAGTGGTTCCGAAAATGAAGGCAAGGAGCTGTTTTAATTTATAGTTTAAACAGCTTTTCCTAAAGGGCACAAAAGATACGATGTCAAAAAACCAGAATAATTGAAACTACTAAAATTAGTCAAACGAACTTGGTTTGATTAATTTCAATTATTCCGGTTTTTTGACATCGTATCTTTTAAACTTTTTTCCTGTAAACAATTCTTAATTAAACAAAAGCATACCAATAAATACATATTTATTAGGTATAAGTATAATATAATACTTTCATAATAAAGTTCATTACTTTATCCTCTATAATTATTAAAATTAAAATAATACTGTTTAAATAATAAGATCACATTTCAATACTGAAAATAAAAACATTGCATGCTGCAGCTTTGTATGTGACACAAAAATTACGGGACATGCTTAAAATAAAATTGCACATAACATACATCAGAAAAAAAAGACACTTATGAGAAGAACGCATAGGTATACAAAGCAAAGTTTGTAGGCGAAGATATAATAATAATATAATGTATCTATACTATTATAAAATTGTAATCAAGCTGTGTCTGTACATTGAAGATATTCCAGTAAAAACAGTCGGGTTAGGGTACTGGGACGTAACTATACCCAAAAAGATTTTATTTAGACTTTTTGTCTGTTTGTCTGTTTATCTGTTTGTCTATTTGTGCGCGCATCACGCAAAAAGTACTGAACGGATTTTGATGTGGTTTTCACAGTTCGATAGCTTAGGGTCCAACTTAAAATCTAAGCCACGGTTCATCTAACTCTGATGGGAGGAACCAGAGATACAGCTTGACCTCTTGGACTACTAGCTTGTACTAGCCACTCTACACTGCGGAGGTCATTTAAACTGGTCACTCCACTGTAGTCCACGCGGACGGAGTCGCGGGCAAAATCTAGTATTATTTAAATCTAATTGTGTTTACAAAGTATTGCATTTTATAAATCACTTGAATATTCTACTTTGGCATATCAATATCTTTCTCCTGATCTCTTCAAGAAAGGTCTGTTTCCAGACTTAACTAGATGGCACTAAATACTAGTATAATTTAATTCCTACAACTTATTAGATACACCGTTGTCCTAAGATAAGAATACTTTTTCGGCTTACTGGGCCTAATAGCTATTTTTGCATAATAATGTCTTAGGTTTTCGCGATTATTACACATTATAATAAAACAAGTTTAAACGGATTAATCGCGTATATTACAGAGTTTTCCTGACGTTTCGAACACTTTGCAGCGTTCGTGGTCGCAGGACGACTGAGGTGGTAGGCGTCATGACAGCTAATTTATAGAAAAATTATTCTCGATCTACCCGCACAATCGATTCAATCGATATTATTCGAATCGTACTCGTTTCGATGCACACAATAATCGCTCACGGTGTCTCGATGTTTTGTAGTCCGGTGTGAAGTTTGGGACTTGATTATTTTAAGAACTGGATTCCAAACAGGTGGTAATTGCCAACCATCCTCTCTATTGAAATTAGGATGTTTTTTAATTTCAATAGCCTCGCGAAGCATTCTAGGTACATATCGGTTCTCCTTTGCGAGGATTTGAGGTTGATCAAAACGTAGGAAATGGTTGGGTTTGCCTAGGGCATGCTCACACACTGCAGACTTTGTAGAGCGCACGTTTTTGACGTCAGCTATGTGTTCTTTAACTCTAGTGGCTATACTGCGCTTTGTTTGCCCTATGTATGATAGCCCACAATCACAGTCAATCTTGTAGACCCCTGCATCTTGTAAAGGAATATGACACTTCACAGGTCTAAGAAATTGGCTAATCTTTCTATGTGGCTTGAAGTAGGTTTTTATAGAAGCACGCTTCAAGATATGACTAATTTTGTCAGTGACCCCTCTTATAAAGGGTAGAACAGCAGGTCGACGATCAACTGAGATGGGCTTCGGGCGGCTTTTGCGACGGGGATGTGGAGCACGTAAATTGTTCTGTTTCAGAACTTGCTTCACATGATGAAGTTCCCCTGCCAGATGGTTGGCGTCGCAGATGCCATGTGCTCTCTGTAACAAAGATTTAGCCACAGTAGCTAACTGACTAGGATGGTGGTGAGATTCACCGTTAAGGTACCTATCTGTATGGGTAGGCTTTCTGTACACTGTATGACTAACAGAATGATCGGGATTATGAATAAGTCGTATATCAAGGAAGGCTAAGGACTTGTTATTTTCTAATTCCATAGTGAACTGAATTTTACTGTGTATGGAATTTAGATGATCTAAGAATGCAGGGACCCTATTGTGAGGCAGGGCAGTGAAAGTGTCATCAACGTATCTTTTAAAAATCTTTGGTATAACCGGGGCCGATAGGAGTGCTCCTCTTTCAAATTCCTCCATGAAGATGTCGGCCACCACAGGGGAAACTGGTGAACCCATGGCTACGCCGTCGATTTGAAGATAGAACTCATTCTCCCACAATAGGTAGCCGCTGGTGAGGCAATGTTCTAGCAACTCTGCATATTGTAAAGGCATGTCTTGATCACTTAACCGCTTTTTTACGACTTCCAAGCAGTCCTTAACCGGTAAGTTAGTGAATAAGGACTGTACATCGAAACTAACCATCACCTCATGCGCTAGCACCTAAAAAAATCCCGTACGAAGATATAATATGCAATGTCGAGGACTGTCTTATAAAAAATAACGTGAAAAAAGATGATTTGGAAGCGATTCGTCAGGATATCTCCGCTGTACTGCGTCGTAGCAAACCACCTAAACCAAATCTTTCACGTGACGAGTACCTCGCTCTTAAAAACGTTAGTAAAGACCCAGACCTAACTATTCTTCGTGCGGACAAGGGTAATGCGACAGTTATAATGGACACGTCCGATTATAATCAGAAAATTCGAGACCTTTTGTCGGATGAAAATACTTACAAAAAGGTTAACAAAGACCCAACTAATAGAATTCTGAAGAAAACTTCTGATTTAATATCTAAATACTCCGACACCTTAGAATTGGACGTTAAATTACTTATACCATCATGCGCGAAACCACCAAAACTGTATGGGCTGCCAAAAATACACAAAGAAAATGCTCCTTTACGACCAATAGTAAGCCAGATTGACACACCAACTTACAAACTGGCACAACATCTAGCGAAGATACTCTCACAACTTCGTGGAAAGTCTAACACATATGTGAAGGATTCTTATCATTTCGTCAGCCAAATAAAAGACCTAACACTGGCTGAAGATGAGGTGATGGTTAGTTTCGATGTACAGTCCTTATTCACTAACTTACCGGTTAAGGACTGCTTGGAAGTCGTAAAAAAGCGGTTAAGTGATCAAGACATGCCTTTACAATATGCAGAGTTGCTAGAACATTGCCTCACCAGCGGCTACCTATTGTGGGAGAATGAGTTCTATCTTCAAATCGACGGCGTAGCCATGGGTTCACCAGTTTCCCCTGTGGTGGCCGACATCTTCATGGAGGAATTTGAAAGAGGAGCACTCCTATCGGCCCCGGTTATACCAAAGATTTTTAAAAGATACGTTGATGACACTTTCACTGCCCTGCCTCACAATAGGGTCCCTGCATTCTTAGATCATCTAAATTCCATACACAGTAAAATTCAGTTCACTATGGAATTAGAAAATAACAAGTCCTTAGCCTTCCTTGATATACGACTTATTCATAATCCCGATCATTCTGTTAGTCATACAGTGTACAGAAAGCCTACCCATACAGATAGGTACCTTAACGGTGAATCTCACCACCATCCTAGTCAGTTAGCTACTGTGGCTAAATCTTTGTTACAGAGAGCACATGGCATCTGCGACGCCAACCATCTGGCAGGGGAACTTCATCATGTGAAGCAAGTTCTGAAACAGAACAATTTACGTGCTCCACATCCCCGTCGCAAAAGCCGCCCGAAGCCCATCTCAGTTGATCGTCGACCTGCTGTTCTACCCTTTATAAGAGGGGTCACTGACAAAATTAGTCATATCTTGAAGCGTGCTTCTATAAAAACCTACTTCAAGCCACATAGAAAGATTAGCCAATTTCTTAGACCTGTGAAGTGTCATATTCCTTTACAAGATGCAGGGGTCTACAAGATTGACTGTGATTGTGGGCTATCATACATAGGGCAAACAAAGCGCAGTATAGCCACTAGAGTTAAAGAACACATAGCTGACGTCAAAAACGTGCGCTCTACAAAGTCTGCAGTGTGTGAGCATGCCCTAGGCAAACCCAACCATTTCCTACGTTTTGATCAACCTCAAATCCTCGCAAAGGAGAACCGATATGTACCTAGAATGCTTCGCGAGGCTATTGAAATTAAAAAACATCCTAATTTCAATAGAGAGGATGGTTGGCAATTACCACCTGTTTGGAATCCAGTTCTTAAAATAATCAAGTCCCAAACTTCACACCGGACTACAAAACATCGAGACACCGTGAGCGATTATTGTGTGCATCGAAACGAGTACGATTCGAATAATATCGATTGAATCGATTGTGCGGGTAGATCGAGAATAATTTTTCTATAAATTAGCTGTCATGACGCCTACCACCTCAGTCGTCCTGCGACCACGAACGCTGCAAAGTGTTCGAAACGTCAGGAAAACTCTGTAATATACGCGATTAATCCGTTTAAACTTGTTTTATTATAAAGCTATTTTTGCGTTTTGGGAATACCTTACTAGGTATATTGAATTGGTTTAAAGCCATAATTACTACACAATCTTTTGTCTTTAAGTTGCACCAATACTACTCGTATACGGTGAACATTGCTTTTAAATCACAATTGCAGACTTGACGACTATGCCTATTATATACAATTATTTACGCTTACGCCTGCGTTATTTTGTATTAAGAGCCCGTTTACATTTTGTCACCTCTCTCGCTCGCACAGAACCATATTTTTAAGAATGTTAAATTAAGAGATGCATTTTTGAAAAATTCATTAATGTTTTACAAAAAAATATTAACTATAATATTAAAAATTCAAATTGAATTATTAAAAACTCATGAGTTGAAATTATCTCAAAAATCCTAATATTTAATGAGCTAAATTGATTAGATAACACAGTAGACATGTGTTTTTAATACTTACCTGATAAATTAATATTATTATATAGAACATTAATGAATTACATTTTTCAAAAATGCATCTTTTCATTTAACATTCTTAAAAATATGGTTTTGTGCTAGCGAGATAGGTGACAAAACGTGAAATGGCTCTTAAGACGCATGCGAACTTACTCAGTGCTGCGATAATAACGCGTCATGCGATATTATCGACCGTTAATATGATACCTGTGTGAGGAGCTTATCTGTACACTCGCAGGACACACACGCGTTGGAAATATTGGATGATAAAAACGAAGCTGTGTGGACAGAGCCTCCAGTCTTGACATAGATAACAATCGCTTTACGAAACAGAAATCGGTGGTTCCGTTGTATTTTTTCATAGATTTTTCATAGATAGCGACCGATTTCGGTTGTAAAGCAATCGCTATGTCGAGACTGCAGGCCTAGGACAGGGACGCATTATCACAATAACGCTTGCGATATTATCGCATCTGTGTGGGTGAGCCTTTACATCACAACCCTACATCACGAATTTTATTACATCACGCCCCTATTCCCCGAAAGGTTTGGCTGAGGTTCAGATGTTTTGTCAGCTATAAGTCTCATGTAACAGAGGGTCCAAACTTTGGGCTGCTACTAAGAATTTCAAGAAATCCAAAAACACTGATCAATCCTAGGACCCTCCGCCAAAACCAACGTGTAATGGAGCAGTCAAAAACTATTTTCATTTACATACAGTTAAGGCCAACTAATTGTTTTACATAAGACATTCTCATATAAGCTTTATCTTAAGTAGAAAAGCAAATAGCTATCCATATCATTCCATATGATTCGCAACTTAATGAACTTTAGATTAATATCTATAGTATGGTAATTTTCATACTTTCCAATATTACAGAATAATTTGACGTTGCGCTTAGACGGCTTTCGGCTTTCAAATCACATATGCGTATGATAGTTCTTAGCTCTGACTATAGTGTTATGTATGGTGGTGATGGTTGCCCGGCAACCGCGCTGGTTCTTCACGCAGGTCCACCTAACCTGGGCACCTTTGCTGCCACTCCACTTATTGTAACGGTATTTCCCAACCACTATCACAGGATTACCGAAACGTGTCTTCTCAAACTTGCAAATGTTATTAAAACCTGTAATAGTGTTAATAGTTATTTTCGGTTTATTAGGAAAACTGGAGAAATACTACAAAGCATACTGCATAATGTAATAAGTATAATTTAGCATAATATGTAAAATATGTTTACTATAAAATTCAAAGCCATAACCACCCCATGTGTTTTCAGTGGCCAAAAGACGGATCGTGGCTTTTCAAGATGAAATGTGGCCAATGCGCACGTTACATTGACGTCACGTAGCATGAAGTAATAAATGTCTGTTCCCATCTTCATATTATGTTGTTTGAGTATAACTTGAGACGGGTGAAAGTTAGATCATTACGAATGCTTGATGACAAATCTATGCATCAATATCAATACCATTCATAAAAATAAGCGAATCGGTTTGGATTCAACGGCCGGGTGGACTTGTAATAGATTTATTATTTTTTATTTCTAAAATTATAATTAACGATTCACTCACCCATTTCTATGAAAACAAGCATAATAAACATTTTCTTAAATCATCTTTTAATAAATCAACAACTAAGTATCAAAGAAATCAAACATTGCTACTGATATACCTACAATTAAACATAAACCTTTTCATTTGAGAATTGCAAAACAATAAAAAAGTCTTGATAAAGTTACCAAAGCAAAAGATTCAAATGCATCAAGAGTTCAATACTCAAGAGTGATTATGGCAACATTGGATTTTGTAAATTTCATTGTCGAGGGTGAAGATCCTCGCTTTGCAGCCCACGGACACTTTGACGCACACCCAGCTCGCCCGCGGACCCTTGTTGGTACTGCGCTTGTTGTAGCGGAACCCACCGTACTCTATGACTGGATTTCCGAACCTTGACAGCCGAAACACTGGCCCTGAAAGTACCAAAACAAAATCAAAGTCATTTCAAAATCACATAGGTTTTTAGGTATTGTTCCCACTGTTAGGCCAAGAGGCCTTCTTCGTTAAGGGGGTGATTCTATCCATGTTACTGAACAACTTTCCCTATGAGACCCATATCCGATTCGTCAAAAAAAATAAACCAAATTTTAATGTTCAGGAAAATACCTAAGTAAACGTACCTAATATAAAAGTAGTCAGAATGTGTGAAAAGTTATTCTATTATTTCACGAATTGGATATTGGTCTTATAAGAAAAGTTATTCAGTATGACGGGTAGAATCGCACATTTTTTTTTAAACTTCAAACCTCAAAATCGCCGCACCGAACGAAAAAGTCCTGATGGTCCCAAAAAGGTTGGGAACCTCTATTCTAAAGGCTTGACTAAAGCGGACACTTATTGAGCGCAAAAAATATGAGCTGTACCATCGGCACGAAAGGAAGAAGAAAGACTTGATGATATAAAAATATTTTATTAGTGTAGGAAATATTATATCTATATTAACTAAGATTAATCTACATAATTTAAAGAACAAAACAAAGTCGTTTACACTGGCTGGCTAGTTCTTCTAAACTACACAATGGATTTTAAATGTGGTCTTTACCACCATTTAGAGAATTAATTCCGGAAGGTTTATGTGTATAACACTTAGATAGAAATCTCGATGTATCGACATGTATTAGTAGATAATAATAATAAAACTACCTACTATTTATATTAAAATGAATAAACGAATAATAATAATTTATTTCATTTAAATAATAACATACATAAAAACAAGTTCATATGATCAATTTAAGCTTAATCTATATTAATAATCTAGTATAAATCGACAAGATATCTGTTTCTGAACTAGATTAAGGAATATCTGTGACTCAGACAACAGCGCTCTTCCCTAAGAATGTTACAATAAAAGCTTGCTAACTCAATAGTTAGCAAGCTTTTATTGTAATTGGCTTAAACATAAATGAATAAAAAATAATAATGATATTGAAAAGAATATCATAATATGATATTCTTTTCATTTTTTTTTTTTTTTGTATTCTTTTTTCTCATTTTTTTTTGTATTCTTTTCACTTTTCATTTGTATTTTCACTCATGCTTTCATATTATGAAAGCATGAGTGAAAATACTGAAAGATTGCATGAGTGAAAAATTGCACCCATGCAAGGGGCATGTCGCTATTGTAAAATAAATCAATGGTTGTGCTCGTTCATTTCTTTGTGTATCTTGTCGTGCACCATAACAATGGTATTCCGGCAACCATATTTGGATCTGGCGCAGTACCACCTGGTTATGGGAGGTTTACTAGAACTATGCTTAGAGTACCGGTGACCCTGGTAGCACATCATCCTGCCTCCCCGCCGTGACGTCAGGAAATACATACCTAGGTAGAGGAAACCAATGAATATTTTTAAATAACCATATTTTAAAGAATTTTCTTACAGACTTGTACGTCTTCTAAAACGGCTGTGCAAAAATGTCTTGGTTCAATTTATCAATATTTAATTACTAATAAGAAATAATAGAAGCTACAAAAATAAACAACTTAAATATTGTACAACATTTATTAGGAACAAATAATTAAAAAATTAAATTATTAAATAAAGGAAACTAAGTAATCACAACGAAAAATACACTAAAATAAGTTGATATAGCTGCTGAGTATATAAATCTACTTAAAAAAAATTATAGACCAAATGAATCTACGCTAAAAGTCTGGATGTTGGGACATGATCACATGACTATGAGACACACTTATCTGTGCGTATGGCGAATAGACTCTACTAAACGATTTAAATAGTTTTAAATAAATAATGTGTTATAGAATTAGATGAAATAAAAAATTAAATAATAGCTTGTCAAATTAATTTTGACCAGTTTTGATTGACATTTATGATTTGCGAACAGCGATGCCATGGCACGTACAGATGGGGTTGCCAACCATACTGTTAAAAACAGTATTATACTTTATTACTCTACGATACTGTTTAATAAAACCGAACCTGCGACGATATAAACACATGAACCTTACGAAGCTTTTAAAAATGATACTAAAATAAGTTGCTAGAGAACCATTATAAATGAATATACGAGTACATATTTAAAACATTAACATTAAAAAAATACAGTTTTTTTTCTTTCCATATAATGTACCTACTTTATTTCTTGTTCAAAAAGTTGGAACGCCACTGTACAGATAACCTGTCATGTCAACGTATGACATGCACGACAAAAAGTATCGTGAACCTATTGATGGTTATGCTGGTGTAAGACCTTAAGAATTGTATGGTCATATAGTATGATCGTCGTGTTACATCCACCCCTCGCACATATCCACCGGGTTTTAGGGGGTTTACTAGAGCTGTGCTGCGTGAACCTCTGACCTTGGTAACGAAGCACTGGCCTTCCTTGCTGAGACGTCTCGAAAAAGCAACCTTCGAAGACAGAAGCAAGAGGATTTTAAAAATAAGTTTCATGTTGAAAAACATTTTTCAAAACAAGCTTTTATAATGACCACTTCTGTCGAGGTTCCGTAGTACACTCCTTCTCGACTCCATCATGAGACCCTGGACATCATCTAGGTCTATAGTACTTGTTAGGACAAATCCAACGAGCCTAAACACGACGGAGTTATGTTAAAAAGTTGAGGAGTTCCTATAGCCACCTCCCAGCTCCAGCATGAGACCAACCTCCATGGTAACATATTATTGCATTGTCACCGAGGCTACATACGTGTTCCAAAGGACGTCGGCAGTTTTGGGCTTGATATGGTACAGTAGTAAAAGCTTAACCAAAAATAAAAATATATTTTAATTGTTTTTTGCCTAATTTATCTTAGAGATTAAGAACTGGAATCAAAAATCGAAATAAATAAGAAATAAAATGATTATGCCGTTGGCATTTTGAAAAATTCAATAAAACAAACGAGAGCATGCTGGCTGGCGCGTGCCTCCACAGAATATAATGTCGACAGCAACTAAAACCTTTGAATTGAGAACTCATTAGTCGGACTGTACTTTATTGGACCTCCACAGAATATCATGGTGACAGCAACTAAAACCTTTGAATTGAGAACTCATTAGTCGGGCTGTGCTTCACTGGATCATTCACACCATACTTAACCTCACTGTCACAAAAACGAAGATTTCTCTTTAACCCAATTACGTACTAAAACAAATAAAAAATGAATTTAAATACTCTTGAAATACTCGACCACACCAAACTAATTTCATATCTGTACCGACTTACACAATCTGAAGCCCAGCGTTCTATGGACGTCTGCCAGTGCCCTTTCAAGCTCAATCGGTTGGGGGAAACTGGTGAAAAATTCTGATGCAAAATTTGGGCCCCCACTAACAGGGCAAGTTAAATAAAAGCTTGTATTAAAAAAGAACGAAACAATAAAAACAAACAACAATCAATTAATACAATTTGTTTAATATTTAATCAATGGTTATGCTTATTTAAAACCTTCACAATCTGGTCGTTTATCAGGATGATGGTGGCCCTGCAATTAACTGGATCCTTATATTTGACACAAACCCACCTGGTCTTCGGGGGGTGGCTAGAACTGTGTTTCGAATAGCGATAGCCACTGCAACAAAGAATTAATCCACCACGTTGAGTCCTCCCGTAATACCAACCTTGAAAGAAATATGTTTAACAAAATTATTAAAAATCAAAAACTCAACTGCGTAATATACCCTCTGCATGCTTAGCATGACCAATTCTATTTCTATTCTACCAAAGAATAGACAAAGTTCTTTCTATCAAATCGTTATCTCTTCTGCTCGAGCATGCGGCGACCTGTGCTTGCTTTATGAGAATTTTGTCTACTGAAGAATAGAGACATTTCTTATCTTCATTGTATGCATAAAACGGTAGAAATCTTTCTACAATCTGTCACTTTGTCTATACTTCTGTAGACATAACCCGCTTCTATCGTGGTCATGCTAAGCCGGCAGATCATAGAAACGGAAGTAAGAATTTAAGTCGGGTAATAAGAATTTAATTATTGTCAACAGATGGAACCCGGAAAAACAGAGACAGTAGAAAGTATTTCGTTTGCCGACTAATAAACGTAATAGGAAAGGCAAAATTTAAGTTCGTAGATTTCAATTAAAATAATTTTCGTCATAAATCCGTAATTTTGTAAATTCTGCATAACAAATATTTACTTAATACAAATATATTTTGTTATACAAATAAATAAATTAATACATAATTATAATGTCCTCCGTTCAGTAACGCTTCTGACTAACAAATCAAAGCTTTTCGTAATGGGGTTGATAATAAGACTTATTTAAAACAAACAGCAAAATTTAACTATTAAATTATAACCATGATAACAGTAAATAACTTACTAAACCAAAATTTTACTAAACGTAACATAACTAAAACCGGCGCGAGCGTCAACATTATGCCCATTTTTTATGGGGAATAATTAAACGCATGTTTCGTAGCACGTGCTACGCGCGAGCCTACGCAGTCGTAGAGGGTGCGTACGTAATGCCCTCTACGACATAGGGACGGTGCGCAAGTGAAACTATAGGTATTATTTTTAAAATGGACATTTCTAAGTTTACTTCGATGTATCGTTAGAAATGTTTGGATTTTTTTGTAAGTCTACATAAAGTATGTATATGTTCTGGAAATCTTGTGTGGCGTAGCACGTAAAAATAAACAAATAATAAGTCAAATAAAAGTTAAAAATACATCTAAATAATCTAGAGTGAGTACTCGTAGCTCATTCTTGCATTCCCCAAAAAAAAACTATATAAAAAAATATACTTTATTTCAAATGGTCCTTCTTAACTGCTAACCGTTTACAAAACCATGTTTATTTCTTAAAAAACAATGAAACGTATCAGTGTATCTCATCAAAAATGACATTAACACAGTCCTGTCTATTGAAAGGTAGACGTGTAAAAAGAAAGAGAAAATTACAAGCTGTTTAAAGAAGCAGACTTAGAAAATAATACTTGACAAAAAAACTTAGTAATCAAACCAAGATATTAAAAAGTTCTCACACCACCTACTCGCGCTAAGTATAAACTATAATTCAAAAGCAACGATATAAAAAACATAAAGACTCTCTTTATAACGAAAATATGACACTTATACATAACACAAAACTTGAACCAAAAATATGATAGTTCCAATATTGATATGATGTTGATCAACTTAGCAAATCTGTATGAATTGGTTATTTTATCGAACCGTATTAATGAATACTCAACTAGGCATATCATATAAGGCACCTCAGCTTATAATAATTATATAGTTATTTATCATAAATTGATAACATATAAGTGATATACATAATGCTACAATAGTCTATAGGTATTTTTGGCGTAATCGATATGCAGAAAACGCAATATAAAATATTTAATGACGACTGTGTCCTACATTTCAAAAGTACTTATCAATAAGAACTTGCTAATATTGTTATTTCGTACATCAAATAGAAATAAAGAATCATCAAGAATATTATACTAAAAATACTAAATATTATCATTTGAGAACAATGATTGGCTTCTTTAATATGTTACTATTAAACACCGTAAAAAAAAAAGTGAAGTTCTTACAGTACCTAAATTGGAATGATCTGGCTAAGTTAGTTAAGTAGATAACAGACGAAATATAAAAATATAACTAAAAATAACTAAAACAATGAGCTAGATACTTCTTTAGCACTTAAAGTAATAAGTATTGTGGACAAGCCACAAAAAACTAAACAGGCATCGTATAAAAAATATTTTAAATTATTGTCACAAATGAATATTTGGACATATTCTCACTTCACATTTTTGGTAGATTAATTTAGTTTTATATGATTATATGTTTAAACTTATTCAAAATACATGGCATGGTAGAATTCACAAAACCAAAACGATACTATGTGACTATGTGTCAGCCTGACTTATTACCTAAATATTAACTTTACCGTGAGTTGTTTTTTTTTTCTAAAAAACGGAAGCGGGGCAGACCGACGGAATTGTTCGTCGAAAAGTGATAAGGATCAGTATGTTGTCTGTCGGTCTGTCCGTCAGTAAAGACAATTTTTTTGTCAGGAACGGATGAAGATATCAGGCTGAAATAAATATCAAATTCTAAGGTTTACGATTTCTTACAGGTGTAAACAATTTAAGCAAGTAAGTCTGCGCAATCAAAAGATATGGCCATATATGTCAAATATTTTGATACTCTCTCATCAAAACCCATAGGGTATCTAGGTACTTCACTTATATGGTATTTCTCTTTGACCTAGAATCATAAAATTTTGCAAGAAGTAAAGTCTCACAGCACCAGTTAGAAAAAAAACCGAAAATCGTGAATTTTGTGACGGTGTCGTTGGCGGTCGCCCCGTCTGGAGCCGATGGGCGGGGTCTACGGCTACATAAACTTCGCCTGGTGGCCGCGCGCCCCTCTTGGACCGGCGGCAGACCACCAGTTAAGTGCTCCAGCCACATTGCCTGAAGACCTGAAGACCCGTATTGCCAGCGAATTACTCACCCCTGAGTTTCTAGTTATTTCTGTCTACCAAAGTGTGGTGTACCATAATTGTTAATGTAAAAAAATACATAGTGTTTTATATAAAGGTGTTTGCTTTATTTTCCTACTCTAGTTAAAATAACCTTTCAGGTTATTTTAGTTACAATTTGTAGTCATGTCAATTATAAAAAAATAATAATCTACTCACATTTGTATGGTACCATCAAGGCGCGAGTTCTAATCGCACTTGTTTAGTTTTTTCAAACAGTTTCACTGAATTATTGAAGCATACTCATGCAGTCTCTATCGCTATTAGATAGATAGTAAATATAATATGTCATTTATTATTTATCACAGTCTGTCATATTGTAGAAAACCCTGAATTTATATAGGTAGTTTCGAAAAAATATGATATTTTCTTAAATTTACACAATAATATTCAGTCAAAATTTTTAACACATCATACTACTTAAAAGGCCATGTATGGATAATTTTTTTATCTTTGTAGCTTTTTCCTGGTCAGATACCAATATGTGCCACTTGGTTTCTTGCGCGTCCACACGAAATGCTTTCTACGATACTTTGAAATAGGCACTTAATCATAAAATAAATTATCCTCTTTGGCAAGAGTATACTTAAATATAAAAGAGAAAATCCTCTTTGGCAAGAGTTAATTCTATAAGAGAATAATTATCCTTTTTGGCAAGAGACTATTTCCTTATATATTATTAATCCCCTATTTCAAAATATCATAGAAAGTATTTTTTTTGGACGGGCAAGACCCCAAGTTGCACATTTACACAGTTTAATTGCAGTTCCGGTTCTCGATAACCATAACATGAAAACGGCTTCGCCATAACATCAATGATTATGTTCGCATTTAGTTTTGACAATGACGTCACTTTGGGTGTAGAGCTTGGCTTTGCACTTCCTCCAGCTGCAGTTCCAGCGTTCACCAGATGTATTTTTACCGGCAAACCAGAACTTGTGCTTCCCCACCAAGATCATCGGTCTCCCGAACCGACTCTTGCTAAACACCGGCACTGAAAAGAAATATAACCAAAAACCTCCAGTTAGGGGAGGGAAAACGAAAAAAACGAGATATGGCTGATAAAAAATGAACTATCGATTTCTAGAAGCTTATCTGGTGTGTACTGATAATAACAAAAGATGATATTGATTTTGGCAGGAATACCAATCAAAATCATGATGAGGATTCTAAAAACCGAAGATAACAACCGGTTTCTGAAAGCCTGATCAAGCGTCTCATCAGTTAATCTACAGTCAAATCTCATATTCGCAGGTGTTGTAATTGATTGAGTGAAATAACAACAGCCAATCAAATCAGTTGATATAAGATTTGACAAGACAATAAATTGGACATGCTTTCAAAAGCTGGGGGTTAGTCAAGAAAAGATAAGAAGTTAAAAGGATTTGCGTCAAAAAAATTAAATATAAGTTCATAAAAGATATCAAAAATATAATTAAACTTCAAATAGTAATAACATCAAATTCTTACGTTCATTAACAAAATGGCCCATACTGGCACATTTTGTCGAATTTTGTACTCGTATTGACTTTGAGGTGCACTTAAACTGAGACAGAGTATAGACGCCTCCATAAATTGGGTCTCCTCACTCTTATAAATATTACTACCTCACTTTTATAACTAGCAATTATTTCTTTTTGGATTCATTTAGAGCCAATCCACTCTCTACTCTCTATATCACGCATTCCAAAAACGGGTGACCAATTATTGCTGGCGTTTATACATTAAAGCTTAACTAATCACGTATAAGAGCGTCTACAACTTAGAATTTACACAATTAGCAATGACACAATAAACTGAACAAAAAGACATAGAACTGAAAAAATTGAAATAAAATGCACCCAGGAGTTTAATAATTATTAAATAATAACACACTATGACTATTCTCTCACGTCGAAACATTTAGTATTTTCATTGATATGGCTATGCATTTTGGGAAATATTAGGCTGTGTACCCAATAGCCAAACTGTGAGCGGCCGACTGAGTTTGCGCTAACAAATTGCAGTAGCAAACTGTTAGCGCAAACTAGCAAACTGTGGACACTCCATTTCAAATATAATGGAAGGGCGTACTAAACCGATACGCCGCAAACAGTCGGCCGCTCACAGTTTGCCAATTGGGGACACAGCCTTACACTACCTAAATATCAAAGATCTAGGATCATAAATAGCATCGTATCTTTTATCGTATATTTAGTAGAAAGAAGATAAAAAATATTTAACGACAAAAATATTTTTGATAGTGTAATATCCTTCTTTGATACACATTACTTCAAAAGCAAATCATAGTGTCTGATATCAGATAATAATCATTTTAACCTAAGAAAAAAAAGGATGCATTATACCTACAAACTAAAATAAAAATAAACTTTCTAATGTTGATGCTCATTGGTAGTTTTGACGATGACGTCATCGAGAGTAATGATGGACGCCCGACAGCCCGTCGATACTTTAGAAGAACAAGTCCAGCGCCGCCGACGACCGCATCCAGAGACGCTGGATCGCGTGAATCTATAGGGCCCCAAGTCTATTACAGGATTACCATAGCGACTTTCACTAAACACGGGCACTGTGAATAAAAACATAACCTTGGGTCAGCAGCCATCTTAAAAGTTCAAATAGTGCATTAAGAACAACTAACAATAGTAAATTCCCTGTTTTCAAAAACTGCATTAATTGTTAAACTTTATTAGGTAGGTACCTACTCTGTTTGCATAATAAAAATGGTTATTCAAAATGTTATTTATTCATTTGCACAAAATTGGAACACAGGTAACAGCAACGTCAATTTATTTTTGAATACAGCTAGGTAAGTAATATTGTTTATTACCAGCAAGACGAAACGACGAAGAAAAATACATTCCTTGAAAAAAATATAGGATAAAAAAACAGCATTGGAAATGGTAACATCAAATTTTATTTTTGTATTCACTGAATTGACACAATTATCAAAAATTGTAAAGCGTACTTATGCTATAAAGAAAGTGTTTAAGAAGTATTTTAAATACAATCCTAATAAACGCGTGTGCTTGTATCAAAAAGCCGAAAACGTAAGTGCAACGTGTAGAAAACATTAAGAATATTATTATGTGCGATTCAACTGCAATTAGTTATTAATTAAATTTAACCTAATGATTCATTTTCAGGAGTGGTAATAAAGGACATTTTGGTCCTTGTTTGTGTCCATTACCACGTTTGTAAGCCAAAAGTTCCGCAAAATGACCAAGCCTTATAACTTTCTTTGATCGTGATGCAAACTTACATAAGGCTTTACAAATTCTACATGAGACCTCATTCATTACCTTTTAATATTTTTTTATTTAACCCATTCTGTCCCTCTGCTGGACAAAGGCCTTTTTAAGAGTTTGTAACTTTTACGTTTTTGATGTGATCGATATTTTTCGTAATTTGTCAACTAAAATATTACTTAAATGGACACTAGAACTTCACTTTTTTTTTTCTATTAACATAATTTTAGAAGTCAAAAGCTAATCAAGGAGCCATGGTCTGAAGTAAGAACAATACATAACTAGATTTCCTAAACGAAGTGAAAGGACAATCTTCAAGCAAGTTCAACGTCATCAAAATCATACAAAAATGATAAATTGTAACTCAATAATGATTATGACCCAAGTTAGCTCTAACAATTAGATCCCCAAGTGTTGTCATGGCCGCTCTGCACCGAGTCCGTGATTTAGTGGTACATTGCCACCGTATAAATCCGTTCAGACTTTCTCTCCCTGATCTAGAGAAACGAAAATTGTTGGCAACTAACTGTTCGCAACCGTTTTTTGATACAATCTTGTTTACTGAAATTAAATATGATACATTAAAGCACCACACCATAGCTCGCAATAAATTGTAAGAAAAATAACAACATTGGAAATCAATTTTCGTAAGAAATTAATCATAACTGCATTTGTCAATTCCTTTATTTAACAAATTTCCTGAAGACCGTAAAATGTAAAAATCAAGACAATTGTAGCGTTTAAAGAAGAGAATTACATTTAAATTTACAAAAAAATTACTTTAAGCATAATATTTGTAAGGGCTATCAATTTGAGTTACACAGCTAACTCATGAGCATTTTATATCGGGGTTGCCCAACTAGCAATTTTATTTGCAATTTGTCAAATTAATGCGTATAATAAGAATATTTAAAATATAGAATATGTACTCATGAACTTAAAATAATCCACTTTTTTTTCAAAATTGTACCTATAATATAAACCAGTGTGTAAAATTAAAGTTAATTCCGTTTACATACGTCACATTTTTAAACGCGTGCTCTCGATGTAGTGGTGTCCTGTAAGACACCACCTGCCATACATAATTTGCTCGAAAGCGGCGACAAGGTCATGCGCCTATTGACTTATTAGATTCCTGTAGGTACGACCCACAAACCAGAGTCTCTAAGCACGCCGTTGGGTTATTGTCACATTTGCCACACGGCTAGTAAATATGATTATGATACAAATTAGACTTGACTATCATTTCCCCGCGGGTAGTGAGCCTGGCTCTGCATTTGGTCCTGGTCTTCGTGGTACATTGCCATCGGGTGTGGCCGTTGAGTCCTACGACCCCGGAACGAGCAAAGCGGAAACCATTTATGATGAGCAGCTCCGTACCCCTGTCAGTCAATACCCTGTGAACTGACGGAAGAAATGTTTGAGATGAAGAACTATTTTTTTACTTTTAAAACTAGAGTTTAAATGGTTAAAGATATGAAAGTGAAGATTGTAAAGATAAATAAAATACATTTTAATAAAAAATCAGTTATTATGCTCCAGAAAGCTTTTATTTAATAGTTCTTGACGATCGTAACAGTGTCTTTGCATCTAGTAGTAAATGCCTTCGTAGAACACGACTAATTAATTGTATTATTCCTAATAAAATATGTTAATTCAGCGGTAAAAACAAAGCCTTATAGGTACTTAACTTGCTTTGATCTTGATGCAGACTTACTCATTACAACAACAGTATAATAGTGAAGTACAACCCGCGAGTCTCCCCACGGGCCTCTAGCCTGTCAGCTTCTCATTGTCACATGACTAGAAAGCATGATTGTGGTTCAAATTACACTTGATTATAATGTCCCCGAGTGTAACGATGCTGGCTTTGCATTTGGTCCTCGTTTTCGTGGTACACTGCCATGAGGCGCGACGGTTACGGCCCATGGCTCCAGAGCGAGCAAAGCGGAAATTATTTATGATGATCAGCTCCGTACCCCTGTCAGTCAATACCCTGTGGACTGACGGAACAAATTTTTGAGGTAAAAAACTATTTTATTTACGTTTAGAACCACCCGGCACCCGACCAGCACCGCCTCGCCTCGAGCGGTTAGTATTCTTTGTATGGAGTACAGTGGTTATACGCTCCCTACATCAACTCCGGAGCGCCTCGCCCACGGGCTTTGCCCACGAGCAGGTCCTGAATGGATCGCGCGCTGTCCGCGACGTTCACTGGTTGACACGCGGCATGCAACAGTGAACCATCTGTCGAAAACGAGTGGAAACCGAGCATGAGGTGATGCTGGTCGAGTGTCGGGTGGTCTAATGAGCTATGACCTTAAAACTAGAATGTTACAGGTTGTTTAAGACATAAAAAAACGACGATCGTGTATATAAACCTTTATATTTAATTAATGATTATGCTCTAAAGAGCTCCTAATTACAAACTTTTCGAAGGTGGTAACAGTGGCTTTGCATCTAGTACGAGTCTTAGTGGAACACGACCAACGGATTTTATCGTGCAATAAATGTTTGGATTTACTAAACTTGTATTTCCCTATTCTCAACATTGCAGTGCCTCTGTCACTCCGTAACCATTCAACTGAAATGTAAAAAATCCTGTTAGTATGCACAAATACTTAGTAACTGCCTTATTTATAGCTTTTGGTCAATTGAAGCGGTGGTGGATTGTTGATTGAAAGAGAAGGAACCAAAATGACTATATCAGATGCGACAAATCTGAAAGAAATATTATATTTAAATCTATTACGGGAATAGCAAGCTTAAATGTAAAAAGAGAAATCACATGTATTTATCACAAAAAGGGCACGTTATATGAAAAAAGTAAACTCAGATAAACGTTATCAAATACGCTTCGTAGGTTTAAAACTCCGGCTTTGGCTCCGTATGAGGCAACTAAGGAGCACAACAAAGAAAAAAAACGTTATTTTTACTAATTATATTAAAACAAAATAATTTTCAAAAGCTGATGAAAAACTGATACCTAGATATAAAGACAGACATTTTCCTTAGATACAAATCGCTTTTAAAAGAAACCAAATTACGATTAATGTAGAATATTTTTACTGACTAGTATTCAGATAAATAACATTTCTAATAAAATTATTATGTATACAAAAAAAAATACAATTCCAGGTAACTACCCAAAAAAAAATTTTTTAAGGACTAATTCAATGATTATGTTCCAAATAACTCTTTATGATGTCTTGGTCGAAGGTCGTTACAGCCGCTCTGCACCTAGTTCGCGACTTAGTGGTACATGTCCAACGAGTCTTACGGTTACAACTTCTAGCCCTAGTGAACTTGTGATCTCCTATTCTCAACATATAACTATTCCGGTCCGTCGGTAGCCACTCAACTGAAATGTGAATTTATTTTTGTTAGAAGAAAGTCCACGTCAGTAGACACAGAGACTCTTTCCCCTACTAGGGATCGATTTTCGACTTAAGTTCTATAGAAGTAATGTCAAAAATCTGTCCCTAGTGGGGTAAGAGCCGATAGATCGGTTATTGGGAACGGCCATAGATGAGTAGCAGTGACGAAGGGTGAGGAGAAGCCGGTAAAATAAAATACTAACAAAATTATTAGTAATTCCGTTTTACTTATGTCATACTTTTTCGAAATACCTATGTACCTAAATATAGTGAATAAACAAGTACCTATGACATAAATAAAACGGAATTATTTATAATTATTATTTTACTGTACCAACTTCCCCTCACCCTTCGGCACTGGTGAGTAGGTAATATTCTACTTAAAAGATCGGCAGGTCCAAATCATAGAACACCGGGAACTGTGGAAGAAAATACGGGAGTCGTTTGCCCTGGATTGCAGTGGGACATGTATTGTCCAATACATATGTCATAATAAAGAAATTATTACCATGCAATGGTCGTATAACAGACCGGGTTTCCTCACGATATTTTTATTGGCGTTGAATACTTATGATACTTGCCATGTTTTGAACCCGCTAAAGCGGAGTGATGAAAATATTAAAAAACAAAAAAAAGTAGGTAGTTTCCAAAGCGATCTCATGGAAATTTCAAAAAGAAAAAGAGTAACCATGGAGTTTCTTGTCCGTTCTCCTCCATAGGAATCTACGTTTTGGAACGGGCAACTGCTTCAACTAACGGACAAACTGACTGACTATTGCTTGACAATACAAAAGTGCCTGTAAATGGGCTATTTGAAATAAATGTTTTGACTTTGACTTTGAAAATAAAACATCACGACAATTTCGTAAACCTGTATTTGGAAAAATATAACCTTTTTTTAATCTATATGATTGTGCTTTAAATTGCTTCTTAAAATATGTCCCTCTATGGTTGTGAAAAACGCCGAGCATTTTGTGCGACTCCTTGTGGTACACTGCCACCTAGTCTTCTTACCATGCGTGTATGATTTGGAAAAACGGAATCCGTTCGCCACCAGCATCTGTGTCCCTCTTTCCGTTATCAATTCGATCACTGAAAGTATTCAGAATTCGTTTTAAATGGTCTTATACATATATGTATAAATGCATCGTATAAGAGCTCTTTCAATTGAGACGTTTGGTGTCAGACTGCTGCCGCGCGATAGTCGTGAGAGTACATCAGTACATAAGTCACATAAGAAGTCCCCTTCGACGCTATGTTGGCTGTCTTAAAATGTTGTGTTTTTTGTACATTTATGTGTTAAAGTAGGGTCCTACCCTCAGATCAAAGAAACAAGGGAGATGTGCCAAGACGCTATCGAGCTTGATGCCTGATTTTCAGCAAATTGCTCATATTAAATACGTACGCGCTGGCGACGAACCGAACACGATCGATGGTATAAATACAGTGTTTTAGTTTAGTGCTAGTGTTGAGTGACGATTAACAGTGTTGAATTGAAGGTGTGCGGAATGTTAAATGCGTGGGAAATCTTTTTATTCACAAGGAGCGCTTAATTATGCGCGTAATTGTGTCGAAAAAAGTGGCATCAGTTGTTCCGGTACTAATTTGCTATGATGGCATGTCTCCTTGTTTCTATGATCTGAGGTCCTACCCTATAAAGTGGTGAACGAGAATTGGTAGGTACTGAAATAAACCTTCCAACACCGTTAAAAACGTTGTAACATGCAGTAGTGCGGATGTCGTACTGACGAATGTCGTTTGCGTTTTCTATACAGATGACGAGTCGCTGCCGCATGACTACCGCACGGCAGCAGTCCGACACCAAACGTCTAAATTGAAAGAGACCTAAATCCCTGATTTTTTTCATTTATATGTCACAATACTTTGCGTTGCTTGCATAAAAAAATATTTACAGACAAAAGAATGTGTAATTTATGTCAGTTGTCACAATACTGTATTGTTAATATAGAAAATACAACCTTGAACCAATATTGGAGTTGTTGGAAGTGTTTCGGTTATTCTAAGGCCCGGTATCAACTGAACCTTTTTAACACTCCGTTACCCGCAGGCGTGCCCCAGCTATACATTTTTGCTCATTATTACTTAAATAATCTACTTAGAATCTAGCCACCTTTAATAGCTGTTGCTAATGTCCTTGAGCGTTCGTCAGTGTCACGTCATCGGCATCAGCACATGGAGGCATTCTGGGTAAACATTTTAGTCGTTCTGGGGCACGCCTGTGCCCCGTGCGCACGATAACGTGACTATTCGACGTATGACCGAGATAAGCAGTATTGGCTATTGTATTATAATTTTTTAATTATTTTTTTATATTATTGTATGAAATTATACGCGAACATTATTTACGTTTATTATGTTGTTAAAAAATTTATGTTTTGCTCATTTTAGGTACTTATATATCAAAATGGCTGGTACAGAACATCAAGTAACTGACTGGCTCCAGAAATTCGATGAGGAAGAAAATGGGGGTATAAAAGGCCTGTGCTGCTTAGTGAGGATGAGGAGGAGCTCTGCATAGAAAAATCACAGTCAGAAGAGGAACATGATGAGCAGGAACAGCTACCATCAATCTCAGCAGCCCTACATACAAATAGTCATTATCGTGGGAAAGTTCAGATAAAGATGCAATTCATTATCATATTTACAAAGTTATAATCCAATATTATAATCTAAGTCTAAATGACCTCGACAGGACACCTAATTTTGGCTAGAATCTCAAATGTTGAGTTTCGATGTTGATTTTTTACAGTTTTGTAAGATTATGAAACAAGTTTTTTATTTTCTGGTAATAATTAAAATAAGGCTGATCTTTTGTTTTTGTTATAAGTGTCAATAAATACTGATTCCATAAATAATACATTTATTTTTTATTTCTATCCTAATAACACAAAATCTTTCAATTACTTTTGGGCACGCCAGTACCCCGCGCGTGTAATCATGTAACAATCAGAGGCGCGTGTAATGGAGTGTTAAATAAACAGTACGTGAATTACGTAATTACTAACGGCAATCTCGAGTATACTAGAAAAACAGCATTCCCGTTAGATGTATTTATTTAAGTATTTCAAGATCAAAATTCAATATTTTTCCTCGTGGTTATGTCTTAAGCTGCATTTCAAGATTTGTTTTTGGAACGTGGTGATGAAAGCTGTACATTTAGTCCTGGACCTGACTGAACATTGCCACCTGGTCTTACCGTGGCTCGCTGCGTTTTTTTGCTCGGAAAATCGGAACCCTCCTGCTTGAAGCATTACCCTACCTCTGCTTGTAACTATTTCTTTCACTGTAAAATAACATGGATTAAATTTGTTATTTTTTTGTATCAAGATATCAGAAATATTACCGGGATCTTTTGTTAGCTTTATAGCTATAGAAATCAATTAAACAATAGGGCTTGTATACACTAGATATATTGCATTTTCACATTTTATATTTCCACAAGATAAAATGTAAAAGAGCATTAACAATAGTCATGCAACAAATTATAATACTTATATACATATTTACTTTATATATATACTTATATACTTATTTACAACAACTGACGACTTTTGCATGTTTTAGTACTATAATAAGAACAAACAAACAAATTGTGAGTTCAACAAATAGCCTTAATTAAAAATTATGAAATAACTAGATACTTAAATCAAAAAGATATCATAAATATAAAAATTAATCGCCGTACGTTAGTCTTGCTCAAACTCGAGAACGGCTGGACCGATTAACTTGAAACTTTGTACAGTTGTTGTAGGAAAGCCAGGGAAGGTTTAAATGCCGAGCATTGCTACGCGGCACAGCTAGTATTCTTATAAAATGTAATAAAATAAAAAACTTTAACTTTGCTCCCGCGATATTTGGATTCTTCATCTTGGAGTTATAATATAACAACAGAGAGATTAACCGATCCAGGTTTAAAATGCTTCACAAAAGTATTTCAACTATAAGTATATCGAAGTATATCAAATAAAAAACTTCACAGAAGTATATCAACATCTTTGTTGACATAATATTATGTACCTACCCATCCTTCAGTGAAGATGTCAATCAAGTCTAAAGGCTTCTACACACAATGCCGGCGGCATGGCCGTGCCGCACAAACGGGCTGCCGACATGAATAACAATAGTGATAATGCCGGCGGCAAACTTCGATACGGCCGGCGGTAAACCCGCGCGGCCATGCCGCCGGCATAGAGTGTAGGAGCCATTAATGTTTAAAGCGTAGCGAACACTTGTTAAATTTTCCTAAATTTATAAATTTCATGATTGTGCGCCAGACAGGACTTGATGACGATGTTATCTTCTATAGTGACGACGTAAGCCTTGCACTTGGTGCGGTACCTGGCGGAGCATCGCCATTTTGTCTTGCAGCCGGAGGCTCCAACTTTGGAGAAGCGGAACCCGCCTAAAAACAGCAACGAAGTGCCCCCGCTCGTCTGAATAACTAAATAAAAACAAAATCCATATAGAAAATGTAGTGAATAATACATTTTATTACGATAATTAATTAGTTACGCTATGTCAAACTGATCAAAGCCGACTGAAACAAATGAGACCCGCACAGAGAGTGTCAAAAGTGCTTTGTGAACCTTTTACCACCACTTATTTAAAAATAAACACTACTACAGTAAAAATATTTTTTATTTAATGTATTAACAACTGCAATGTACAAATAGGTACCAAATCGCTACTCGTAAAATCTATTTAATATTAAAATATATAACTATAACTTTTATTACTTGTTTAATTTTATTATCCTCTTACTATAAAATATATCTAACATATGCATTGTTCTTTACGTATGGTCCTTCGTTTATTAATATCACGTTAAAATCAACCAAATACAACACAAGACTGACTGTTGCATATGCAGTAGCCAGTGGCAAAAAGTGAGGTGAATCGGGTACAAAAAAATAGTAACAAAATTATGAATAATTCGGTTTTACTTAATGTCATACCTATTTATTCCCTATGCTTACATATTTAAATACCTAGGTATGACATAATTAAAACGGAATTATTTATAATTTTGTTACTATTTTATTGTACCGACTTCCCTTTACCCTTCGAAAGTGGGCAGTACATAAAGCTGTTGCAATTAAATTGCTTACCATCAACTCTATGATATATAGGTATATAATTATACATATTGTGAAAGTCAAGAATTGGATCCTTTTCTCTGCGTCAACTTCGCTTGAGGAAGCAGAACCGTGGCCTAGTTATTAGCTAATATGAACAAAATATCCTCAGTCAGTAAATTGTTTGTCAAAAGTCAACACTGTATAATAAACTAGCACTTTGCCCACGACTTCGTCTACGTGACCCACAGGAGCTAAGCATTTTTTTGGATAAAAGGTAGCCCTCGGGCATAATAGTTTCCTATTAGAGAAATAATTTTTAGAATCGGATCAGTAGGTTCGAAGATTACCTCACACATACAAACTTACAAATTTTATCATTTTTTAAACTCGTAACATTAGGACCTATAGATAATAATGCACTTTGACGATCCATCAGTAGAAATTATTCACGTTGACATAAAGTAGCTGCCTCAATTTGATTCGATAGCTGAATCAATTATACCTATTTATCAAAAATATTGCCAAAATTGGTGATACGAGTCAGTTTGGACGGAGGGTCTTACGGAGAGGCCGTACCTTACGGCGGGGACCCCCATCTTAGCAGATACATAGACCGGCTAGTCTATTCTGTAACGACACGCCTCGTGAATTCACCGTAAGGACTGCTGTCATTGTACTTGTACAATTTTGTCTATCCCTAGCTACCTCAGATCATAGAAACAAGGAGATATGCCATCATAGCAAATTAGTACGGGAACAACTGATGCCACTTTTAGTAAATTTTTCGACACAATTACGCGCATAATTAAGCGCTCCTTGTGAATAAAAAGATCTCCCACGCATTGAACATTCCGCACACCCTCTATCTAACACTGTTAATCGTCACTCAACACTAGCACTAAACTAAAACACTGTATTTATACCATCGATCGTGTTCGGTTCGTCGCCAGCGCGTACGTTTTTAATATGAGCAATTTGCTCAAGATCAGGCATCAAGCTCGATAGCGCCTTGGCACATCTCCTTGTTTCTATGATCTGAGCTAGCTACAGTACGTACGATGACAGCAGGTCTCGCGGTGAATTCACGGAGCGTGTCGGAGTAGCACGACTGAGCACCTTCTGTCACTTAGCACGTACTAGCTGCCTCCACTATCACGTGTATTCTTATAACAACCGCTAACTCATCGTCATTCATAATGATTGTGTTCCAAACAACTCTTCAGGACGTGGTCGTCAATAGTGGTGAGAAACGCTTTACACTTTGTTCGAGATCTCACGGAGCATTGCCATCGGGTTTTCAAGCCCATGGTTTTTTCTTTTGAAAAACGGTACCCTCCAACCAGCAGCATTACTGTCCCTCTACTTGTTCTGTACCGCGTGACTGTAAAAACGAAGAAAAATAAACACAAGATCTCTTTTTTAATGCATACACGTTGATAACGTCATTTTTTTCAGGGAAGGCAGATATCAAAACAACTATGTGCTACGGTCATATCTGTTTAATAATTCTATGTATATGCGCCAATCAATACTGTACTATTTCTCCTCATATACAGGGTTATTGGTAAAACACCAACACCCTTGCAGGAATGTATTACTAACATCAGAAACAGTAACTTTTGTTATTAAATATATAAGTGATTCTCAAAAATCATATGACCCGAGCGGGATTTGAACCCGCGACCTCTGCCGAACCGTGGCTAGTGCTCTGAACCAACTGAGCTACCGGGTCCCGCCCGACTCATCTGAAATTTGAGACCCCTTTGTAATACGCTTCTTAGGAGCGTTTGGCGACATCTATCGGAAAACTTATGCAGTATTTCCAACTCAATGCCAATTACTTTGCAGTTATCGGACATCGATGCGATATCACCATCTATACATTATAAATGTATATTTTTTGTGAATTTGAAACATGTCAAAGCCATGTTATGCTTATATTAAGTTATTAAATATATAAGTGATTCTCAAAAATCATATGACCCGAGCGGGATTTGAACCCGCGACCTCTGCCGAACCGTGGCTAGTGCTCTGAACCAACTGAGCTACCGGGTCCCGCCCGACTCATCTGAAATTTGAGACCCCTTTGTAATACGCTTCTTAGGAGCGTTTGGCGACATCTATCGGAAAACTTATGCAGTATTTCCAACTCAATGCCAATTACTTTGCAGTTATCGGACATCGATGCGATATCACCATCTATACATTATAAATGTATATTTTTTGTGAATTTGAAACATGTCAAAGCCATGTTATGCTTATATTAAGTTATTAAATATATAAGTGATTCTCAAAAATCATATGACCCGAGCGGGATTTGAACCCGCGACCTCTGCCGAACCGTGGCTAGTGCTCTGAACCAACTGAGCTACCGGGTCCCGCCCGACTCATCTGAAATTTGAGACCCCTTTGTAATACGCTTCTTAGGAGCGTTTGGCGACATCTATCGGAAAACTTATGCAGTATTTCCAACTCAATGCCAATTACTTTGCAGTTATCGGACATCGATGCGATATCACCATCTATACATTATAAATGTATATTTTTTGTGAATTTGAAACATGTCAAAGCCATGTTATGCTTATATTAAGTTATTAAATATATAAGTGATTCTCAAAAATCATATGACCCGAGCGGGATTTGAACCCGCGACCTCTGCCGAACCGTGGCTAGTGCTCTGAACCAACTGAGCTACCGGGTCCCGCCCGACTCATCTGAAATTTGAGACCCCTTTGTAATACGCTTCTTAGGAGCGTTTGGCGACATCTATCGGAAAACTTATGCAGTATTTCCAACTCAATGCCAATTACTTTGCAGTTATCGGACATCGATGCGATATCACCATCTATACATTATAAATGTATATTTTTTGTGAATTTGAAACATGTCAAAGCCATGTTATGCTTATATTAAGTTATTAAATATATAAGTGATTCTCAAAAATCATATGACCCGAGCGGGATTTGAACCCGCGACCTCTGCCGAACCGTGGCTAGTGCTCTGAACCAACTGAGCTACCGGGTCCCGCCCGACTCATCTGAAATTTGAGACCCCTTTGTAATACGCTTCTTTCTTCTTCATCTAAATTTCAGATGAGTCGGGCGGGACCCGGTAGCTCAGTTGGTTCAGAGCACTAGCCACGGTTCGGCAGAGGTCGCGGGTTCAAATCCCGCTCGGGTCATATGATTTTTGAGAATCACTTATATATTTAATAACTTAATATAAGCATAACATGGCTTTGACATGTTTCAAATTCACAAAAAATATACATTTATAATGTATAGATGGTGATATCGCATCGATGTCCGATAACTGCAAAGTAATTGGCATTGAGTTGGAAATACTGCATAAGTTTTCCGATAGATGTCGCCAAACGCTCCTAAGAAGCGTATTACAAAGGGGTCTCAAATTTCAGATGAGTCGGGCGGGACCCGGTAGCTCAGTTGGTTCAGAGCACTAGCCACGGTTCGGCAGAGGTCGCGGGTTCAAATCCCGCTCGGGTCATATGATTTTTGAGAATCACTTATATATTTAATAACTTAATATAAGCATAACATGGCTTTGACATGTTTCAAATTCACAAAAAATATACATTTATAATGTATAGATGGTGATATCGCATCGATGTCCGATAACTGCAAAGTAATTGGCATTGAGTTGGAAATACTGCATAAGTTTTCCGATAGATGTCGCCAAACGCTCCTAAGAAGCGTATTACAAAGGGGTCTCAAATTTCAGATGAGTCGGGCGGGACCCGGTAGCTCAGTTGGTTCAAAGCACTAGCCACGGTTCGGCAGAGGTCGCGGGTTCAAATCCCGCTCGGGTCATATGATTTTTGAGAATCACTTATATATTTAATAACTTAATATAAGCATAACATGGCTTTGACATGTTTCAAATTCACAAAAAATATACATTTATAATGTATAGATGGTGATATCGCATCGATGTCCGATAACTGCAAAGTAATTGGCATTGAGTTGGAAATACTGCATAAGTTTTTCCGATAGATGTCGCCAAACGCTCCTAAGAAGCGTATTACAAAGGGGTCTCAAATTTCAGATGAGTCGGGCGGGACCCGGTAGCTCAGTTGGTTCAGAGCACTAGCCACGGTTCGGCAGAGGTCGCGGGTTCAAATCCCGCTCGGGTCATATGATTTTTGAGAATCACTTATATATTTAATAACTTAATATAAGCATAACATGGCTTTGACATGTTTCAAATTCACAAAAAATATACATTTATAATGTATAGATGGTGATATCGCATCGATGTCCGATAACTGCAAAGTAATTGGCATTGAGTTGGAAATACTGCATAAGTTTTCCGATAGATGTCGCCAAACGCTCCTAAGAAGCGTATTACAAAGGGGTCTCAAATTTCAGATGAGTCGGGCGGGACCCGGTAGCTCAGTTGGTTCAGAGCACTAGCCACGGTTCGGCAGAGGTCGCGGGTTCAAATCCCGCTCGGGTCATATGATTTTTGAGAATCACTTATATATTTAATAACTTAATATAAGCATAACATGGCTTTGACATGTTTCAAATTCACAAAAAATATACATTTATAAAGTAACTTTTGTTCTATGACTTTTGATAATTCATCTTTTTTTTTATACAAAATTAAAAATATTATCTGGCATTTGCGTAGAAAGTTCGATTACTCGTAGTGTGGCTACTAATTCAAATTATTATTATGAATACCAGCGCACAGGAGCCGATACGTGTTTATTTACTACAAAATACAGATCTAAAACGTGTCCGATAGGTAGTACAACAAAAACTTGAAAGTCTATTTTTGGTAAATGTATTATGTTTTGTAAAAAGTCATAGAACAAAAGTTGTTGTTTATGATGTTAGTAATACACTCCTGCAAGAGTGTTGGTGTTTTACCAATAACCCTGTATACGGAAAACAGAAAATTATTAAAGTAAAGTAGGTACCTATATAATTATTTATCTGTAACCAATGTCGATATCAATAACTTATGTACTAGAATAATAAGAGAATACCTGTTTATTCTTAATAAATCAAATACTTTTGATAATATACCGTTATTCTGGACTGAGAAGTAGATTCTACTGTTGCTGAGTCCGGGTCACAGTGACCCCGTCTGTGCCCCATGCACAGTGACGTCAAAGATCCAGACTAGGTAACACAATGACAGAATAAAAAAAAAACCGGCCAAGTGCGAGTCGTACTCGCGCACCGAGGCTTCCGTATCATTTTTGGACGTATAAAGTGAAAAAATCCGGACCGCAAAACTAAGTTTGTTTGTCAAGGAATTTTGATGATTTTGAAAATACTGTACTAGTTAGGAACATCGTTTTATTTATGGTGCCATATTTGGGTCAATTCCTATCAACTCTAATTATTTCAGATTTTTCGCCCAGCAAACTTCGGAGATAAGGGGGGGGGGGAACGGTATTTTTTTGGACATTTTTCATCATATGTCGAAAACTGTGAGACATAAAATAAAATAAAAATATGTTTTAAAATGTGCAGATCAAGCCCTTTCATATGATATGTCACTTGACCTAGTAACCCCACTTTGAAATTTCGGACCCCCACTCCGGCCCCTTTTACAATGAAAATAAAAATATTTTTGGACTGTTTTCATTTGCAATAAAGTTGAACAAGCATTCTTTATAACTGTTCCAAATTTCAAGTCGATAGCTTAAGTAGTTGCTGAAATAAACAGGTGTGACAGACAGACAGACAGACAGACGAAGTCGCACCATAAGGGTTCCTTTTTTACCATTTTGGTACGGAACCCTAAAAAGCTGTTTAAGGCTGCCCGTTCACATCACACTTTGTAAGTCCTTTATCACCGATTTTGTGGCCGATTGCAACGCACACGTCACGGATGTGACGTACTTATGTTCCCTAGCAAGTGCACGCGGCCGATTGTCGGTAGGTAGTGCGTCTCAGTGCATACATTTCCGAACGTTCCATTTTCCATAAACGATCGTGTCGGCCGGGATGCAACGACTTTTTTTTGGACCGACATTTTGTAGGACGTGTGCGTTTCAATATTGCAATATGTAATGTTTCATTTTTGCCGACAAAAATCGGTTACCGTACCGATTTTCAGACGTGGGCACAACTCAAATGGGCTTAAACACAATATGTGGCGATGATTAGTAATAAACCTGCCCTAACATCTGCTCCGCCTATATCTATTCATCACCACGTCAATATTGCATCATCGGCACTGGTTTAAAAATGGTTGTGGTTATAATTAGCCTTGATTATTCTCCCCTCGGCAGTAGTCACGAAAGCTTTACATTTCGTCTGCGCGTAGCAGGCACACGTCCATTTTGTTTTTATCCCTTGTATAATTTTCTTGTAAAAGTGGTAGCCACCAATTTCTAGTTTCACATTTCCTCTAGTTGTCACTACCTCTGTAACTAAAATAATTTACAATATTACTTAATAGAATATTATTACAATATTCGTTTTGCCTTTTTACAGAAAATAATACCTAATTGCAAAATATTACAAAATACTCGGTTACTTAGCCATAAATACTAAGGTTTATGAAGCAGCCTGTAGTGTTATCGCTGTCTGAGATATAGGTCTCCTCTCTGTGAGAGACAGTGAGGGTTGATGGACATCACATGTCTTCGAATTTTTGGTTCTAGGACATCACGATGTTTTCCTTTACCGTTTTTAGAGCAGCAGTGATGAAACAAATTGCAACAAGGGTGCTCGACCTATGACTTGTAAGTCGGAGCCGCTACCTCGGCCACCACTACTCTAAAACCTCCTTATATCAGCTCATAAACGCCTGATTCTGAACATAAACCTTCTTATCTCCATAAAGGTCTTCACGGCCACAATTAATATAGGTACCTAAAGTCCATTTCAATAGAACTTGTAAACTATGTAAACAAACTTTCTATACAAATTCATATTTGACAGTTGGCCATACTGATATTGTTTACAAAGTTCACAATTTCAATTGACAATGACTATAGGTGAGAATGATAGCCAAGATCTTGCTCATGACTAGGGCCGCCATCCATCCGGGTTTCCCCGGATTTGTCCTAGTTTAGAGGGCGTCCGGGGAGCATCCGGTAGGGGTTTCAAAAGGACACTGTGTCAGGGTAATCCTGTTTGACGAAAAATTTTATTCGGAGGCGTCCGGGAAAAGTCCTCAATTTCACCCAAATTGTCCGGGGTTTTTAAAGTTTTTGTCCGGCGTCAGCAATGTAGGTGATGGCAGCCCTACTCATGACAAACAAATCTGTGAGAAAAAAGAATTGACAACCTCTTGACGTTCCTTACTACCTCTTAAATCCTGTAGGTATACCACAAGCAAAGAGGAACTGGATAATATTCTGTCAGTCTGAAGAAACCTTAATGTCCGGTTCACATTTTTCTAGTAGCATTCCAGTCCAGTGGCGCTGGAATACCACTGGGATAGTGTGAACCTTCACTGGAATGGGTAGGTACTGTATTCTAGTACATTCAAGTCTGGTTCACGCTGGGTTGGTATGCCCAAATAATGTGAACCGGGCATAATAATACAAATAAATCAGTTTCAATCAATTTATTATATTTACACAGACGTCAGAATTTTGGGATGCGTAATTATAATGCAGATTTTTTTTTAACCTTCTACTAATACACCTTTTAACTTAGTTTTGCACTAGATTATTTTCTTGTATCGTGTGGATTCTTTTACAAACGCAATTCTCAATATGCACAGACACTCAGACCTAGAACAATTACTATCTGCAAGCAATATACACATATTCCTCCTTACTTATAAATGATGAGTTAACGTTATTTAACTAAAATATGTGTTATTTTAAAAATGCTCATAAGTGGCGGATCCAAAGAGATTTCAAATTTCAACTGAAGCGGGCGGGGCGCGGTAGCATAGTAGTTAAAAGCAGTGTTACGGTTCGGTAAGATCGCGGGTTCAAATCCCGTCCGCGTCAGTTGGTTTTTGAAATCTGTGATAGGTATATATGTTAAATAACAGTGGTTAAAAGTTACATTTTTATACGTATGTTGGTTTGGGATGGTTATGTACCAGATTAGTCTTGACCACTTCTTTATCTATAGTCACGATGGAGGCTTTACATTTTGACTGCAGCCTGGTGGAACACAGCCATCTTGTTTTCTCGCCAGCCGTGTTAAACTTGTAGAACCGAAAGCCGTCAAGTTCTAGCATCAAGGTACCTCTTTTTGTCATTAACGCTGTAACTACAATCATGATCAATGTTAGTTATCAGTAAAGTAAATTAGGTAAAACTTATATTTTGCTTTCTTTTTAATTGTCGGTATCGGCAAAAAATTATACTAGCCCTAGGAGGTAATTATCGCGGGTTCGATACGATATCACCTTCGATATAATATATTGCAACAACCGTCAAAATATCGATTGAATATAATTTTCGGTATTCTCTTTAGTCGCTGTGGATATATTATATCGATGGTAAAGCGTGCATGCAAAGCATGCATCGCGTGATATGGAGCAGTAGATAGATATGATATTGATCGATGCGATATCTACCTACATGATTCGATATTGATCACATCACCTGATTTATCGCACAAAGCGAGAATCACCTCCCTGTAGTTCTGATTTGGTTCCAATATCACAAATGGTATTCTCTTATCCGTTTGCCGTTGTCAGTATATGATATTACCATTCGTGACATATATGGCATTGTGATTATATCCGCACCAAATCGGAACTATATTTTCAACATTTTTATTCACGAGAAGCTTCTGATAATTATGTTTATAAATTAACACCAGGCAAGAGCGTGTCGGACCACGCACAGTACAGGGTTCTGTATCGAGAAGTACCTATCTAAGATTTCCGACCGCAAATACAAGTCTCCATGTCTACACTCTTCATTAAAATAAAAGTATCAAAACTTTTCAAATACCGAAGCTATTGCTTAATACAAATAAAATGCTTTTCATAAAACTATTTTTATTTTAGGATTTATGTCGTTACAATACTGATACATACATTGTTTACACATCTGGGTTTAGGATGGTTATGTACAAGGTTATGGTTCGCCACTACCCCGTCTATAGTGACGATGGAAGCCTTACATTTAGACAGCCTTCTGCCGGAGCACAGCCATCTTGTCTTCGGGCCAGTTGAGCGGAACTTGTAGAAATGAAAGCCGCCAGCTTCTAACATCATTGTACCTTGCTGTGTCCTTTTGAGCATGACTAAAAGAATACTTCATTTTTGTAGTTATATTTTATTTCTTTCTTTATTAACATTGTCACAGAAATCGCAAATTATTTAGATTTCTGTGAACAGTGGTGATAATTTATTTTTTAGTAATAAGTATTTAGTTTATAAAAAAACAGCTGTGTCAAATGGAATATTCTATAACGTTTTTGACATAACCGACGTGAGAAACATTTTATTAGTCCTAATTAGATAGTTAATGTATTTCGTTAAAGTGGTTATGAGCAAAATTAGTTTTGGTAACAATACTTTCAACCGTTGTGATGCTGGCTTTACATCTAAATCGTTTTCTGTAAGCACATTGCCATCTTATCTTTGGACCAAAAGCCTTCTCTTTATGAAAACGATGGCCATGCGCCATCAAGATCGGGTTGCCTCTTTTTGACATGTAACTTTTCACTGAAAGGAATAAAAAGATTTTGCTGTATAAAGTATATTTTATGATATAGATCTTACAAAAAGAATACCGTATATTTTCATTCAAAAAACTAAAAACATACGTACTTTATTTGTGTTCGTCTGTTTACTTTTTACCCAACTGCGGCGAAACCCAAAAGGAGGGTATAGTGTTTCACTTGTATATTAGTATGTATGTATAGTATATGTATTTCCGTTTCTGTTCCCTCCTAGAGACTAAACGTGTGAACGGATTTTAACACGTGACATATCATTAGATTCGTATCGACGTCGCGAGTAACATAGGCTATATAGATTATGAAAAAAAAACAATTGTACAATCAAACAAGCCTACCTGTAAGTGATGTTCTCTTGAAATAATTATAGTCTTGTCGTCTCTTCGAAGACGATGGAAGAATTATTACTATATGTTAGTATCGCGTCGAAGAGCATGAGACACGATGCTAACATATACATATATGACGTTGACGGCGTCAGCGATGGCTGAGCGGTAGCGTTGTCTTCATCTTGATTCGGTGGTACAGGGTTCATGACGTTGATCGTATAATAATAACTCAGTTTCAAAATGAAACGGTTACTTATTTCACAATAATAAATTCGGTACAAATCACAGTGATAACAATTCTCTAATTTCGGGCAAACCGACAGTTTCATGTCGGACAAGTGTATCGGTCGCTTGCTCGCACAAGACCAAGTATTATTGTTCTGTGCACAAGACTGCGCCTTCCCACCATCACCTCTCTCAACACGACTCTGCCCACGCGCCGCCATATTACAATACGTCACGGCGTTTACCCTCTCCTTGTACTACGATAGTCAATTGAGAGACTAATAATCGTTCAGCTATCGTTCTCCACGACATATATGTAGTAATAATTCATCCATCGTCGAGGAGAGACAACAAGATTTATAATTGTAAAAAAACATAATCACTCTATAACGTTTTTAACACACACAATCGACGCGAGAAACATTGTTTTAGTTCTATTTAGATACCTAGTTAATGCATTTCGTTAAAGTGGTTATGAGCAAAATTAGTTTTGGTAACAATACTTTCAACCGTTGTGATGCTGGCTTTACATCTAAAGCGTTTTCTGTAAGCACATTGCCATCTTATCTTTGGACCTTTAGTCTTCTCTCTATGAAAACGATGGCCATGCGCCATCAAGATGCGTTTGCCTCTTTTTGACATGCAAGTTTTCACTGAAAGGAATAAAAAGATTTAGCTGTATAAAGTATCTTTTATGAGATTGATCGTAGAAAAAAAAAATCGTTTATAATTTCTAAAAAATTAAAAACATACGTAGGTACTTTATTTTTGTTCGTCTGTTTATTGTGTACTTTTATTTTATCAGTAGCCGTGACGATTAACTTTAACTCTCATTTTCTCAAAACACAATTTTTCGACTTAATGATTTTTCGCTCTACGAGGACGATATAATACATTTTATAATAAATATCTACATGTTCAATAATTTATTGCTTATCTATTTTTTATGTCAAATGTTTAGTATGATTATGAACAAAATTAGTCTTGACAACTGTACCGTCAACAGTTAGAGTTGTGATACAGGCTTTACATTTATAGCGTTGTCTGTGAGAACAAGTAAATCTCGTCTTTGGTCCATAAACCCTCTCTTTATGGAAACGATGGCCATGCGCCATTAAGATCGGGTTGCCTTTTCTTGTCAAGTAACTTTTCACTGAAAAGAATAAATAGTTTTGTTGTTTATAGTATATTTTATGAGATTGATCGTAGAAAAAGAATACTACATTTTTATAAGTGTAATAAATAAGAAGTAGGTACGTAAACACTAACATTTTTTTATTACATATACAAAAAAGACACGTGCGTCAATTAAACATACATAAATGAAACATCTTTATTAATATTAATAATAAATATCTACATGTTCATTATTTTATTGCTTATCTATTTTTAATGTCAAATGTTTAGTTTACTTTTCAATTTGACATACTATGAAGACAAATTTTATTGCAAGTAATAGGTACGCTCGCGTTACAAATACCTACATCTTTCTTTGTGGCGTTGTTGCTAAAGAAATTTGACAGTTATGTGTCAAATTCAGTAGGTACATTTTAAATTAAAGCACCGTTTTGCTGCCTACACATTCGGATTAGGTAATGCGATTGTTTTCACGTTTTGTCATAGCGATAAGATCCCTTAGTGTAACATGACCGACATGAAACAGGTTGTATTATTTCTAGTGAAATAGTTAAGTATGGTTATGAACAAAATTCGTCTTGACAACCACACCGTCAACAGTTGTGATGCAGGCTTTACATCTATAGCGTTGTCTGTAAAAACAATTCCATCTCGTCTTTGGCCCATAAACCTTTTCTTTATGGAAACGATAGCCATTCGCCACTAGAACTTGTTTGCCTCTTTGTGATATCTCACTTTCCACTGAAATAATTTGATACGGAAAATATAACTAATAAAATAATACAAAAAATAGAACCATAGCTGGAAATAGCCAAAAAGCGTATCGTTTTCGGAATTCTTAGAAACATCTCCAATTTAGATTTTTTTTTTATGTTTGTTTTAATCGATTTTGTATTCATTTCAAAAACAGAAACATTGTAGCGAGGAGACGAAAATATTTATTTTAATTTTATTTTACTTTTATAAAATCTTTTTTTTTTCTGATGATTATGAAATAAAAATCTCGTGATTGACTTCAATGAATGAAATAAAACCCAGAAAAAGAAAACCGTATTACAATCATCCAAAGAAATCTAAATGTCACCACCTCACCTCACCTTACCTCAAAATGCCTTTATACTGCATTTACCATTTTAAATAACAGGCATTGACAGTTGGTATGGTATACAATTAAGTATACATTATTGAAAGTGTGTATAAAAACAAATTGGAGTACCTATAGATAAAATATAATGAAACTAAATCAAAGTATTCAATTCATTTGATAATTTACTAGCGTGTCTTGAGATTTCACACCTTATTACAAAAATATGATTATTTAAATGTGCATTTTAATGACATAATTATATTGTGTTCATTAGATAATTATCTCGCTGAGAAATCATTTGATTACGTACCTACGTAATCAAATGATTTCTCACCACACTTCCTTCTGTACCTACCTAGGTACAGAAGAAAGTGTAACGATAAAAGGAATAATTAGGTTCAACTGAAGTTATGTAGCAAATTGAATTTATATACAATTCCGTTAGCTATGTTTTAGTCCAATATACATTCAGTATAATACAAAACACAGATTCACAGGCACATGATACATATTATAAGTATTTTTCGTTGTGCTATATCCTACTTCCTACTAATATTATAAACGTGAAAATTTGTGAGGATGTATGGATGGATGTTTGTTACTCTTTCACGATAAAACCACTGAACGGATTTTGATGAATTTTTACAGTAGTGTAGCTTATAGGTACATCAAAATAACACACAGGCTACTTTTTATCCCATAAACGCGGGCGAAGCCGCGGGCGGAAGCTAGTTATACATAACTATACTTAGTAGGTATCTATTGATATTCTTTTAGTAGGTACGTCAATAATAAAATAATGCAAAACTGTTACCCGCCACGTTTTACTTACCTAGAGAGCATTTTTGCCTTCATTTAGCTTAGCTTATCTTAGCCAATACAAAAACTAATAATATTAATATAACCATGCTTAATTTTACTCGTATTTCATACACGCAACGATTTCTAGAACTACAAAACCTAAAAGATACAAAAACTATGACTGTAAGGGTGTGCGATGATTATGTTTGAGATTAGAACACACCACATGTTTGTCTATGGTTCTTATGAAAGCTTTACATTTATAAAGTTTTCTGAAGGCGCACTGCCATCTTATTTTAGGGCCGAAAGTCTTCTCTTTGTAGAATCGAATGCCACCAGCCACGAGCATCGGAGTGCCCCTGTTTGAGGTAATCATTCTCACTACGAACATAAGAATATTTGTTAGAGATCTATCTTACAACTGCAGCCCTAGTGGCAATAAATTGTAAGGATCCGTACACACTGGCGAATGGGCTGCACGAGCGCTCATAACACAAAAAGTAATGCACGCGTGCGGCTCGCGAGCATTTCGCAAACAGACACATTCAGATGCTCAGACTGTAGAAACAAGGGAGATGTACCAAGGCGCTATTGAGCTTGACGCTTTGACATGATCAATTTGACCATATTCCCGACAAACCGAACGCGATCGATGATTAATATACCTACAGTGTTTTAGTTAAGTGTGAGTGACGAGTGACGAATAACAGTGTTAGATTGAGGGTAAGCGGCATTTTTATGTATGGGCGATCTCTATATTTACAAGTGAGCGTTTGTATTTGTGACGCACACTGCTTTAAAAGTGGCGACAGCTGTTCCGTTACTAATTTTCTGTGATAACATATCGCCTTGTTTTTATGATCTGAGGTCAGATGTATATGCTCCAGATGCGTACACGTCGGTGAATGCACTGCACGAGCGTACATCGCGTCATAACACACAACATAGGTAATCCACGCGTGCAGCTCGCGAGCCTGTCGCAAAAAGGCGCATTTGTCAGATGTGCACAATCCCTAATACGTACAATAAGGCCATGTTGTTTCAACTTACAGTGACGTATCTGTAACCGTCAAATATGGCGGCTTGTACGACAATTTCATACTGACTTAACGATTACGTACTGACTTACGAATACAGATGGTTTGAAGCAACCCGCCCTAAGTGTCATAAATTTACGTTCACTCATTATTTTGCTAATAATATAGAATGAATGTTCAATGCTTTCGATTCAAGAATCTGACAAATCGCACAGCCTTTATCGCGACTTACGCCCTAGTGTTCTCGAGGCATAAGATCACATTAAAATTAATTAATTAAAAAAATACATTTAGAAAGAAAGAAAATTATTTATTTGACACTCGCACAGTAGGTAAATTACATGGGTAGGTACATATATAAAAAGAGAAAACAAAAGTACTTATGAAATAAAAAAAATAAAAGTACAAAGTAAGGTAATATAGTAAAACCTGTACGAGGCCAAAAGGCTCCTATCTCAGCATAGTGCCACGACATTTAAAAATAAATGCAATAATACTATTATAATATTGTTATCAACTTATTATTTTCAAGATTAATCGGGGTTTTCTTGGATACAGCTTAAAAAACAAACAATTTTTGTTGTATAAACACAGAAAAACATTATCATAAATGATTACACTTATACTTTTAAAATGCTTAATAAATAAATTAATACACTGCTACGAAATAACATTATTGATTGATTGTATTGTCATTTGTACTGACTACTTTTAGACAAATTATATTTATTGGAATCAAAATGCTAAGTGGTTCAAGATACTTTTTTGTATTACATCGATCGTAAGACTAGGTTGAAACCCAAACTTGTCATGGTTATGTTCTAAATAAGTTTTCGTCACGAAATCCCCTACGGTGGTAATCGCAGCTTTACACCTCATACGCGTTTTCTTAGAACAATGCCAACGTGTTTTGCAACCGCGCACTTTTTGTTTGTAGAAATGTTCCCCGCCGGCTACCAAGATAGTAGCGCCTCTCTTCGTAAGTATTTTTTCCACTAAAAAACATAAAAAAAACCTAAAGTAGGTACACGTGAAAAATAATAATTAAAACAGAGAACCAAAAATATATCACGCTGTATCTCAATGAAAAATACTTAGATAAAAAGCATTATATACATACATTTACCTACTAGCGGAAAATAAAATTAAATAAGTGTGGCGCATCATTTATTTAATATAATACTAGAGGACTGTGCCGCTCTGCAGAATTCCAATGTGTGCATCAATATCTTTCATTATAAAAAAAATAGGCAAATCGGTTGGATAGAACGGCCGTACAGACTCGTAACAGTATAGTATATTATACAATAATAGTAAAGTATAATCGTAAATTAATTAATTAATCGTATATTATAAATTCTTATAATATAATATATAGATAATTGAAATGAGTATTACCTATAATTTTAGCTTAATTATGGTTGTGTTCCAAATTAATTTTGATGATATTTTCATCGACAGTGGTGACTGAAGCTGTACATCTGGTTCTAGATTGAACTGAACATTGCCACCTAGTTTTCGGTCCATTTGTGAAATGTCTAGAGAACTTATGTGCTCCCACCATAAGCATTCGCGTGCCCCTTTTAGTTTGCAGCCAACGAGCTGAAAAATATAAAATAGGTACTTAATAAAATAAAAAAAATAACCAAATACGTCACTTCCTTAATAAGTTAAGACAAAAGCGACTCTGTAAATACCTATCGGACTACAACTGAACTGTCGTCTCGTGACCAGGGTCAATGCAACTTGGTCGAAACGTCGAGGTTAGTCAAAATACTGATATTTTGATTATGTTTGTGCGAGAAAAGTCCCGATATATTTAAAAAAACAAATGTGTTTTTTTTTTATTGGGTTGATATTGGTAAATTAACCTAATATCAAAATCACATGTACGGTGGCAGCATCTGTGGTCTACCATAAAATAAAGTAACAAAAAAAATCGATGTAGAATGGTGAATCATTGTTTTATTCAAATATTACATTTTAATGATACCAAAACTGGCAATCATTGTAAAATATCAGAGATAAATATGCGTGTATATCACATATTCTATAATTTCTAACTAAAAGGCAAAATTCAGTGGTTATGTCCCAAATGAATTCTTACAATTTTGTCGTAAACAGTGGTGATGGTAGCTTTGCACTAGGTCCTAGTTTTCGTCGCGCATTGCCACCTAGTTCTAGCACCTAAGGTTACACCTCTAGTAAACCTGTAGTCACCAACCTTGAGCATGATAGTACCTCTATTAGTGTACACCTTCAGGACTGAAACGCAAATAAAACATTACAAAAGTATTTGCTCATGCCGAAAACATTCAAGAAAAAAAAAATAGATAGTGGCAGATGACAGATCCTGCCGTAGTTTTAGTTGAAGAATTTACTTTTAATTTTTAAATGTACCGTACCTAGTGTTTCTTCCAGTGTCAAGATAAATCCAAGAACTGTAAAGTAGGACCAAGTACTCAATAAAACAACGTATTAAAAAATCATAAATTATACACGTGTAATCTTATCTTAAGTAGTAAACTATTGAAGATAAACATTACTCATGATTAAATACTGAATAAAAGTTTCTCTATTTTATCCATCACCGAAACCTAAGTAATATTTACGTTAGTAACTGGAGTGCGAGAGCTTATACTGATGAAGTTAGTCGATGCTACAATTTCATCTTAAAACTATATTGTAACACTTATCTACTAAAACCCACCCTAAAACTTAATAAAAATACTGCTTATAATATAAACTTCAATCATAATTCATTTGATTTCATCCGCCGAAAAAATTATAAGCCTCAATATGTAAACTTTTGCAACAAGCAACATCTAATTGGGAAGCACCTTTTGTCATATTTCTGTTGATTCGAGAAGTATTGCTTCTTATGCAACTTCTGGGAATGCAGGATAAGTCATGTCTCGACTTTTATCGTTATTAATAACAACATAACGACCGATTAATTTACGTTAAGTTAGAAACCCCGTACCTTTGGGGTTAAGTCTTAGATAAGATATTTTGAAATTGATCTGAGATCCAATTAAGTTTTCCGTTCTTAGATCGAGCAGAAGCTAGTTGCTTCTGCTCGCGGGAAAGTACCAAAGTTCCCGCAAAGTCGGAAAACTGCCGCGTCGTTTATACGTCGACTTGAGTCGCAAAAATAAATCAGTGCTAAGCTGCCTTTGGTCGCAGCAACCATAAAAAATATAGCCTATATTCATCGTCTAAAGTCCTGGCTACCTACCAGTAAAATAATTTATTAAATCCGATCAGTAATTTCACAAACTACCACTGACAAACTCACAAACTTTTCTCTTTCTTATAGGTAGTAGACAGAGCTCGGTTGAAGAGCTTCAGGGACATGTCAGTATCGGTATGAGCTTTCACAAATAATAAGATGTATCTCTCAAATTATGCCAAATACAATAAATAAAATAAATTTCGCTTAAATCACGAGTCATTAGTCAATCAGAGCGACCTAACCGTCATTGTTTATATCCGAAACTGGAATGTGCGCAGTATCGGAATATATAACACGCCTATCTCTACGTAGAGATGCAATACCTTACGCTCTATGAATTATTGCATATTTATTGCAAAAACGAGACATGTCTTAAAATCTGGGGCTACGGCAGCAGCCCCGACAATTTTGGATTCCGATTTTTTTTAAACATTTAGAATCTGTTTGCACTAGTGTGGGCGAGTGGATCATGAAACCCCCATACTCGGACTATGGCGTTGTCCATGGTGTGGAGGGATGCTCTGCAGCCAGCCTTAGCTTTGACGCACACCCATCTAGTTCTGCTGCCGTATTTGTTAACTCGGTTAAAACGGTACTGACCGATCATGATGACCGGATTACCTCGCTGAGATTGTGCAAAAACAGGGTTCAAATCTGAAAATAATTGATAATTTAGTACCCGGTCGTGGATCAATTAATAATAATCTATAGAAATGTAGAATAAATAGAAATAATACTTAGGTATACTAATACTTAAGTCCGTGATGAATTCTCGAACATAAATAATAGTCATAGCTTTTACAAAAAAAAAAACTGATGACAGTACTTTTTGCTGCTTTCCTATTCACGAATAATAGAATATGGTAATAAAACCCACACGCAAATGAGAAAATCATGCGTAAACGCACCCAAGCCACATGCGCCGCCTACGATGGTAGCTGGAGCATCCCAAATGCTAAGGACCGAGTGTTATGACGCATTGCTCTAAGGAGATATACCATTACGTTTATACCTCATGACAGATTGTTACTCTGTCCTTAAAACCTGTTGTTATTAAATATACAGGGTGGCAGGTTAGACAGTGGAAATATTAAGGAGGTCATGGGGTCACAACTTTTACTATGGAACCAACCCTACATCGCGAAAAAAAAATCAGCTGTTCCATACATTTATGTTCACATAGGTAACTCAACAAAATGTATGGTACAGCTGTTTTTTTTTTTCGCGATTTCAGGGTTGGTCCCATAGTAAAAGTTGTTCATAATGATAAGTACAATGACCCCTTTTAATATTTCCACTGTCTAACTTCCCATCCTGTATAAGAAAAAAATCAACTGACACCCGCGCCCTCTGCCATACCGTTGCGTACACGCATACAAAGATCGCAGGTTCAAATACCGCCCACGTCAGTTGTTTTTTAGTCTTTTAGGCTTTAACATTTTTTTAATTAAAAAATCCTCCTTAATAGCTGTATTTTTACTTATTCAATTGCAGATATCTAAAGGCAACATTGGAAGAACATTCACAGTTATTAAAAAAACTACTAGGATAGTAGGTGATTGAAATACCATATGAACAAAAAACTGAATAAAAAGGAAATATTTATTAGAATTAACATGATACGTTACACCTACCAGTACAAGTAATAAAGCGTAAACTCTATGATTACGTGAGTCTCTATATGATCTAAGGCTCTAAGTCTTACAGTATTTAACTTACATACAATCGGTCGGTACCCTAGCCACGTCAATGATCTGCTAAAATTCAAATTAAAACAAAATGTTACTTGTTACGATGAACAGTATGCGTAGATTTCGGCTTGGTGATGGGTTTTTTTACACCCTGTATAACGCTAACCAACTAATATAAATACTCAATATCACTCGATTTAATTTTTAATAAAAACAATAATACTACTTTGTTCATCTTTTCAATGAACAGAGTTAAATTTTGTCACCCCACAAACGTAAATTAAATCATTTTAGGAACTTTAGGAAACCAAAATGCCGTCAACAAATCTGCACAACGTCTTAAGCTTAAAGATAATACAGTTAAACTAAACAATAGTTACGGAATTCTCAACAAAATCTGAGATTATACAATATAAAACTACTAGCACACACTTTTAAATAGTTAACCAAACAAAGTAAGAACTATAAAGATAATACAGACAAACTAAACAATAGTCAAAGAATTCTCGACAAAATCTGAGATCTTACAATAGGTATAAAACTACTAGCAGACACTTTTAAATAGTTAACCAAACATTTAAAGTAAGAACTATTTACTTATACGAGTACATTGCCCTAGTATTGCTACATGGCAGAGTTTAAATACACGTCATCACACCTCTGTTATGCTACATAATTGAGTATTCTATTTATATTATAAGTATAAGATGCGCTTGCTCGTTTAAGAGTTTTGTTTTTTTCAGTTAGGTACCTATACTTATTTAATTTGAGTGTAGAGTAGGGCTGCCATGTTGAAACGTCAACCGGGACATTTGGAGAAAAAAAAAAGTGGAATCAGCCTCTTTTGCACCTAGGTTAAGAACTTTTAAATTATTTTTTTGGTAGAATTTATTAAAATTAAAAAAAAAATGCGAAAAATCGACGATGATCTATCAAGAAGACGACACTTTTTTAGGCTTCTCTACGTTCTCAGTGCAACTATTCGTTGCCCAATTATATTTTTTTTAAGTTCTGACTTTTTGAATTAAGCCTTTTTTCGCCCTTTTCGTTTTTTCGTCCACTGCGATCAGGATGGACGAAAACACCCGTTCTACATGAGCATTGGATTGCAAAGAGAGATTGGCATATTTTGTCAAGATTTACTTTTTTTTTCTATAATAAACGACATATTTCGCATAACATATGCAACTATTCATGTCTAACTACTAAACCGGGACAATTAACTTAACGATCGGGACACCGGGACACAAGGCTTCAAACCGGGACATGTCCCAGTGTATGGCACGGACGTACGGCAGCCCTAGTGTAGAGGCACAGGTTCAATTTTCTTTTTTAAACGTGTGGCGGTAAATACTCATATGGCCCGCCTGATGATAAGTGTAGCTTATAAAATGCTTGCAACACCGAGTATCACATGCGCGTTGTCGACTCTGTAAAATGAGGATTCACTGTGCTGACTGCTTAGGGAACAAGTGAGTCCCCCCCTGTCAACACAGCGCATCCTCAGGAGCTCTGGCGACCTTATTCACCACAGGAACACAACACTGCCGGATAGTATAATTTTCCATAGTTGATATTATTACCGTAAGACTACACATCGGTTTTGCTACCCTAACTGCTGGCCCTAGTTTAATGCTCCTAATTTATTAAACAGACAAACACAATTATTCAGCTGCTGGAAGATCTCAAACCCCTATTTCTACATTCTAAACATAACAATAATACCGCATAATTTGTAAAAAACCTACCTTACACCTCACCACACATCTACATATTAAACTAGTAAATGGATGTGCTATCAATATCATTTTGTTTACAAGGTACTATTCCCTTTTGAGATTCTAGAAAAATAAGCTAATAGTTGCCTTATAATTGTACTGTACGTCATGGAAACTATTCCATATTAAAAAGGTAAAATACTAATTTCTCTGCTCTTTTCTCTTTCTAGAACTGTCTAACACACCTCTTGCGACAGAAAATACTTATATGACGCAGGAGGACGTCAAAAGTAAGGTCGACCATACACAGACTGCTTGAAGCAATCAGTATCGACTGCGTCAAGCAGCGACTGCATAGCAAACTACAGTCTTCTACGTACACACGTACACGGAACGGCTCGAGCAGTCCGACTACCCGAGCAGTCCGAGAGCTCAGTCAGTGCAGAAGCAGAACCGCTCGAGCAGTCCGTGTATGGTCGGCCTAAGACGAGGACGACACAAAGTCTCGGCGAATATAATCATAAAACTTAATGATTATGTTTGCCGAGAGTCTTGACAATGACATTGTCGACAGTAGTGATGGCAGCAGTACATCCGTTCTTCTTCTTGATACAAGTCCAGCGGACCTTGGATCCCCAACATGCGTGTTTGTTGAATCGCCACGGACCTATCTGAACGACCAAATTCCCACGTTGAGACAAGTCAAATTTTGGCTCTGAAATGTATAAATTATGTCAATTATTACCATTTTTTTAAAGTTTGTGTAATTTGAAACGTCTAATGGTCAATCTTGATTCATGCAAAAGACAATTTTAAATTCTCAAAGTAGCTTAAAAATTAACATAAAGTAGACATAAAAATAATTATAATTGCATAGTGTAGTAGAATACAATATGCAATTCGTTTTTCTTATTAGTACGTGTCGTCGTATCAGTCGCATATATGAATATAAGGACAGCAAAAAAATATTTAGGCTAACTAATTTTAATAATAAGGATTACAACTTAAACATGTTTATAATTATTAATATTTAACATAAAATACAAATCACATCATATTAAATAAAACTTTGATTTTTTTATCTAGCCAATAAATTTTTTCCTCAAAATAAATATAAACATGGTCTTGAACTAAAACTTTGCCCGCACTTCACATTGACCAGCTTATGTTAAAAAGCTGTTTATCACCTGTGAATGTTATTTGTTGGATAAAATAGTTTCAAGAACTATATAGAAGGTCAAGGTCCCCGTGGAGCGGTGAAAACGAACCAAATTACCGGAATTTTCAAGATGACCAAATCACATTAACAATTTATTTTTCTTAAAATCTTGTGTATTATGCTACTACTCTATGTTTTGTATACTACCACACCTTTAAAATATTCATATTCATATTCTTTATTGTACACACAAATATTAAATACAACTTTTATATGGAGATTTTATGTACAAAGGCGAGCTTAACTCAACATTGAGTTTTCTTACAGCAAACCTTAGAGTGATAGAGAGATTTGAGAGCATGAGAATAGAGATAAGTGCACAATAGGCTATAATATACTAATTATAAACATACATACATACTTACTTATATAAACTAAACAAATATGTGCAAATTGCACCGTACATAAACATAATACATAAACATATAAAATACTTATTTTTGACAATCATATAGGTAGAAAGGTTGTTAGAGTCGAAGCAAGTTAAACAATACTGAAAAATACCCAACAAATAAGATCTATCTTTGCTATCTTACAGCGACTTTTACCTAACGAAATACAAAATTATTAGATTTTATAAAAGAAGCGGATAAAATATTTTCAATATTAAATTGACGATTAAAAAATTAGCATATATCGGAAATAGAACCAGAATATATTTTATGACAATAAATTATTTACTATCCCTACAACTAAATACTATGTTTATATGTATTTTAGATATATCAGTAACAGATAAACAGTTAAAACGCGTTATTTGGCTAGTGGCAGCAACTATATCTGAAGACTTCCTATGTCGTACAAAGTTAAATTCGAATCTGATAGAAAAGCTCTGAGCTGTGGGAAAATGTGTATAATATCCCATATTACACTATCATACTCGTATATCTAGATCAAAGATCTATGAGTCATTATATATGTAGGTACATGTAATATTGACATGAATCATTTCGTCTTGAAAAAATTTAAAAATCCTTGCTTCTAAGAGATATTATGATCCTATATAATTATGATCCTACTATGATATAATTATGATAGTGTAATCCCTCTATCTCAGGACATTTTCGTTAATTTTCTAACATAGAAAAATATATTTATTTTTCAGAATGTACTCGCCACAAAAGAATATGAGGACTACCTTATACCATGAGGCTGCCAACATTATAGCCATTAGACAAAAAAACTGCCTGGCTACCTCTGTAGCCAAAATAGTCCACTAAAGCATTTAGGAATTCATCAATAGACATTACAATTTGCCCACTGAAGACCATTTCTATACATGAATGTTATAATAAACACTGTAAAAACTATAACAATATAAAAAACAATAATATAAAACATTATTTTTGTACCCATCACGATATAATTCAAGTTTTAACCATATTTGTTCAAAAACCTTAATGGTAATATCAAGTTCAAAATGGAGGCAATGGCGTGCCTAGAGGGCAAGCCCGATGCATTTTTTTCGTTTTAGAGAGTATTTATGTTTATTTTTCATGAATGTAAATGATTTTTAATGTACCTTTTGCTTTATTAACGACATTAACTCAATAAAATTCATGAAAAATGATCATAAACACCCCGTAAAACCAAAAAAAATGGGTCGGGCTTGTCTTCTAGGCACGCCAATGGAGGTAACTCTACTAATGATTATGCCATCCGTTAAGCTTGACCAGTCTGTCGTTGACAGTGACAGCGACGCATCGGCAGCCACTGGACTTCCTTGCTGTACATTCCCACCAAGTCTTCACACGCCGAGCCAGCTTTTTAATAAACCGATAGTTGCCCCAAGTAATTATAGGGTTGCCAAACTTTGTAATCCCAAATACAAGAGGATTCACAGATGCCGCTGCAATATACGAAAAATAGTATAATCTACGTTTAGACATTCAAAGTAATATAAATTAACGATGGATAAAATAAATATAAATTATCTGATAAAAATTGAAACATTTTAAAACAGTAAAAATCGTCTCACGGTACACTGGAATAAAATAAGGATGGAATATAAAAGTAAAGTCTCAATTTTTTTTTGTTTATTAATAATATCAAAATAATTTATTCTCTCAAAACAATTTTACAATAAATACATTTGTAACAACGTAAAATGCAGTTTGTTGTCGATGTAAATAATATTATAATTTATAACTACTTTACAAAATATTCGCCATGTTTAGACTCACCGGCCAATATCAACATTACTGGTCAATCCTTTTATTAACCATATAACTCAATAGGTAATCTTGTAGTATTTTATCAATAAAATTTGTAATTTCACAACACTGGTATTATTAAACCGGATTTACATTACGAAACTAGTGTCGTGAAACTATGGCTTGAAACATGGTCATGTGATAATGATTTTAGTGAAGGGCTAAAACTAAAGAAAAATTGTGTAGCTGTGTACATAACAAATTGTTCAGTTCGTAGATTGGCTAATACTTTAAACCCCAATTACGATCATATAAGGCTCAACACTATAGGGTTATTTCACAGTCGCGCTTACGCCGGCGCGGATGGTAAGCGGCGCGGGGCACGGGATAGACGTGTCTTGTACCGTTTCATAGTGAGACGCGTACGAAACGCGTATGATTGCATGGCTTACGAGCCGCGCTGGCCGCCCGCGCTGACGGTCAGCGCGACTATGAAATCACCCATAGTTGTTGAGCAACACTATTATACATATGTTGAGCTACAGTTTCACAACACGAGTTTTTTAATGTGATTCCCGCTTTAGTAAACTTTTTGAAATCAATGTTTATGATGTATATTCATTTTAACAATGTTTTCATCTTCAGTGACGACAAAAGAGTTACACCGCTCCCTAGTTTTGATGCATATCCAACGTTTGTATTTTTCACTTGCCTTCATCAGTTTAAAACGGTGGCCAGATAGCACTAGCACTGGGTTTCCACGTTTACTTGTGGCAAAATAATATTCTTCTGTATGCTCTGATAATTCTGATTCTGAACCTAAAAAAATGGCAAGAGAATCAACAACTTTGTCTTCAGCTATACTGAAAGTCGTTCTGAGTAATTTGACGGCAAATTAAATTACTAATTGTAAATAAGTCTACGTCTCAACTTCCAGTATCAACCTCAAACAACGAATCAAATATCTAATCTCTTATTTAAAAAATCAATGTTTTCGTAATAATAAATAAGCAGTAAGACCCAATTCAATTAAACTCCATTTGAAATAAAAATCATCTAGGTACAATAAATTAAATATTATTATTATTCACAGCATTCAAACATGTCTTTTAAATTATATTTCGATTTCAAAGATAAATTTTATGAATGATTGTGGGCTTTAGAAAATTTAACGATATCGTCATTAATGGTAGTGCTCGACAACCTCGATGGACCCTACAGCAAATCCATCTTGTTTTAATACCCCGTATTTTTTTTCGTTTGGAACGATTGCACTCTATCGTATGGACTCGATTACCATAGCGAGGCCTGTGGAATTCTGCCTTATGTTCTACAAAAAATAAATGACTTTATACCAAAAGCTGCATATATTATCTGTCCTTTTGGGACATCACTATCACAGGTCTATCTTTAAGTACCTACCTACTTACAAATTAAAGTGAACCTCTAACCTCTATTAAATTCTATGTCTACTCAGACTTGACTAGTTACCATAAAGTTATTGTACAATTTAATAAAATTGATATACTTACCTACCTATCTTATGAAAATAATAAATATTATACATAATTATATTTTTGTACATATTTGGTTTACTAACAATTTAAGCATAGTTTAACAAAAGAGTTACCCCCAGTAGCTGAATATCTGGCAAAGCAACTAATCAGTAAATCTACTGTCAAGTCTGATTTCAGCTGTTATTATTGGTTTACCGAAATAACATGGGCCAATCATATCACTTGATATGAGACTTGATAACAGATTAAATTGAACAGGCTTTCCGAAACTGTTATTTATTATACAGTGTATCCCTGGATAATGTGCACAAATGAAAATAGCTGCAACTCGACCACAATTTATTCTGTAAATATCGAAAAAATCACACAACAATTTCAAGATTACTTCAGAGAAACGTGTTTTTTAACTTGATGACTTGTTTTAAGGGGTTCATTTTTATTTGCAACATCAATTCTTAGCTATCATTATTGTTGTTATTTAAACGAAATACACGTAATGAATAAAACGTTTTTGACTTTTAAATACAGAAGATCTAATGGGGAACAAAAGAGCAAAAAAATTAAATAAAAGTTTTTTTTGTCGATACATCATGTGGTCTAGTTTCAGCTATTTTTATTTGTACAATATCTAGGGACACACTGAATGATAAAACTGAGACCATGAATATTGGAGTTTCATTCATCGAAAATGTATTGAGTTAGGAAAACAATAATTTGAATCTGTATGAAAATGTGGACTGGCTGGACCCTAATGATTATGTATATTTAGATGCCTGATAATATCACTATTCAAGGTGGTAATCTTAGCCCGGCAGCCACGCGGCTGCCTGGTGCACCTCCACTTGGTCACAGACCCTCGCACACCGGTTCTGCAGAATCGGTACGAACCAAGACACAGCTGGGGTCTCCCGAGCCTTGATATACAAAACGATGCGGGCTTATCTGGGAACAAAAATAACGTACGATGTTAGTAAAATTGTTAAAGGGCGTATACTTTTTTATTCTATCAATTTGGATACTTACGTAATACTTTGTAGTTTTCTTTTGGTTTAATTAAGTCTAATATTACGTATCTACTTCAAGTAAAAAATCAGACTAGTAGGAACAAATAATTTATGCAACGATACTCGAATCATCCTAATTATACAAGTATATTAAAAAAGGTAACTACACAAGAGGTATTAATATAATACACGTTTCATTATCCGCCCATCACGAGTTTTAAAGTCTTTACAAACAAGAACGATCAAAAGCGAGTCAGGCTCGCACAATCAGTTGTTTTTTTTAACCGACTTCAAAAAAGGAGGTTCTGTATTCGTCCCGTCCATGTATGTATGTATGTATGTATGTATGTATGTATGTATGTATGTATGTGTGTATGTATGTAAGTATGTATGTATGTATGTTTGTATGTGCGCGATTTTCTCAAAAACTACTGATTCGATTTGTATGGGGTTTGCACTAACGTAATTTACATACTTTCAGGAAGGTTTTAGTATATAATACATCATGTAATTATTCCTATGTACAAAGTTATATGCATAAATGTACACACTCCGTAGAAGATTTACTGTTGAACGAATTCGTGAAAGTAATCTAACACGGGATAAAGAACTAAAAAGGGAAAAATAAAAAACTTTTTTAACAAAAAATAACCGACTTCAAAAATCCACTACAAAGAAAATAATAATTTTGGTTTCGGAAGTCGGTGGCAAAAAAAAGCAAACAAAAACCAAAGCCACCGACTTCCGAAACCAAAATTATTATTTTCTTTGTAGTGGATTTTTGAAGTCGGTTATTTTTTGTTAAAAAAGTTTTTTATTATTTGATAAGGATTGATCAAATGTATAGGTTTAACTTTAAAAGACCATCGTCAGTTTCTACCTAGGTGCTTTTATTAAAAATACTTTTTTCCCTGCAATTATTAAGTTCTCAAAAGAAAATTGAGTTTTCCTGTAATGTATGACTTAATATCTGCTAACCCTATTAAAATCAAAAGTTTAGCTTTAGAAACCTAGAAGAATAGGGGGCATCACGGAGGAACTATAAAGAGAGGGGACAGACATTTTTTGCACATTTTTGCTATATCATTAAGAACTTAAAATTGTAAATAATATTTTGAGAATCCTTACCTCCTTTTTTATTGGTACCAAACTGACACCACTCACATGGGTGTACCCATATGAATATAAAAAAATATACATATATCCAATTTATTAATGAGCATTATTTTTGGACGACATCAAGATCGATCACTATGCCAAATTTCAATTTTCTACGTTACTAAGTTTTCGAGAAAAACCTCTGTGGCAGTCGAACGGACACGGGAGTGATCTTATAGGGGTTCCGTTTTTCCTTTTAAGGTACGGAACCATAAAAATATTTTTATAGTTCTATAAAGACATGAAAATACAAGAGATATGAAAATACACTGAAATTCTAAGTGCCTACATAACCTACTATACTTTGGAATACTTTGGATAAATACATGTATGTACCATTCCAAATATTTCTCAATTCAGACTTTACCAACACGGCCCTTAATTTTTACACATATCAATATATACAACTAGGTCTAAGTCAGTGCATATTTTAATCTTTTATATTATTTAAGTTCGCTCTTACATGATTATCAAGTCTCCCTTATCATTACCGACATATATCACACAGCTAATATTCTGGACACATATGTGAAAAATATGCTACCTGATGTAGAATGTACCACCACGGTCGCCGAAGTCAATAATACTGTCACTACACTACCTCTGAAGAAAACAAGACGAATTTGTTCGCATTACAGAAACATAAAGAAGTACCTACAAATATTTTGGCATAATTTTGAAGAGACATCCAAAAGACACGCAGTCTTCGCTGGTTAGTCACGCCTTCATGTATTTTCACAAAGTTTTAATCAATATGATTATGTTCATTCATCACCGTTACGATTTCATTATTGAAAGTGCTGACGCGAGCCAAACAGCCGAGCTTGTTACACCGATATGACACTTTGCCACGGTTTTGGTAGTTCCTGGAGAATCGAACGCCATTGTACAGAAGCATGGTTGTACCTTTTGTCGTCCTTATGAATCTAGCTGAAAATAAATAAACAATTGACTTCCAGAAGAACATTTGCATCTGTGTTATGCAGTTGCGTGCCTAGAGGGCAAGCCCGAAGCAGCTTTTTCGTTTTAGAGAGTATTTATGTTAATTTTTCATGAATTTAAGTGATTTTTATTATTTTTAATGTACGTATTGCTTTGATAACGACATTAACTCACATTCCTTCATGAAAAATAAACATAAATACCCTCCTAAACCAAAAAAAATGTGTCGGGCTTGCCCTCTAGGCATGCCACTGGTGATAACCACCTAGGGGTTATAGGTCTCTGTTGCAAGGAAAGCCTCCCCGAGTTAGATATCTAAATACTCCAGCGCGTCCTGGGTGGTCAACCTCGCTACCATCCTTGTTGACTGACCAATCTTTACACCGTGATCTGCTGTTTCTATGTGAAAATTGGCTCATGCAAGAAGAAGAAGATATAGGTCTAGATGCGGCTGTCTAAACCATAGGTGTAAACAACTTGGAGGTGATGTGAACGCACTGAACGTAGGACTATATTTTCATACTAGCTTCCGCCCGCGGCTTCGCCCGCGTTTTTCGGGATAAAAGGTAGCCTATGTGTTATTCCAGACTATAATCTATCTGTGTGCCAAATTTCATCCAAATCCATCCATCCGTTTCAGCGTGAAGAAGTAACAAACATACACACACACAATCACACACACACACGCACAAACTTTCGCATTTTTAATATTAGTGGGATCTTGAAAGGTTTAAATAAAATTTGGCGTAATAATGTCTTAGGTTTTCGCGATTATTACACATTATAATAAAACAAGTTTAAACGGATTAATCGCGTATATTACAGAGTTTTCCTGACGTTTCGAACACTTTGCAGCGTTCGTGGTCGCAGGACGACTGAGGTGGTAGGCGTCATGACAGCTAATTTATAGAAAAATTATTCTCGATCTACCCGCACAATCGATTCAATCGATATTATTCGAATCGTACTCGTTTCGATGCACACAATAATCGCTCACGGTGTCTCGATGTTTTGTAGTCCGGTGTGAAGTTTGGGACTTGATTATTTTAAGAACTGGATTCCAAACAGGTGGTAATTGCCAACCATCCTCTCTATTGAAATTAGGATGTTTTTTAATTTCAATAGCCTCGCGAAGCATTCTAGGTACATATCGGTTCTCCTTTGCGAGGATTTGAGGTTGATCAAAACGTAGGAAATGGTTGGGTTTGCCTAGGGCATGCTCACACACTGCAGACTTTGTAGAGCGCACGTTTTTGACGTCAGCTATGTGTTCTTTAACTCTAGTGGCAAACAAAGCGCAGTATAGCCACAAGCATGTTTTATTATAATGTAAAATTTGGCGTTTCGTACTCCCCACTATATCTAATAGTATTGTTTATTGGTGTGTTCGTTACCCATGCGTTCGCGCAACTATCGCACTAAATTATTTCGTGCGCTAAAAGGGTAAAGCAAAGTTAGGGATAGCAACATTTTTGTGACGACAGATGCTCAAGCTTCCTTATGGAAAACGACCGACAAAAACCGAAGAGAAGATGAATATAAAAATTGATTTTTACTCTATGATATGATAAATTAATGATTTCAAACAACAATACAAAGCTTTATATCTAATCAATAATTTATTTCAAATCACATTATTTCATATTTCTATCAGAAATTAAACTAGGCAGACATTAGAGATTCAATTACTGATTAATACTACTTGAGATACTAATAACTACAAATCTTTTAAAGCAAAGATTACAATGATAATTATTTATATACATGTAGGTATAGCTACATACCTATGTAATTGGTAATAAAATTATCAAAGAGGTTGACTAGCCTTTAGGAAAAATAAATGCATTTATATCTACTTGAATATTATACCTATACACATGTAGCAAAACACTTACTAAAAGTATTGTGTACAAAGTATCTGGACATCTTACCAATGTATAAATATAAACGATAATAAAAATTAATTTTAAATAATTCAGAAAATAAATCAGTTGAATTTCACGACGTGTAGGTATATTTGATAATAATTATACAGGTATCCCTGGAAGTAAGGATCAAATCGAATAGAGGCATGGGCAAAGTCATTTTCAAACTTTTTAATCCTGAGAATGTTGGTGCAATTTTTATGGTTTAAAAGTTATGACCAATTTTTGTTTTTTTCAATCACTTCGCATAGTGCTCAAAAAAAAACTATCAGGGCTATCAATTTGATTTTTTTAGGACGTTGTAAAAACGTGGGCCTTTCTTGTGGTAATACTTTTACGCAGCTAGAAAACATGTGTTCAATAAGAAAAAAAACATTTACTGCAAAGGCTTCGGTCTGGCAAAAATTTTACTCAATTTTCAAGCAATTTTCATGGGAGGAAGTTACACTAGCGAAAGTTGACCACGTATTAAAAAAACTTGATCTAGTAAAAGAAAGTTTGGAAATGACCTAGCCTCCTATTCGATTTGATCCTTACTTCCAGGGACACCTGTATATTTTTACCCAAGCTGTATACTAGCAAAAGTAATTTTATTCTCTTTTAAACGAAGATAATTTACATCGGGAATTTATTATACACCATATAATTTCTCAACTTCGTACTCGTACCCGAGACATTCATCTGAATGTTCTTTCTGAGAAACCTCAATCACGCGATGTCCTCGCGTTCTGATCCTGCGGTTACAGGACTTGCTTTGACAGATCCAGGACACCACGTCGTCCTTCCCTTGGTAGTTCTTGTGGAACCTCCTACCCTCATACTCGGTACCAATTTGCCCTCGGACCGTCGTGAAGAACTTAACCGCACCTAAAACTTTATTTTATGGAATTTTTTTAGCAAAGCTGTCACACTACTTTTTTTTAGGTTGAAGAGGTGTGCCTTTGCAAAATAAGTCAAAGTCCAATGTTTTTTTTTTATTTCGTTCACAACATTAATATTCCTCTTATAAAGTAACAGATAATTAAGTACTTAAATGAACAATAATCAAACAAAACAAACAATAATTTAATTATACTAACAGCTCTATACCATTAATGGAATCAGGCGTTACTATGTCAAAATACTTATCTTTAAAAAATACAATTAAAATATTTTGTGAATATTCTGGTTCCAAAAACTTTATCTCCATTCATCAAACAGGTACAGTTTTACAGTTACAAAGTGTAAATAGAGATTTTCTTATTAAAGTCAGTAATTAAGTCCTACATCAGCAAAACAATATCCAATACAATAATAAATTAAACTCTACCATTTTTACACATAATCCACCTTACTTACAAACGCCTCTTAATTAAACCAGTGATTAAATGTAGCTACAACTATCCTTGTTGTTTGTATGTCAATGAATAGAGATGACAATTTACATAAGAGCTGTTTAAATTAATCATCATAAGGGGGAATATTTAAACGATTTACCGTTAGGTATATATTAAACCTTCTCATGATCAAGACATTCAAGACACATAAAAAAGGTAGCATCACTTACAATATATTTATAATATAATATATTTTTGTAATCAAAGGTCAAGGTGAAAAAAAAATACAATGACAACTGACCTTTTCGGATACGGAGAGTGCAATAGATCTTAAAAAAAATACTTTATTACAAAAATATATTTAAGTACTCTTACAAGGGCGACCAACATTTCAGGACGTACAAGGTAGCTTGGTAGTTTTGCCACATAGCAATATAAAGCAAATATTGGGCACAGTTGATAATATTGTATAGAGCTGCATTAAGGACTGTGGACAAAGCAAAAGTATTCGGTAAATTTCTATAAGGTATAATAACACAGGTACGAGTTCGTACCCGACAACAGAAAGCAGCAGTAGTCAACGTGTCGCCGCGACACTACTGGTTTCTAAGTATTTCTATGAAAGCGACGTGTCGCTAGCTAAGGAAGGTATTTCATAAAAATACATAGAAACTAGTGGCGTCGCGGCGACACGTTGCCTGCTGCTGCTTGCTCTTTTAGGGATTTTATACCTAGCGACTCGCCCCTGCTTCGCACAGGTGCAATCTATTGATGTGACCACATGTCAAAACATCGAGATTTCTATGCTGTATCTAAGTTAAAATATTCAGAATGTATTAAACACATAAACCTTCCGAAATAAATTATCTAAATCCGAAATCGCAATAAAATCTATTGTGTAGTTTACTAAGCAGACAAACAAACAGACACTGTTTTAAACTCTTTATAGATTGCATCAATGCCGTGGTTGATCTTAGTATGCAGCAGTAGTTTATTGTTATACCGTCGATTGCATATGGAAACGTCGGATAAGTGAAAGTTTCTAAGGGTGATTTCATAGTCGCGCTGACCGTCAGCGCGGGCGGCCAGCGCGGCTCGTAAGCCATGCAATCATACGCGTTTCGTACGCGTCTCACTATGAAACGGTACAAGACACGTCTATCCCGTGCCCCGCGCCGCTTACCATCCGCGCCGGCGTAAGCGCGACTGTGAAATCATCCTAGTCAGTGGTTTCATTTGGTTTTCGAATCTTCTTCACAATCTAATAAATCTATCTCAATACATTCAACTGAATGCGCCTTTGTAGAAATGCCGACAAGTTTATCTCCCTTGGTTTTGATTCTACGGTTACAAATGTGTTTGTTGCGACAGATCCACGACACCGTCCCGTCACTTCCTTTGTAGTTCTTGTAGTACTTCTGACCATTGTACAACACCCCAATCTGTCCTCGAAGCGTGGTATAAAAATGAACCGGTTCTAAAATTTCAACATAATTATAATTTTAATTCCAATACTTTCAAATCAGGCATTAGCACCAAATTTAGACGAGCAAGAAGACTAAAGATGCACATATAATTATTATGTTGAAAAATAAGGGTCGGGTACAAAATAAGAAAACACGTAATATTACTAATAAAATATAATAGTAAGTTTAACATTATTATAGAATTCAATATCATAATATAAAATATATAAATATCTTTGTTGATTTCCACGGTTAAACTCTAAAACGATCTCATAATTACGAATCAGAAGATGGTCGAAGTATCCTATCAACCAGAGTTCCTAATTTCATGATGTTTTCCTAAAATCGTCATCTCTTAACTTCAGCAAGAGTATTAAAAAAATAACAGCGGCACGTTATGATGACCGGTTTGAAGTTTGTCCGCTCATAAAGTTTCGTAAAAATCGACAACTACTTTTGAAAGAACAATTGCTGTACTTGTAGTTTATAGTGCTCGTCACTATTGACAATAAAGTACAGCAATTGTTCTTTCAAAAGTAGTCGTCAGTTTTTACGAAACTTTATGAGCGGACAAACTTCAAATCGGTCATCATAGCATGCCGCTGATCTAGCGTAAAATAAAGGGGGTCAGTGATTGTGCTGATATCTGGTGGTTAGCAGTTCATTGTCGACAGTGACCGCAGTTGCCGGGCAGCCTCTTTTGGAACACCTCCACGAAACCCTGGATCCTGAGGAGTATTCCTTCCTGTAGCTGTAGCCGTGGACAAGCAACTTCATGGTTCCCAGTCGGTTCGTTGAGAATCGAATACCTATGGCATATAAACGAATTTGTATTTTTATGTCTATTTGTTTTGATACGATTTCTCAGACCAAGACCAAGGATTAGGCGATCACACACCGCCAGCACTACGCTGCGGGGTGCGTGGCGACGGAACAATAATCCCGCGCGTGAATGCGTTTTCAGTGTGTTGCACCATGCGTGATTTCTATACAAATACAGGTACTTGCAAACAACGGAACATCACGCAGCCCCGCGCCACGCTGCGTGATGCGGGGTGTCTAAGGCGATTCGCACACTGCGAATCGCCTTAGACACCTTTAATAGTTCAGGTATCCTTAGGATCATAAGTTTTGTGAGTGTGGATTTGTCGATTATTATCAGACTACGGATGAGTATGCTGCTTCTAAAAAATGTTATGTATGTACATAGGTTCCTCCTCCAAGCAGCTTCCTGCAAGTTCGGTCCAGCAATTAAAACTGTTCCATGATACTCCCTTGATAATTTTCGTCATATTCCCAAAATATTTAAATTACTAGAATTTTGCCCGCAACTCCGTCCGCGTGGACTACAATAGGCTAATACTGTGAAAATTACATTAAATTAGTATTTTTTGCATGATGCATGCCCAAACAGACAAAACTTCCAAATAAAATATTGGGCATGTTTACCTCTCAGTACCTCATACCGATTGTTTTTTATGGAATATCTTCAATGTGTGCAGACACAGCTTTTTAAACTTTTATAAGAGTATTACAAGTACGTCTTTAAAGCTCCAAACATCATGAAAATCGTATTTTTATAAATATCTCTAACACGTTTATGTTATGAAATCTTTGTATAGGTAAAGTCCAAATGATACGACTTAATTTATCCAAAATCTTTAATACCAAGAAACAAGAAACTTGGTTTAAGCGCTCCGTATGTAATTGTTTGGACCACACGGTCTGTTTTAATTAAATAGATGGAATAAGTACACTTTTTATTTCTTAAAACTGTTTCAGTCCGAATCAGAATCATCCATTCTACACGGTCTGTTGTAATTAAATAGATCGAATAAGTACACTTTTATAAAAACTTTCTCAGTCCGAATCAGAATCATCCATTCTACACGATCTGTTGTAATTAAATAGATCGAATAAGTGCACTTTTTATTAATTGAAACTTTTTCATTCCGAATCAGAATCATCCATTCCATACGGTCTGTTTTAATGAAATAAATCGAATAAGTACGCTTTTTATTTATTAAAACTTTTTCAGTCCGAATCAGAATCATCCATTCTACACGGTATTTTGTAATTAAATAGATCGAATAAGTACACTTTTTATTTATCAATACTTCTTCAGTCCGAATTAGAATCATCCATTTCACACGGTCTGTTGTAATTAAATAGATCGAATAAGTACACTTTTTATATATTAAAACTTTCAGTCCGAACTAGAATCATCCATTAAGTCCGATGCACAGCATAAGCACTGTACCGATCGGTGTTTGAAACAACAGGGGTTCTTGCACAAATAGCAAGCTGATTTAGTTTCATTGTATTTATCGTAGGGGCAAAAAAAACATTTGCGTTGTTCTAGAAGAGAGTCCTTATCAGAAAGTGCATCTGTAAAAAACACGTTTTTTAGTACGTAAGCGAACAAGTTTAATTGGCCGAAAAAGCTTAAACATGCTTGCAAAATCTAGCTAGAAACATCTACTTAACAAAACTCTACTAAAACTAATAAAACTAACTATTGACTGAAAGACATTGCACAGCGTGCCTAGAAGTATGAAGTATTGCGCAGGAGTTCCTTACGCTGGATGTAAGTTAAAGTGATGTAGTTAAGATGGACATATTGAAGGAAGGTATTCAGATTCGATACTAGTACGATTGACTAACGGGACCAACCTTGAAATCACGAAAAAAAAACTAATGTTTTACGTATACAAAAATATGCCATATCACTCGAAACAGCAGATTTTTTTTTTCTTTCTTTTCTCCTTCAATACGTCGCTCACCCTTACATTCTATACTATGCAATCAAGATAAGAATCAAGAAAACACATTCTTATTTTGATCGCATAGTACAACGTAGGTGAGCACTAAGAAAACATTTTCGAAAATCCATCACCGATTGGAAATCCCATCGGGCACGTGGCTATAAGTTATACATATTATATGAGTTCTTTCAAAGGCAGCAGTCCGACACCAGACGTCTGAATTGAAAGAGCCCTAATTATGTGAACCTTATGCTCACTGACTATAAACAAAATACCTAGCTATCTTTTTTTCTTCTTTATTAGCCACTAATGGAACAATTTTATATAAGCGTAGAAACGGAACGACCAATTATCTACAATAAATTATGTGTTATGGCACGTAGTATCTTCTTAGGGGCACACATCAAATGGTGGATCAAAGTAAGAAAAAAAAAAGAAATTATTTATTGCATGCGATGATGGACACATACAGAGGGAATAAAATTAAGAAGAAAAAAAGAAAATAGGTAAATGTAGAATAACACAAAAAAATAAAATAGAATAAGATAAAATAATAAAAAAACACTAAACAGAATCCGACCTAGGGTGACGCAACGGCGGCGGCGTATTCCCGCTACCGGCTGCAATAGTCTCCTTTTTGTTGCTATAAGTTATGACATGAGTATCCTTGTAGCTTTTTGATCCCAGTATTAGCCCTGTAGTAGATCATGTCATTCTGTTGCATCCGTATCGAAAATGCTATGACCTAGTATTATGTCGAGAACCAGTGTCGAATAGGTGCTTCGGTTACTGCAGTCCGTGCCTTGGGTATAGCATTGCTTTTCTTATATCCGGATGCCTCTTTAGGAATAACTGTAACCATTTATGACCAGGACGGTTATCAGTAAACTTGGTTTCCCTGTTATTCTCATTCAGATAATTTTGAATTTTATCATAAACCTCGTTTTTGTGAATAGGGTCTCCATGCTTCGTTTTATCCAAAATCCACTTTGCAAACACTTTCTCTTCTTTAATGGTCAGTTCTGTTGATGGTCCCATTCGACGTATCAATGGCACTTTGTTATGAATTTTGTTAAATAACGTAGTTCTAGGAACGTCGTAAAGAGTGCTTGCTTCAGAAATTGTCGCCTCACCTCTGCTGATGGCTCTTAAAGCTGTCTCTAGCGTTTCATGCGTGTATCTAAAGAATTTGTTTTTAATTTTCTTACTGGAAATTTTCTTTTTGCCTAGAACAAACAGTTATTTTAAATACTTACCCTTAATTAGATACAAAGAAAAAAGGGCAAGAGCGGTTTGAACTACGCATAGTGTTAGTTCCGTAGCATGTTTTTCAAATCGTCAATCAAAAACTTTAAAGAAATGTCTAGTCAGGTTAAGTGTTCGGCTAGTCGAACCCCCAGTGCACTTTCAGGTTATTTAACAACAGAATTAAAAAATAATATAGGATTATAAATAAAAATGGCAAAATTATTTAAGCATAATATAATTCATAAAAGAGCAGTCTATATTTAAAAAATAAGATTTTATGTACAAACGAAATATGAAGTAGATATTAACATGTCGATATAAGTAGAATTAACGTAGATTTATTAAGGCTCATAATTATAATTATTATTACTTAGAAAATATCACCGAATTACGTATCGCGTTGATTTATCACTGAAAGCGAAGCTTAGATTAACATTAAATTTTCGAAATATACATAAATTTTAGAGATCAACAAATTCAAGAAACATTCGATTTCTATAACGATCTAGTTTAGTCTATTATTAAGTAAACGTCAATGTCAACTGATGCGTATCGTTACAACATAAATAATTCACAGCTCAAACTAAGCCCTTATTATTATGTGAGAAATATGAGTACCCTACCCCAAAAAATCTAAATGTACCTACTTGGACATTATGAACTAAGTAACGTAATACCTATTGTAAAAAATGGAATATAAAAAATAAAATAAAAAGAAGGACGTAGAATAATACGTGACGGGCCCATGACACTACCGGCTTGACACCATGGAAGTAATTAAAGAACATTAGGAGAAATATTGTGGAAAAGACAATAAGAATTGACTAAGACATCATACACTTGAAAATTTTATGTATACTACATTAAATTGCAGATTATTTCTCACATAGGCAGGCCTTAACATCATTAGCAACTATCATAAAAGTTTCTTAGCAACCGTAACTTCTACAACAATAATAACAATCCGGTCCCGATACGCATCAGTGAACAACAACACTTATGTCATACGATTTATTGCTCAATATAACTTTCTTAAATGATTAAGGATCCTTCTTATCTTCAGGTTTGGGGGGTCGCAGCCACAGGTCAGTTTTGGGAAGAATTCTGGGAAAGTTAAGGGCATGAAGGGCTAGAGCTGCTACTGTTGGGGATGTTATAGGGGATGGGAGGATAGCTGAGGATAGTCCCGCGAAGCTGGCTAAACCTCTGGGACGAAGTTGTACAAAGGCCCCGTTGCCGCAACGCGCATGCGAGGGAGGCGGGTGGTTATGTTCATCGGTAGACGCGACGAGCTTTCCCGATATTAGCCGAACCCGCGCCCTGCACCCCATATGCTTCGAAGAACAGTAGAAGAACCGTCCCCCAACTTGTGAGTACGTGTAGCCGCGAAGCACGAGGATATACTTCCCCTTCTCCGTAGGTATGAACTGGACGTCTGTAACAAGACCATATTTAGAAACTAATTCGTAATAAACCAATCCTGCCAGAATTCATTTGCATTGTATCAGCCTGGAAGGCAGTTTAGCACATTGCAAATTGAATCCGATAAAGCTCTTATAACAGACCATGCAATATAATTATTAGGGAATATGATGACTGCGACTTAATTTCTATAGTAGGTATAATATGAAAGGAGATATCTAATGAGTTTGATTATTAAATAAAACTGTAATTACTCAAGTTTTCGTGAATCTGAAATTATGATTTTGAAAGATATGAACGATAAACTGCGCAGTTTTGCTATGGCTTGATTTCCGAACAATAGCAATAAATAATTATATTTTTTTTTATGTCTAATACACGAATGGTGCTATCATAATCTCCACTAACTTCACTCGTAGTAGGCATTCTGTATATTTTGCTTCTGGCAATCTACTTGCATTGTTGACGACTTATCAATATCATAGTCTACTTAATATTAATACATATACCTAACTGTGAAGATGTGAGCTAAAGTTCCTTTAGTGAGTCAGTAAACGTGGTGAAAATCAAACTCCTAAACTGCCTGCGGTAGACACCAAAATGTGACACAACCTTTTACTTTTCTAAGATATGTACCTAGGTATTAAGAAATTCACGACGCGTGAACTCATGAACGTCGGTTATTCTTATTTCGATAGGCGTACCACCAATTAGTTATTATGATTTATTCAGTTTCTTATTCAACCCTCATAATAATATAATCCTACTTTCTACAATGCGAATGATCTCTTTCCCATGCTTTATTACCTAAACTTTTTACGATATTTTTATTAAATATTCCTTCAACTATTACAATTGACAGACACTTTAATAAAAAATTATTTAATAAAAAAATCGTAAAAGGTTTAGGTAATAAAACATGGGAAAGAGATCATTGGCATTGTAGAAAGTAGGATTCGAACTAATAAATAAAAGATTTCAAATATCAACAGACGCGAGCAGGATTTGAATCTGCGACCTATGCCGTACCGTGGCACTGCTCTGCCAACTGAGCTAACCCGTCCTGAAATTCGAAATATCTTTGAATACGCCTCTTATGAGCTTTGTTGACATCTATCGGAAACTAATACAGACTCGATGCCTATAACTTTGCAATTACAGGACATTGATGAAATATCACCATCTTTATTATAAATGTATATTTTTGTGAATTTGAAACATGTGTAAGCCATGTAATGCTTCTCTTATGTTATTAAATATATAAGAGGTTTCAAAAATCAACTAACGCAGGATTTGAACCCGCGACCTATGCCGTACCGTGGCGCTACTCTGCCAACTGAGCTACCGCGTCCTGTCCGCTTCAATCGAAATTAGAAACCTCTTTGAATACGCCTCTTATAAGATCTCTAATATAATAATCTACGAATCTAATTCTTAGATAATCTTTTACAATTTTCTTTGAGTCGACATTTTTTTTAAACCTTTTACCAACCCTGCTAATATAGGGGCAAAAAACTTCAGCTGTTCCGATCTGATAATCGAACTCAAGTTTAAGACAGCACCATGCACTTGGAACCAGTAAAATAGTAAATCAGTAATGTTTAACTAAGGGCCGTAAGATCAATCGTAGCTTAAACACGGAAGAGAGTTTAATCTAGTCTTCGATTGTTTCTTTGGGTTTTTGTATTAGAAAACAATCGAACATAGGAGATTAAACTGTCGTCCGTGGTTAAGCTACGATTGATCTTACGGCCCTAAGTATTTTATTTATTGTTCAACTCAAACAACTCGTAGGTACCGAAGAGAAATATAGGAAGTCTTGAAAAAAAAACAACTGCAGTTATGGCAAGCGTTTATTAAAAATCACACAAAATAAGGTAAAATTCAATCATTGAATGAATTGGTAGGAACAATAATGTGTACTATCACGATACTTACAACTACATTTATCTAAGCGTACAAATATTTGTTATACATTGGTATAACTAATGGAAGCACGTTTCCCTATCTATAGGTTGAATAAATACTGCTTATATGGAGCAACTATCTACATATTTGTCATACATCATATACATTATTTTACAATAAAATATCATGTGTATAAATGACGTTACTAATTGCTATCTCTAATACAGTAAATAGATACACAGTATACATACAGTACATACCTACATTTTAGGACTAATCTTTTTACATTGTAGTTGTACAATTTCCAAATACATATGTATAATATAATGCATAAATTAACTTCTTTTAATTTGTTTGGGGCAATTATTCATTATTCTATTTTAATAAAAAAGTGTATAATTTGTATACTATCACGACTATCACTGACAAGAATCTTTATAAGAAATACGTATTTGCATTTGTTATGTGTCAACTACACCTTTAACTTTAGGTATTAAATGTTCATTTGATTTATAACCCTAACAGTAAATAATATTTTTTTATTATTTAATATGTACACTAATTAAATGTCATATTTCTGCGTTGGTGTCTTTACATTGGACGTTTGTCTAGGTAGGCGTCTACGCCGCGTAGCCGCAACGTAGAGGCTTTGTAGATGCCGCGTAGATGCTGCGTAGGCACCGCGTAGACCCCGCGCGAATGTATTACTTTTGATACAATCATTAACAGAATGAATTCCGACGGTAAAAATAACACCTTATCATACCTAGTTAAAAATATAATTATATTGTCTTTTTAATTTGATTAATTATTATATTACTTATTTATAAAACAATTAAACATGGCTTTATAAGCTTAAAAACGTAAATGTGATGTCACTATGTGTAAAAAATTGCGATTAGTTAAAACTATACTTATAATAAAATTATAACTTGTATGGTATTGGGCCCATACCAGTATGACCGCGACAAAAAAAGGTTTTAAAAAATACCCAAAGTAACCCTAATAATGGCTTGAATGCGAGCATACAACAATTCCATCAACCCGTTTACTTAGGCTGATTTACTAAACGACTAGACTACTAGAGCTCGAATTTCATTAAACTGATAAAATTCTTCTATAACCATTTATACATTAACTTCAAGTACACATTTCAAGTATACAGGGTGGCAGGTTAAACAGTGGAAATATTTAAAGGGGTCATTGTACTCATCATTATGAACAACTTTTACTATGGGACCAACCCGGAAATCACGAAAAAAGCATCATCAGCATCAGCTGTTCCATACATTTTGTTGAGTTTTGTGAACATAAATGTATGGAACAGCTGATTTTTTTTTCGCGATTTCAGGGTTGGTCCCATAGTAAAAGTTGTTCATAATGATGGGTACAATGACACCTTAAAATATTTCCACTGTCTAACCTGCCACCCTGTATACTGTATATACTGAAATGTGTACTTGAAGTTAATGTATAAATAATAAAATAATTAAGAATGTTTGATTTAGCTATTGCTCTGAGCAATAGCTAAATCAAACATTCTTAATTAATATCCATAATTTTGATTAATTAATATTTGTACTAAGTACAATTTTATTGTCAAGCAATTTTCTTTGGTGTACTAAATTAAAAATAATAGTTATTGTCATTTAGCTACACCACAATATCATTTGCAATCGATGCGCTTCAAAAGACTTCATCATTTTATACATAGGTATATAGTCCGGCCGCTGAGAGAATGCGTTTCTGACACATGCTTAATTTACCACTAAACTATGTATTATAATTTACTGTAGATTGATGTTAAAAAAGGTAATTAAACAATGAAAATATTTTCAATCGTAAAATATTTTCCACTTCAAAGTTTCGTCGCCCATACAATCACGACCTGTCCGGAACGCATTCTCTTAGCGGCCGAACTGTAGTCAAAGACATTCTTCAAAGTCATCAACGCCGCGTAACGCGGTTTTTTTGCAAGTATCTTGGACAAAAGCTGCAATTTCAAGTTTCTTGCACTCGGATAAAATCCCTAACCCCCTTACCTATAAACGATGATTAAATTAAATAGCTCTTAAGTCAATTGCCATCTTTCATTGGCATGGAAATGACAAGTGGTTAAACTAAGAGGCATTTATAAGTATGACGGTTAATGTGAGTGAGAGCCGCGATCTATGGCATATGGCAATAACATATGGCATCTTACAAGAGAGTTAATATTTTAATTATGCAAGATACTTGCAACCTGCCGTAGCCTAAGTCCAAGAGTTTACTGCTAATCATTCGAACAGTGGTGTAATGCAATTTCGAGATCATAAAACGAGTACAATCTGCCGCGAAATGGTCCCCTTTCAATTTCCCCTGTAAGAAAAAAAAAATATAACAATACATATTGAAATAAATAAAAAAACCGAACTAGCACGTCTCGGACCACACACACTGCAGGGTTCCGTAGCAAGGAGTATTTCAGCTTTCCGACCGCAAATATCAGTTTGTATTTCATGACATTATTATCAAATACAATGTTATTTTTTCGGGCAGTTAACTCAAATCTGAAAACAGCGGATATTTCAGAAACCTATTCAATTCAAACTAATTTTCATCAAGTGTTTACTAGGTGCAATATGCTTGTTTTTTTTCAGGTGTTTTGATAGCGCGGTTGGAAAGTTAGAGGGGGAAACGTTGTTAACGTTGTTGACGTACACATTTTTTTTTTATAATCTTTCTATACTCCTTTATGGTGATTAACAGAAGTTACAGAAGACATCTACCTGCGAATAGTCTCCGAGTAAAAGCGCTGTGACATACCTACGGACGGACGCACGAACAGGACGAAATTATGAGGGTTCCGGTTTTGCCATTTAGCTACGAAACCCTACAAATACTTTCAGATAAAGAAAAAAAAACACTAAGAATGGTTTTAATAACAGTAACATAAGTACGTATTTAATACTGAAAAGAACAGGTTTTTCTTTTTGGAACTTATATGGCACGTTATGCGTTAATTACAATTATAATGACAAAAAAATGGTTAAAATGGACAGTGCTCAACATAATCATTATTTAGTGTGAAACAGTAAGAAACAATTTCTTTTTTCATTTAAACATAGATTGACTTTACATTTCTGACACTCCACGTAAGATCTTCCAGCACAGCCTGGCACCTTGCAGCGTTGCCTCCCGGTACTCCAAGTAGGCATATGGTCCAGTTTATCCAGGCGTACAACTTGAGAAGGTACAATCGCAATTGGACCTCTAGCTTTCTTTTCCTGGATTGCGTTCTCTAGAACATTAGAAGGCTGCCCACATTCCGCACTGGTGCAGGGCTTATTAGCCATGTTCAAAGCTTCAGCTACTGCAACCTTGAAGTCAGATAGAGGTAAACATGCTTCAGCATCATGAAATCGGCGTCGGTACAAAAGCCACGCATTGACCGTTACCATGTCGATCATATGGAAAAATATACGATGATAAAACTTTTTGGATCTGATTTGAATCCTGTAATAACCCAAGCATGCATCAAGGAGATCCAATCCACCCATGTGTCTATTATATGTTGTCACTGCTTGAGGACAAGAAACTGATTGGTAGGCTTTCTCTTTTTTATTATATCGTCTAACCTCTGTCATAGGTTCGCTACCTACGTAAGTAGATGACAAGTTGACAACTCTATTATCATACCACGTTGTTACGGAAATGTCAATATCATCTACAGTTGTCAGTTTTTCTACAGTTGTCCCTCTTCCTCTCTTCTTCAAATCCTTTTCTGAGGGGACTTTGTATCTCGGAATCCGATTTGCTTTTATTGCCCCAAGTGGAAGTATACCTTTTTTAGTTAGGTAAACTAAGAGCGGCAATGAGGTATACGAGTTATCGAAAAAAAGTCTGTAATTTTGGTTTGTTGGGATTGTTTTTGCAAGACGAAGGACCACGTTACTTAAAGTACCGACATCCGGCAATTCGTTATCCATACTAATGTGCACATGGGCACCTGTGTACATTTCAAAATCGTAGTTAAAACCGGAACTGCCCCTCAAAACAATGTTTTTGTAGCCCCATTTGTGAAGTTTTTGAGAGTTGCACTGCTTCATTGATGATCTACTTTTTGAGGGTATTATCTGTTCATCAACAGCCATGAACTGCTCTTTGGGAACCATCAATAGTCTTTCTCTAATTTGGTCGAGAAACGGTCGAAGTTTATGAAGTGGATCATAACCAGCCTGACCTTTGGGAACTTGGGTTGAATTTGTGTTGAAATGTATGAACCGTTTAATTTCTTCGAAACGGTTACATGACATCACTGAGCTTATTAGTGGGTGGCCCAAAGTTGGGCTCCAGTAGTGTCTAGTTGATGGTAACTGGATTACGGACATCATGAGACATATGCCCACGAATTGTTCTATTTCCCTTTCAGTTACTCTCATCGGTTTTTCTGGACGCTTTTCTATTGCATATCTTTGGGTTTCCTCCTTTATATGATAAAACATATCGTCTGTGAACAAGTACTTAAAAAATTGTACTGGTGTTTCCAAATCCATGATCTGAGTAGGTAAAAATATGTCGCCAGAAAACTCCATTTCCAAATCATCCTTTCTGAGAAAACCATCTCTCCACCTAGGTCTTTCGGATCTGGTTGTCCTTGAGCGTGTGCCGGGAACTTCCGAAAATGGAATATTGTCCTCGGGATCAAATTTTGATTCTTCATCTGTTTCAGGAATTATCACTGGCGATATATTTCTAGCAGCTTTCGCGAAGATATCATCATCATCATCTGAAAGTTGTTCGTCAGTGCTGTCGTTAGGAAAATCTTGTATTACGGTGTGAATACCACTGTAAAATCGACGCGGGTCCATGGTCTCTGAAATATGTCATAATATAATCACACTAACATTACGGTATAATAAAAAAAAATATATTAGACAAATGTGTCAAATATAATCCACGTTATAAGAATTTTTCTGCATATTGGTCCATATCTGATCCATTCTATAAGTAGCTGATTTTCTACTCACTTTATAAATACAAATGAACTTTACCTTTTGCAGGCTTGGTGCATGCATCACATTACATTCCTTGAAAACATAACATAGAGGTATCTATGAACTGCCTTATAAACTAAACATCAGTTAGATGTTCGGCAAACAAGTTCTTACTGGAAAAGTGCGATACTGAGATTTAAAAAATCAGTAAAAGTGATTGAAACAGCAAATTTTACTGCTATATTATCATCTAGCTGTTCCCCTAGGTTTCATTTCCGTTGCTCGGCTCCTAAGGGTCGTAGCGTGATGTTAAATAGCCTATACTATTCTTCATGAATTGGCTATCATATACAAAAAGAATTCTGCGAATCCGACTGGTAGTTCCAGAGATTAGCGCGTTCAAACAAACAAACAAACTTCAGTTTTATTATAGGAACGTTGTGGGAATCGTTTCGCGAGCTAGTTGCGAATGCATTTTGCAGGCGCAATATTGTAGCCATAGGCCGTAAGTTTAATGAAGACTCCCGCGCTCCTTGTAATCTCCGCAGACATCGTCGGTGCTTCCGTAGCGGCGCTGACAATAGGTAGACTATCACATCGATTTAGTGCAAAACTAGTCTAGTTGTATACAAATATCGAATGAGTCTACTATTTCCTAAGTACTAAAGGTTCGGACAACCGCACGTCGCTGGTAACAAAATAAATAGGTACGGTCAGCATCATAAGTCGCTGATCATTTAAAAATTTTAATAATTAAATTTCGTAAAACCTAATTATTGTTTTAAATATATCATAATACTAGTTTTCAAAGTATTGCCTGCTCTTTAATAAATTGTTACAAGCAAGTTATAATTGACAAGTTTTAATTCATAAAACACATGTTAAAAATTTTAAATTATCAGCGACTTATGATGCTGACCGTACAAGATACCTATATGTTGGCCTCTTAATCTATTAAAACTCCTTACTCCTACGCTAGGCCAGCTCAAGGTCAGTGTTACTAGAAACATGCGATCGACTTTACTAGTATGTATACAGATACACAATACAGCATAAATATGTTTATTAGCAATTGATTTATGTACCTATTTAGTCAAAATGACTATCCAAAAGTACCTAAATTACCAACTATCTAAATTAAATTATGGTTTTGTTTTCTTTTCTTCTCTTATTACACTGCGATCTTTCGCCACAGGGACATTAATTTATCAGTGGGTTGGTTGGGTTTGTTCTCAGATCATAGAAACAAGGGAGATGTGCCAAGGCGCTCCTAAAATTGACGCTTTGATACGGCCACATTGACCGTATATAAAATGTACACGCTGGCGACGAACCGAACACGATCGATGATATAAATACAGTGTTCGTGTGTGTGTGAGATCTTTATATTCACGAGGGGCGCTTGTAATTGTGTTGAAAAATGTACTAAAAGTGGCGACAGTTCTTCCCGTACTAATTTACTATGATTGGCATATCTCCTTGTTTCTATGATCTGAGGGTTTGTTATTGGCATCCTCGGTATGCGACCGTCTGTCGCATTCTACTTTACTACACTGAAATATCTTGGGGCATCTTCCGTTTCAATCTGCGAATTGTAGCGTTGTCTTCCATCAAGATACTGGCCAAGCTGTTCGGGTGGTCTTTCTGAGAGGAGGTCCGTGCCCAGCAGTGGGTCAGTTTATAAACAGGGCTGATATTTTTTTTTATATATGGTACCTAACTTCCTTCGATCTTCGACCTTCGCATCGGCCCAGCCCGAACTTCGCTTGGCGTATTTGTTAAAATATCAGTAACAAACATTCAATACTCTTCACAAACTTTCCCTAAATTATACACCTACCTGAATATAATATTGTAGACCTCTTTACTGAGTTAGCGTTGTATTCGGAATTCTTCTATACAAACGTAGTTTGGCGATAACTCCACTGCTTTACGTTTGTAAAAACTAAAACTGATGTCCATTTGTCTCATCAAAAACTGATGTCCATTTGTCTCGCAGCGGAAAAGTAAAAAAAAAATAATTAAGAAGCTTTGAAACTTCTGTTTTTTAACTTTAGGCGTAAATAAATAAGGAATATGAAATGCAAACTAGCTTCCATTACTAGCATAGTTTTTTTATTCATAAGTTTAAATAACTTCGTTTTTTATAGATCTATAAATTCTGAAGTTAGATATATCATTCATAAAATCATTAAATAAGGGTTATTTATGTACTAACTAGCTTCCACTCGCAGCTTCGCCCGCGTTTTTCGGGATAAAAGTCAGCTTATGAGTAATTCTGATGTATAAGCTATAGATATTACTGTAAAGTTTCATCAAAATCCGTTCAGTAGTTTTTGCGTGAAAGAGTAACAAACATCCATCCATCCATCCTCTCAAACTTCTGCGTTTATACTAATATTAGTAGGATGAAAAAAAAAATGGTTCTTCTTAAAGTAAAATAAAATAAATATAAAAAAAAATATCAGTTTATTTTTTATTAACAAGTCATTAACATTGTTTAATTTATCAATATAATTATGAGTACCTACTGGTATAAAGTATTTTTATTTTTATAACATGAGTTAGGTATACAATATGAAATTTTAGTGGTTGTTTTCCCGCAGCAGAACGATTTGCCCTCAGTAGTACTATCGAAACATAGAGTTAAATTTTAATAACTAGCAGAAATAAAAAATTTTTTTTTCTAAATCCCCGTTTTTAAAACGGTCTAAAAAGTATAAAACAATTTCTAATTAAATAAAAAACGTGGGGCGCATCTTACAATTATGCGTCCTACATTTTTTATTTCATTAAAAATTATTTTACACTTTTTAGACCGTTTTAAAAATATGGTTATTGAAAAAAAAATTTTTTTTTCTAATAATTATTAAAATTTAAGCCTATGTTTCGATAGTACTACTTAGGGCAAATCGTTGTGCCGCGGGAAAACAACCACTAAAATTTCACGTTGTATATAAAATATTAAGCTCTATTATTTAACAAAATAAATATCAGGCTATTCTGATTTTCGTAGACATAAATATTATGGTCAACTAGCAAATATCGTCAAGTAGCAATAAAAAATGCCACTTAATTTAATAGGCAATATTATAAGGACGTAATTTTCGCCAACATATTCCAATAGGGAGAAAATGTTATATTAATTACAATGAATTTAATTGCAAACAATTAAAATTGATAATAATGATAATTTAATTAAATCGTATTTGTCTAGGTACTTAATTAAGATTTGTTCATTAAGTATTTAAGTAATTTGATCGTTCCATATTCAGTCTTTTATGTCAACAACAGTTAAGTTTTTATTTGTCCACAAACTGTCTAGGTCTAATTGAACCGATAAGCCAAAGTTAATTGACCTGCGACCATCATACATTTTATTTCTAGACAATTTATATTGATCTTTTTTATTTAACAAAAATATTTTTAGTCCTAATTTTATATACTACTTGATTGCTTACTTATCATAAACTTACATTTGCAACCGGCAACTATAGTCCACCAAATCGAAGTATTCCTTTTGACAGCTGATCAAATTGTTTAATTATTGCGTAATTTTTCATGATTCGAATTCAAGTTAATGTTTCTAATGAAACACATTGCAATAATTTACAAATTAAGTACACAAATTATGACATTACGCCATTGGTTATTTAACATTTTGTATATTCGCTTCAACTTAATTATTGCGGCAGGAACAATTTTAAACGTCAAAAGGTATTAATTAGATTTGGTGGACAGTAAGTATTTTACATTATCATAAATTTAGCTGATTTGTAACCCGTAGCCTGCGGGCAACATGCATTATAATTAACTTGCGTGCAAGTTACCACGCCACTGCAGTGAATTGGAAGTTTGACGCTTTTAATGCAGCGCTTCTATTCGCGCTACGGTAACGTTACCTTGCATGCAAGATTCTATTGTATGACATTGAATTCGGCCTACGCGAAATTATTACGTTCAACCTGCCTGGAAACTGCTTGCAGAATATACCATATTTTATTAGAAAAGGCACTTTCAATAATTAATATTAATATGTACCTACAGCAGTTAAGGTCAAGTTAGTACTTTGAATGAGTAGATACTTGGTAGGGTTGTCAAGCATCCAATAACCAATGGAACGGTTCATTAGCCATTTAATCAACAAGCGAAAATACCTCATTATATAGAGTACAAGCGTTACCACCTTTACCGGTATGATTGGTTGAGCAGATTATATAATATCATGTATTAATATATGTTTAATCAATTAATCAGTCTGAAGTTGGACAGTCTAGGCCTCCTCAAGTTACACCACTACACCCGGTTCTCCCGGTTATAAATTATTTTTAAAGATAAATTGAAAATCTCATTATACCTAGTAGAGTCATCACCAAGGGTGTCTGTAAAGCAGTGTCTTACGTCGCACGAGCCATATTGAATCCTGAGCGTAAAGAAGGATTCTAGGATTAACTCCCGAGCGCAGCGAAGAAGCTAAGACTAGAATCCTGAGTGCTGCAAGGGATTCAAGCTCACCCAAGACTAAGACACCTTATCCCCGAGGAGAATACTCTAACCTTCTGCGAGACCATGAAAAGCAATAGCGATTTTGCAGTATTCGAGCCTTTTTTCTATTTATTTTTTTGTCCTACTCGTGATGGCTAGTTCAATTTATCGAACAAGTTCCTTTTGGTACAGGTCTCTAAGTATCGTAAAAAAAAATCATACGAATTTTCAGTTGAGGTTCCAAATTCAAATCATATTATTTGACCAGCGAATAATAATTAAATTCAATACAATATTATAGCCCGGGCTAGATCCTAGGGCTAATGAACTACTTTGGGTTAGGTTTGCATGACCTACATAATTGGACATTTTCAAGCAGGTGGCGTGAAAAATATTAAAACCGGTAACCCTAACTAAGAAGTTAGAATCTTATTAATATTATAAACTAAATTATATAACACATAATAAACATTTAGATATTCAAAGTACTTGTTAACGCAAACTAGAACTATTAAACTGGTAATATAAAATAAAATTAATAAAATAACCATGAATAGGGATAAGTCAGTTAAGTCTAAACAACATGTTTAATTGAGCCGTTTGAAGGACGTGTGAATTCACAAACACGTGACTAAACCGGTTCTGATAAGAGACTAGATTAGTGGGTCAGTGGATTCACAAAGTATACTTAAATTATGATAATTAATTTTGTTGAACATTTAATTACATAGGGACGGATCAAGGGACATATTACTCGTATTATAACATGTGTATCTATATGTTCTAAATAGACTATTTTATTAAAGTTTGATACGGACGGCAGCGTCGGCAGTAGATAACGGTATTTTTAGACGTGCCTGGAATTTTTGAATCAGATTGATAGCGCTACTACGGTACTAAGTACAAATATTGCCCAATCAGGAAATCGAACCGGATTCTAGATGAGTTCTTATCTAACACAGAGATGGTTAACTATGTTTAATTAAGTAATGTTTCATTAACTCTACAATAAATTCTGTTTTTACATATTTTATTTGACTATAGCATAATCATAATCGGCCTATAATGTTCCCACTGCTGGGACACAGGCCTCCTCTCCGTGAGAGGGAGTGGGCCGTAGTCCACCACGCGGGCCCAGTGCGGGTTGGTGGACGTCACATGTTTTTCGAATTTTTGGTTCTAGAACATACCTACCGGTTTCCTCACGATGTTTTCCTTCACCGTTAAAGCAAGTGATAATTAATTTCTAATACGCACATGACTTCGAAAAGTCTGCGGTGCGTGCCTCGGGATCGAACTCGAACCATTCGCCGTGGGAGGCACATGGTTAAACCACTGCTTAATATATTCGACTATAAAACTAAATTATTGCGTTTAATTAAAATACGTACATACTTTCGTTCATTAAGCACCAGAAGAAATTACTAGATAAACCTAAAAAATACAATACTAACTCTGAGATAAAATAAAAATCTACTATATTTACTAGTATCTTTTAAAACTAATCAATCAGACAGTGCTTATACTGTTTAAATACCAACATACATACTTAATATCTATAATTAATACTAACGATCATCTACGTAATGTAATAATAAAACCTTAAAGGACATGAAACCATTCATGGTTTTTTCTTAATTTATTCATGGTCACTAGCACCTATAAATTTTTATAATATTTTTTTCCTTATAATATTTCAATATAACGAGTTCTAGTAATTCTTATAGAAATACAGTAAGTAGGTATATAAGCTAACTTATGTCATAACAAGTTAGCGTATTGTAAACATATGTCCATAATGATACTGTACACTACGTAGGATTGGCAGATGGCCGGTAAATCCGGGAAAGTCCCGGAATTTTGCGTCTGCACAGTAATTACACTTTACTGCCCGGAAATTCCCTAAAACTGGTATATTTTATAAACAGTAAGCTTAAAAGAGTGTATACCTAGAATACAATTATTTGACATTAACTTGCATTTTTCTATTCCTTTTAAAATATTTATCTGTCAACCGTTCCACAGTTGGAGTTGAAGTTGAAACTGAGACTCCAATCACAATTCCGTTCGTAATCCCAGAAAAGTCTAGAAAATGATAATCCTGTATCTGGCAACCCTACTGCAGACTCATCATTGCAGAGCTTTCTAGTAGGTTCCTAGTTTATAAGGAAAAAATAAAAAAAATATACTTAATCGACAGTCAGACCCTTACATTATCTGGTAGAAAAACTAAAGAGTACACGCGATCTTAGTTGACCGGACTGAAATTCAAATGGCGTTACAGTGGATAGGTATGTGTTTCTCCCAATTACAACTGTGTTCTAAATAATTGCAGGTACAACTGTGCAGTTAAAGAACGGGATTATAAATGGCGTCGCTTCTATTCAACTTTAGCTTGCACAGTGTTGCTGTCTATACTCACACCCGCCGGGGTGCGAGCGAGAGGTGAATAGAGGCGACGCCATTTTCAATCCTATTCTTTAACCGCACAGATAGGGAGCGAACGTCCCTGTAAGCCTTGTTTCAGGCTGGTCAAATCAGGTCGCGAGTATCAGGCCTCTGCTAACTATGGTTATGGTACCCATAGTTTTTGATGACCACCCCGTCGAACGTCGTCAGTGTTGCTATGCACTGCATCCGTCGCTTCCTCCCACACACCCATCGCGTTCGCAGCCCTCGTGACCTCTCCCGGATGAAGTTCTTACCCTCGTAAATGATCATGGGGTTACCTCGACGGGACATGACGAAGAGAGTACCTGCAATGGTGAGTCGAATGGAGAGTTGATGTGTGTTGTAAACATATTATTTTGAGGGTCGATTTCAACATCATCAGAAAACTTTATCCAAGGATTAATTTTAAATTTTTGACAGATTTTCTATACAAAATCTGTCAAAACTCAAATTTATTCCTTGGATAAATGTTATTTGACGATGTTGAAATTGGCCCTAAATAGTCTGGAATAGGTGCCTCGTGTCTGGTAGTACATCACTTTGATTGCGGAACACATCATTCATTTCAGCAGTTGAACAATATCCATTGAGCCTTAAGTTTCTACAGCTGTGTTCACGATACTTAACTAACTTGCAATGGATGTTGTTAAAATATCAAAATGAACGCCACTGTGATTACCAGTGTGGCACACAATTAGGGTGCTGATACCGTCCACAGAAATTACTTTAACGAGTTTACGCTCTGGGGCCCTATCCAAGTAACTTTTGTGTTAGCGTTTACGCCTAACGATAAGTACAAAATATATGGCAATGACTGACATTACCTGCAGAAAAGTCACGTGAACTCACTAATGTCACTGCCATACATTTTGTACTTATCGTTTGGCGTGAACGCTAACAGAAAAGCTACTTGGCTAGGGCCCCTGATACAGCATACATCAGCGTCATCTACATGAAGTAAACCTTTGTACTGAGCTACGTCAACATTAATATATCCAAATGGCCTGACTTAACGTCCCACCATCCCATACCGATAAAGGGCACAAGCGTAACGTACCTAAACATAATTTAGATGTAGGTGTATTCACAATTCCCCCACAAATAGAATCTCACATTTAACAAGAATAAATTCATATGAAGTAGTAGGTAATGTGAGCTGAATGTGTAGGAGCTAATTAGGAATACAATACATCGTTTACATAATAAAGGTCAATAATTAGGTACCTAACTCCATTATTGGGAAAGTTTAAGGTCCAGCATTGTACTACGAGTCTACGAATAGATACCAGGTAGGTACATGACCATTACTGACCATTGATTTTATTGAATTAGTGGCTACCAGTTACAATAATAGTCCAGCTACCATCCCATCACAATACCCCAAATAGTTTCTCTCCCCATGTATTGCAATAGTCCTGCACAAGCTGGGGTTTGGCCTTGGGTACATTTCTATAGTGCATACAGGTATCACTGTATGCACTATAGAAATGTCACCGGCTATGGCACCATTATATTTAATGTTGTCATAAAGGGCCTCTATGTGTAGGCTTCGGCCTCACGCACGCCTTCCAAAGATCCAGGACTCTGTAGTCCCGTGCAACAAAAGATAAAAGGTCCAACTATAATGAATCAATAGGTACCACATTACATTATGTTGTTACTTATTTTAACTCGATACTTCATTCGCATCTTTGTGTTTAGCTCATACTGTATACTGCAAGAAACCAAGCCATTTCGGAACGAGTAATGCCATCTACCGACGATTGTACCTACTACAATCGGGTTGTAGAGTTTCCAGACTTTCAGCCTTCGTTACTAATTATATCGTTTTATTGTAGGTACTCTGCATTACTGATTAACATCCATACATATATCCATACCATCAAGAATAAAACAGTAAAATAAACATCCTTGCATACATTTTTTTTTGTAGTAAAGCAGCGCTAAAATCTCTCCACGTATCTTCAAAGCGTCTTGACGCACTAAGGGTTTAAGAACACCTAACGCCATCTACACTGGAACCTTGAGAAATATTGAGCGACTCGGATGAGACCACTCCATGCAAGTTACAAGCCATTTACACCGTGGCGTCCGAGGGCGCTAGTGTCACAAATTCCTTAATATTCCAACTATGTCCTATATCGGTATCTGTATTTAATATCAAGATTTCCTATTCATATTGAATGTAACATGCCTGCATGACAGTGTATTTGTAATTACTTGGATTACGTGACCGACATGCGGATTGTGTAGTAAACGAGAATCAAGTTGAAAAAATGCAGTTTACCGTTAGAGAGATTACCATCATACCTTAATGCTTCACTTAACGACCGTCACAGATGCAGCTCTTTAGTTTCTTTAATGGAATTTGGTGAACCGCGTCTTTTGCTGACCTGTTTCTTAGCTCTAAAGTTGAGGAAAATGATTTTTTCTTTAATAGAGTCAATGTCATGGGTTTCCAAGTTAAGCAACGTTTATTTTACTGTAGCGTAGTCAATATCAAAGTTCTTAACATTCAGAACACTCGCTATGATTGGTGTTCGAAAAATTCATTTCATTTTGGTCTTGTAAAGGTCCTGGAATGGGAAAGACGCGTGTGTTAGACGATTAAATAACGTCAAACGATGCTTCAATCTTAATTTTAGGAAGTTGTACTGCAGTTTCTCTCTATACATAAACTTAACTTCATCTCTTTACAGTTTAAGCCAATACATTCTGTTAAAACCACTAGGTAGGTACCTCTTTATAGATTTCTATGGTAGGTACCTACTAGCTTTCAACATGATAACAAAAACCCACTTCAACAGCCGAATACCTAACTCAGCTATGCAATTATGGAAGACAATGTAGGCAAGCACTATTAGACGATACCCAGGCAGAACAATAAGTAACGGGGCGGCTACCTGGCTTTAATGGCACACGACCATTCTCACGGAACGATACACACGTCTTCACTGTTTCCATGATACATAATTTATTGTTTTCTTCTGTCTGTACACTCAGAATAATAGGAGGCATGATTCTGCGAACCAGGAAAGTGGACATTTCTGTTTAGAGAATACAGATCATTAGCTTTATAGAAGTCGTTACTGGAATATTGATTTGTGGCTAAACGAAAAACAGGAAATTGTTATGGGGTCCACTGCTTTCGTAACTAATTATTTGAGTTGTACAGAATAAGTTATGGTTTCTATACACTTAGCTCTGTATCAGCCACACTCCCGAATCCCATAGTCCTACAAAAATAATATCAGAGTAGATAGAACCAACCATCAATTAACGTTGGGCCAACATCAGTCATTGTGCACAGGATCCATTAAATAAAGACGAAAAAATCGAATTGATGGGATATAATAGAAAAGGAATGGTCGGATATTGATTTATCAGAAGCCTACCTCCTTAATAGTGCTTCCCAATAAAGAATAATACTTATTAGTGTCTTTTTTTACGTCAATAACACGGTCGTTGGCACTAGGTATATAACGCTACTTCACTGACGTCACTTAGCAATTAGCCTTTCTGCATATTAACTAGCTGAATCACAGCAACCTACAATTAAGGATAGGATGTCAAAAAACACGTGGCGCAAAAAATAAACTATATAATATAGTCAACTCACATCCGCCTTAAGTACAAAGTACCTATTGATTAGTAAAACAGAATAATTTAAGGGGCCACAACATCTTCAAAAACAAACTCTAGGTAGAGTTGAGTCTTTCAAAAATCATTTCTCATTTCCATCACTGCCATAGTTATGTAAGCAGGGTTTTGTAAACAATACTGTCATTGTGAAACTTTTATTCAAAGGGTTAGAAAGGAAATATTAAAAAAAACTTGCTTGTGAAACAAACCAACTGTAGTGGTTATGTAATCAGTAAAATTCTTTGCGAAATAAATCAGTTATGTCAACTCTTTTTTCGATAGCCTTTTTCTTCAGCATACATTCATCATCAATTCTAAATCCTGGCACTTTTAAAGCTCGCTACTATTTGTATTTATGATGTATGGCATTATTAAATGCAGACGGTTGGCATGGTGCCCCCACGCTCCCTAAGTGAACAAAAATATTAGGGTGGAGGCATGCCTAGCAACCAACGCCACCCGAATAACTGTAGGTGTATCTATATCCGTACAACATCAATAGGAGCATCTTGCTTCCCCCTAGACCTAGAAGAAATAACGATACCATCAGACACATTTCACACAGAGATGTTGCTCTTACGAGCCATTTTACATTTTGTCACCTCTCTCGCTCGCACAAAACCATAATTTAAAGAATGTTAAACGAAAAAATGCATTTTTGAAAAATGATGCTTGCGATTCAATCCGTTTAAACTTATTAAAAACTCATGAAGTCATGAGCAAATTCTTAGTTATTGAGCTAAATTGATTAGATAACACAGTAGAAATGTGTTTTTATTATTTACCAGTTAAAATAATATTATTACATAGAACATTAATAGATTATATTTTTCAAAAATGCATCTTCTCATTTAACATTCTTAAAAATATGGTTCTGTGCGAGCGAGACAGGTGACAAAATGTAAAATGGCTCTTAAATATTTTATGATCAACTTTCAAGACATTTATTAGTACAGTAATAAGCAATAACTTATTCACATATCTTGAGTACCTACCAATTTAACATCGGCTGCGACCGCCCACGTTTTCGGCGTCCTTTTACGTTAAAGATAAACCTTGAAAAACATTCGCCTTTCGTCTGTTCTAAAAAACAACGATGTTTACTGCACTATCATGAATCCACAGTAAACAACTTCGTAAGTACTTACCCCCTTACTTATAAACAATGATTAAATTAAACAGCTCTTACGTCAATTGTCATCTCTACTCATTGTACTCATTGTCATACAAATGACAAGGATAGTTGTATATTTAATAAGTGGTTAAATTAAGAGGCGTTTCGAAGTAAGGGGGTTAATGTACAGACTACAGACGGCTGCATAAATTGGTAATCCCATTTGCTAAGGTTTTTGTATGCGTGAGTAGGTACCCAATTGATGAAGGCATCGTGCAACAGATCATTTTATTACAATCACTACAATACAATACTAGTTCGTTAGAATTAAAAAAAAATAACAATCAAAATATTACAATACGTTTTTTTATCGAAAAACATTAGGGTCATTGCTACACTTACTCATAAACAGGCGTGCGTTCGCGGAAAACCCGAGATTCGGCCGTACGATGACTCTAGATTTAAACTAACCTTAGTAAACAACTTCTAGTACATTAAACTCGAATCAGCGAGCTAAAAATATGTTCTTGAAGCCGGATAGGCGGTAACGCTCCATACATAGAGACGAAAATCGAACATTTCTTAGGTAGGAAGGCATCAGTGTTGCCGTTGAGAAAAAATGTAATCAACAAGTTAACATTTCAATAGAACTAAACAAGTAGGCTGTCCAGTTTGTTCACCGTAACGGTACGGAGAATGCCTGTAGGTACTTCTTCAGGTGTTTACTAGTTGGACGGGCAATAGGGTCATGACGAAATTATTTTGAGGCACTCAGTACTACTCCGAAAGGCTACGCTAAGCTTCACAACTGTACTTATAATTGAATACTGTCTGCCCTTAGCACAATAATGTAGATACTTCAACTACGGAGCGCTTTCTAAGAATTCTTTCTCAGTGAGCAGCGATTATCTTGATGTTTGAATACGATCTGAGAATGTAAGTAAAACAGAATGCATCAGCTGCTTACTACATGTATGTAAGAATTGTGTGGGAGAGATATTATACCATACTTGTGTAAGTGGATTAAATCCAGCCTATCTATTCTGTACCGACACGCGGGCGCCGCGTGATATCACCGCGAGAACTGCCAATTTGTTTGCGAACGTTCGAGGGAGAATGTCACGGTGAGATTCTAGATATGGCGTGGCGTGTCAGTACAAAATATGTACAGGCAGTAGGTTCCCTAGGGCCAACTCACACAACAATGCGAGTTTAGAAAGACTGCTTGGCAAAAATAAATCGTTTGCATTATTATGCTAAGCACTCGTCATGGCCTCTTCTCACTTCAGCTGAGTAATCAGTCATTTGCACTGATCAAACTGAAGCAGGTCGTTTATGACTGTTTGCGCCGCCCGCCGGAGCCCAGTTCGAGGAGGAAAATGCGACACATACAATATCTCGTTCAATAACAAACCGTTAGCTGAACAAATGTTTAACTTCAGTTATCTAAGCACACCATTTTCTTATTATGTCGTGTCCATTTCTTTGTGTTGACTGATCTTTGCGCTTTTTCTTTTATTTAAAATCTCTCATGGAGTCATGGCCAAAGAATTATGCTGTTTACAATATGCTAATCATATTTTTAAATTTGTATGTACCCCTATCTCTACACAGCACACTAACTTAAAATTCTTTTACCTACATTCTATCCGTTGAATTTTAATAATACGAAAGGGACATGTAATACAAGGGACAGGTCTAAGGACTAACATAAAAAAAGCTTTAGAATCCTTTAGGCACGTGTAACTAACGAAAAGATATCTTTACATCCAAATAAAAGTGTTGGAAGCCGGTCCGTTGATGGTTTACCTGCACCTGGCGCTAGAACATTGAAAGAAATCAAAGTATTCCATAAAAACATGTTTTAAATAGAAAAAGCATCAAGAGGCAGGACGTCTAGACGTTCTTTTTTTAGTTCCCAGAACGGAGCAGGTAGAGATCTGTACAAAGACGTACGGATCGTTGCGTTGAGATATCTACTATTATAACTGACTAGAAACGCTGCTCGGATTCAAAACTTTTATTGATATTTAGGAATTTTACATAACACATTTTGGATCAATATGGTACAGTTGACTAGTTCCCTGGGGCTGTTTACGCTTTGATTAGTGCGAGTTTTTAGCAAGTAAGTACTACACGTAAATTATATGTGATTTTTTTTTTTTTTTGTATCAGCTGTATAATTCTATGTGTGTAATAGTTTAGTAACAAAGTCACAGAAAGTAGTTTTAGTAACTTTGTGTTGTAGCTGTGTCGACTTGTTACAGAAAAAAAATGTGTAGGTACACACGTTTTACACCTTTTGCGTATTGTATGTAACTAGTGTACAATATTGGTAACAATGTGTAGAACTTGGATAAATGGAAATCACCAGATCCAGTCCCAGATCCAGTCATTCTCAAACTTCGTGAGACTTCAACACTTTACAGGAGAGTTAACGAATTAACGAACCAAAATAACACAAGTACAAGTTAATCCTATCCTACTTACTAATATTTATAAATGCGAAAGGTTGTCAGGATGAATGTTTGTCGTCACGCAAAAACTACTGAACGGAATTTGATAAAATTTTACAGTATTATAGCTGATACATCAGAATAACACATAGGCTACTTTTCATCCCACTGCTGGGCATGGGTCCATCGCGATATATTTAAATCCTACGCGGACGAAGTCGCGGGCACAGCTAGTAATTAATAATATTGTTGGATGGTGTGTTGTTCCTATTGTGACAGATACTTACTCATCATTTTATTGAACTTTCTAGCGTATTCACTACCAAATCCAGAAAATAGTGCTGAAGCATCTAGTACTGAAGAGTTTACTGCCGAAGTATAAAATTTCGAACACCAGAACCCTGTTGCGACTTCTTATAATATAAGTAATACCAATGAGGTACCACAAACTTCCAAATAAGCAGCGGAAGCCGAAGAATGTGACTCAGATGCACTTGAGTATGGATCATCTGATTCTGACAATGAAACACACGCCATAATCTTGAGATACGGTACCAAATTCAACAATGGGCAAAAGTACCAAATTCCTCATAATGCTTTGAACGAATTAGTTGGTATCCTAAGAGATCATCCAAACACAGATATCAATATTTTTTTACCAAAAGATAGTAGAACTCTTTTAAAAACGCTCAGATCTAACAATTTTGTTACTTGTGGTGTACAATAAAGAGTATATAATTTTTTTTTTTTTTGCCATTGGGGAATGGAAAATAGGTACTATGCATTAGAAAATTGTTTAAAATATGCTTTACCCCTATTTCAAAATTACCAAGTTGTATATTTTTGACATTTAATATAGATGGTTTGCCTATAGCCAAAAGTACGAAAAAAATGTTTTGGCCAATTTTGTGCAAAATAGATTGCATGGATATGCCTCCATTAGTTGTATCAATATACTTTGGAAGTACTTAACCGCCTCTAGAAATGTTTTTGCGTCCATCTGTAAACGAGATATTAAAATTACTGAAAGATGGATTACTAATTCAAAAGAAACTTATTCTTTTAAAAATTCGTTGCTTCATATGTGATACACCTGCAAAATGCTTTATAAAAGGTGAGTTCAAAAATACATTAACGGTTTCGAGCCGTGAACCCTAAAACGATTACCTCATTTCAGTGTAAATAATGATATTGTTGAAATGATGTACGCTATTTCTGCGAATGAAAAAAATAAAATCGTTGGAAGGAATATAAAAAACAAAGGTTTTTTTGAGCGACCGTTCAATTCTTCGCATATCAATATAAAATATAAGCAACATCACTTGATTATGAAGCAGAAGAATCAAGAGAATTCAATTTGCAAGATGTGAAATCTAAGCAAGAAGTGAAATGTATGCTTTGCAACTCCCAAATGGTATTTGTTCCTGTATTGACAACGTTAGGGGTACCTAATAATAAAATGAAAACATAAAAATAAACGATTTTTATTTCTAAATCACAAAATCATCACTGACAATAATGCACAATAACTTTACTAACATTAGCTACTTGCCACTAATAATCTACAGATCATTTTAAAGACCTACATCAATCTAAAAGAGCTACTTAATAATAATAAACCCGCAGGTCACCTTGAGGCGAGGTGACGGGGAGTAGCGACCCCGCGGTACCTGAGAGCTCCAGGGAGAAGCCACCGTTCCTCACCTCCGGCTTGCCTTTATTGGCTGGTCGAAGGGAACACTGACGAGGAACAGGTCTCCCGCCTCTGGCTTGCCTTTATTGGCCATCCAGAGTGGAGTCGCTAGAGCAGAACCCCTCTGCTCGAAGGGTGGATGCTGAGCGTAAGTGGTGAGTGGGCCAGTGATGCCGGACCCTCAGGCAGCAAGTGATCTGAGTTTAAAGTCCAGCGAAGCCTCTCCACCCTTCAGCCGCTCACGTTCCTGTTGCCCCCTTGTTGCGACCTGAGCAACTATTTTTCGGGGGCCCAGTTAGTGAGTTAGCGTCTCCGTCTGCCATTGTTTCGGCAGGCGCCATAGGTTCCCATAGTTCCCATAACTTAGCCCATTATCATCCCATCACAATAGCCCAAGTAGTTCCTTTTTTCTACATGTGTTACAATAGTCCTGCATAAGCTGGTGACTGTCCTTGGGTGTATTTCTATAGTACATACAGGTATAGTCACCAGCTATGTCACCATTAATTTTATTAAAAAGCTGTTATAATCATAAAGGGCCTCTACGTGTTGGCTTCGGCCCCACGTACGCCTTCGAAAGGTCCGGGACTTTGTAAAGCCCCGTGCATCAAAAATAAACTAAAAAAAAAAAACTTTATTTCCGACCATAGATCCATACAGTGTTAGTATCATTTTCACCTATTGTTAGTAAATAATATAATTTAACCACTACAATATTAATTGGGGATATGTACCTACCTACTTACATCCGTGAGCACTTGTGTACCCCCCGCCCAGTGCTTAATAAATGGCCCGTCAATTTTGTCCGCCTAACAAATCAGTTTAATAAGCAGTCATAAAGTGGTATCAAAATTAGTAGATTATATTTGTATGTATTAAGTAGGTATTGGTTAGTAAACCTAAATAGAGCAATAATAAAAACAAAATTTTATAATTTAACATCCTATTCACTGTCGTCTCCATCATCTATCAATCATGAAGATATAATTTGAGAGCATCTTCGTAGTTAAGGGCGCTCTCGCAATTTTGTCACCTCTCTCGCTCGCACAGAACCATTTTTAAGAATGTTGAATGAATAGATGCATTTTTGAAAAATTAAATCTGATAACGAACTACAAAATAATATTAATTTTACAGGTAGGAAATTAATTAACACACATTTTTACTGTGTTATCTAATAAACAAAGATAAAAAACGATTACGATCTGTTTTTGAGATATGTTTAACTTACGTGTTTCTATTATTGTAATTAATATCATTTTGTAGTTCGCTATCACATTACCTACATTTTTCAAAAATGAATCTTTTCATTTAACATTCTTAAAATATATGGTTCTGTGCTAGCGAAAGAGGTGCCGAATGCGAGAGCCCTCTTAATCATTGTTTGTACTTTTGCTGCACAGTACATTAAATACGTAAGCTATCAGAACTGATATTCATAATTTTGGTCTCATGATTTCAATCCAAAATCTTGTTTTTTATTTTCACGTCAGAGAGTACAGTCACTTTGTTGGAATATTTTTTGTGTCTGGCGTATCGTCGTCTGTAAAAGAATAATTAATAATAAGTAGTAGTAATCAAATTTAATATTAAGTTAAACAATATAAATGTATTAATTTCGTTTAAATAGAGAATTTTATTGTCTCCTCTACAAAGTTAGCAAAGCATTGGCGCTCTATACCATACTTTCGTCTAAATCTGACTTGAGTGTTTGTGTCTGTGTTGTGTGCGTGTGATCTGTGTGTTTATGTGTAAAAGTAATTAAAATAAATTATACAGGGTGGCAGGTTAGACAGTGGAAATATTTTAAGGGGTCATTGTACTCATCATTATGAACAACTTTTACTATGGGACCAACCCTGAAATTGCGAAAAAAAATCAGCTATTCCATACATTTTGTTGAGTTATGTGAAGATAAATGTATGGAACAGCAGATTTTTTTTTCGCGATTTCAGGGTTGGTCCCAAAGTAAAAGTTGTTCATAATGATGAGTACAATGACCCCTTAAAATATTTCCACTGTTTAACCTGCCACCCTGTATAAGTACCGATATCATTTTCTTTACATCTTATTGATCCTCGGTTTCAGATTCATATTTTATTGTGTTCTTTTGCATCTCCAGATTTGTAATTATCACTTCATGTACTTACTTTAATTGGCATTTTCAGACTTATATTCATCACTTCCTCATTTTGCTTGATCCAAACTTTTATTATTTGTAGTAGTATTCTTTCTCGTTTCGCTCCTTTTTTTATTCGATGTACTTGTGTTCGTTTCACCCCTAAAATGAAGCACGTTGAATGATCTCAACTTCTACGCATTAAAATATACCTAATCGTATTCTATGGTAACTTAGTCTTGAATAGAACAATAGTACAACATTACAAAGCTAGTAAAAACCGAATTCTTAGATGTTATTTTGTACAACAAGCTTAGCAAACACTATGGCACCTTGTGTCATTGTGATAACTATAAGTGTGACAAAAGGGGGTAAGAGGGCTAAGGGGGTAGGAGAGGTAAGAGGGGTAAGGGGTAAGAGGAGTAAGGGGGTAAGGTGAGAGGGGGCAGGGGGAAGGGCAATGGTCGATGTAGCCCCGCTTCACGGGGCTCCTATTTCTGTCTGCGAACGTAACCGTCCGTGTCGGAGTGCCCAAGTTCCAGAGCTCGCTTCGCTCGTTCTTGGACCCCAGTTAGGAGTGTCATTATAAAATGAAAGATGAAACTTTACACATTACCGGTGGACCAGCAGGTATTCTATACAATCCCTAGGAATTGTATACATTACCTAGATAAAGTATGTACCTAATCAACAATAATATTCATAATATTTCATATATAGCCTGGTATTCTATATATTGCCTAGGTATTGTATAGAATACCTGAATTATACACATTGCCGGTAACACATACACTAATAACAAAAACATAGTTGATTACTATAACTATTATATAATTTTATTATTGTTCATACTTACGATTTTCTTTTGATTCTTTGACCACTATGCTTTATGGCTCTATTTTGGAGAAATGAATCCGCTTCTAAAGATGTACAAGCGCTATCAGCAAGATGTACAATCTTGTAAAAACAATTTCTTATATTTATATATTGCTTGAAAGGTGGTTTAGAACAACCTTTTATACCTTTCCAAGTAAAATGGCTCAGAAGTTCGTCAGTGATGAAAGAGTTGATTATTTGCAGTCCAATTTTGCCAATTTTGTGAGTGCCGCTTGTGCCAGAAATTTTAGAAAATTTGTTGACCTGCAACACCATACACATACACTGTTATGGATTTTATTTATTTATTCAGCCAAAAAATTTAAAACATCAAATATTTAAGTATTTTGCCAAACAATGCTGGGTACTTAGTTAACATTTAGGGAGCGCCTCCGCAGCCGGCGGCGGCCGTAGCCTTAGAGTAGCGGTGATACCAGACGAAAATAATTGCAAACTACCGTAGCAGCAAATTAATGTTGCCGTGTTTTAAGTTGAATTATCTACCTTAGACTGATTTTTAAATTACAGTGTCAATGTAAAACAAAATACAACTTTTTTCGACTTACAAGGGGGAGGGAGGTGTTCGACGGAGCCCCGCGTCGGGGCTCCTATTTCTGTCTGCAAGGTTAAAAGTAACCTAACACGAAGGGGTTGACGGGGGCTTCGTTCGCTCGCTGTGCTCGCTCACTGAAGCCCCCGTCAACCCCTTCGTACCTAAATTGTCCGTGTCGGGGTGTCCAAGTTCCCGAGCTCGCTTCGCTCGCTCTTGGACCCTAGTTAGGTATGTTACTCAAATGAAACATGAAATGTTTATGCCAAATTGCCAACCCCATTTCCCGCTTTTTTTCGAATGTCAGCGCCGGCTGCCAATTTAGCAACCGGCGGCGGCTGTAAATTCAGGTCATGGCGGCGGTCGCGGAGTCACTTCCTAACATTTAATATTAGTAAACATATTATTTACCAATGCTTTTTCGAAATCTGCATTGATGAGTTCGTTTTCGAGTAACTCCAGCTGCACTACAGAGTTTATAGGGAATTGGATATTTTTTTGGGTTATCACGTCATCTTCCTTTGTTGTATTTGCTTCCACAGTAAAATCGTTGTTAGAGCTTTTAGATTTCAATAAATCAAATAGTTTATCTAACTGAATTTGCAATACCGCAAATCTTCTTTTTGTTTCCTCTTGAGCTAAAAAAAAATACATCAACATTAATAATATTATGCATGAATCTGTAGTGGTCGGGCATACTAAAACTCACTACACATGGATATAAATGGACTGTGATTTATAGTTAAGCACAGTACTCTTAAAATAAAAATATGGGAAATTATGCAAGCCGCACCATAGCGGTCCACAGATAATCCTAGACTATACTAGCTAGTGTTGCTACAAAAAGTATCAATTTGGACTTTTATATGTACGAGATTCGTACATAACTGAGACCAGGGGCCATAAAAATACAAAACGAATTATTTCACTTTAAATATTGCCAAAATTTTTAACATAACAAATGATCATGCTTAGTAAAAAATTGTTTGGTACTCGACAACTCTATTTAATTATTTTTTTGAAGTGTAACATGTAGCAATTACATGATTTCTACGTTACGTCATAGTTCCAATGGCTATATGGGTGTATTTAGATATAACATAATTATTATCATTATGCCTAGATTTCTTTTTCAATATTATAATTGTCGCATACATCATAATGTGACTTTTGACGATACTTATCTTGCATTTTATCATCGAAGCAGGTCATCGCCTGACCTAAGGAGACAAGCCGAGGAAGCCGACAGCTACCCAAATAAGTAAATAAATCCCTTAAATCTAAATTGATAAATTTTTAACCACAAAATGTATTTGGTGTATAAATTTGGCACGAGAGACTAATCAATATTCCCTACTTATCTATCAAGGAAATAATTAAATGTTAATAAATATTAATATATTTACAGAATGTCCTCGAATTATTCCTCCCCTAATTGGCAAAAATTGGGTAATTGGCAAAAAGATTTGGCATGAATAAAGTATTGATGACCGGCGGGGTGCCACAATCACCGTTTTAGGGGTAAATCGTCTTTGTCGAATGGTATAGTAGGTACGCTAATTTTGATATTCAAACGCCCTAGAATAAGATTTCGTATTTCTACAGACTTTTTCATCCGATAGATAAGGTCCCACATGTTGATCAACATACAGTCCGCACGATTACCTACTTGAAACAGTTGAAAGTGGGCAAACAATTTTGTTGTTTCACGAAAATATTATTTTTAGAGATAATTAGCAATTTAAATTAGTGACTAACTTCTGCCCAGCTAAGTAATATCGTACGGACTGTAAAGTATGTAGCTCTAATAGATAGGCGAGTAAAGCCTTTTTGGCGGATGAGTGTGATTAGGCGCCTCTTCGACGACTTTGTCGTGGTACGTCAGTACTGAAGCGAAACAGTTCTTGGACTTTCTACACGAGCAGTACCACAGGATTCGAGGCTTCTCTTGATTTTTTCTACAATTTATGAAGTATGTATTCCCCTTGTAGTATAACAGCCGGCTTCCTCTCGACGTAACCAAATATCGAGTACCTTACAATGACAAATCAGTCGTTAAGCCATAGTTCAATTAAAAGGACATAAACAGTAAAATTAAAATCAATTTGGTTTAACAAAATATGTTTATTCTTCTTAAAGTATTAAACATATTATATCGTAGTGCTGAAAACTTTGTGAGATAACACATTGTTTGATTGGAAGGAGATTTCGTTTGTTTTCCTTAAATAACGAAGCAGAATTCATGCCTATTGAAAGTTGACATGCTAGGTTATTAAAATAACCATACATCAAGCAAAACTAGTCTTATACAAATTCTAATAACAGAATTGAGGAATGTGATAATAAATGTCACGGCTTTACCAAACCTACAGTTAAACCGAGATCCGGTTTGATAGAACTCGAACCTAAGGTTAGAAAAATATGTTTAAAGATTACAAAACACATCTGTATAGTAACAAGCTAGTCGGGGCTTACGCAACGAATAGAAAAACAGGTCCGGAGCCCTACGTAGTACTATAAAAATATTCAGAAATAATTTCATTGATAGCAAGACATGCGCAGTGCGTTCGTAGGAACCAAAGTCGTTTGTACGTCCTCAGTGTTGTACTAAAAATAGAACGTTGAACTAAGGGCGTGTATAGGGACTGAGCTGTGACCTCTCGCCGTATCTTTTAACTTGTGATTAGCGCGCTTGATTATTACGGAAATATTTTATGAACTAAGTACGTCTTTGAATGCACAACACTGGTTTGTTAAAACTAAAACTAAATTACACTTATTATTTAAATTTGAACTGGTACTTGTGGCAGATTTATTATTTTAACAAAACTATAAATTCTATGTAGAACAAGAAAAGTCCATATTAAATAAATAAATACTTAATATAATTAAACATTTCCACAATTATATTGTTTTTAACCTTTATAGTTATTTTCATAAGTGGAGCTTTGGGCGGTATCGTAGTAACTATTAGGTAATCTGCGGTACCTATGTATGTACCGTACCGCGCGTGGAATTCGTAGATACCTACCTACCTACGTTACGTCACGTAGGCATATTGAAGCTACGTTTGAAACCACGTGGCGCGTTTAAGTCTTATTTTTAAACTAATACTTTTATTATATACATAAACAAGAAACATTGTTTGGACTATGAAAAAATTAAAAATTTATAAAACCCGACTGCCAAAAAACAACTAAAAAGTTCAAAACAAGAGCACTTTTCAAGCAGTCTGATGCAGTTGGTGGCAATTATTTGTGTTAAATCTTAGATTTTATGCCACCAACTGCATCAGACTGCTTGAAAAGTGCTCTTGTTTTGAACTTTTTAGTTGTTTTTTGGCAGTCGGGTTTTTTAAATTTTTAATTTACTATTTTTATTTTTCACTTTTTAGTTTTTAATGTATGTTTTCGTAATCTTCTTTTCGAGCCCTTCATTTTGATACCCCACATGTCAATAAGTAAGAATTAGCGAGAATTATTGCTTTGTTAAACAACTTTAAATCGTTATATATCCTAAACTATTATTTAAAATGAAAAATGATAAAAGGAACCTAAAGATGATTTTAAAATACCTATTCAACGACACCCCACTTGACATAGTTCATCAACTTTTTTTTTTTTCATTTTGACAATATGGCGTCTGGTTGTCGCTGTGGTGAATTTTGATTACTGTTCTGTCTTTAGTGACACTCGCAAGGTTAAGACGAATCGATTGACGTAAGAATTATCAAAATCGGCCTACGCATTTGGTCTCTAGAACGCCACATAGAAACAAACATACATACATACATACATACATACATAGACTGATAAACACATTACCCTCCTTTGCGTCGCGCAGTCGGGTAAAAAGGGAGGTTGTGGGGAAAACATTAATTTTGTATGTATCTATTCTTTTTTAAACCCACAAATTTACCTATGTTTTATATTAAATTAATATGAGCCATTAAAAAAGTGGGGCAATGTTGTGAGGCAAATAAAAAATACAAGTCACACCAATATTTTAACTGAATCTGTTAAATTAAAATTTTAATTAGGTAGGTACTGAAGTACCAACCATACTCATTAAAAACATACAATGAAAATGATAACATGAATAATTCCTCAAATGCGGAAATTGTACTAATAGAATAACGTAGGCACCTACCTACGATTGACTTGGACTATGTACTTACCTAAATTTTTGACTTGAAAACAACAAAAAACTTGTTTTTAATATAGGTAGTACTGATACGTTGTTTACGTTAAAACGCTAATCATTAACCGTACCTATAGGTACCTACTACATAAATCTAATGTGCGTGTTCGATTATACTCATGTTTTTTTCCTAGTAATAGGTTCCTACCTTAAACATTAACATATACCTACTGTGTAACTAATTGTACTATGAAAACACACTGCAAACACACTTTTTTCTTTTCCAATAATGTAAGAAGGTAATGGAACATAAGGTTTTGCTTTTTTTATTAGTAACATTTTTGGTAGGTATTTCAATTTTCAAGATTAGAAAGATTTTCAAACATCGAATCGATATGTTCACATTATTGGTAGGTAATAAAAATATGTAGGTATCTTTATAATTTAGGGTGGATGTCGCCGTAGTAGGCAATCGCACAGGTGTCTGTTGTGGACGGTGACGTAGCAGGTCGGCGCGTGCATGATGGACACGCTCCTATTCCGCCACGCCGGCCAGCGGACCCTCACACACCACGACTTGGACTCCCACGCTAAAATCACCAATACAACTCCTCTAAACGCTTCAATATCAACGGTGATCGTGCTATGTGCAGTGAACGAAAAATATACAAGGTGAACAAAAACTTAACTCGGTTCCAAAACTTATAATTCTACATTATACAGTCACAAACTCAACATTTCCTTTCAGAATCTACAAAAGTAAACATTACATTAATAATTCATACGCACATATAAAACGAACGCAGAACGTTTTCTATTCTAAAAATACTGAAACACAAAGAAACAACGTTTTCTTCAAAAGATTCTTTATAGCGACTATTAACCATAACGGAAACATTAGCGGAAGCGGGAATGTAAAAACGACCTTATTACAGTACTACAATGGGATGTTATAATTTGACGGGTATGGTGAGCTAGGGCTGGGAGAGGAGCGAGAAGGGGCACTCGGAGTAAGATTCTGGGGCATTATCGATTGGGGGCACCATCACCAGGATGCGAGTGGCGCCGCGCGCATGTCTGGAGCGTGGCGCGTCACCGCGTGGTGGCGCGTAGGTCGCGTGCTCCCGGGACCTAGCCGCATCTACTCGACTACCTACATACCTACATCGCGCGGCGCACGCACACGCACGCGTTTACTCGCAATTCGACTAAGAAGCAAGGGGACCAACTCGATACAACTTACAATGTCGTGTCAACGCCAGTTGCGTTTGGCTGCGTGCCTCAAGCTACGATGTAGCAATTCATATCTGCATAGCTTGTTATTAGGCTAGGCTGCGTCGCGGGCCCCCGTCCATGTGCGCCGCTACCCTACTTACCGCGCCTCGAGCGCACCCATGCCATGACTACTTAGCATTAATGTAAATAACTAACATAAATTCAAAACCCGCTCACGTAACCAGATAAACCTAAACTCGTAGGCCGGACGAATGCAGTCCGGAAAGGTCGTGGTACCGTTAGACGCTCATTATAATCTTTCATTAATTGAGAATGAGCTGTTAGGTTCCCACAGCAAAACTAATAAGCGTAAACATTCGTACGTAAGTAGTAGAGAGCGGCAATCTATAAATAAATCATAGTAGCATTATGTATCAAAACACGCTACGTCACGAGGGTACTACGCAGCAGTGTTTACTCACGCACCCGCAGCGGGCGCGCTACGTAGGGTGGGTAGGGGGTAGTACGTCAAATTAGGGCATACAGGGCGTAACTAGGCTATAGCGCGGGAGATGGAGGGCACGCCCATGCGATTCCCCGAGCCCTGCGGAACTTTCTTCTTTCATAACTTTGTAGGTATTGATCCGTCACAACTGCGCAATTCATGTCCTCTCGAATACATCCGATATTGCAACGATAGTAACGGCCCGCGCGTATCATACTACTTATTAGGGGACTTCATTTGTGATGATTATTTATTTACGAGTAGAAATATCTTATACAATTATGTACGTTGTTTTTAGTTTCTGACTCTTAAAAGTTAGGAGTACCTACTATTAAAAGACAAAACCTCTTATAACATTTTTAGATTTAAATTGAACCCACCGTAAAATACCAATATATGTATCCCTAAATCGAAAAAAAACTTATGCTTATCCCTAATTCAATAAAAAAAAACAAATACGACAATTGCGTAAGTACAACAAACGGCTCACCCCCTGATCACCTTGCCTAATTACCCATCTTAATCTAAGCCCCACCTGAAAAGGTAATAAAACATTTCTCAATTTCCCGGGCATTGTATACAAACAAAACGTACCAATGTACCCTTGCGTAATACGCATTCGTAGAGCCTACTACGTCAGACGCCCACTCCTCCCCCGATCACGTTCCACTGCGTAGGCCTAAGGGAAACACTGTTCATTCATTCATACCCTTTAATAAAACTTTCTAGTCTATTACAGAGTATTGCGTCGTTACTTAACAAAATTATATTGATTATAACAGAAATAGGCATTTAAATGAGAGCTCCACTCCATATGATCGACCCAGTACGCGAGGCTCATGTAAAAAACCGTTTAATGGTACTCTCTGTAATATTCTTAGTAACACACCCCCTTACTTATTAACGCCTCTTAACTTTAACCACTGATTAATTATACAACTTCCCTTGTAATTTGACAATTGACATAAGAGCTGTTGAATTTAATCATCGTTTATAAGGGGACAATGTTTCTTTTCAGTTTAAAAAAGAGGAACTGGCATTAACTTTGATAGTCTGATTAGTCTAAAAATATACCTGGAATCCTCCGTAAACCAAGTAAAATCATAATCACGAGGATTATCTGCCATTTTATCAATTTTATAAATATTTCATGACAAACGAAAGTTAAATTTAACAAGCCGTTAATCAAATTATTGACTTTAAACAATTCCATTAGTCATTGCGTTATCACTTACTGCGTCGCCACGTGTTACGGGTATCTGCCTAAATAATTTATGCTACGTATTGTATGAAGGACACAGACTTGGTAATATTCTATTAAGTAAACACCGACCGTAAAGTAACGTAGGTATTAAAACTCGATTTTATAACTATGGACTTCGAGCTGTCAAAAAAAATACATCGCTCTCTCTAGACATATCCCTAGAATGTAATTTTATTATACAATTGATTCTACAATCAGCCAGTCCAACATCCGCGTCGCCGCGTGATATCATCGCGAGAATTGTCAATTTGTTTGCGAAAGTTCGAAGGAGAATGTCACGGTGAGATTCTGCCTCGAACGTTCGCAAACAAATTGGCAGTTCTCGCGTTCACGCGGCGTATCCGTCAGTTAACTATTTAAAGCAATAAAGCATATAAAACATTTACCCCCGTTTCTGACAGCCTGGTCAATTTAGGCCATGTTGTTTCAACTTACAGTTACGTATCTGTAACCGTCAAATATGGCGGCTTGTACGACAATTTCATACTGACTTAACGATTACGTACTGACTTACGGATACAGATGGTTTGAAGCAACCTGCCCTTAATCTGTTGTCAAATGATGTAATTGGCTAAAGTTATGACAGCAGATTTTTTAATCAGTTGCTTGACCAGGATTTCAGAAACTGGGGGACTGAAACTACCGTTAGAAAAAGCTGCCATCATACTAATATTTTGATACTGACAGGTTCACAGTTTAAAGAATCGGGTTATACGTCGGTCATATAGAGAGGCGCTCAGTCACAGTAACAATTGCATTGCAACATGAAAATACAAGCCTGGCCCCGACCAGGATAACAACCATTTGTTAGAAAACACTGCAAAAAATACCTACCGCTTATAGACTGCTCAATAAGTAAGTTTACATAGATATAAGAAGTATACATTTAAGAACAGCTGCCAATGGTTTTAATCACCCGATTGGATAATATGCTAGCTAGTGCTTAAAAATGTTCTCCGCACCATAAAAACATATTCATAATGTTGATCTTACGTAAACCTACTTTTTGGACAATCTCTACATTACTACAAGAAACTTAAAATACTGTCAGTATAGTACAATCCAAGTTAAAAGTATTTTTAGTAAAATACGATCCAGTCTTTCATTATTTTAAGATAGTAAAACCTAGATAATTATAAGTACTCCACGAGTTAAGAAATGCGTGATATAAATTCAATTACTTCATTTTATAATTGACTTTTTAAATTCAATTTATGAAACGACACATTAATCGAACAATCGCTATGCTGGTCAAAATATCAACATCTAACATGTACGGTATATGTACCCCTACAATAAACAAAAATACAATTTTACAAAAACCCTCGTGATATCTAATTTTAGGAACTTCAATTTACATTCATAAAATATACAAAAAGCTTACCATAATCGACGAAAAAAATATAAAAAAACAATAAAATCGATTTGACAAAATAAAAAAAAATATAAACTGATTTCGTAAAAAAATAAAAATAAAGATATCTTAAATCATATCGCGTATATGCGCTACCTATACCTGTGGTATACGTCCTTCTTTCTTACGTACTTGCCATCTGGCGTGAAGTAGTAGCTGGGGGGACCGTGTATGTGGCGCCCGCGCACAAGGAACAGCACGTCGCCGCCGCCGGTGCCTTCGCGCGCAGGCGCAGTGATGACATCGGCGCGGCAGCCCGCCATGTCCCTTGAGGAGCAGTACCATTGCTTCCTGCCGTGCGCTTGTAAGTTCTTCAGGTAGAACGTGTACCCGTCGTGCAGCAGCAGAGACTTGCCCGTCCGCGAAGGCACGTACACTGCTGGCACTGCGTCAAAACCCAACATGTGACCACCGACATTCGGTTGACGGCGTTCAGAAACACCGTCAACAGAATGTACCGATCAACTTCCGACTGAACAATCCGCAACCAGTGTTGCATGAACGTTCCAAGGGTCGATTCTAATTGCTCATCAAACTTTTCTCGACTACACTCAAGTGTTAAGCTACTTCGTTAAGCGGACATGAAATTACTACATTTCCTGCTACAGTTGAATGATAGTCGCAAATATGTATAAGTTTTAATCAATAACTATTTACATATAAACATTACATAGAAAAGAGTAAAGCTGTAGAAAATAGAAAAGTAATCAATTGATTTCATTATTTTTTGGAATTACTAACAGGGAAGAATTCCTCGAAACCAAATTAAATGGTACCAAATAGGTACCTATACTTACTAAAAATGGTTATAATTAAGTAATATAACGCTACGATATTTATACATCCATAATCTTATTTTTATACATCTCAATATTGTATTATTTTAATAAATTAGTTAATTCATTCCTTTGAGGAATTAAAATTGCTTTTAGCTCTACAATAAACATTGACCAAAAGACTAAGATCACATACACAAAATACACCTTCATTTAGATTCTGTCGATGCTCTACGGCTAAATAACCTGCACGATTATATGAGTCAATATAATATCATTTAAACTTAACATGAAAATAATAAAAATGTCTATAAATCTAGCTAAATATCTTAATAGTTATTGCTTTTAGCGAGGCAGCCTCCACCTATGAGAGGTGATGGCACGGGCGATGCATGGAGCTGCAAGGCCTTACATTAATATTAGTTTTAATGAGACTGCCTCTTTAACAGCATTAACAACTCTAACTAACAATACATAATATTTAAAGTGACAAGATACAACATGGCATTTAGGAACTTACTCTTTTAATGACCTAAAATTAACACCTACTTGGTACTTGTAATTTAACTGTTTGTATACAGACCCCTTCATGCATTGGTCTCACGCATACAAAGGGGTGACCAATTAATGAACGTGCCTGCACTCAAAAATCTTGTTACTAAAATATCTAAATGTACGTAGAAAAATAGTCTGAATAAACAGACAATTTGTTCAATTTACATACACAAAACAAAATTTAAGTATTATTATTCCGAGATCTAAACTGACTTTCAATAATATTTATACCTGTCATGAAGAATTATGTTAGTAATAATAATTACAATATAAATTCAATAAGTCACTATCTACTGTCATTATAAGCTTTTTCTAATATACGTCACATACTTTCCTGTTTCGCAATAATGCTAGCTGTAGTCTACATGCCTAATTATTTTATAATCAGTAAAAACATTTGATGTAAAAACTAACTAAAATATTTAGAAGGTATATCGCTTACAAAACTGAAACACCTGAAATTCGTACGACAGACACTATAATTATGCTCTATACGGCGTTTTGATTGTTAGTCAAGCCGAGACGTTCGCCATATAATCTGAACATTTGTCGCAAGTGAGCCGTCATGTCGTGGATGCGCGGACGTCTCGGCGCCCGCGCATGTTGCGGTCAGCGCTCGTGGTTGTGCACCCCTGCCACGGCGATCACCTCGTTATTGTAAGTCCTCAGTATGGCCGTGCATTGGAACTTGTTCCTGGCTGCACAGTACCACAGCACCCTGGGCTGGTTCCTATACGCGTTATGCGGACGGTACACGTAACCGTTCAACGACAGTTTCGGGTAACCAGTGTGCGTCTGTATCACTTTCACTGGAATATGGTAATATTGTTAGATTACTCGACAATTATAATAAATGTTTATTCTTTTGAGAGTAAGAAACAATTACCTTCGAATCAGCTAACACCAAAGAATAATAATTATAATAAATAAAACTAAGCAATTATATTTTAATTTTTTTCTTAAAATTCAACTGTAAATATAATAAAAAAGGTAGGTAGTTACTGCGGTGGGTAATTTAAGTACTTCTTTTACATTTTGATAACATTTTACAAATAACAGCTTAGAATCTCTAAGGGCTAATATAATATAGATCATTTTATTTGATCCCAACATTGATAAAAAAGTATAAAATACTTAGCAGAGAGATTATTTCATTTCCTAAATCATCAGTCCAAACATTACATTGTGAAAAGGTACATCAAATGGTGTTATTGGTTCTGCAGAAATGTCTCAGTTCTGTGAATACAACTCTTTTGCCTATGGTGTGTAGTCTAGCAGTACAGCCGCGCGCGCACATCCATCGGCGCTTGCTCTTGTAGCATCCATCCAGCTTGTACCAGAACCCCCCAATCTTCAGCAACTCTGCCTCCGTGTCCTCCGAATCCAGCGTCGACGGTAAAGCTGCCCAAGAATTTGTACACAAGTTACAGAGTCAAACTAGTCTACGAGGTGTATCGATGTTACATCCACATTACATAACTTGGCAACCATGTTCCAATATTTAGATTCCCAAATGCACGCATTGGCGTCGATTCAAATAGGGACCCGCTGCCTATAAGCGCTGATAACAAAATCGATTCTTGTATAATGCCTGTTAGATGCGAAGAAATGTAACGTGGCCCTAAGGAAATTTGCGGAGCAGCAATAAAAAACCTATTGATCAGTATACGTCTTTTATAAATATCAATAAAAACTAAATAATTTCACATGATTAACTTAGATAACAAATAAATGTACCTACCTATAATTAATACAATAAACATTAAATTCAACAAAAAAAGTATAACAACTATAACTAAGAGTCTACAATTCATACTTTGGCATAAGAAATAAGATCTTTGAAAGGTACTGAGTATTAATGAATAAATTCCAGTCGAGTATTTAAATAATAATAAATCCTAACCTATGTCTCGTAAATACAATATACGTACGATACTACGGAAAACCTGTTACAGTGCCCTACGATTCTCCACCCTACTGTACATATCTACAATAATATAAGGTCGTATAAGTTTCTAATATAAAAACTATGCTCGTATTATTTTGTTCATAAGCTGGTATTATTATGTCTACAGTGTACCTCTACGGCTAAATACAAATCATAAATATTGGAGTATTTCGTAACATCGTCTATCAGTCGTTCCGCACACTACACCGCGGTCAATAAATAGAATTTTTATAAAAAAGCATCAACAAGACGGCTACGCTATCATTAAAGCTATACAGTTTGTATACATAATTTCTAAACATTTTGGTAAGAGAATATTGCACATTCACGTTATACAATGTATTTTTTTTAATATCGTGTACCTAGTTTCCTAATAAATAGCCGCTAAGGCATAACAAGGCGACGTTAAAGCGTCTACAGCCACCTGTTTTATTGATTCCAATAGTTTCCAAATATAGTTAAGTATAAATACGCTCAAAAATCTATATCAACGTTTAGTTTGATATCACACAACCCGAAGGGTTCTCGTATTATCTATGTTTAATGGAAGATTGATGGAAGTCAACAGACATCGTGGCGAATTACGAGTACTATTGCGACACGACACTGCGTGTATTCGAGAGTCATTCAGAGCACATTGCTGAAAGAGCGAGTACAATCCACTCTACTGTTATTCCAACTCAATCTTCATCCGGCGTAGTATAATAGTTTTACCAAACTAAACCTATAACATTAATAGTATACACAGAAAAAGGAGTTACATATACCTTTGGCATAACTACGTAAAAATAATAAGGCTTCCGAAGTTACAAAGAACCAAAACTGAGCTTCAATTCCTGATGCAGGTACCTACTTGTACCGTCTGAGCTAATTTTGTTCCTTCATAACACAAGAACACTAAATAACGAATGGTGCTCACGTATGTGATGCACGTTTGCAGGTGCGACGCTCCAAGTGCGCGGTCAGTGTCTACCGTCCAGTAGACCGCGGACGAGGAGGTCGCGCCAGGCCTAGAGCAGAAGGGCAGCGTGCGGCGCGGGCGGCACCAGGGGCGCAGGCGCAGCGATCACCGCCCCCGCGCGAGGAGCTGGACTAGCTACTATCTTGTACTTGCCCATAGGATCCACTTGGAAACGCCTCGACTCATGCTTAGCCGGATTATACGTAGCCGGATGATTGTGTGAGCCACGGAAGTATACCAGACGTCCATCCCTCAAACATAAGGCAACTTGACAACGCTCCGCTTTCTGGTAGGACCTCGCGCACCTCCAGGTGACCCGGCGCGGGTGCGACCCTCCGTCCTCGTAGAATATGTGTCCGTCGGCCACTAAGTGAAGTCCTCCGCGCGCTGATCGGATGTAGAACCATCCTGAAACGACGTCACGGTTAGACCTTGTTGCTACAAACCCACGTTCATAATTAACTTATTTTTACCAAATTAGTGTGGGGTGAGGAAAAATCAATACAACGGTACATTTATTTCACAAGAAATACCTTGAATTGACGTCCGTTTTCCTTTTCCGCAATCTTTTTAAGCAATTTACTTTCTGATTGTGAAACGTCAAGTGTACGCAATTGATATTTGCTAGCAATTTTCTAGTTGGCATTCTTTTATATGTAATCTAGATGGTTCTGCATTAAATGGTAGACGTTTCTAGATGGCTGTTGGTATTCTACACCCTGAATCAATTTGCCTCGTCCTTTTTATCTGTTTAGTAGATAGTTGTTGTAGCTGCCTGCATTAATACTTTTTACGATAGTTCTCAATTCAGATTTTGGACTACTTTTTTATTTTTAGATAATTTTGAATCTTCATAATAAACTATACTAGATAGGTACTAGATAAATATTACGATGCCGAAAAAAGCTTTAGCAAAAAGTTCCCCTCTGGCCTAAGTAGGTAGGTACTCGATGTTGTTGAAACGAGGCCTTGCATAGGTTTCGCTCCGCGTTGAACGTTTTACAGAGCAAGTACCTATTATTATGTAGAACTATGCCACTGATGGACTGGAAAACTACTACAAAATTAATTAAGTAGATGCTTGGTGTCAAAATAAAAATTCAATGTTACTTCAGCGCATATAATCGTTTCTTTGTACCTATACACGAGAGACGTGTCTCTCTACTACCAGCTACACAGCATAAACATTCTCTGATCGACAACCGCCGCTTATAGCTACCATAATTCCATAATACTTTCACGACTAAACATAATAATAGTAATAAAATATCTTATCACAATAAAAATAATACTTTTAAAAATAATACTTCAAGGTTAACATAATAATCGTATACATTTCGAATGGTATTTAACATAACTGGTGTGGTTAACTTTTAGGTTAACTTAATTGTTGTGACAACACTCCCCGTAAGTACAACCAACGGCTAAATAAACGCTTAAGTACTCAAAAAGTAATAAAAAAGTGTAAAATAAAAAAGATGTAAAATAAATCTTAAAATATTTAGATCTCACTAAAGAACAAACTTACAACTACAACGTATACATGAGTATTATTATTTAGTCAATTGTTCGATAAATGCAGTTCCTACTTAACAAGTTGTTATACATTACTTTCCTAATCGTATACATGACATGACTTCGTAACATTCCCTCTATGACCTAAGCGCCCTCTGACAACATAACCTGACATTCGTACAGTCAAACCGAAACCAACCACTTCGGAGACCACGCTCCGATGCCAACAATCGTAAATTTTATGTACAAATTCACGAATAAAATTGTAAAAAAATAAATGTAAAAAATAATGTATAAAAATACTTAGAATATCATAAGAGAACTATCACTTTGTACAGTACACTACAACTAGACCGTCCCGTTCGGAAGAGCGCGGCTGAGACAGGCGGCATCTGCTGATTCAACACAATGACAACAATCAACTTGTGAGAGAGCATCTTGCGGTTAAGCCTATAAGTGACTGCAGAGACTTTCCAAAGCATGTTTTGATTAGCCTCACTATAAAGCTATCTACGTTTTGTAGAGGCCACAAATACCAAGATTCTAAAAAGTTCAGTCTCAAGTAATTTGAACGCAGACGGTCTTCACTAGAACTTATAATATATTCGTATACTTTACACAGCGCAAAAATATCTACCAATTAAATGTATCTACTGAATACAGTATAATATAGGTTATACATCATAATAATCTCTTTGGAGAATAAGATAAGAGAGTAAACGTGCAAACTATAGTTTGCAAAATCTCAATTGCGTATACAACATGTATGTAATCGACAAAAGGCGTATACAATGTTCAAGTCTAGACCACCGGCGGAAAGGCACAAGAGCAATTTGACTATCCACTCGAAACAATAGTTAAATCCAGCTAAATGACATTCAATATTACAAACACCTGATCAAATATAAGTTACTCCTAACTAACGTACGTTTTCCGTTCGTATCTAGCGTTGAGATCAAAATCTGTGCCGTATTCCTACCTCGTTTAGTTCGCCGGTGGTCGTTTCGATGACAGACAAATTGACTAATCAGATCTGCCCATTGTGTTCGATAAACAGTGGTGCTTAGAACATGGGCGTGAGCGGCGTGGCGCGCACGCCGCACGTGTGCGCGCTGTTCATCTGCACGACGCGCAGGCCAAACGTGTGCACGGCAGCCCGGCAGCGCGGGTTGCGCGAGCATCGCCACCACACCTTACCGCTCGCCGCGCGCCCATTGAAGCAAAACCTATGCGCTCCCACCTCTATGGCAGGCTTACCCCTCTTACTCAAACAGTAGCGGAATTGTCCAGGGAAGCAGGGGAACGGAAACGGCAACCCTAACGTCGGCGGCGGCTCCGGGGCGGGCGTGCCTGCAACTAATCACCTGCTGTTAATATCTGTCAGTGTTGAACCACTTTAACTACATATTGTAAACAAATACCTACTATAACAAAAGTATACAATATGATTTTACTATCCTGACAAAACTAACTACTAGGTAGTAGGACTTAACAAAATAAAACAAAATTATAAAAGTGAAAAGTCATCCTTAAAAATATAATTTCATTTATTTATTTATAGAATTGATAAAAATATAATGATTTCTGTTACATATTCTAATCACAATTGAATATTGCTCGAAAAACTGACCTCGGAGGTATTTTTTTTTAATTTCGACTAGCGCCACTCAGGAGTGTAGGTACCTACTTACGATAATTTTGAAATTAAGTAAGATTTAGCACATTAGTATGACTCTGTTTTGATTTGAATGGTGGAACTAAGTTCTTTCTTAATGCGTTTAACGCGCTTGCGCTTTTTGATGGTGCTGTGGTCATGTTGGTAGCCCATGGCGATGATACTGTTGTTGCTGGTGACGGCGTAGCACTTGCAGCCGTGGTCCGACTTGATGCAGAGCCAGGTGGTCCGATCGGCTAACACTTTCCCGTTTTTTCGGAACCGCCAGCCGTCCACTATTAGCACCGGATTCCCAAACCGAGACACACCCCATTGCGCTGAAAACATTTATATACGCTACCACTCTAATCGGATCACGACGAGGTGGTGGCATTACTAATTGCTTAAATAAAACGACCACGTACCAAAATATCTTATATTATTACTAGTTCTACATTTTCGAAATTATTTTAGCATCAAATTGTTCTAAATTAAATGAGTATAAATTATAATGTACTTATATTAAAAACACACTTTTAAAAATACTGCTTGAGATCTTATAATATTTTAATGAACGGTTTCTCCGAATAGAACTAAATTGACAAGTTGAACTTCAAAAACAGGTTATTCAAATTACATAAGATGTAATAAATCATAATAATATTTAGGGTCTTCTGTATTCCTATTTCGAAAGCATTAGGAAAAACTGTGGGAAATCCACAAAGTAGCTACTGCCAATGTTTTTATAACCATCAAAGTAGACACGTGTACGGTGTACCTATCTAATAAATAAAATAATGATACTTAAATTCAAATTCGATTTTTTTTAATGAACAACATAATTATGGGTTTTTAGCTATTTAACCAGTTAAAATATTAATGACAAGAGCATTTATAATTTCAAAATACGATAGTAAAGTCTGTAAAAGTTTTATACATAATTGATTTACTTGACGCATTACACAAACTAGGAATTAGGGAATTTACTGTAACTTTCGATTCACACACTGAAATCTAAACACAACCATTTGGGAATATAATACGAGTAGCAGTTTTAGCAACAACATTTCTAAGAAACTGGTGTGGAGTACGATGTGCATATAAACAATGCAGACTAGCTTCAATCGACTATGAAAAGATGGCATTTAGATCACTACATAATCTGTGTCACTATCACTACCCAATACATGACAACATAATTATGTACTTTTGTTTTTCAAATGGTGTTGAATGGTTGGCACTATGAAATCGTCTTACGGGAAAACCATAAGTTTATAGAGAAAACGTAAAATTGTAGCCCCGAAAAAAAACGCCTGACAAGACGAAGAGTTCGACTGTTCTTTAAAAAAAATCGGTTTGAAGCCCGTCACAGACGTAGCTATAATATACAGGGTGGCAGGTTAGACAGTGGAAATATTTTAAGGGGTCATTGTACTCATCATTATGAACAACTTTTACTGTGGAACCGACCCTGATATCGCGAAAAAAAAATCAGCTGTTCCATACATTTATGTTCACATGACTCAACAAAATGTATGGAACAGCTGATTTTTTTTTCGCGATGTCAGGATTGGTCCCGTAGTAAAAGTTGTTCATAATGATGAGTACAATGACCCCTTAAAATATTTCCACTGTCTAACCTGCCACCCTGTATATTAATATGAATCATAGCAATATTACAACATATTGCAAAAAGGCACTGCCATACTTTCGTAACCTGCCTTGAAACGAAAATCGAATGAATTTTACACAACAGAGAACCTACTGAATTTTTATGTTTTCCATAACAATATTTTTGCTTAGTGTTAAATAAATCGCAGTTTTTTAATTTTGTGCCCGAAATATCCATTAAAATTATTAGTTTGCAAATTTTTTACACAGAACAGAAGTAGGTACCTATTGTTATAGAAAACAGAAACTTTCAGCAGGTATTCTGTTCTTTGTAACCTTTAAGTAAATTTCACGCTAAAGTTATGGTTATACGGCAGTGCTTTTACCACGTTTTCAATATTTGTTTTACATTAATCTATAAGGTTAATCCTTAAAACGATTTTTTTAACCACTAGTAAAACTCTTTAGCTAGTCAGACCTTTTTTTTGTAGCTACTACTTTACATTTTTTATATAAAGTTATGGTTTTCCCGTAAGACGTTTCATAGTACCGACCCTGAATATGTGGAATTAAAAATGTCGATTTGGGAAGTCAGAATGTCCTATATGGTCGGCTAATCCACAATAATTGTTCTAATTGTTTCAATATTCCCACAGTTAAAGTTGGCAAATGCACGAACGATGTAAAATTCACACCGAAATACTTAAACTATTAACATTTAAAGCAACAATAAGAGCCATATCACATTAGGACGCCAGCAGCGACGCCAAAGCGGACGCCAGACGAGATTAGTATGTAAACAAAATGAACATCGCCACGATGTTCATTTTGTTTTCATACTGGCGGGCGTCCTAATGTGATATTATTATGGCTCTAATAGGAGCAATTGTCACTGTCATGATACGATGAAAGGTTCCGTATTTTGAAAAGATAGCGGGACCATTATTAACATCATTCTTGCGTCCGTCATCATGTCATAGACTTTTTTTTGAAAACAGTGTGACGTTGGCACGTTGGTTACGTTGGTGCTGGTATCATTAGGTATATTTTAGTTATAGTTATAGGAAACCTAACAGACGTAATATTTCATCGGTCTTGAGATTTTTTTTTTACAAATAATATATTACTTAATTACAATAATTTTAATCTGCATTCTGGTACGGAACCCTGTTTCACTTGAATGGATTTTTATAATATGGTTTAATACAAAAGTCAAATGAAATACACATCAGTCAGTGACTTATCTATTATTTCGTTCCTAAAATTCTTCTAAACAAAATCAGATTATAATTTATAAGCTAAAACAAAACACGCTTATTTCTAAGGAATGCATTTTGTAAATTGTAAATATCACGAATACTATGTCATGGTTTTTCACAGCCACTGAAGCCACTGGGTTTACAAATATGGCTAAAATATTTGTCAATGCTACATAACACGTGAGTGTTCCAAATGTTCCAATGCCCTTTAGACCGTAGACATTTACCCCCTTACTTATAGACGCCTCTCAACTTTAACCACCGATTAAATACAAATGTTCTACCCTTGTCATTTGTATGACAATGAATAGAGATGACAATTGACAGACGAGCTGTTTAATTTAATCTTCGTCTATAAGTAAGGGGGCTAGAGAGCAACGGTGCTTACTTATACAAAAACTTATTCAACTTTACTCTGCTTTATTCATTATTTCTCCTAGCTTGATATAAAAAACTAGAATAGTCTTTAATACGTTTACAGCTATGTCATGTCATTCAAAAGCTTTGAGGTTATGGTTAACCTTGCTGATTAAAGGGTTACTCCATTCCTTAACCTTAGTTTGGACTAGACCAGAGGCATTGAAATTATCAGGGGTAAAATTTGGGTTGTGAGTATGGTGACCCTTTACACGAATGAAACGACCTTCCATAGTAGTCTGGACTCTGCACAGACAACCCTTGGAGTCCTTATCACGGCATGCCCAGTTCAGCTTGTCCCGGTATTGATTGTTTACCCAAAACTTATTGTTTCGGAATATCAGTACCATTTTTCCAGCTCTGGACGGTAAGAAGAAGGCCTCTGCAAAAGTGAAAGTGACCTTATTAAAGAAGTCAGTTGGAACTCGTTACCTCAACTCTGCATCTTTTCTACCTTACTTGAAACCTGAACCTCAAACCATCTGCCGTCCGCCAACTTAAAAGTCATTAAGTGAATAAAAGTGATTGAAAATATGACCCAGACTGGTTGATAGAGAAAAAGTTATTTTTACCGTAGTACCTACCTATAACGGCTTTTTAGTAAACGGACGGCAGCCATACTGTAAGTACTAAGTACCTACTTACTCACACATGAAACTGATGAAACCAACAGCCGAATTAAGGACAATAAACCGGTGCAAGCTTGTTTTTTCCTAGTTCGGTTGTTGGATTTTTGTACTACAAAGGGTTAACACTAAAAAATTTAACGAAATCAACATCAAAAAAATAAAACACGAAAATACAAAGATAAAACTTCTAAATATAATAATGATGACACATAAACAATTTAAAGTAACATTTTTACCACTGCTATTATCTCCAATACATATGCGAAAACATATCAAGCAAAATCAACAATAAAATAAAATGAAATTTGAATTCAAGAAAATATTCTGTTTTCTTGAATAATAGATAATAGACAATATAAAAAATTAAAGTGTCATCATTTTCTTTGTAGTTTTACTATAGAACTTGGGTTTCGGGTGGTTATGCGTGTTGTCGTAGCGGATCACTTCGCCTCGCTTGTTGGTTCGGGCCGTAGCTCTGCAACCCAGGTTTTTCCTACGGGAACACACCCAGTAGCTCGGAGGAGTCTCGGTAAAGGAGAACCCGTCGAGCACCAAGTTCTTCTTACCTCGCCCCGTTGGTATATATGCTGCGGTTACCTTGTCTAGAATAACATTGAAATTTAGAATCAACCGAATTCTATAAGAAATACAGAAAAGCAAATAAAAATAAAATAAAAAATAATAGGTTTATTTCATTTTATTTATGTAATTTAAGGAAGATATCAATAATAATTAATAATGATAGAGACAGTAAAAAAACGAAGCTCTATGTTAATAATTTTGAAGACATCTTTACATAAATCTAAATGAATAAAAAAAAAAGGTCAATACTTATACTTGCTATTGAAGTGTAGCTATAAAAAAACACATTATTTGGTATAGCAAGCCTCCTACTTCTGGTTAAGGACTCACTTAAACAACCGGGATGACTGTCGGAACAGGAAACCCATATTACGAATTCAGAGCCAATTCATCCCGAAAAGTTAAACACGAAGAGATATAATTGGTTTCCTCTGTAGTTAATACTATTAACAGTATTAACCAGAGGGCTTACGACAAACTTTGTTGTGGGACCATATCAGTTCAACACAGAAATTAAACAACATACTTAATTGAAAGTTAAGCCAGAAAAACCTGGTTACTCATGATCATGCTTATCATAGAAGAGTACCACATCTGTATCAATAGTGTAAATGTTGGCTGGGCACTTTCCACTAAAGTGAGAGCACTTCCATCTAGTCTTTCCATTGGGGAACTCCCTTTCTTTCACGAAGGTAAATTTCCCTGTAGATATCACTGGACCTTGCCGTCGTGAGGACCTTCCAAATTTGAACTGCGACATCTCCGAATTGGGACCTGATGAAAGGTTCCATTAACAACATGCTTCTTTAAACTGTTAGTTGATTAACAGAGTATTGAATATATGTTGCTATTGAATAGTTAAGTTTTAAATGACGTGAAAAAATGAAAACATAGAGCATAGTATAGAAGAGATTTCCTCCAACTGAGTTAACAATATGGTCAGGGTTGCCAGATGGCCCTGAAATTCGGGAAAATCCCGGATTTTTTCGGGTCCCGTGCCCAGTAATTACACTTTACTGTCCTGAAATTTCCGAATACTAGTTCTTTTAAAAAAATAATAAGCCTGAAAGTGTCGCTCAATTTTTATTTTATGTTTGGTAATTATTAATTAATTAGGGTACGGTGTGTTTGTTAGGTAACATAGTATTTATCTTAAAATGCAATTTTAGAACTTGCATGTTTCTTTTCCCTTTAAAAAAAGTACCTACTAAAATATGTATTTCATCATTTTAATTATTTTTTATCATCCCACAGTTACGAGTTGGAATTTGGACTCCAACTCCAACACCGTTTGTAACCCTAGAAATATTCAGGAAATGATAAGCCTGTATCTGGCAATAACACCACATGTAATCGCCCACTTCTGCCTGCCCCCATGCAAAATAAACGTGACTTTATATGTAATGTACAACACTTAAGGGTTTCGTTTAAATAAAGAAAGACGGTGGTATAAATATAAACTTTAATTGTTTAAATCTTAAGGAGTAATACTCTCGATAAAAGTAACGATGTCTTTCAAATCGATATTTTAAACATAATATCAAAATTACATTATAATTATATAAAGCACAGCTAAAATTTTCAATAGGGAATGTTCAGTACATCAATTATTTTAATTGACAATATGGTCCCGTAGTTACACACAAGGCACTTTTACTTAAATTTAGGGTATAAAATACGCCAAATTTTAATATCAACGTCTAATAAATACTTGAGTTTATAACCTTACCATAAGTACATAAAAATTTAATTCATATGAAAACTAATTCTAGTTAATGATTGTATCTTATCACAAATTGGCATTGACAGTGCATGTAAAGTATGTCTTTTAACGATTCAAGAGAACCTTATAACAGCGTCGATGGAATCATCATTTGATTGCGTAAATTTGCTGCATTTGATTGCTAAACGTATCAATTCAAACGATAGTGCAACAAATCTATGCATACCATTTCAACAGTAACGGTTAAATAATGAGTTCAGTTCATTTTTATAAATCACATAAAATCTATGAAACACACCTCTTACCAAAGCACCAGAGTAAGCGATCGAGACGGCAGTACATGATATGGAATGGAATCATCGCGGAAGTTGACGTATCCTAAACAGTAGTCAACAACCCTACCACGCAATTTTACGTAACTCGTATCAATATCCCTACATTAACAGCTATGTATATTATTGTCTAAATTGCTTGAATAGCCTGTTCACTTAACATAGTTAACGTTCAGTACAATAGCAGTAAGGAAAAATAATGCTGTCTTTCTAGTGTCCTGCGCCAAAATTGGCAAAACGTAACACTTGTTTATGAACAAAAACGGTCATTCAATTTCGGACGACTGCAACGCGAGCGCATCGAGGGTGGTGACTGAAGTAGTTACTGCGACAGGAGCTGAGTTCGTCTCAATTCCTTTGCGCGCATTTGGTCGCCGCGAAGGCAAGCATAGGGCGCGCGGCGGGTGGTTGTGCATCCCCTTCACAGCAACAACGTTGGATCCTAACATGTGTATCCTCGCCTTACAATTAGTCTTCTTCGAAGTACACCGCCATATGACCTTGTCCCTCAACTTGGACTCCTCGCAGAAGGGGAAAGTGTTCACCATCATGATCACTTTGCCGCGCCGCGACTTCAGAAACTTAATACCTGCGGGAGAAGCACACGTCAGATTACTGAAGTAGACCAACATTGTGATGAGACCCGAAACCAAATATACTGTAATGTACCTACTCAGGATAAGGAATGTTTAGGGAGAAATAAAACTAGCGGTTATTGATAAGTACAATTTAATATGATTTCACAAAAACATACCCCGTACATGAACTAAAAAATTAATGGTATAAGTATAAAATTACACTATTGATTATATAAGAATTGTATATGAGTAGTAACACTTTAGTTTTGAGGTAGATAGTTTTAAAATAGGAGTAGTGTTCGATGTGCGGTACAAGACGAAGCCGTGGCGGTAGGGTCAACAATCAACACACGGGTATCATGCACTACCTACGAGATTCATAATATTAACAACATGAGCAAACATAGAAACAGCACTTGACTCCATCGCCGAAACATACAAACATCTAAAAATTCGCAAAAAGTTAAGGAGGGACAATAACTGCGAGGTAAATATTGCATAAATATAATAAACAATATTTACAGCGAAAAATGTAAACCTCCTCACGATAGCCATTATACATATCAACTCATAAATCGTATCTTATATAATTGACGTATATTGTCATTGCTCTAAAATATATTATACATATTAAACTTACAATTATTACATTTATAATTACAATTACCTATTAACTATCGCCACGGTTTCATAATAACGTATAATCGCCCATATTATTTGGCTTAGTGACAGTAATCAGGTACGATAGAGCGTGCCAAACGATCAGCACCGGGTGACAGTCAGCGATCTCAATTCTGATGACGAGAGAGCTTCAGATAGATGAAACGGTCCCAGCAGCTTTCCATCCACAAAACCACACATACCGTACTTACTGGGATATCATCACATCTGTGGGCCGATCACGAGTTATTTTAACGTATGGTATCGTAAATGTAAGCATATTTTGAATTGAAAATATACGTTTGCTATATATTTAATTCATTCAAGAATAATAATTCATAATTCATAAATAATTCATTTCTATATAATAATTCATAAAATAATTCATTTCTCTGTAAAATGTGCAAAATGTATAAAATTTCATCAAAATGTTCTAGGACTGTTGTATTTTAGATTCAAATTATGCTTACGTTTACGATACCATACGTCAAAATAACTCGTGACCGGCCCACTGAAGCCGCTCTTATATCGAACATCTCCGTTTTTTCATCAATGCTAAAAGCGTTTGACACGGTCTATAATAACACTTATATAAAGTTGTCAATATTAAGTAAATCCACACACATTAGACCCCCGTAGAACTAAGTCATCTAAATAACAATTAAAATTAGTAAAAATTTGTACTTAAATCAGAGTCATACATACAAAGCGGATCCTCGTTCTCATCGCCTTCGTGCTTGAATTAGTTATCTTTTGACGAGCAACAAAGTAGTTACAAAACAATTTATAAAATATATTCAGACAAGTCTCAATAAGAGCCTATTAAAATTGTAATTAATTTAAAGTCGTTAACAGTGAACGATCGTGTAAACTAAGTAAAGAGGTAGTTGAGTTTCGATAATAACTAGAGGTAGTGAGACGCGCCGGACCCTGCGCGGCGGACCGCCCCGGCGCGCCAGTTCCTAGACTAATGCTAACCTAATCCTTACGCTAAGACACCTTACCCGAGTAAAGCTTCTGAGTATTTCATTCTTGTATAAAATTGTATAATTTAAAATTTAAACTAATATGTAAAACCCGTATAAAAGTGAAGAGGTAGATGATTGAGCTTAAGTACTTTTTAAATCAATCCTAAAGAGCAAAACGCTGGTTGCCCTAGACAAATGCCTTTCGAATATCTACTGTAAAATTCTTATAGATTAAAGAGGCGGACATCTAAATGTCTACGTAGCAATAAGTATCTGAAAAGTGTAAATTTCATAATTCTCAAAATAAATTAAGTAATTCTAAGTACAGTCCAGGGGACGTCATATTGCTTAATTTCGAACGAGTTTTCTCTAAATCAGTCACCGACGCGTCGTCAGCGGCGCGCTGGCGCGGCCGCCGACCTTACCTTACACTCGTGTCGACAGCTGACTCGGCTGCGTTCGCATGGCGCACCAACCTGTCCTGCCTGACATGCCCAGCTGTGGATACCGCTCAATGTCCGCCTAGCGCTACTGGATGATACTGCATACTGCACGGGTCGTAAACATTAAATCAAACGCTAAAAGCGGCCGTGTTCCGGATAATAACCATCTGCATAAACCTGACGTGAATACGAGCTGACACCGTTATACATTCAGAAGTTCTTACATATATAACATCCTTACTAGCCCTAGTCGATTCGATAAATAGCCCACACCTATACGGATAACTTTATGGATCTCGACGAGACCGCCTAACCTATACGACACGACGTGTTCACTCGTATTACTGGTTGTCTCCTGTGTTCCCGTCACTGGTCGTCGTAACATCCAATACACCACAACACCTACTTATATGCTGACATACATTCACATTACCGATACTGAATAACCAACAATAGCCTTCGCTGAATCCTAAGTAAACGACACCTTATCCCCTCATAACTTACCTAATCATATTTAAATCTACATCCATTATGCTACATTCGCCAAAAGGCGGTTAGAAAATATCGAATACCGTACTCGATTTTCATTGTCAAAATCGCTTATAATTTAATCGTGAACTCGCATTAAAATCGATCGATGTTCGTTAAGTGTCCCCTCTTGTATTATCTAATCCTCCTCGTTGCACGGGGTGTCGACGAGGAGCGGTTTTGCAGAGTTAGTGTGTTGCGCGGGCGGCGGCAGTGCGTTTGGTGAGGACTGCGCTGGTGGGCCGCCGGGCGCGGCGCTGACTGCAGCGGAGGCGTTGGCGGTGGCGGTGGCGTGCGCCGTGGCGGCGTAGAGCGCCAGCGCATGCTGCAGCTGCAGCAGCTGGTGGTGCGGGTCCAGCGGCGCGGGCGCGCGGTGCCCCGACTGGTGCGGCGTGCGCACCACGTAGCGCCCGTCCGCGAAGCGGCGTACGTTAGGCGGAGCATGGTTATGCGCGTAACGAGAACGCACAATACGCTCATGACCTTCTGGGCCCTCGGTATTCACATCAGCAAGACAGCGAGACGTAAGCCGCGAAGAACAGTACCATTGCTTTCGTCCATGGGCCAAGTTATTCTTCAGACGGAAAGTGTAACCGCGGTGGAGGAGAAGACGACCCTTGCCTGCACGGATGAAGCGTGCTAAAAAAACAACAAGAACACAATTGTTAGTAATAAAATCGCTAACAACTACCGAAACCTTATAGGTACTTGACTAGTTTTTCCACATAAAATTTTTGTCCGACAAAAATTGCTGTTATAGGTAAACAGCAGACATTCCTTTTACATGGAATAACGGATTTAAAACTAAGCATGCATTAACATAAATATAAATCGTCAAATATTAAACGAGGGTTCATAATCGTTATACCTTTTTGTAGGCCCCTAAGGAAAGCAATTAAACTAAAGTCAATGTGTAAATAATTTTATTCATTCAAAAATAAAAAGTCAGATTCTGTCAATATATTTATTTAGCACATTTACACTTAGGTACGATACGTTACACAGCTCTCGAATCATTTTTGTATATTACAATAAAACGTAGGAATAAATTACTGTTTTATATCTTTCATTTTATTTACCTTCTCTTGGAGAAACGATAATTTTATGAGCAAGAAAATTTGGCACAGACCTTTGGCATTAGTTGACGATGAGCATAATTTCGTAAGAACGAAACGGTTACAAACAACAACAATAAAAAATTAAAACAGGGAAGACTACAATTAACTCATACTAACTAGAGGTAATCGATACTTTGAAAAGAACAGTATCTATTATGAACAACGTCTTACATACAATAATAAAATTCAACATATTAAGCCTATCCTAACAGCAAACTGAGATCATAGTTTATATAGTTATGAGCGAATTATCACAATCTTTGTTAAGTAACTAAAACGTTAAGTAGGTAGGTACTTGTTTTCACTAGCATTACGTCTATGGCACATTCGAACTCAAATAACGAGATCACAAATACTATTCAAGATCACTACCTACGTATCAATACTATTAATAAAATTGAGTTCTGTCCTACATTTTTATTTAGAAGTAGAAGTAAAATCTTATAAAAATTCATTTTCTCTGTAATACCAGAATGCAAATGAAATCTAATACGGGTTCCACGAGTCGGAACTGATTGCTACTTTCTTGATATGAAGCTAACAACAATTTTCTACCGGATAGTACTAGTAACGTACTATCCAAGCGTTCGGGTCAAAATTTGGCAGTCGAGGGACTAGTAAGGGAGTAGGAGGGGAAGACGATGATGGTGGGACTGAGACAGAGGCGGTTAACTGAGGAGGGGGATTGATTCGCCGTCCACAGCGGCCAGCGTGGTTGTGTTCGCCGACCAGTTTGTGGAGAGTTCCCTTTTGTGTGTAAGCTTTGCAGCCGCAACCGCCCATGGTGCACCGCCAGCGCACAACACCAGACCGCATCGTGTGCGCAGCGTAAAAGCTGCGCCCGCGCACCCATAGCCGCGGCCGGCCCCCTGGACCCACGCACAAACGCACGAACTTGTTGTCGTCTAGTAAAACAACACAAAATATTTAATCAAATCGAAATTATAGGTCAGTCTGTCAGCAACATGCAACAAGCTGTGTTAGTCGAAGCATTCACAATAACATTAACAGTGAAAAATGTGGGAATCTTATATTGAAATGTTAAAGCACAACAAATAACATTAATTAGTAAAACATGACATTACCTATAACTAAAATACTGGAATTAGATGCATACATACATGTCGGCTTAGGTCATATTATTGTATCAATTATTTTATTGCTGTTAAACTTCGACCTAAAAAAACTACATAGAACCAATTATAAGCACAGTTATTGCTCAGTTATTTGTAAACTAACAAAATTATTGCTAAGAGTCACAAATTTGGTTACCTACTTAAAAGTGTATTTAATTACATTTATATTAATAACGTTATGCAAAATGAGATCATTATAACATTTCAGTGACTAGATTGATTCTTTCTTACAACAGACGAAAATAAGATCTTTTCACAATGGCCTATTTGTGCACATTGCTCCAACATAATACAAGCTAACTACGTAATTACTATCAGTCCAACGTTATACCCGCCTTCATGCCTTATTACTTCCAACATGCCCCGACCATTAATACTTAAGGTTAGTGATGATCGGATCTATTAAATAACACCTGATTTTGGAGCAAAACTTATTAGATTCGATCTGATGTTAATCGGACACAAAATGATCAGGTTATACAATAATTAAATATTTACTAGCAATTCATTAGACTCGTTAGTGGAAGATAAATGAGTATTACTCGTCGAGGATTGCCTTAGCTTGAGCGGCGAAGTTCGCGTTCGTCAAGCCTCGGTTCGGGCCCTTTTCGGAGGAAGGGACCCCTCCCTGGCCGCCGGTCGGAGGTTCGTGCGAATGTACATTGCTGAGGGCAAAAATTTTATCGTGCAGCGTATGTGCGTACGCGCGACATGTCCGCCGCGTACACCGCCATCGCACTTTATTCTTCTCCGGGAAAACTTTCTCCGCGTAAAAGGAGAAACCACCGAGCCGCATATGCCGCCGCCCGCGGTTTGATATGACGAATTCAACAACTGTAAAACACCACCACCGTGACTATCCGTAACCCTTTATTGCGTAGATCATGCACGCTACAAGTGATATGACGGCACATTAACATCGATTAAATAAAACTGATCTTGAAACTCAGAGTCTGACTGTCCACTAGAGCTAAGAGGGGGATAGGAACAAGGAAAGCATTAAAAACTTAAGCCAGAAAGAGTTACGAGGCAGCTATACTGACGAGAAGGCGATCAAACGATGCTTTCTTAATATTTGCATCTATTTCAACATGCTAACTTCACTTCGCTTTCTCGTGACAACTGTGCTGGTGCGCTGGTGGCTTTTTTCTTAGCTTGTCCGAAATCTTGGACTCAAAACTCTAGTTGATAGCCATCTCTGACTGTTGGTAAGAGGAAACTCGACTCAACTAGATCAGTTTTGCATTGTGCAGGCGCCAGATACACGTCGAAGATTTGGACAAACATCTGCACTTTGCCATCTATCATCGGTCAAAACCGACTATAAATGGCAACATTCAGATTTTACACATGTCTGGCGCCCACATTAGAAACACGTATAATAAAGCACACGACAACATGCACGCGTACAAAAGAAAAGAAAAATATCAATAATAGCATTTATTTCGATCAAGTTAATTTAAACAGTAGTAGTATTAAATAATTGCAGCGATAGTTTCAATGAGACTTTCGATGCGCGTATGTTCATCGAGGACGGGTGCGTGTCGCGCATGCGTGTGGCTACCAACTCGTGCGACGAGTCTGGCGTCCGTGGTGAGAGCCCTGGCGGGGCAGCCTTGCGCGCGGCTGCGGCACGTCCAGTAGACGCGAGGGCCACGGCGCTTGCGCGCCACGAACCCGTAGCCGTCGACCAGCAGGGACGGAGCTCCTCGCCGCGTCACCGTGTAACACACCTGCACCTCATCAGGCCCTGTCGCATCCAGCGGCGTGCCTAGGGCAAACCCGACACATTTTTGGGTTTTAGAGAGTATTTATGTTCTTTTTTCATGAAGTTAAGTGAGTTATTGACGTTATTAAAGCAATACGTACATTAAAAATCACTTACATTCATGAAAAATTAACATAAATACCCTCTAAAACCAAAAAAATGTGTCGGGCTTGCCCTCTAGGCACGCCACTGGTCGCATCCAGCATTAATCCACTAACAATAACCTTATCGGCGAGCATCATTATGAGCTAGTTTCTTTCTAGAAGGCTTATCGAGCAATATTTTCGAGCATTGGGCACGGTACCTACGCAATATTTACTGCGCCTTTGGGGCTTTGTGCACTTCTCCGTTTTCAATTCGTATTCGTATTTTTACATACCATTTTACATATATCCGATCCTATCCGTTTTTAAGATGTATGAAAAAAAACTGATTCGTAAAAATACGAATATAATAAAAGTAGGTACCGCAAGCTTTAGCTATGTTTGTAAAGAAAGGAACCAAATATGGAATTTGAAATATTTATTGAATGCTTATACGCTAACGCACTTACAATAGTTGATCACAATGTTCAGACGAAACTAGAAAATTGTTAATATCGATTACAATACTAGATGACGATTTCATCAACGTAAACTAGAATCACATTCGTCCATGCATTTAAAATCTAACTATACAAAGCTAAAATCATAGACTTATAAACTAAGAAACTGTATGCAGTAGGTATGTACTTGATTAAAAAATTATAACATCACGCCTGTATTCCCTAAAAGGTTAGGCAGAAGTGTATGTATGTACGCCCACATTTCGCCAGTTATGTTTAAAAATTAAAAGAAAATATTTAGTAATTAGAAGTGTCTTACCATACGTACAGGGCCGGATTTAGAGAAGGGCAACAGGGGCAGTAGCCCTGGACCTCCACAAAAAGGGTCCTTCACAATAAAGGAGCCTCTACAACTTCATTTTTTTTAATAAGAACAGTAAAATCTGTCTGTCAAAGAGAAAAAAGTTCACATTCACATGGTATTTTTTTGAAAAACATTTCTAAACATATTAGGTACCTATTTACTTGCTATAAAAAATAATGTATTATGCAAAACATGAACTATTTATTTCATTTTGCTTGATAAGAGCACTTTTTTAATAAAATAAATTGGTACCTAAGTACTATTGAAAATTATACTATTGAAAAACTGAAATTTTTATTACGTCTTATTAATTTCTTTTTGTCTGATTCCTACATTTTTCGGAATATCTAATTATTGATTGCCCCAGGGCCTCCACACCTTCAGATCCGGCCCTGCATACATACATATGTTTAACATACATTATGTATTAAAAAAATCACACTGATAATTTCACCATTGATTTGTCAAGCTGTTAGTGTACAAATACAACCTATACAGCTTATACAACAAATATGAAATATGGCAATAAATCCAAATTAGGCCTAAAATAGAAACGCACACGTAAAATGATACAATAATAAGAAAATTATTGCTTTATTTGTTTTATTGAAAATGACCTATACTGTAGGACAGGTAACTACTTCGCCTAATTCATATTTTCGCGATATTTTCGACATGTGATTTTCAATATGATTGTGTACTGGGTTAGTTATTCTTAAAACATTATTTTTAGACGTTATTCTGGCTCGACAGCGTTTTCCGTAGTCCATACACCTCCAAAATGTCCGTCCACTACGCACACTGTCTGTCACAAATATATAAGGTTCATAGATTAACTGCAGATGACCACTTTTTGTTTGAATAAAATGTAGATCACCCTTTATGTTGCTGTTCAATGCTCCCATAACTGAAAAATAATGGATGGTTAATAACGGCTGCTATCATTTACTGAATTTACTTAAATATAAGTTCATCTTAGGGTAGTAAAATCCAGTTGTTTGTTTAATTTTTATTCATTTATGAGATTCTGCTGTAACTTACAAGAACTAAATGACAAACAGTATTAGAATCTCATACGGATCCATGCAACCTTCTCCAAAATGACCATAAATTTGTGTCGCACAGCACTTCAAAGGCGGCGCCTTTGACGGCGGCGGCGGTGCCTTTGACGGCACCTTTCAAAGGCGACACTAAATGAGCGGACGGACTATACTTACTTAACTAGACTGATTTAAATTTTAAAATCGAAAATTATGCATTTTCCCTTTGAATGCTCTTAGTTTTTACACAATTATTGACTCACACAATAACTGTAGTTAGTTTTCTCTTGCTAGTATTGAGTCAAAAACTTAAAACCAATAAATAGTATTATATGTAGGTATACAATTACGTATTATATATAGACACGTCATACACCAACATCACTGTACTAAAAACGGCGCAAATACTTTAAATAGCTAAATAGCTACATATATCAGTGCATATTATGTGCAAAAAAAGGGAAAGAAAACAAATGCCTTACTTAGCATTCCTACCTCTTGTTTAGTAGGTTTTTTTTTCGCAAATTGTTGCAAGAAATGACGTTCAGCCAAGAAACTAGTTATGGATGGTGCCCACCATCCATAACCAGTTTCTTGGCCGAACGTCATCTTCTAAAATGGCAACAAAAATGTAAGGTAATTGCCCAATTTTAGATCGCGGGTAACATATCTATGGTTTATATATAATTGATTATTATATATATTATGACACAGTGACATAATATGGATCGTATTACAGAACCTAACTCAAGACTCAACAAACATTACCTACTTAAAACCTACTTAAGTAACATAGTTTTGAGTGATGTTCTAATATGACCCTATGTTAGACCTTTGGTTAAGTAAGGTATTAAGATTGACAGCACACCCGGTACACTTTAGTTTACTTATGGCCATTCCCAATAACCAATCTATCGGCTCTCCCCTACTAGAGATAGATTTTTGACATAAGCTCTATAAAAGTAATTTCAAAAATTGATCTCTAGTAGGGTAAAGAGCCGAGGCCATAAATTGGTTATTGAGAACAGCCATTAATAAACAAAGTTTGTAATTGTGTAGGCTAAAGTGAGTAAAGCTGATAGCTGCCAGCCAGTAGTGTAACTACATTTTGTAAGGACACAGATTTTTTTTAAATTCTACATATTATATATTTATAAAACAATACCATGGGTTCATGACTGACTGACAGAAAATGCACAGCCTAAACCGATGAACCTTGAGATTTGGAATTTGGAAGGAATATTCCTTGAGTACTGAAAATAGCGATATTGTGTTGTTTTATGACTTCAACATGGACACAGTCGCTGGCACAGTCAGTTTGAAATAAATAAATGTCTAAAAAAATCAATAAAAGAGCAATTTAAGAATTGATCTATTGAGTGAAATTATGATAAATCAAAAAAAAAGTAGGTATTTAAACTTAAATACTTATATTTTTTGATTTATCATAATTTCACCAAAAACTTTTTGTAGCCTGAAGACGGGGCTGTCTTCATTAGATGGCCCATGGCACCACCAATCTAAGCCAACCAAGTCAAATATACAACTATCTGTTGTGATTGTGATGGATGAGATCTATGAATATTCAATAGATTAAGGTACTCAGAAAAACATGGGATGTCAAGTATGAAGCATGCAGGTAGGCCGCATTCCACCTAGTTGTCTAATTGTCTTGGTTGGCCAGTAATATGTGTTGACAATTATTGTACTAAGTAGTCTAGTAGCTACAACTGAAACACAGGTTAATGTTATAAAAAAAATATACAATGTAAGAATCACAGAATGGTTATATTTGACCAATGTTGTTCTTGATCATACTTACAACAAAAATAGTTAATATTGCATAGTACCTAAGTATTGATGTAATGTAGGTGTAGTGGTCTAGAATTATTGCATAACTGAAAAAGTGTGAAAAAGTGAAAAAAACACATAATCATAAAGTGCTGTCCTACAATCCCTTGTATAATTTTATTTAAAATAGACTGCTTAAATAAATTATGCAAATAAATTACCGTGGATTTAGCATACTGCAAAATGGAAGGAAACCTAGGTCAATGTCAAGTATGCTTTAGAGATGCAAATTCATTTAAATAAGTTTTTGTTACAACATAATCTTGTGCCTCCCTTTTTGTAACATTACGGATATAATATGTATTGTCATAACAAATGTATGGATATTTAGGAACAATAATCATCACACATAAGTACCTGCATGATGGGTTTCACTTTATATTTTCTCATGGATGACACCAATCTTGATCAACTTGGACATTATCTAAATACAACATAATATCCAAATCTTTAGAGCCATTTCAGATTATATTATACAAGAATTGCTCTTTTAAAGTAGGTAATGAGATTATTAATGGCACTTATTTTTACCTTCACATTGCATTGACAATAGTGTAGATACTGTTATCTCATTTACCTATTTCAAGTATAACACTTCTTTGTCAAAGTTGTGTTCCTGCTAGTTGTGTTCCTTCATGTGGCTCTGTAATTATCATATTAAATTGGATTTTATTTAGGCATTGCCCTTAATAAGACTATTGAAGCACATGTGCGCAAATTTTGACATACATAATAAAACAAATGGCATTATTTTATTCGGGCCATTCAATTCGGAATTTACATCAGATAGGTGGTTTTCATTTGCCTTGTGAACTTAAGTATAAACTAGGTAATTTGCAAATATAGTGTTTTATAAAAATGGAGCTCTTACAGCATGCTTTTTGGAAACAGTTACAATTATTTTTGTAATTTGGGCCAGGTTTTGGTAGGTACACTTAATTGGCTTATTGTGCTACATTATTAAATTAATATTCTAGCAGATCTTATAATGGTTGCGGTTAGGTTACTAATTATAACAAAAATATAGATTTCATAAACTCAAAAAATATCCATTAAATGTCATAATGTAAAATGCTGAGATATTATTTAATGCTTTTACAGGGAATAATAAGGTTACATATTATACATATAGGTACATGCACATGATTGGAAATTTCACAATGAATTTATCCAAAAATAGTAAGTTGGAACTACTATGTACAAATAAACATCATAACAACATTTTTGTTACTCACCTTAATAATTATCAAGTTATAAGTTTGAAGTTATCTGTACATGCTTACTCTCCTGATGGGTTAATAAACTAACACAAAACACACACACACACTCTAGAATAGAATTGATACGTCCCTCCCATTTTAGATCACTGCTGTCGCTTACACAAATAGTAACCAATGTTATTCAAGAAACTAGCGAAGTAATAGTTAAATCTAAACATTGGATTCAGTTTATAGGTTATGTTTACAAGCTGCCAAATAGTGCGTGGAAAACATGTTTATTTTAGTTTAAGTTACATTATTAATGTATCAATTACCCTTTCAATGTAATATGACAGTTATTTGTTTAAAATTATTCGTATTTTGATATGAACGTAATAACTAGTACTCTGGTTGACAACCTGCATTCGTTTACATGTCGTGTTACTTTCCCTAGAGCTCAGCAATCGGAATAATAAATTTGTACATACCACATCAATATTCAGCATATAAAACACTTTTTAACTCATATTCACTAAATAATAACACTTTTTGGTGCACCAAACATTTTATATCATCACGTAAACACCTACTTGGATACGATAATATGTCACCAATTTACACAAGATTATAATCCAGAACTTCAACACTGCAGTCCACCGGTAGTAAGATGTTGATAATACACCTGTTAATTAATATTAAACACAACAAACTTTTAATATTTCCCAAAATAGTAAACAATCCTCGAGTGACACAATTGCAACCATAGATTCCACGGCATTAAGACGGACAACCACAAATAACAGAATAGCGTTCCGAAATACGCAATAATCACGATGTTTGCACTATTCGATTTTTATTTTTGGGTTGATCGGATATTGTCCGTGTATTTTATTAAAAATGAAAATAGTTTAAGATAATTCTTTTTAAAAGTCCTAACTGTGCTCTTTTGAGCTTGAGCTTGATTGTGTATTCACATGATAGTATATTGCTAATTATAAGAATCTGTAGCCAATATAAAGATATATTTATTCAAAGTTAGTTTGATAAATACTTAAGTCTATTAGAACTGCAATGCTCAATTTAATAGCTTTGATCTAAAAACAACTATGTCCGTCTGATAGTGATGCGGTGTGCTACAATTATGTTACTTTGAGTTAAATGGAACGTAATTCATTGCGCTTTTCCATATCAACTAAAAATATTATATAGGTACATACATACCTATGATATAACCAAGTCTAATTATTTCCTTTTTTTAATCATCAATAGTATTTAATTATGGTGATATCAATAACAAAATAAACAAGGGGATGTTTTAAGTAATGGCAGTACAATAGTTGTGTTTTTTTAGTGTAGCCAAATATAAAATCATTATGAATAAAATAATATGTCAATGTGACGTTAGAGTGCGCTGTACCTACATGATGCAAATAAAATTTTGGGAAACTATCTACAAAATCTTCATTATCAAGAGTTGAAATTAAAATAATTTAAAATAACTTTAATATAAGTACTGTAAGTGAAACACTAACAGCTATAGACGTATAAAATAGCATTATTGACTTTGCATCAGGTACCTATGTATGTTTTATTTTCTATAGGACTTATTTGCATAAATTATGTATATTTGTAGGTATATTTGGTTAGGTTTAGCTATATTAGGTTTATTGATTTTCCAGTCAAAATAAAACAACAAAATAGGTTTAGTGTTTATTTCAGTAAAGTAATTATTTGTATTTAAATATTATTATCTCGTAGGTAATAGCCTCCCCAGCGACATCTAGTAGTTAGCTGTTAAATACCTATATTTTTACACTAGTTACATCGTTCATAGAATTCTAGACAAACATTGTACAGGAGTAGTTAAGTACCTAATAATATTAAATTAAACATTATTGATTTAGTTGATATTACTGCGAAAACGACTTATATTATTCTAGTCATAAAATTTGCTACATGTTATCAGTAACGCCCTCTATCGAGAGAAGGCATAAAGTCGGCACAATATTCGAATGATACTAACATTGCACTGGTCTGTAAAATAAGTAGGTAGGTACCCATTTACAACGTATTCGTAAGCTCATTTTACTCGGTCCATTAATTCTCTCAAAAGTTGCCTTGGAAGGTCACAATGATACCAGATTCCTGTATCATAGTGAATATGGAAGGCTTAGTACGACATCTAGTGGCTGTTGTCCGCAATGATACCTATATAAGTCCGTATTTTAATAATATGGTAGTGATGGGCAATTTTGGCTCCTCATTTTAACACAATCCTTATCACTATAGGTACTTTAACTCACCGAAAATAACTTGAACACCCCGCTGAAAATGTTCAAGATATTTCCCCGGGAATATAATATAATTAGATATAAGTAGATTTCTAAATGTAGGTAACAGCTACAGGACGTGGTAGGTAGCTGTAGGCACCAGCTAACCTGACATAGAATGGCGCGAGTTCAACCTTTGCCCACGACTTCGTCCGCATGACATAGGTAGGTTACACGTAGCGACATCTAGCGTTCTAAAGCAATTGTGACCGTCGAAATATTTTTTTCGTTTTTTCCCTGGAGAACGGTATTTTTTTCTGGAGGAAATAGGTACCATCAGATATTATCTAGATCTGACCATTTTTAAAACGAAATCCCGGACAGCTGTTTGCCGCCCATTTTGCATTGACAATATAGTCGTTAAACAATACGCGCTTCTATAGCGGCCGAAAGCTGGTCGGATCCATCGGGCTGCTGGAAAGGTGGTCAGATCCAGATTTGACTGATAGTAGGTACACTATGTCCTTTTCTGTACCCCCTAGCATAACCACGATAGAAACGGATTTGTCTACTGAAGAATAGACAGTGACAGATTGTAGAAAGATTTCTACCGTTTTATGCATACAATGAAGAGAACAAAATGTCTCTGTTCTTTAGTAGACGAAATTCTGATAATAAGATGAGATAACGATTTGATAGAACGCGTGCTGAAGGAAAAGTACCTACTCTTAATACTTTAGATAGAAAATTTTACTCAAAGAAAACATTCCTTTATTTAGAAATAGAAAGAAAACTGCAATCAAAGATTTTAAAAAATTCGCTCTGCCACACCCGGGAATCGAACCGACTAAAATCTGTAAAAATTACAATTGAGTAATTTTTTTTAAGATTTCATGGTTTTCCTATCCTTTAATTTATCAAGTTTGTTAGAGAGATTTCATCCTTATAATAATTGATCCTAACGATCAATGCAATAAAAGTACAGGAGGGTGTAATTTTTACAGATTTTAGTCGGTTCGATTCCCGGGTTTGACAAGCGAATTTTCGAAAACCTTTGAATGCAGTTTTCATTCGTAAGTACATTTCATCATACTACGCTGCCCAAAATAAACTAATAATAATAATAAAATTTTCAGGTTAAAGTGAAACGAGTCCGCTAGCTGATGGAGGTTTCGCTTGGTTCAATATCTAAGAAAATACCTAAGCGTATGTGTACATAATAGAAAAAAGTTTTTATTAAAACGAGAAGCACGTAAGTAAAACTAAATCTAAGACTAATCTGAGGAATGTCTATCAGCCGCCTATCTGAGGACTATCAGAAGTAGCCCGCTGGCTGCAATTTGCAAAATTCATTACTCTATACTATTATAAAATTGTAAAAAAGCCGTGTCTGTACATTGTAGATATTCCAGAAAAAACAATTGGGATAGGGTACTGGGACGTAACCATACCCAAAAAGATTTTTTTTTGAATTTTTGTCTGTTTATCTGTTTGTCTGTTAGTGCGCGCATCACGCAAAAAGTACTGAACGGATTTTGATGCAGTTTTCACAGTTCGATAGCTTGGGGTTTAATTTAAAATCTAAGCTACGTTTCATCTAATTCTGGTGGGATAAACCAAAGATACAGCTTGACCTCTTGGTAGTACTGGTAGTACTAGCCACCCTACAGTACGGAGGTCATTTAAACTGGTAATTTCACTGTAGTTCACGCGGACGGAGTCGCGGGCAAAAGTCTAGTAAAAAAAATATAATTATTGTTTGACGGCGCATTTTTCGTAATGGCTGAGCGATTAGCTGCTGCGCAACGTGGCGCGGATTGAGTTCCCGCACGGGGCAAATATTTGTTTCAGGTCTGACTGTTTGTGTAGGTCGGTACTTATGTAAAATTTGTGTTTGTAAACGCACCCACGTCATAGTTACAATCCATGTCCGTATGGATTGAGGAGCCACTTCAGATTTGAAAAGGAAACTAATGCCCTTATTTAATAGTATGTATGGCGGGTGTTAGCTAGCCAAATCGTAAAATGTTAAATACGCGTACAGGTGGATACAGTTTTACTAAGCGTTCCTCTGTACATTGGAACGCTTAGTCCATACAAGGTACAAGGCTTTAGGACCTCAAAGACGCATTTCACCGCTTATGGCTGTGTCCCTAATAGGCAAACTGTGAGCGGCCGACTGAGTTTGCGGCGTATCGGTATAGTACGCCCGTCCATATATTATTTGAAATGAAGTGTCCACAGTTTGCTACTTTGCGCTAACAGTTTGCCTACTACAAACTGTTAGCGCAGTCTCAGTCGGCCGCTCACAGTTTGCTATTGGGGACACAGCCTTAGATCGCTTAGTCCATAGAAGGCTTATAGCCCGTCACAAACGTAGCTATAATATACAGGGTGGTATTTTGTAATGCCACCTGAAGGGAAAGTACTCTTAATACTGCAGATAGAAAATATTGCTCAAAGAAAACATTCCTTTATTTTTGAATAGAAAGAAAATGCATTCAAAGATTTTTAAAAAGTTGCTTGCTTTATCTGGGAATCGAACCGACCAAATGTGAAAAAATCTGTATTTTTATGATGCCGATTGAAAGGTTTAATAATTCCTTCTAAGTAACATGGTATCCTAAATTAAAGGAACACCGTAATATTTTAATTTTTTTCAAAATGTCTACTGACTAACTCAGCAAAGATGCATTCAAATAGTATTTTATTGCATTTATCATGCACTTACCTATATGGAAAAAAGTGTAAGAAAGTACTTATTACTAAATAATCAAAGCTATCTATGAAAATCAACACGAAAAGTAATTCTAATTAATTATTTTTATAAACTAAATGTAATATTTTACCATTTTATTATTTTTTTTTTATTAAAATTTATTAATTTTGTTAAAAAAATTACTGCTTATAATAACCCTTTCAATCGGCATCATATAAATACAGGATGTTCATTTTTTCACATCACAAAAAGTTGCTTGCTTTATCTGGGAATCGAACCCACCAAGGGTTCGATTCCCAGATAAAGCAAGCAACTTTTTAAAAATCTTTGAATGCTGTTTTCTATCTATTTTTTTTTATATTATAGGAGGCAAACGAGCAGACGGATCACGTGATGGTAAGTGATTACCGCCGCCCATGGACACTCGCAACACACCAGATGAGTCAAGGGCGTTGCCGGCCTTTAAAAAACTGCTCTTGCCTAGGGCATTGTTGAGCGCAGTTTTGCCCCCGCCCCCCCCCCCCCCCACAACAATGGATTTATCAACTGCGCCATCATGGGGGGGGGGGGGGGTTGGGCCTCCGGTACCCTCACTCACTCAGCGAAACACGACGCAAGCGTCGTTTCACGCCGGCTTTCTTTGAGGCCGTGGTATTACTCCGGTCGAGTCGGCCCATTCGTGCCGAAGCATGGCTCTCCCACGGAGAAATTTTCAACGGAGATTCAAAAATAAAGGAATGTTTTCTTTGAGTAAATTTTTCTATCTACAGTATTAAGAGCACTTTCCCTTCAGGTGGCATTACAAAATTCCACCCTGTATACTTAATTATTATTAAATCAAGATATTATAATTATATATATTACAGTAATAGCAAGCTCCCACACACGGGAGCTATACGGTCGTCCTTGCAAGCGCACGATTTTAAAGCTTATTTTCTGTACACGATGGTTTCCTCAAAATATAAATGTTAATATAACAAAATATATGTGTCGACATATTTTGGTGACGTCATCGAAATATATATTATAGCTGCGTGATCACTCGAAAATGTATATAGAAATATGTCGTAATATGCCTTGCTATGATCTTATTAATATAATTATGTATGTTATAGCTACGTCTGTGACGGGCTATAGGAACTCAACGCCCATTTCACCACTTTAGATCGTTTACGCCCGTTTTCACCAACACTCCGCCCCCACCTGACAATATTCTTTTACCTTTATCATCATTTCAGCCATAACACGCCCACTGATGCTGATGGACATAGGCCTCCTACAAAGAACGCCACAACGACCGGTCTAGCGCTGCTCTTTGCGATTACTACGCTTGCGCGCTTGGTAGACGAATACACTACTCAGTGTATTCGTCTACCAAGCTTTAATTTGCCGCCCTCTGAATTTGCCGCCCATGGCATGCCCCCGGGGCATGGGCCCCGGCTAGGCAAAAACCATGGATAGCCCTTATCGCCTAGTACCTAGTTGGTGACATGTTTTTTTGCACTATGTAACTCCTTTTTATTGAAATATTTCACTTTGTCTCCTAGTGTTGGTGGAAACGGGCATTAGTATAGGTACCTAGTACAAGGCTTTACGGCCCGGCCATGACTTTTGGCTTAGCGACGAGCGGCGCGGCGAGCAGCGCGGCTCGGTGGTATCATCGGCATTGCCGCTGCGAGCGATTCTTCGTGGCATGGTATATTATACATTTTCATATATTTGTTTTTACCGCTCACCGCCTCGCGCTCGCTAAACTGGGTAGGTACCGCCGCTGATAGCGCCATTCAGCGCCAAGGTCGTGGCCAGGCCGTTTCACCTCAACCTCAAGACCTCAACGACCATTAATTTCACCTTTTAGATTTTCGTAGTCAATTTCCCAAAATGACATTAGGCGGCAGATTATTTGGTACCTAGTATGCTGCGTTGATCCTGATCCTACACGACCCTTGCAATAAAGTCAGTCGTCAGTTTCTAACCTTTTCTGTCAATGATAGATTACAGGCGCGATTACAGGAGGGGCAGGGGGGGATGGGTTCAAAACGTGAAGGGAGACCGCACACTGACAGGTAACCCGGTCCGGTACCTACCCTGACCAGGTTTACCGGACCTGTTTGAGCCCCAGCACGCATTCGATTTCTACGGACGACCTGGGGGGTGATTCTCGCGGGTGATATATTGATATCGAATTCGATATATATCGCATCAAATGTCAAAATGGTAGGGATTTTGACAGTTGTTGCAATATATATTATATCGAATTCGATATCAATATCGAACCCGCGAGAATCACCCCCCTGGCGCACCGACCGTGCATTCGACCGGACGTCAGGTTATTTACACTGATCCGACAGCCGGAGCATTTTAACCGGTCCGGTTTACCTGAAAGTTTCTGGCCCCCCTTCCTAAGTGCACGAACTCCTTGAAACATGGGATGCGGACGTTACGATTGGAATGCGGACGTTACGGTTGGAATGCGGACGTTACGGGAGGAATGCGAACGTTACGGGAGGAATGCGAACGTTACGGATGGAATACGCACGTTACGGGTGAAATGCGCACGTTACGGGTGAAATGCGGACATTACGGGTGAAATGGACGGACGGGACGTGTAGTACGGGTGGTAATACTTTCATAGGAAGAACTCGAACCCTGAATTCCCAGAAATCAGAGGTGGACGTCTGCTTGACGGACACTTTCCAACAAACCTGTTCGATCTGTGCGTCGCATACTATAACGCACAGACCATTACCAGTGTTTCGTTGCCACTAGTACCATGAACAGAACAGTTGCTACCACCACCTAGATCAATCAACCAGCTGTAACAGGACAAAAACAATGTTACTTTGACCTACCATACGCATGTTACCACGATGCCACTTCACCTTACAGCCAAGTACATACATACCTTTCCACCGTCCCACAAGTTTTACTAAGATTTTCCACCTTTTACCAAGATCTTTCCAACCAAAATAACTTACCATTACCGTATCGAACGTTACTTTACCTGCCTTACCGTTTACCTTACCACCTTGAATGCAGTTTACCAAACCTTTAACCAACCTCAAAACCATTTGAAACCTTAAAGGTAATGCTTCATTTGAATGAAGCATTACCTTTCGTTACCAATATACCTGTAACACATCAAATTACTACCAATCAGTAAATACTCATCTAAAACTACTTAATCTAGCTTACAAATTTCATTTCTACGACTAAATACCTACCTATGTGACCATAAAGAAAAACTTACTAATCACATAAGCAGTTTACGAGACGGCTTGTTGAGACTTCCAACAAGCCGACTTTACAATAGGAAGTTGCAAACCTACCTTGGGCATCTCCTACAGCTCCACCTTCGCCGCCTCCAGTAATATTACCATCGCCTGTCGTAGAGCCATCAAAGCCTGTAAACACGGAAATAACAATAAGCTAACTACAAAGGGGAAAACAATGCGTTGATAGCGAAAAACAATATTTACCAGTCATTTCCATGTTAGAGTCGTCTTCGCCAAAGTTAGTTTCCTCATTATTCGCGCCATCGTCATCGTCATCCCACATGCTTTCGTTAACAAATTCGGGTTCCATTTTGGGTGCCACTGCGTTATTTTCATCCTCGTCAGGTATCGTTACGAATTCTTCTTTAGCCGATCCTGACGGTCCAGCCTCGAGTGGGTCCACGCATTTTCGTTTCGCAGGTCCACTTTGTGAAGATGACGAATTATTTGATGCTATTGATGGCCTATTTGGTCGCTTAACCGCTACTGGAGTGGAGGTGGTCTTAGAATCTAATTCAGTCTCTAACTTAGTCATAACTTGTCGCTGTTGGGACGACCTCGGGCCTGGCCTGGAGGTCGGCTTTGGTTTGGATGGCGTGGAACTTTCTTCATTTTGATTTCCGGTTAGACCTTTCACTTGAAGTTGTTCCGCCGTACTAATAAACGACGCTAACTCTTCTTGCTTAACATTAACTTCCCCTTGGTACATAAACTGTAATAAGTCTCTTAACGCTGAATGACTAACATCTTTTAAAAATACTGAAACAATGAAAAATACGTTAGTAGGTACACCAAAAATCAAATATTGTAGAAAACAACCTCTGTAGTTGAAACTTACCTATGGGATGCTGAGTTGGGTTCATTTTGAACATTTCTTGGAAATAGGGAGAACATACTGATAAAACTAATTTGTGTGCCTGTAATAATCTGCCTTCGGCAGCCAGCGTTACGTCTACAAGATCTCCACGCGACAGCAGGCCGTGAAAGCCTGCTGACATATTTGCGTGGAAATTGTTCCAACATAGTGAAAACTGTTCGTCCGACGCCATGATGGCGGCGACCCCGAGAGGAACCTGAAATCATAAAACAGAATATGAATATCGGCAAGACAACAACACACACGAAACAACGTTAATTCATTGATAATGGCAGAATAATAATAATTATTAAAAATATAAATTACCTATCCTAAACTTTGTACTTTAAAATTCCGATATTAGAAACATTTGAAAAAATAATATAACAATGTTTCTAAGGTAGCACTGCACACTTTATCATCACACGTCCTCCCCGTTTGAGCGCTGTTCACGATATGATGACGCAAACCCAACGTATACTGTGTCGTCACGAGAAGTCGATTTGCACGAAAAAATGCACGAAACGTATTTTAGCTAATTTTGTAGAAAATATGAATAAATACCTACTTTTGTTTATTTACCTCGATTGTGTATAAGTTTGCACATAGATTTATGTACTTTTTTCTTTATATTTCTGCGTATAACAATGTATTCAAGATATGATATGGAGGCACATTGAGTTTGAGTGTTGTAACTAGACTACGCGATGTCTCCGTTAACCGACTGTGTCAAATAAAATAGTAAGGGCGTTTGTGCATTTATCCGAATCTGAAACATTTCTCCGACATTCGTTTCGCCGTTGAACGGTTCACCGACAGAACGATTCACTTTTAATTTTTTCACCGACAGAACATTTCAATGACGAACGTTTCGCCGACAGAACGATTCACTTTTGAAAATTTCATCGACAGAACCGTTCACCGGCGAACGATTCGCCGACACAACTGGGGGCCAATTCTCGATTTTCGCCATTTACCTCGAGTTCGAGATTGTAAGTGGGTAAAACCGCGAAAAATTGTACATTTGTAATTTTTTGCTGGGACTGATACTTAAGATCAACAGTCATAATATCAGCAGTTAAAACGGGTTCCCTACTTGTTTTCGAAAGTTGATGATTCGATTTTTATTATATCGAACGGGACTGATACTTAAGATCAACAGTCATAATATCAGCAGTTAAAACATCAACACCGTAAGACCAACGGTTCAAAATCTCAACACTTCAGAATGTCAGCAGCTTAGTAAGTCAACAGTTCACCAGACCAAAGTTTAAAATCTCAACTTGGAAAGTATTAGGTAAATACTAATTATATTAATGTTATGCATGTTTTACTATAAGGAGACAGTATTTGTCGAGGGGTGCATGTAGGTACTTACATACTTGAGTAATTACACAATATATTAAAATCCTACTAATATTATAAACGTGAAAGTTTGTGAGGATGTATAGAGTAACAAACATCCATTCATACATCCATACATCCTCACAAACTTTCACGTTTATAATATTAGTAGGATTTTAATATATTGTGTAATTACTCAAGTACATATGTACCTACCTATACCAAAAAGTAAATAAAAGGTAAGCACCCCTCGTCAAATACTGTTTACTTATAGTAAAACATGCATAACATTAATATAATTAGTATTTATTTATTTTATTTTTATTTATTTATTTATTTACCTAATACTTTCCAAGTTGAGATTTTAAACTTTGGTCTGGTGAACTGTTGACTTACTAAGCTGCTGACATTCTGAAGTGTTGAGATTTTGAACCGTTGGTCTTACGGTGTTGATGTTTTAACTGCTGATATTATGACTGTTGATCTTAAGTATCAGTCCCCTCCCCCTTGTAAGTCAAAAAATTTAATGTCACGGACAACAGTAGGCTTTTCAAACCTACATACTTTCCCGAACAAATGAGCAATCGTTGTAGGGTTTTTCGTAACAGGATTTTTCGCACAAACGTTACATCGCACCAATAACGCATCGACAGAATAAAACATCGTACAACTGAATTATCGACACACCGTGTTCGATATAATAAAAATCGAATCATCAACTTTCGAAAACAAGTAGGGAACCCCCGTTTGGGTTCTCATCATCACCATAGGGTAGGTATAGTAGTTTAAAGCCGGATATCAATGTCGTTCTACACACTTTACCACTAAATAGAAAGAGAGGCGAGTATTTCCATTCCAGAAACAGAGACGGCAAATCAAATTAGACTTTATGAGAATGTGGTGTAGTTTATTATTGTATGCAGCCCATCCTATCATACTTTTAGTGTTACCAGCACATAGAACTAGTTTACAGTTTGTACAATATTATTATTTTCCACGACATTTCGTGCAAAATGGATTGATAGTCAGGGTTGCCAGCCGTACATTTTAATGATTAATAATATTAAAAAAACCGGTCAAGTGCGAGTCGTACTCGCGCACCGAGGGTTCCGTATCATTTTTGGACGTATAAAGTGAAAAAATCCGGACCGCATAACTAAGTTTCTTTGTGAAGGAATTTTGATGATATGGAAAAAACTGTACTATTTAGGAACATCGTTTTGTTTTTGGTGCCATATTTGGGTCAATACCTATCAACCGTAATTATTTCAGATTTTTCGCCCCGCAAACTTCGGAGATAAGGGGGGGGGAATGGTATTTTTTTTGTCATTTTTCATCATATGTCGAAAACTGTGAGACATAAAATAAAACAAAAATATATTTTGAAATGTGCAGATTAAGCCCTTTCATATGATATGTCACTTGACCTAGTAACCCCACTTTAAAATTTTGGACCTCCACTCCGGCCCCTTTTGCAATGAAAATAAAAATATTTTTGAATTTTTTTCATTTGCAATAAAATTGAACAAGCATTCTTTATAACTGTTCCAAATTTCAAGTCGATAGCATAAGTAGTTGCTGAAATAAGCAGGTGTGACAGACAGACAGACAGACAAACAGACAGACGAAGTCGCACCATAAGGGTTCCTTTTTTACCATTTTGGTACGGAACCCTAAAAATGAACATTAGGTATTCATTTTTTTTTTTTACATAATCAATCAGTGGCTAAAGTTAAGAGGCGTTTTTAAGTAAGGGGGTAGGTGGATAGTAGGTTGGTAGGTATTATTTTTATTTCGTTTATTGTTATAGGTACCTATGTACATACAGTTGTATACATATTTAACCCTCTGCAACTGACGTGCCCAAATTTTTACAATTTTACTGAGGTGGTAGTATACTAGACACTACTTTGACTGGTCATAATGTATATAAATACTTTTTGATTTCCAATATGATGATGTTTTTTTTTATATATTTAGAGTATCCTTTATTATTTTAATTTAGTAGATATTTTAAAATAAAAAGCAACGAACAGTTTATCTACATTTATTTAGACATCGTAAATCAGGCCTCAGAAATATATGTAACTTCATAAAATGTGACAATCAACGTTAATAGTATCACTTTTTGATGTAATGTATTATATTTATTAAAGTTTATACTTGTAGGTACTAATTAGACCTGAAAAATTGCGAAATATTCAGTGGTTCAATAAAAAGTTATTGGGCCTCAAAATCTCTTAAGTTTTTAGGAAAATCTTTATAAAATTGCAAGTAGGTACCTAACAGAGTCAATTTGGCTTCACACAATCACAGCAACAATATTTTGTTACCCATTTTATTTTTGTTGGGTAATATGACATAGTTTTCTTCCGCTTGCTAGAAGGGATCGTGTTGTTAGAGGTGGAGGGTCCGAGGTCTTTACCCAAAAGTCACCTATGTTCATGCGCAGTTCTCTAGGCAATCTTTAATTTTCAAGTACGAAATATACTCGGAGCGTTTATGTGATTCAGCACGAATTCTTTTGTCATTTTCAATAGCAATATCGAATTTCATTTTTTTTTTAATTCTTGTCATCACCCTCGTATACAATATTGCTCATTTTCTTCGGCCAAAAACTTCTTTAGCAGGCGGTGACTGCTTTTAAAAGTTACAGCCAACGTTCTTTTTGACTGTGTGGGCAAAAGGTTGTTATTTGAGGAAGTCATCTAGAAAATAATGTATGCAACTGAAACTTAGAACACAATTTTACTGACGTGTTGTCTAGGAAACACTATGAAAATATAACTATTTTACTGAGGTGGTTATCTATCAGACAAAGACAAAGACATTGACGTGGTAGTCTGTTAGACACCTTCCCTCATAAAATTGCCCATGCACTTGCCGGGACTCCTCTCAGAGCACTAATTGATGCCTGGGAGTGCGACAGGAAGGTACTGAGAACCCGGGATTCGTAACATGAAAAATACCGATACTGAAAACAATTTTCAATTTTGCGGTGTCTGTGATACTACCGCGTCAGTCGCAGAGGGTTAATCAGTGGCTGAAGTAGAGGCGTTTTTAAGTACCACCTAAGGTGGTAGGTGGATAGTAGGTAGGTAGGTATTATTTTTATTTAGTTTAATGAATATAGGTTTGCACATACAGATTACGTTAGAATAATATATTTATCAAATTAAACTAGATGGCTGAGAACTGATGCCCAAGAACTTATAAATTAAAGACCTTAAAACAATAATATAACTATTTAAACCAGTCATTGCCTAAAAAGAAACTTCTTAAGTCTTTGTTACCTATAAATCTGTTAGAAAAAAATAGCAAAATCTCATCTAAATGATAACAATTTAAGCATAACCTACTTCCTACTAATATTATAAACGTAAAAATTTGTGAGGATGTAGATCTATCCTGGATGGATGTATGGATATTTGTTACTATTTCACGGAAAAACTACTGAACGGATTTTGATGAAACTTTACAGTAATTTATCTTATACATTAGAATAACACATAGGCTACTTTGTATCCCAAAAACGCGGGCGAAGCCGCAGGCGGAGGTTAGTTATTTAATAAGACTGGTATACCTATCATCAAACAAAACAAATTGAATCACTGCTAACTAGGAGCAAAAAAACAAAAAAACGTTTTCAGTTTCTATTAGTTAAACCAGTTTCATGGCCATATTCTTAAAAAGCTTTGATGTTCCTGTAAAGAAATAAAGAAAGTAAAGCTTTGGTTTTGAAGAATAATAAGTACGGTACCTATTAAAATAATTCCACCAAATAGCCTCATATTATAGTAAGTATATAGTACCTATTTCAAAAAATCAATTAACATAACACAAAAACGAATAAAGTAAGGTGAAAAACAAAAAAAGAATATTGTGAACCTACTAAGATAATCTTGTGTAAAAATAACTTTGACTTTATTTCATAAGTTTGCAACCCCGAATTTATTTTAAACAGAGAAAACAATAATTCGTTTGATACGTCTATTTCGTATTATCCATAGATGGAAATCGGAATATTAGAACATCGCACTACTGTGTCAGGTTGGCCATTTCTTGTTGACAGTGACACACTTAGTGTGTCAAAACATTGCGGTCACGTGCTTGTATTTAAATGCAAAATAATAATTAATTACACTGGTATGGCTAGATTTAAGTTCACAAAATAAAGATATGTCGTATGTGGCTGTGAACTGTTCATCAAGACCAACAAAGGGGGCTTAGAAGTCCTGGAATTATTACACGTTAGTTTTGACAACGATTTTATCGTTAATTAGGTACCTACTGAGAGTTTTATTTAGAAAATCAATAAACATTGAAGATTTACACATTATGAGTAAACCCATGCTACAAAGTAAACCTGTTTAACCTAAGCATTGTTTTAGGCTTGATCTGTAGTGATGTGCACAAATTATCTTCAAAATATGGTCTATCGATGTTTGTAATTGTTGCCTACTGTTTTTTTAACTTTTGCTTACTTTTATAGGTTTTCAAAATATCCTAAAAGAAGAAGTGAGTGGATTAAGGCTGTAAGACGTCAAAACTGCAAAAAATTCAACAATTTGCCCCAAGTATACTGAGAAATCCTGCTGTATTACCTACCGGAATATGTTTTTCCTACAATAAACAAAAAAGTTAAGTGCGTCTGCTTCTTTATTTAAATCGTATTCTTCATTGGTATTAATTGTTACGTTTTACTTAATACCTCAATATTTACGGGGTGCGCTACGTTACGCCGCAAACCATTACAACGAATCACGCAACAAAGAATGCACGCAATGAATCATAGCGCAACGAATGCACTTTACAACGAAAAACGGCAACACAACACGCGACGGTAAACAAAACTTTACCCGTGCGAAACCGGGACGGGTCAGCTAGTAACAAATAAATGATTAAATAAAAACTTTGTTTTTATTGTTAACAATTTTATTTATTTACTTTTAGGAGATTCGCATACTGCACCGCAACAGGCAGCGGGGTGCAGGAGTGCGTGATCTTACGTTGTTTGCAAGTACCTATGTTTGTATAGAAATCACGCGTAGTATAACACACTGGGGGTCGATTCTCGCGGGTTCGATATTGATATCGAATTCGATATATATTGCAACAACTGTCAAAATCCCTACCATTTTGCAATTTGTTGCAATATATATCGAATTCGATATCAATATATCACCCGCGAGAATCACCCCCCTGAAAACGCATTCACGCGCGGTGTTGCAGATCACGCGCCAACATGCGGAGAAACACGCACACCCGCGCGTGGGTGCGGGGCAAGACGCAAGGTATGGCACACTGAAATCTGCAGTATCGTGCGTGTTTTTGTGTTGACAGATGTAGCAATAGCGACATCTGCCGACAACATCGAATACTACCTACATATGCAACCATAATATATGTAGGCTAGGAAGTTTGTTTTATTTTAAACTACCAGTATCAAGAACAAGACAATCATTGCCATCTAGTGTAATAAATTAGATATTAATGAACTGCTTTTCAAAAATGTCAAATAATTTGCTAAGGCAACACTAGTAGGTGGCGTGTCGTTTTTGCCTCTAGGCCACCGCACCTTCGCGCGTTTGTGCGGAGAAATCTGCATGATGATGCAGATCTGCACTCCCTTACTCGCCTTATTATATTACACATACACATTGCTATGTATTAAAATGATTTAAAGGCTTGAGTGCAGTAAGTTAGTTGTTTGGTTATTTCATTAGGTACCGTGAAACCTGCTAACTTTGCCAACGGTTGCTGAGTTTGCCATAGCCGACTTCTGAGGGAAAAAGTCTAATTACATCTTAATAGTACCTAGTTTTTTGCCATGTGTGGATGCCTTTATAGTAAAATTTATTAGTTATATGGCAGCACCGAATGAGATGTGGCAACCCAGCTTGTTACTGAAATGTCATTTTCGGCGGTTACTTTTTTCGAGTGTTGGTGGCGTAAAATTTTGTGCTCCGGAACTTCTACAAAAATAAACGGGAAAGGCATTGTCTACGTAAGTACATTTTTGATATTATGTTAGCATAATGTTCTTTATCTTAATAAAAGCTAATTTACCGTGCTACAAGCTACATAAAGCTCGCAATTGGTGTTGGCAAATTTAACAACCCCAATCACAACGTCCGTGATAGTTACTTTGCCATGTTTTGTTGGAGGTTAGGGCTGCCCCAAATTTCTTATGAATATTTTAATTAAATTGTCGTTGTAAGTACCTACCTACCTAGTTATAATATAAGTAGGTACCCAGATATAAAATACACAGTGCATGTGCTTAAATGAAGGTTGCTTTACAAAAGGTACCGGGGTGGCGGGCAATTTGGGTCAGTTAAAATTAAATACGTATGTTAAGTGATTTAGTTGCCTTTGGTTGTGGCACCAGACACAACCATCAACCCGGCCCTAGGGGAGGTAGAGCCATCTTCTCTGCCTCCCACTAGGGTAATTCCTGTCCGGCGCGTCCAAGCCGCGGGGGTGGGCATCGTTTACTTCAGTAGGCCGGAGTAAATTGGTGGCTAAGTTCGGACGGGGACCCAGTGCTGTGGGGTATAACACAGTCCCTTGCCCAGGGTTACGGGTGAAGACTTCAACGGCTGCGAAGGCGGAGATAATAGTTATCGGTACGGCGGAGTAGGCGGAAGAAGCACAAACCCAGTGGAAAGCTGCTCTCGCATATTGAGACCACAGGTTACACTGGAGCTGCAACACTGTGCAGGGTAGAGCAGTAGGGATGGCGGCGGAAGAGACTGCGGTCCAACGGCGGCTCCCAAGTCCTTCAGAAGGGTTACTGTATTGGCGTCAGGTGGCAACCGGCCGTAAAAAAAAATATAGCCAAAACATCTTCTCCTCACATGAAAGCACAAGATAATGAAACAGGGCAATAATACTAGGGCGTACCCCTCAAGCGACGTAAATGCGAATACGATGATACTCAATGTCAACACTGCTAGGGCGTCCCCCCGAAGCGACGATCACTTGGACAAGAACAAACATTCGCATTTACATACTATTATAAAAAAAATAAGACTAGCAACATGGAACTTGGGGTCTCTTACAGGAAGGAGCCAAGAATTAAGTAAAATACTAAAGAAAAGATGCATCAACATATGCTGCATACAAGAAACGAAATGGAAAGGCTCAAAATCTCGAGACATAGGAAACGATTATCAGGTCATATACCACGGCATAGACAATAAAAGAAACGGGGTGACAATAGTCTTGGATAAAAACTTTAAAAGTCGCATAGTAAACATCACGCGGAAGAGCGACCGTCTCATTGCTGTCAAATTGGCACTAGATGACCAACAAATAATTAACATCATATCAGTATACGCACCACAGACAGGCTGCACAGAGCCAGAGAAAGTTCAATTCTGGGAAGACTTCGATGACCTAATACATGAAATACCATTAAATGAACGTAAGATAATAGGAGGGGATCTAAATGGCCACGTAGGAGCTAAGAGTAGCACACATGAAACAGTACATGGTGGTTTTGGACTAGGCGAGGCCAATAAACAGGGAGAAGACCTTTTGGAGTTTGCAGCCAGACACTCTTTAACCCTGATAAATACAAACTTTCAGAAGAAAGAAGAACACCTAATCACGTATAAATGTGCAGGACGAGTGTCACAAATAGACTACATTATCTCGGACCTGGCTGTCAAACAAAAGTTCAAGGACTGCAAAGTAATCCCTGGTGAGTCCCTCACTCCCCAACATCGCATACTCATAGCCGTTTACGCTCTGTCCAAACCTATAAAAACTGTGGTGGACAGAACACCGCGAACTAAATGGAAAGATCTGGATAGCCCTAAAGGCGAATTGCTACGGGATGTAATAAAGGAATACCTAGACACTGATATTGGAGTAAATTACGAATACGCCGAAGATATGTGGTCTAAGTTTGAAGCGCATTGTAGAGCTAAGGCGGCAGAAATCCTAGGAGTCTCCAATGGTCCACCAGGGAATGGAAAGGATCCAAACTGGTGGAATGACAGAGTGAAGGAGACCCTAGCAAATAAGAAAGACCTCTTTAAGAAATGGCAAAGCTCACAACTAGATGAAGACAAAGACTCATATAAAGAAGCGAAGAAACAAGCAAAGAAATGTGTAGCTATAGAAAGAGCAAATAGTGACCAAGCTTTCTACGATAATCTGGAATATGCTAAAACCGCAGATGAAGTACTGAAAGTAGCGAAATTTAGAAACAGAGCCACTAAGGACATTAAGACAAACAAATACATTAAAAATAAAGACCAACAATTATTAACAGACAACACGCAAATTATGGATAGATGGTATGAATACTACGAACAACTACTAAATGAGGAATTTCCAAATGAAGACCCTACACCCTGCATGCCTACATCTGGACCAATACCCGAAGTGGATATAGTAGAGGTCAAACAGGCAATGGCCAGAATGAAAAACCGAAAAGCTACAGGCCCAGACGAGATACCAGCGGATCTATGGAAAGGCTTAGGACCAATAGCGGTAGTGTGGCTTACCAAACTTTTCAACATCATTATGACTACTAAGTGCATTCCGGACTCATGGCGTCAAAGCTATCTACTGCCTTTCTATAAAAACAAGGGCGATGTAGCGCAGTGCGAAAACTACAGAGGTATAAAATTGACTTCACATACACTTAAAATATGGGAACGAATCATTAATAAAAGGCTCACTGACATTTCTGAAATATCTCCAAATCAGTTCGGTTTTACAGCATCCAGATCTACCACTGATGCTATTCAAACAATTAGAATCCTGATGGAAAAATATAAAATGAACAACAAAGACCTCCACCTAGCATTCATCGACCTAGAAAAAGCCTTCGATCGAGTTCCACGCAAGCTAGTATGGCAGGCCCTTCGTACACAAAATGTGCCAGAGTACTATATCGAGCTTGTTAAAGATATGTACTGTAATGCCAACACGAGAGTCCGAAGTCTAGCTGGCGTGAGTAAAGCCTTTGAGGTCAAAGTGGGTGTCCATCAGGGATCTGCTCTTAGCCCCCTACTATTCAATCTGGTGATGGATTATCTCACCAAGGATATACCTGCCCCATTGCCTTGGACTATGTTATACGCGGACGACATTATTCTAGCTGCTGATACCGCAAGCCAGCTGCAGGAAACTTTAAATACGTGGGCACATGCTCTTGAAAAGTACGGCCTGAGGGTGAGTAGGAGTAAAACTGAATATCTGAAATGCCCTTTCAGCGGAAACGCAGTAACTGAAACTATCTGTATCGGGACAACACCACACAGACAACACCCACAGTGGAGAAATTCAAATACTTGGGCTCTATACTTACAAGAGATGCGAACGTTGATACAGACGTGGCCCATAGAATTAGTGCCACGTGGCTGAAATGGCGATCACTTACAGGAGTATTATGCGACCCACGTATTCCAATTAAAACTAAAGGAAAAATTTATGAAACTGCAGTACGTCCCGCGTTACTGTATGGGTCCGAATGTTGGACAACAAAGAAGACGCATGAGCAAAAGGTCCATACCAACGAAATGAAGATGCTTAGATGGGCGGGAGGTGTGACCAGGCTTGACAAAGTTCGAAATGAACATATACGTGGCAGTTTTAAAGTTGCACCTATCACAGACAAGATGACAGAAAATCGCCTAAGATGGTATGGACATATTAAAAGACGTAGCGAAGACCATGTGGTAAAAATAGCTCTAACTTTACCAGAATCAAAGAGAGGTAGAGGCCGCCCGCCAATGACCTGGTGGTCCAACATCGCAAGAGACCTCAAGAAAGCCCAATTGCCTGACGCGACAACCCAAGACCGTTTGTCTTGGCGCAGAAAAGTGAGGAGACCCGACCCCAAATAACGGGATCAGGGACGGAAGAAGAAGTTAAGTGATTTAGTTATTTGCGCAAATACTGTATAGCGTTGCAATTTCAGAATACCTTCTTTCTATTCACAAGTGCCCGTAAATGGTCACAAATTATTTGACTAGACATTGTTTAACGTTGACGGTACGTGTTGTCGTTAAACATTAGAGACTGATTATGCTAAGCTGCCTATGTTAGATGTTTTGAAATATTATTGTTTACATGTTACTTTATTTAATTAACTAAACATTTTAAACACATACTTTGCTACGTATTTTTTTTTTTCGTTTTATTATGTTTAAGTTCAAGTTATGAAACTAATTAGAAGTTAAATATGATGGTAAGCAGGTACCTACCTACTTATCAATCTGTGTTAATAAATAGTCACGACGATTAATAATAATGCATGTTGATCTCATTAGAAGTTGTTTTTTTTTACTTTTATTAAATTTTTATACCTACTATATAAACATTTTTATTCGACAACCCTAACCCTAACTTCTTCAAAGTATGAAAAATTTTGAAAAAGTTGGTGAATTTGCCACTTTCAAAGAGAATTAAATTACCAGTGCTAAATAAGATAAAGTTTTCACTTTATTTTACTGGCTAATGGAAGAGTCCAAATATATTACTTTTTGAGCTCATAGACTCCAAAAATTTCATTTATAATTTCATATGGCAAATTTACCAGAAGTGACAGCTGACTTTGCCATATTTGTTTTTAGGCCTAAAATATTTTAATTTACAAAAATAAAATAGATATTTGGTAATAATATAAATTTCCATGAAATTTCCTACGTCTAGGAGTAGGTTACTCATTATGTTTTCATATAATTATATTTTTTAAAGCGAATCATACTTTTTGACACATGAAAGCAAAGTAAAAATGGCAAAGTAAGCAGGTGTCACGGTATTACAACGCCGCGTAGAGAATGGTGTATTTTTTAGTTGTAGCCGTTGTAGGTAACGTACATTCGTTGTAACATAATATAATATTCGTTGTTCCGTGATTCATTGTAACGTGCATTCGTTGTTCTGTGATTCGTTGTAACGTGCATTCTTTGTTCCGTGATTCGTTGTCTTGTAATGGTTTACGGCGTAACGTAGCGCATATTTATGAGTCTATAATTTTCATTGGGTAGTATTTAACCGCACATCAGAATATCGCTGGTTTTAACCTAATTTTTCCAACAAAATATACTAGTTTCCTATCAAAAATACTAACAGCAAAATATGCACACCAAAAAAATATCAAATTTGGCATATATTTTAATGAAATGACCATCACTTATATCTGAATGCTTATCAAATGTTGTTTGACATACTACAAAAGTTAAATACCATTTTTTTAGAATTGACCACCTATTCTTACTTCATCTGCCTGTAGGATGTAAAGAAATGGTGAATTGTATCGGCAGTTCGTATCTGGCACTCGCCGGGCATTTTTTTTTTAATTTTACATATTCACGTAGAATTTTTCAGTATCCAGTTGGTTTATACACGTCTCCGGCGCTGCGGGTAGCGCAGACCCTCCGCCCTTGCGTAACAAACCATGCTCATCTTCACCTGCTCCGGCTCGCACGGGTGCCTACACTTTGTTACGGCGGGCGAGGGCTGCTCTCCCTCCGCGCCTCCGGGTTCATAAAAAACTCTAGTGTAGGGCAGACAAGACCACGTGGAGTCGAGGTTGGTCAGTTCGGTTCTGTCACTTTTGTCACAACTTATTCACCACTATCTTATTAACTAAGTTGAGGCACAAAAAATGAAATAACATGCGTTGTACAAACCTTGCTGAAAGATTAGTTAATCTGCTGTACAATTAGTATTTTTCGTATGATATCATTATTTTAGATGTAATGTTTTGATTATTTTTAGGGTTCCGTACCAAAATGGTAAAAAAGGAATCCTTATGGTGCGACTTCGTCTGTCTGTCTGTCTGTCACACCTGCTTATTTCAGCAACTACTTATGCTATCGACTTGAAATTTGGAACAGTTATAAAGAATGCTTGTTCAACTTTATTGCAAATGAAAAACGTCCAAAAATATTTTTATTTTCATTGCAAAAGGGGCCGGAGTGGGGTCCGAAATTTCAAAGTGGGGTTACTAGGTCAAGTGACATATTATATGAAAGGGCTTGATCTGCACATTTCAAAATATATTTTTATTTTATTTTATGTCTCACAGTTTTTGACATATGATGAAAAATGTCCAAAAAAATACCATTCCCTTATCTCCGAAGTTTGCGGGGCGAAAAATCTGAAATAATTAGAGTTGATAGGAATTGACCCCAATATGGCACCAAAAATAAAACGATGTTCCTAACTAGTACAGTTTTTTCAAAATCATCAAAATTCCTTCACAAACACACTTAGTTATGCGGTCCGAATTTTTTCACTTTATACATACAAAAATGATACGGAACCCTAGACTGTGCGTGGTCCGACACGCTCTTGCCCGGTTTTAAGGGTTCCGTACCAAAATGGTAAAAAAGGAACCCTTATGGTGCGACTTCGTCTGTCTGTCTGTCACACCTGTTTATTTCAGCAACTACTAATGCTATCGACTTGAAATTTGGAACAGTTATAAATAATGCTTGTCCAACTATATTGCAAATGAAAAAAGTCAAAAAATAATTTTATTTTCATTGCAAAAGGTGCCGGAGTGGGGGTGCAAAATTTCAAAGTGGGGTTACTAGGTCAAGTGACATATCATATGAAAGGGCTTGATTTGCACATTTCAAAATATATTTTCATTTTATTTTATGTCTCACAGTTTTCAACATATGATGAAAAATGTCTGAAAAAATACCATTCCCCCCCCCTTATCTCCGAAGTTTGCGGAGCGAAAAATCTGAAATAATTAGGGTTGATAGGAATTGACCCAAATATGGCACCAAAAATAAAACGATGTTCCTATCACATTTTTTTCAAAATCATCACAATTTCTTCACAAACAAACTTAGTTATGCGGTCCGGTTTTTTTCACTTTATACGTCCAAAAATGATACGGAACCCTCGGTGCGCGAGTACGACTCGCACTTGGCCGGTTTTTATATTACGGGATAATATTTAATACCGAGGGTTGCTATGCTAGTTATACAAAACGTGGAGGGACGAGGCCAGTGATCAGAATCGGCATTGAACATGCGCGGGCCCGGGCATATTTTCAATAATCAATCGAGCCTTTTCCCCGTGCATGAGCTCAACTCTATATAATTATACCTACACCATATTATATGACTAAGCAAGACCCTACAATTAAGTTTTTTTAAGGAAGTCGGATTTTATAGCACTTTGGTACCTAGGTAGCTATGCAACCCGTAAGAAGATTCAATGTTATAGGTAACCATTCAGAAATTAAATTGAGAGATTAAGGGCCAAGCTCTGTTAGGTAAGTAGTTGGTAGGTATATGCCCCGTTAAACATTTGGACGGTTGTCATTTTGACTGTTTTGCATAGTAAGAAAGTACCTACGTCAAAATGCTTAACGGGACATTTAGAAACTAATAGAGCTTAGTGAAATTGGCCCTAAAACTGAATAAAAAAAAAATCGAAAGTACCTACCTACCTACCTAGGCAATCTAGTAATTAATCCTTTCTAATATCCTTACTAATATTATAAATGTGAAAGTAACTCTGTCTGTCTGTGTGTTACTCAATCACGCCTAAACTACTGAATCGATTCAAATGAAATTTGGTACAGAGATAGTCTAGAGCCTGAGAAAGGACATAGGCTACTTTTTAATGCGAAAAAAGGGCTGTAAAGGGTTGAAATAGGGGATGAAAGTTTGTATGGAAATTACGTCATTTTTAAAGCTTTCTAGCTTGAAACTTATTTTTGAGGTTTGGGATGTAGGGTAGGTGTAGGGTAGGTGTAGGGTAGGTGTAGGGTAGGTGTAGGGTAGGTGTAGAGTAGGTGTAGGGTAGGTGTAGGGTAGGTGTAGGGTAGGTGTAGGGTAGGTGTAGGGTAGGTGTAGGGTAGGTGTAGGGTAGGTGTAGGGTAGGTGTAGGGTAGATGTAACCTAATATGGAACCTTTGAAAAACTAACTAAGGAAACTTTTATTTTAATTATTATAAGAACATGTCATGGCATTGGTTGTGGCAGCCCTACCCCAGTGCCAACACTGGGGTAGGGCTGCCACAACCTAAATTGCTGACGCCGGACAAAAACATTAAAAACCCCGGACATTGAGTGAAATTGAGTATTTTTTTCCGGACGCCACTGAAAAAACTGTTTCATTAATCAGGATTTCCCTGACACAAAGTGTCAGGACACATTTTGAATCCCCTACCGGACGCTCCCCGGAGGCCCTCTAAACTAGGACAAATCCGGGGAACCCCGGACGGATGGCAGCCCTACACTGGGGTCACCCAGTATACCTACTGGGTGACCCCAGTGTAGGGCTGCCTACCTAGATACATGCCATGACATTACAAACATACCTACTAGGTAGCTCGATTAACTATGGAACCAACCCTAAAATCACAAACACAGGTTAGATGTAGAATATTATCGCGTGTGATGTTTAAATTAAAACATTCGGGGATCATTTTTATCAGTGGGACACCGGATCACAGACAGGACTCAACAAAAATTATCATCAACTGGTAGGTATTTAGCAACACGGTATGGCGATTATCATATGTCGTGGGATGTCTAGTTCCGGCTGCGAGTGTCACAGGGGTTAGTGATGTATCAGCTTTGGATGTGGTGTGTTGCGCTTGCGCTGGTCGCGCTTCTGTCTACGCCGGCGCAGGCTGTGGTTGGAGGCGTTCCTGCTTCGCCCCCCGAACCTGATGCTGCGGTTATATTCACCCAGAGGTACGGGTTGAGCTCCCGCATCGAAGGACTCAAAGATAACAAACTTGGATATTACAGCTTCTTTGGCATAAGGTAAGGTATTTAATTAGTTCAGTTCTTTATGTTATAGTAGGTACAGTTTAACCTTGGTATTTGAAAGTGATTTATTACCTGCAGTTCCTACTAACTACCTACATCGTCATGATGAATATGCTATGTGATATAAGCTTGCGTCGCCGCGTCGGTCGACGTAGGCACCCACTCTACTCCTGCCGGCCTAGCATGATCACGATAGAAACGGGTTTTGTCTACAGAAGGATAGACAAAGTGACAGATTGTAGAAAAATTTTGACGTTTTATGCATACAATGAAGAAATGTTTCTAATTTTTCAGTAGACAAAAGTCTGATAAACCAAGCACGGGTCGCCACGTGCTCGGGCAGAAGAGATAACGATTTAATAGAAAGAACTTTGTCTATTCTTTGGTAGAATAGAGATAGAATTGGTCATGCTAAGCGTGCTGCAGTCCTCTACTGCTCCACTAGCTGCGGTCGTTTGATTTAGCTCGGTTTTCATTTTAATTAATAATTAAACGAACTTGTAAGTGAAATTCTATCAGAATTATACGAAGCGCCTCGACCGAAGAAATAGTAGGTAGCAATATTAACAACGTTCAAGTTTTTTTTTATTTTATACATTAAATTCTCCAGATCACTTTTATAATTCTTTGAGTGTTTCCTCTTAGGCATTTTGACCGAAGAGTAGAATAATTAATTTGACTGTTTGAAATCATTTTCGCAGCACTAAAATGTGAAAAGACGAATAGATGCGGAGCTGTCAGCGAAGACGGATTATAAATAAAAAATTTAAACCTAAAAGGTTGTCTCTCAACTAAGTGGCAAGAAGTACCAACTAATGTGTTACTACAAATGTTGAATTTTATGGGCGTTACTAATCCTGAGGACGAGGCGCGAGTATAATTATTATTATTTTACCATTTTATTTGGAGACTATGTTGTTTCCTTTTATGTTGATGGGTATGTTGTGGTGGTTGGTCATTATTCTAGTCTAAATATAAATATAACCTAATCTTACCAAAAATTAACAATATGATCTTCTATAAAAGTACATATATTACAGCAATACGAGTTTTTAATCATTTACCAGTAGATATTAAAAAAAATGATGGAACACTATGAACACCCGTATGGGTACACTGTTGATACTATATCTAACCATGATACTGTTAACACCTATGTACACAGATTGAGCAATAAATGTCTATGTCTATGTCTATGTCTATGCCTACTTTTGAGCTTTCTTCGTCTAGGGAGATACATCTACTTAGGTAAACAATTATCCTTTATAAAAACCAACAATGATGATGAAGTAGACAGGAGAAAAAATATTACATGGAAGAAGTTTTAGGTCGCTGAAAGAAATTTTAAAAGGAAAATATAGTATGAACTTAAAACTTTTGTAGATACCTGCCTCTTACCTAGCTTACTATACGGCTGCGAAACATGGACCTACACGAATAGTATAAAACAGAAAATAAATGTCACACAGAGAGCCATAGAAAGGAGCATCTTAAAGATCAATAAAAAACAGAAGATCAGGAATACCATAATAAGACAAAAGACAAAAATAACAGATGCGCTTACGCAAGCTTTAAGGTTGAAGTGGAAATGGGCAGGACACTTGTCAGTGTCACGTTATACAGACAACAGATGGACTAAACGGAGTACTCGTTGGCAAGGACCAATATCTGGGAAAAGGAACGTTGGAAGACCAATTAAACGATGGGCCGATGATATAAAAAAGAATGCAGGAAAAGACTGAATGAGTAAAAGCAAAGATAAAGAACTATGGAAGCAGCTGGAGGAGGCCTTTACTCAAAGAGAGATTCATATCACTGAAACTACGAGTACTTAACTAACTGTACTAACAATAAGTTACTAATAATACTAACAACATTTGAAATGTAAAATACAAAAGATATGGAAATAAAGAAGGCTTTATTATTATTATTTGGAGACTAAAAATTATTACATTATGTGAACCGTCTTACATGTTACGGAACCCTAAACTGTGCGTGGTCCGACAAGCACTTGTGCAGTTTTAGGGGTTTCATAATAAAACATAGTTTCGACATGTCCATTTGTCTCACCCTCGTGAAATCAACAGCTATTAACCAATTTATATGAAACATGGCAGCAGCCTTGGATCTAGGGGGGGCTAGCCGGGGCCCATGCCCCGGGCGGCAAATTCAAGCTTGGTAAACGAAACGAAACGAACTACACTAACGAAATACACTGTTAGCGAACAGCGCCAGACCGGTCGTTGTGGCGTTCTTTGGGGGAGGCCTATGTCCATCAGCATCAGTGCGTGCTATGGCTGAAATTATGATGATGATAAGAAAAATATTGTCGGGTGGGGGCGGGCATATTTCAATTTTTGCCCCGCCTCGAAATAATTCAAGATCCGGGGCTGCATCGCAGTTAGGTCTTCTGAGAACTAAATCTGTGTAAAATCCACCCGCCTTTGCCCAAATATACGCCTTAATTAAGGTGTTGAAAAATAACCCGTTAAACGAATGGCTACTACTGGCTACATTAAATGATTGTAGTTAGTTCGTAGAGTTATGAGTGGTAGTGTCGTTGGAAAGTAACACGTTAAGTGTTGGCTACATCTGCTTCTGCTTAGTGATATTATATATAAGTAGGTAGGTAAGTAAGTATAAGGCTTTAGGGCTGCAAGAGCAATGGTAGCTAAAACCACAGAAGAGAGTTTAATCTCCCGTCTCAATTGTTTCCTTTTGTTTCATGTTTAGGAAACAATCGAAGACGGGAGATTAAACTCTCTTCCGTGGTTTATGCGACGATTGATCTCACGGCCATTAGTGTGCGCGTTAGGACGCAGGTAGAGCAGAGGACCTAGACAAGTTGCTTTTTTGTTATCGTTCACGCCAAACGCTACTTCCAAAATGTATGGCAATGACATTACCTGCGGAAAAGTCACGTGACTCACAAATGTCAATTTCATACATTTTGTCCGTAGCGTTTGGCGTGAACGCTAACAGAAAAGCAACTTGTCTAGGGCCTCAAGAACATAACGTAGGTAGAGCAATAGCATAAGAAGTCAATTGTTTTACTCGTATTATATATAGTATTGTTTTAATCATAAAATAAGACAGCAATAGCATAGTATAAGCAATAGTTCCAAATGTAAAACGGCTCGAGGTACTTCCAATTATAAGTGCTAACAGGACAAAATATAATTCATTATGTACCTAATAATATCAAATCTAATGAAGTGAACAGTTTGGCGGATGCTGATAGCAGTTTCCGCTGTTTTTGTGGCCGACAGATTATCCTTTAGGTACCTATATTAATTTATATTATTGACATCAAATTATAAAAATATTCAGAGAACTTTTGGGTACCTATCAACTTAAAATAAATTACAAAATATTTATTCGCGACGTATCATTGAGATTTACCTCAATGCGAAGAAGTACCTATTAGGATTTAGATAGATAGATAGATAGAATATACTTTATTGTACACCAAATTGTAACAGCATAATTAAGGTATTGTTAATTTTAAGGGTACAATGGCGGTCTTATCTTAGGATTTACTAATTTTTTCCAGTATATGTTTTTGAAGGCATTCAATTCCTTGGCAGCATTTTCTAAGCGGTGATGACGCACACAGAACTAATTCTGTAAAATGCTTTTTTTCTTTTTCCTAGAAGCATTTCACCAATTCTGTGTACCTATCATGAAAATCAGTCATTTTTAATGCATCCAATCATTGGCGCAAGCACAATGACCGAAGCATTGTTTCAGTTTCTAGCTACTCTACCAATATCTTGGTCACTATAGAATATCTGTCTAAAACGATACTGTACGGTCTGTACTGTATTTCATCAACAGATATGCAGAACCACCGGTGGGCCCCCAAAGGTTCCAGCGGCCCATCCGCCGGTACCTGGCGGGGGAGATGATGGCCACCCAACAGTGCCTCCCGTGCCCTCAACCAGACCCTTACCAACGGAGGCGGATAATTGGCCACGAAGATTGCTTGTGCCTTAACGTGTTTGCCCCCAAAATGCCAGCAACGGAAGAGGGTGAGGAAATCAATAAAGACGTAAACGTAAACGTCAACTGATTCAGGCGTAGGGTGCCATGCCAAAGATGCCTCACGGTCACGGTCGCTATCTCGATACTTCGATGTCGATACTCGGATGGCGGTGCGAACACATCGGTTCAATCGCGCCTAAAAGCTCAGTTCTTTGTCCGATTGTACAATTGAAGGACGATCAAATCCGGCAAACCAATTTGATCACGATGTATCGCTGTGAGGCATCGTTCGGCATGTGCGTGCTTGTCTATTTGCATACATTTGTTTTACTTCGAGGTGACATCGAGATATCGATCTGAACCGCGACCGCGAGGTATCGCAGATAGCCATCTTCAGCATGGTTTTATCCGTAGACACAGTAGCTCAGTTGGTTAGAGCGATGCCACGGTACGGCAGAGGTCGCGGGTTCAAACCCCGCCTGTGTCAGTTGTTTTTGAAATGTCTTATATTTTTAATAACATTAAAGGCCTATTCAGACCTAAGCGGTATTCGCTGCCGTCTGCGGCAGAGAAAACCCTGTGGGTATGCGGTAATATTACTGTTCAGACCTAAGCGGTATTCGCTACCGTCGAAACCCGCGCGGTATGTACTTCTACCCACAGCGGCAGTGAATATCGCTCAGGTCGCTCTAGCCGCGGTACTTGATACTAAATACCTGAGCGAAACCCGCGCGGTATGTACCTCTACCCACAGCGGCAGCGAATATCGCTCAGGTTTGAATAGGCCTTTAGACGTAAACAATAGCTGAAGTGCCTTGTAAAACAATATTGCGTGCGTATTGACACTATTTCATTTGCAGGAAGCCCAGTAGTCTTCTTCATTCATGGTGGTAACTACAGGTCAGGATCGACGGGATCATATGGTGTAAGGCTTTTCTTTGTATTCATTCTCAAAACTTTCTGATCGATTAAATAAGTAGTGTATCGTACGTTAATTTCCAATTTCTTTGAAGGGACAACATTTGGTTCAAAAGGATACGATATTGGTAACTGCACAATACCGCTTAGGATCACTTGGATATCTCAGCACGGGTCAAAGAGATGCAGCAGGCAATGTTGGCCTTTTTGACCTACACTCCGCTATGATCTGGGTAAGAGTGAATTTGGTGGATATGTATTACTTTTTAAGAACTAAACTTGGCTATAATGGCTTCTTTTCCTTCTTCTATTGCTTTTTTACAAAACACACCATATTATTTGCCAGACGGTAAACAAAGTTATCATTTTATTTCAGATCCAAGATTACATTCAATTTTTCGGTGGCGATGCAAAGCGAGTGATTGTAATGGGCCAAGGTTCTGGTGGGAGTGCGGCATCTCTCCTAGCGATGTCTCCTGAGGGTCGCAGCGCTACAGGCGTGGCTGCGTTGTCTGGCGCGCCGCTGTCTCCAGGCGCCGTAAGACCTGACCCCGCAAAACACGCCGACGCACTGGCTGAACGTACAGGATGCCCGAAAAAACCAGCTGAAAGCCTTCTCATATGTTTAAGGCAACTGCCTGTCGAACAAGTAGTGCAGGTACCTATTACTTACTAACATATTTGGAAATAGTTGTATATGGAACTTATCTAAAAAGTACTTGATGTTTACAGGCGGATGAGGATATGAAAATGGATATGGTAGACACACAAAGATTTTTAGAAGAGATTTCAGGGCGGTCAGGTAATGCATAGAATATTTACCACCAGACAACGCTCAGCTTAAACCGATGCGATGGACCTAGATTCCTAGAAGCATTACATTTTGTAAAAAAAAAAATATCTCCTAAGGGAATTTAATAGAAGGTCAAAATATATGGAGAAAAGTCGGATTTTGGGCGATATTGATTTTGAATCCCATGAAAATTTTTATATGATACAGAATCAATATCACCCAAAATGTCGCTTGAAACAAATAGCCTTTCACCCGTCGACTTTATTCCATGTTTATCTGTACGGGGGGCATTGTTTTGACTAGGTGCTGGTGCAAGAGTGGAAGGGGTGGAAGACTTACGAGGCCTACCCCCGATTGTCGCCGAAGCTCCGGCCGAGTCACTCAGTAAGAAGCAGAAGCGTGTCCCCCTCCTCACTGGCGTAACCTCCGCCGAGACCTCCAGAGCTGTGTTTGGTAAGACTTTTTTTTCTCAAATGAATAATTTGTGATTTTTGCTGTCATCATTACCATACCTTTGTATGACGAAGTTTGGAAGATGATTGCATTAGAAGTGGACAAAATTAAAATTTAAGTAAGTAAACCATTTTAAAATTGTTTTCGACAGGCAAGTTCAACAAATTCCTGTCGAATCAACTTGAGACTGTCAAGGACTTTTTGAAGAAAGACTTGATCGGTGGTCTTCAGAACGTGGTGCAAGGGGTTGAGGGTCTGATTCCTCTGGCTTCCAGCGTAGAAGCCGTGCTGCCTATATCTGACTACTACCAGGGCGTGTTTGAACAAGCCGGTAATGTCGTCGATGGACTCTCCAAGGTCGCTGAGGCCACAGGTAACTTATAAACTAACGTCGAAGATGTTTGTGTAGGTCATGTTTCAATCTGTACTAATCTATTAGATACTAATATTATAAAGCTGAAGAGTTTGTTTGTTTGTTTGAACGTGCTGATCTCTGGAACTACCAGTCGGATTAAAAAAAATGATTTTATTTTATATGTGAGCCAGATTCATGAAGAATAATATAGGTTATTTACCATCACGCTACAACCCTTAGGAGCCGAGCAGCAGGGGTGAAACCGCGGAGAACAGCTACTTTTAGATAAACGCGGTAAACATAGCATAGCATAATCGGCCTATAATGTTCCCACTGCTGGGACACAGGCCTCCTCTGTCTGTGAGAGGGAGTGAGCCGTAGTCCACCACGCGGGCTCAGTGCGGGTTGGTGGCCGTCACATATCTTCGAATTTTTGGTTCTAGGACATGCCGGTTTCCTCACGTAGTTTTCCTTCACCGTTAAAGCAAGTGATAATTAATTTCTAATACGCACATGACTTCGAAAAGTCAGCGGTACGTGCCTCGGGATCGAACTCGAACCATTCGCCGTGGTAGGCACATGGTTAAACCACTAGGCTATCACTGCTACGGTAAACATAAGCAACAAAAATATAACTGGTCCTTTGAGGTCAGAAATGATGGAAATCGATTTTTTAAAGAAACATACAGTCCTGTAGACAAAAATAATAAATTCAAGTTAAGTAGGTACAACATAATCATCAAAATCTAATATACCGTACTTAAATATGACGAATCATAAGCAAAATGATTTAATGTTGGAATCGGGTTCTAGAGATGCCACAATTTTCTGATTGCTTATAATATCTCAATATTTTTAGTGCAACCATTTTAAAAGCACAGGCAGCAGCTGCAAATGAAATAACTCTCACCCTTCTCGGACCCCTGCAATATATAATATAATGAAAAAAGGGTCGGAAAGAAAAGGGTCGGCCCTTTTTTTGAATTCCGTAGGTACCCAAATGTTCAAAACGAATCTTTTATGAGTTTGTCATGTCCGTCCACCCGTATGTCACAGCCATTTTACTTGGAAACAATTGGGACTCCATGTTTGGAATCCCAATATGATTCGTGATTCGTAAACCACTACTTCGTTTTGGATGGCAATATTAATTTGCGTCGTACTTCTCGTCGTGCGGTTTTCTTAGGATAGCTCTTTCTTTGATGATGTTTCGTGAGAGTTTCTTTTTTAGATATCGGTCAAAATTTCTCCACATGAGCCATATTTAAGCTCCAAAGTCGTTAATTTCATTTTGAGATCACCGACCGCAATAATAATTTTGTATTTGACAATAACATTATGATTGTGAAATCTAAAGTTGTTACTAAGCGGTTGGAGAACTAAAATACTCCTTGTGACTACATGCTACGGAACCCTACATTGCGCGCGGTTTGACAGGCACTTGACCGGTTTTTAACCCCTCGCAGGTACTTATAGATTATTTGTTGGGGTTCGGGTTTCTCAGTAGGTAACGAATCGATATTTCGTAAGTCGTAACTCTCAATAAAACAGAATATTGTAATGCTTTTGCACAAATAAAAAATGAAATGTTTTTGTAATAATGACATCCCAGTCGATAAAAACGCAGTAGGTACCTACCGTATTATCTAGGTCTCTGTATTCTGTTATGTTTTGTTTTTTGAATATAAAAATCCCGTAACACAACATGTGAACTGACAATTTTTTGATTCTTGCAAATCTTAGAAGTGAATGCAACAGGACTAAATACCATATTATTATAACATTTATAACTTGTTATAGAACCTACTGTAGATAATGTAATGAATCATACAACGAGCTGTCTTATCGCTAAATAGCAAACTCTTTAGAAAACCATTGAATATATTTATCCAAAGACCTTACTATCGTGAGAAATAGATAATAATGGGGATGTAACAATAAAATAATAGGTACCTAGTTAACAAACAAATCTACCTATGAAACAAATAAGTAGAGCATGAAATAACACAAACATTAAAATTGATTGATTTGACCGCACGGTTGTCGCAGTGGCTGAGAGATTGGCTGCTGCGCAACGTGTCGCGGGTTCGATTCCCGCATTGCACATAGGTCTGGCTGTTTGTGTATGTGAAATTTGTGTTTGTAAACGCACCCACGATACAGGAGAAATCCTAGTGTGGGGGCAACGTTTGATAAAAAAAAAAAAAAAAAAAAAAAAAAAAAAAAAAAAAAAAAAAAAAAAGATATAAAATTAAACATTGGCATAATTCATCCATCAACGAATATTGAATTCTCTTCTCTGTTGGTTCGCGTGTCTTGCATATAAAAAAAACACATTTAAAATTATGCAAAATCATATTCCGTACAATGGAATCATGATTCCATGTCGGAATGTGTAGGACTCATGTTTTCATTGTTACCATGATTGCCTTCGTTTACCCCGGAGATATAAGAGAGCGGGACAAGATAGATCTAGGATATACCTTAGTAGTACCTTTATGCCCGTCTTCACTAACAGTAGGAGACCAACATATGTCACCAACCACCAGACGACAACTATAGACTATCCGTGGTTGTTATGTAGTGGTTGGTGACACGTTTTTTTTGCGCTAGGTAACTCCTTTTAATAGTTAGACATTACACTTAGGTGTCTCCTCGTGGTAGTGAAAACGGGCATTAAACGACTTACTGTTGACTTAACACCGTACCATCCAGGTGATGCTCTGTTCAACTTCCCGGCGTACCAGACTGTCCAGCAGTGGAGTTCAGGCGGCCAGGCCTTCCTCTACAGCTTCGAGCACGTCGGCAACCTCTCTAAAGGATGGCATTTCCTACCAGGAGTGGCTCTAGCTGGTTAGTATCATTTACATTTTCTCATATTGGAGTCAGATCTGCTCTCGTAACAGAAAAGGACGCTATTATATCTTATAAGTATTATACGTATCGAATAATTCAATATTTTTATCGGCCCAGACTTGTTTTGTAAATACGAAGGGGAAATGTCTAGAGGACATACTTGTGATCTATTCCCGAAACTCCTGGAGTTATGTATTATAATGTCTCACGAGGTCTTTTGTATTTATTTCAAAATTTAATTTTATTATTATCACTCGGGATAGAGATACTCCCAACAACCCAGGTACCCAGGTACTCTCCGCGAGATAGTCAGCAACATTGGGGCGCTGCTGGCCTTTCTCGGGGAATTGGGATGGGTCGAATAGTCTCCCACCCGTTCCCACCCGCACGCAAAATACGCGCTTTGACGTGGAGTTGCGGACACCAGCCCGTTATACAATACAATACAATAGAGATACTTCTTGTATGTTTACATTAGCACCATGTGAGGAGATTTCAATGAGCTGCACACATGACTTTAAGGTAAAAAATCTTTTTACAGAGAAACCCGAAGGCGAGGCAATAGTAAAACCCAAGAAAGCGCAAGGTCCCTCCCACGGTGACGAACTAGCGTACATCTTCGAACCACTAGGTCCTGACGGCCAGCCAATGGGCGGCGAGGTCTCCAGTACTGATGCTCGAGTGCGGGAGAACTTTGTGGGGCTAATCTCCAAGTTCGCACATGGACTTGATGAAACTAAAGACAAGAATACTGCGAGTGCTTCTGGTGGTCTACTATTTCCTAAGAGTGCAGATCAATTTTTGAAGATTGGTGAATCTTTGACTATTGATAAGGATTTCAGGTGGGTTTATTTTTTACCTTATAAGTAGATGCCCGAAAAACCAATTTATTTTTCATACTTGATGAAGAAATCGAGTTTTGGCATATGCGTGCTACTAAGAATTAAGGAGAAAATGATTTCCTAGGCTTCATATTTGTTATTTTTCCAGATTTTGTCAGATTGGTCTATGGGGCAACATGGGAGATAGATTAACGGGAGCTCTCTGTAAGAATCTCCTGGGCAACTTATTGAACCTCCCAGGTCAGTTGCCGCAAGTGCCACTGCTGTTGCCCGGACAAAACAATCAGCAATTGCTGCCAGGACTGTTCGGCAAGCAGCCAGCTCCTCAAAGGCAGCCACAGAGGAAACCTCAAAGAAGCACTCAGGGGCCCTTTAAATACCCGTTCGATTTTTTGGTTTGATAAATATTTAAGAATTTAATTAAATTTCATTTCTCATTTCCTTTCTGGTATGATAAATAAAATTATGATGCCATAGATACAATTTGTTTAACAGTTCTACCAAGTTTTATACCAAATAAACACAACAAACAATGTTACTTATTATTTTTGTGTGTTTTATTTTGTTATGGACATTTTTAATGTAGGTATGTACATACGTTAACTATTACGAAGAAATAAATCAATTCTTGGATTTATTTGAACAATATTATTATTTGCATCATTTATTTACACATCTTTAGAATACAATTCCTAGGATCGACAATCGACATGTATTATCGCAAAGGCATTATTATTAATTGCCATTATTGTCGATGTAGTCAAAACAGGAAAACCAGTTTATCGGCTGACCGTACATACATACATAGTACCTATACTTATTAAGAGCAGTCCAGTCTTCATCTAGAATTGTATCAACAAGCAAGGCTCTTTCCTTCAGTATTAGTTTGATAGTGATCAAAATGCGTCGTGTTTGCACTTTTATTTTGTTCCTTGTGTTCACTCAATTCTTAATTGAGACAACTCAGGCCAGGCCTGATCCACAACCTGCAGCTGATGGCCCTACTTGTGGCAAACATGGAGACCCTGTAAGTAGATATATTTTACATAAATAGGTACTGTTTTCATGTTCATAATTATTTTTAGTAGTTCCGGGACCTGTCCTAACTTTAAATAACTTGGGTAAGGTCAGGATTACGTCAATAAATGAAGCCGTGAATTTTTTAGAGGCTTCGAGATTTTATTATTTACTTACCATGTTTATCTTAAAACTTATTGTGACATTGTTATCGATGGTATTAATTAAACTATAAAATAGGAAGATATATTTAATTTTGGTATCAGTTTAACTTGCTTCTTGTTCCTATAGTTTAAAATTCTTATCAAGGTTATGTCTTGAAAACATAGGTGTGTTTTGTATTTAATAATATTTATCCTTATTTTTTTACAGTGCAGTTCCGACAGTCAGTGCTGTGCAAACACCCGTTGCCACAAATACGCCAACAGATGTCAGGTCAAAATAGATCTGCCTAATAAACAATAACAAGCTCATAAACTAATGGCTTTAGGCTCATGAGATATCATGCAGCCAATCAGGCGAAAATGACCAATCTCGTGAAAAGACCGATTTGTAAAAATGTTAATTAAATGATTATTACGGTATTTTTGATATTTTCACGATTTCCTTTTCAATCTCATTCTTAATGATTCCTTATTAGGTACTTTTTTTTTCTTTAAGCCATAATTTCCATATATTTAAGACTGCATTATTGTCTAAAAGTGTTTGTTTTTGTTAACAAGACTGTGCGCCTACCGTTATCGCTTGGCAAATACACCTAAGTATGTACTTCTGCATCACTTTGTACCACTTAATTTTCTTAACTTTTCTTGACAAGAGAAAAAGACTTGCAACTTTTCCTAAAATTCCTTTCGTCAACAAATTGATCATAATCAGGTACTTACCTACAAGGGATGTGGCGAGTTCCACGTGATGGAATGTAAGTATGTGACAGAAGTAAGTATGCTTAGGTAGATACAAACTACGTAGTCTTTACACTCTGATGCAGCTGCTCTGCTAATGCAAGCTAGGACTAGACTCACTACATTGTTACTTCTAGAGATAGAGAGCAAAGACGACGAAATTGTAATCCCTTAAACTAGATTAGGTATTCTGTTATATAATCTGTTAATTTCCAACCACACACAGATTTTCGTTTCATCATTATAACAGTTTTATCATTCTTAAAGAAAGGAAGAGGAAAAGCGTAACTAAGTAGAAGGTAACGTAACTAGAAACTTAAAAAACTTATAGCACAAATACAACCACATGTAAGGTAAGTACTACTGTTAATCAGTAGTCTGTAATCCTGGAAAATAAACGAAGAATAAAATCAAACCCCTGAGTTGCTTGAGCAGTTCCTTCATCCAACATAAACTGTCTTTGCCAATGATAAAATAAGTCTTGGTTCTTAACATTATTTTATTCATGCCTAACTTTGTTGTGATTGCGATTTGCATTACCCAAATGTTTGCATTTCGCATATTTTATGTAAAAAAGAAATCAAACAAGTTTAATGCCCTGACACACATACACGGTTGTCAAAATAAACAACATTTATACCGTTAGCAAGATTTCTTTCGGTTCACAGTATGAATTCTATATTATTGGTGCATGCAATGTTTTCCTTATAAAAATTGAATTTATTAACCATAATGATAATCTTGATAATGGCCACGCTATTGAATTAGGAAACTCCAGGGAGGTGATTCTCGCGGGTTCGATTTAATATCACTTTCGATATATATAGCAACAACTGTCAAAATATCGATCGAATGTACATTTCGGTATTCTCGTATAGTCACTGCAGATATATATCGATAGTAAAGCGTTCGACATGCATCGCATGGTATGGAGCAGTCGATAGTGTCATATCGAATGAATTATCGTACGCGCGTAAAAGAAATCGTAGAATTGTTGTCAGATTGGTAAATTCATTTTGCTTCCAATTGATCAAAACTATGAATTTCGAAAGAAAATCGTCTTTACAGACAAATTTGTCCGTTGTCGAGGCTTGTATCACAGAAAAATTCCCAAATCAAAACTAACAAACAAAAACAAACGATTTCACTTCACTTTTAGGTTATGGCACTATTACTTAAAATGATTCGATTCTCAATTAAGCTAAAATTACGTAAGTATGAGTACAATTTTAGAAAAAATAAACAAATGTTTAATAATAACAATTAAACATGAATAAAAATATAGAATTTTTGACAGATGTCCATAAAAGTCACTGTCAAAACATCGACGCTCCGTTCCACAAAAAGTATACACATGTTAAGATTTTTTTTAATTAGAATGAAATAAATACTCCCTACTTGACTAAATTCTAATGGTGGTTACTGTAAAATGAAAACTTAATCATACTTTTAGCCCAAATGACTAGAAAAAAATATTTGAAGACATATTATCGAAATTTATTATTAATTCTTGGTCCGAGTACCAACCAACAAAAACGGAACGTGTCTTGGCAGAGACAAAAACTCGAAAAGGATTGAATGAACATAATAATACGTCAATATCTATTACAAAAATATCTGTTGCCCGCGAGAATACCGATTTTAGCATGGGACCGATATTTTCAGTAGATATGATCTTGATCGAATGCGATATCTATATGATACGATATTGATCATATCACTGATTTATCGCACAAAGCGAGAATCACCTCCTAATGATAGTGAGGGTGAAATAAATAAATATTTTACTGGATTATCTAAAATTTTTATGAATGAAATTAGGCTTTGCAAGATTTTTTTAACGATAAATTTAAGTATATTCACAGCAGTTTGTAAAGATAAAATACTTGTTGAAAAATTCTACACAATTAGAAGCACTTGTTGATTCTAACATTTTATTACCTGGCACAGCCCAGTTAGTAAATCTAGATATCAAATGATTTCGGCACATCCTTTTTATGTACCAGGCTAAACTTGAAGCGTCATCAAATCAGCACTTTTAGTATCTTCAAGGTTCCAGCTCGATTCTTCATTTTACTATGCTGCTACTTTTTCTACTGAATTGATGATACCGAGCAGAGATTACCTCTTGACGTTTGTAACCACTCGTAAGCTATGAAAGCTATCTGGTTAATTATTATTAATAATGTCTTCGTTATTATGACTGCTGGGTACCCCTAAGAACACCTTATGAAACAATTTTGGAGTTGGGAGAGTTGATTTAACCCTCCATCTGTCACATCTGAAAAATCCGCCTTATTAAGGTCAAAATCAATTGTGTCTGTCAAGTATGACAGACGAACGAATCGCCTGAACTAGTAATTTAAGGTCAAGTCAAGTCCAGGTGCGGATAATAGTGCTGGGGGCTGGGGGGCGATGGCTACAATCACCCCCTCCCCCCCAACTCACAACCGAAGCACTAAAATTTTCATATTACACAAAAATTGCCCGCCCCCTCCCCAACAAAATTCTGTATCCACGCCTGGTCAAGTCCTTGACAGTTAAATAATTCCAGACACTACTCGACTTTTGTGGTTTCTGGTGCTTACTGAGAAACAGTTGAAGGCTCCAATGCTCATACATATATTTATATGTTGTCTGATATTAGCATACAATAAGCCTATGTCAAATGAATCACAGACAACAAAGCCATTAGTTTTCCTATGTAGGTCAAATTGTCACAAGCATTTAGTTAAAATTAACATACTACGTATTTAGAACACTTAGATAAGTAAGCACCTAATCGTTTATTTCCAATGTCACTGTGCTGCTTAACAGATTACTTAGTTGGACAAATATGTTGATGAGGTTTTTGTGTTTCATGTGTACAGGTTGTTGACTGTTTAGTGGTAAAAACTAGGTACAGTATGTCCAAAGAGAAGAGGGAGAACACTTTATTGTTTTTCTAGAGTTCTAGACTATCACTGCCAAGTGCCAAGTGGTAACGAATCTGGTAGTGACTGAAGTGTCAAAAACAGTGACAGCAAAAGAGGAAAAAAAATGCTAAATACAAAATTACTTAAGCAGGAAGAAATCAACGAATCGCGACATTGATTGTGAGATCTATGAACTTGAAGTTTTCAGTAGGTACACAAAAATAAAATTCACTATTTTATCAGAAAGCCTTCAGATCCGAATTTAACTTATGTATTTCCTCAGTGGATAGAGATGGGAAAACCATTATGAGGCAGATTAACAAATCTACCAGTTACACACGGGCTGACACGAGCCTACAATGTTCAAAGAGTTGCAGGATGAATGGAAACGAAAGACGAAAAAAAAATTTAAGAGAAGTCTTTAGTAATGACCATGACTAATGAGACGTCAATTGTTTTTTTAAATAACAAAACAAACAAGAGCCAAATGGCCGACGCTGCCGTGGCCTTTGTTGTAGATCATTGCTTAGGCTTAGATTTACATACTTACATTTCCATTCACAATTAACGGACTCCGTTACACATCTATGACACCCACAGTTCCACTATCATCTTCACTTCTTTTCACTATAATTACATTAATTACGATTATCGATTATGATAATAAATAGGTACTTAACTAACTTTTTAACGGAGACTTTTTTTTATGCATATTCTGCGATATGTATTTACTCTGTGGATCGATTACTATAATTCTTTTTTTTTGTTAATAAGGATCACCTTAAAAGTGGTCCCATTTAAGAAGTAAATATCCCACCTATATGGATGTTAAAATAGGGGATGAATTAAATTCATATTGGATCCCAGTTTATGCAACGACCATCCAAAAAACTCTGAAACAGGTGCGCTCGTTGATGTCTTTTTAACCAACTTTATTTCCTCTATTATATTTTGGCAATAAAATATTATGTTCTAGGGCAAGTTTTCTAATTGTAATCAAATTGCAATGCGCTTACGTTCATCGCGACGTGAATCAAAATAATTATAATTAAGTTGTACAGTCAACGTCAAATATCCGATTCGAGCAGAAAAGACGTTAAAAACATCTTACTTAACCTAACCTAACACGCCCTTACGCCTCTAACATGCTCTAACAATAAGGTCGTCCTTATTATTAGAGGCGTAAAGGCGTATCAGGTATTTTTTAAATACCTTGTGCGCTCAGTTGTATTTGAATCTGACCGTACAGACCTACATTTCTTCTATCGCCTATGTTGACGATGTATTATTTCACACAGCAAAAAATGTGTCTGTTTGGTTAGCAGTAATGATTCCACACTTGCTAATTGCTTGTATGTTACATAAGTGTATCACTCAAAATAGAAAAATAAAAAAAAAGTTAAAACCGCCTTTAAAACGATCACAATAATGTTATTGGTGAAATGGTTTCGGAAATCGGTGCCGAATCAAACCAAATCAAAATTCAAAGGCATCTACTTCCGAATCTATTTCATACATAGGGGACGATGGGGGAATTGCGGACGCGGGGTAAATACGGACTCACATATATCTACTTTATCCCCGCCACCCGCGTCCCGCCGCCGCGATCACGCATTACGTTCCGACATCTTTAGTGTCCTCCAAACATTCCCGACAGGCGGCTGCGCACAAGCTTCAAGGTAATTGAATTTTAACATTTTTTGTGATTTTGATGTAATTTTTGATGTTTACTATTTTGAGTGTTATTCAAAAAGATTAAAATGTCAGTAAAAAGTCATATTTTCTGTCGATTGCGATATTAATGACGAGTAAAAAGTACAATCGTTTGCCTTGATAAATTTTATTAACCTAAAAATTTTGTTATTATACTTTTTCTAACTCGTTTGGGTCAATTGCGGACAAATGGCCTGGGGTAAATACGGACGTCCGTTTTTACCCCATTATTGATCTTAACCTATTTTTTTACGTTATTTTTTGTATATAATAATATTTTTATATTCCAGATGCCTCGAAAATATATTAGGAATAAAGAACCAGCCTATACCATAGAAACTAGCAATAGTCCGTATTTACCCCAAGAGCTAAGGGTAATTACGGACAAGAAGGTTTTTGTTTTTCGTTAAAATTTAATTAATGTTGATTGATCTCATATAATAATTAATGTTGATTTGATAGGTTAACAAATATAGTTTAATAATTAATAAAGAAAGACTGATTATTATTAAAAGTTTGAGTTTTATTTATGATTTCGCTTAAGCGTCCGCAATTCCCCCACCTTCCCCTATTTCACACATATACGGGCAACATTTGACGCGCAACACGTGACGCTCAACATGTTCGGCAACATTGCACGACAACAAGTTCCTCGTTGCCGTTCAACATGATGAGCAGCATGTTGTGCATCATGTCGCGTGTCAAAAGTTGCCTAGTAGTAGATACGAGGCTTAGGCTATGTGGTACTGATGAAAATGAAAGACATTTCAAACGAAATCTTTATTGTTGAAAATGATGAGTATGATTATCGATTTTGTGACTCGGACTTGTGGAAGATCTAAAGATATCACAACCAAATAACGTTATTCTTCTGTAGTGTTGTGGTCTTGTGGTGAGTAAGGTCGTTAGGGCTCCTGAGGATGCGTTGTGTTGACAGCAGGGGACCTGCTTGTCCCCCAAGCTTTCGACATAGCGAATACTCGGTGTTACAAGCGTTTCATAGGCCACGGTAACTGCTTACCGTCGCGGGCCGTACGCCTGTTTGCCATCCACTCATCACCGTCTTATAAAACAACAATTTAAGCTCACTTACCATAACATACCAAGACTCTGGCTGCGCAGGCGAACCCTGGGCATTGTGATCATGTGGAGGAGGCACGGACGAGCATACAGTAATCTAGATGAAAACCAGCGCCAAGTACTTGTGTGACTTGGTATTAAGCTGATCTGGAACCTGTTTGGTCCAGCCGTGAGACACAAACTTTTGTACGTGAAAACGGAAATTAGTGTGTAAGTTTTTCATTTCTTTTGTATTGTTTTGTGTTCTGTATTGCTGTAAGTAACTAATTTTTCTGTCTGTTGCTGCTGTGTCCAAATAAATATTTTTCTTTCTTTTTCTTTCACACAAAAACAACGTCCTGTAACAAATATTCACGTCCGTTATCGTTGGTCAATGCGGGTGCCGTTAATTGACTCCATCAGAACCTATATCTGCCCGCAACCACGAAACTTCGTTAGTGTCACCCATCCTTTCTCCACAATGCGTCGCTTTTCTACAGTTGTACTCTTCATTGTTATCACACAATATGTAGTTACTTCTGCTAGTACGATACCGAAGGATGTCGAAGAAGTTGGAGCTATTGAGAAAATAGATGTACCTGAAGCGCCTCCCGTTGCTCAACCAAATTCTGTGACAAACGAGATGAAATGCGCTCAACTTGGAGAATCTGTGAGTATATCAACCGTGACATTTTTGGTATTTAAATGAAATCAAATGGTAAAGTTGCAGTTATCTTGAAGATTGTGGTTTTCCACTGAGTTGCTACGAGGTTCATCATTTATCTAATTAGCGACCGGGTTGGAATAAATGAAGCTGCTGCTCTAGCAGCTATACTATCTATAAATAATATTTATAATTATTCTTAAATACGAGTAATAATAACATAATTGTACTATTCTCTAATGAAGAGCTGAGTATGATTTTCAATGAAGACCAAACGATTCTTCTTCCACCAGTAACCATTGCAGTGGTAATTAACGAATATGTTATTCAGATTTTTATGTTGGATGTTCTTCCTGCATGTATGGATACATTACTAAGGAAAGAAAGTTCAGTATGTTTTTATTCTTGTTTGCTTTTTTCCAGTGCATTTACCATAATGACTGCTGCTCCCGCGCATGCTTGGGCTACGCCAAGAGATGTGTGACTTGATGTTGATAACGAAGATCTTTGAATACAAATGTACCTAATACTAAGTACTAGAAATTAAAATTTCATGCCTAAGATAATTCAAATGATATTTAATAAATTGATGATACAAAACAGTTTATTTGAAGATGACTGATTTTATTTCAGTACCACATCCAATTTTTTACGTACTTATTGCCTTAGCGCGATTTAAGTCCCACAGAGATTTTGAATCCAATCTTATGTGGTGCCAATTCAATCAAAATAGCTTACCCTAGCTCATCAGTCACCCTATGCGTATTAGGACAGCTGGAGCGCAAAATATAATTTACAAAGGGGTTGCGAATATATACCAGATAGTCAAGGGTTGCACCGTGTAAAACCAGATACGGCCACGTCTTAAAAAAAAACTGGCCTGGCGTTGTTTACTAACAATGCACCAAGTAAAAAAAAATTCAATAAGGAAGAACTTGAATCGATTCTTCTTGTTGCCAGGTAGGATGTTAATCCGGTTTCTACTAAAGGTCTGCTGTAAATGGATACAACAATAATAAACCTGAATTAGCATACAATATTGAAAAGGACATCGTGGGAACTTAGATGTAGTAAAAAGCGACTTTTGAGATCATAATCTTTTCTGTGAAAAAGTGCGGTAGGATGGATAGTACACGGATTGTTTTTAAAGAGAAAATCAAAAACCTATTGTCTATTTAACAAAATAGTAGGTACCTACTGCATCTAAAAAAGAAACTTGTTGTAGGTAGGTAAAGAATCTGAGGAAATTATTTACGGTGCAATCGGCTAAGTATTAGCAAATACTTAGTAAGCTGACAAGCTAAAGATAGGTATGTTATATAGATATAACATAGATAGGATATCTATGTTAGTGGCGTGAATAACTAAGAAATAATAACGGTACTCATTGACAAATAAAACATAAATCACGGACAAAAGCAACGTCCTGTAAACAATGTTTCGAGACATACCTCCGTTATCGGCTCCATACGGGTGCCGTTACCGCGAATGTCAGTTGACCCTATATCTGTACCCGACGCAGAGCATCGTTAGTATCAACCTGCACCTGACCACAATGTGTCGCCTTACGACAACTCTTTTGTTCCTTGCGCTTTCGACGTATGTGACATGCAGTTTAATTACTGAACGAGTGACGAAGGATATACCGATACAAGATGCAGAAGTTGAAGAGAACAGTGTCGTTGTACCTGCGCCGGCGCCGGTTGATGTAGTACCGCTACCAAATTCTGTGACGGAGAACACGGGATGTGCTAAAGTTGGAGAATTCGTAAGTTTTTAGAATGTTTTTCCTTGTTGTATTTTTGTCGATGAGCGTTTGAACGTCTGGGAAAAAAGCGAATATCTACACAAATAATTTACGTATGTGTGGGTACCTTAATTATAGTTGTTAGTTAGTTTAGTCTGTGGTTTAGTTACCTAGTTTTGGAAAGCAGTGTTATCGAGGACCATTATAATTTTTGTACCTACTGACTGGCTGCGGTCAGTTCACTGAACACAATCTGTTTTTTTTTCCTGCCAAGTAGGTAAGTATTTCAATTTATATTATACGTCATGGAAAACACTGTTTCAAGATCAAATAGCTTTTCCTTTATTAGGTATGTTGGTAATGGCAATGGATTAATTTGCAGTTTCCATCCTTTTAAAAAATTCTAGGGAATTTCATATGAAAACAGATTGCTATCGAAGAGCGATAATTGGATCTGCTTTCATATCTTCGGTAACCAGTTCCTTGGCACTGGCACTCAAATCGTATAGGTACCTTAGCTTCATTGAGATAAAGTTTGCATTCAGGAGTTTTGGCGGGACGGTTGGCGCAGTAGCTGAGAGATCAGTTGCTGCGTGTCGTGTCACGGGTTCGATTCCCGTACTAGACATTGTTTTCGGGTCTGGCTGTTTGTGCATTAAGTAACCACGATACAGGAGAAAATCCTAATGTTAATAAAAATCCTAATGGGCAAAGTTTTTTTAAATAGGTAATAAAAAAAGAGTTTTTTGTTTTTATGTTGTTGCCTTAAACCATTTTTCATTTTACAGTGTATCAACCATAAGGACTGCTGTTCAAACGCCTGTCTCGGTTTCAAGCGAAGATGTGTTTCGGCAAGGGATCTTGTTGATGATTGACAAAGGAGCACAATGTAAAATGCCTGTATTAACATGTTTCTTTAAATTGTTGTATTATTGTTAGTGGACTAATAAATGAATTATTTATATTATCTTCATTTATACCGACCCATGTGTTTTTCTTTAGTTTAAAATTCATTAAGTCGCCGTGACATGACGCATTGAGTGCCCTGAGGAGAGAGAGAGCTCGGCGTCATCAAACAATAGAATCTGCCTTCCGTTGCTTGATTATTTTAAAAGCAGCAAAAAGGCCCTAGGGCGGTGTGAGCGGTGCAACAGCACCCGGCGACATCATAAATTGGGGCAGGGTAGGGGAACATGAAAGAGAAGAAGTACCTATGTACCTACTGTATTATTTTTTAAATCCTGTCATCTAGCGGCAAAGGTAGGAATTACGTAGAATACTATGTAGGCCAAAAAGTACCAGTTGAATTCGTCTCATGTCATGTTCTTCATGTTTCGGAATCGTGTTGATTAAGTTTGCCAGTTTTTTGTAGAAAGAAAAAAATGTAGGGTCCATTTCAATTGAATTTGTTAACTTTGTAAACAATGTTAGTATGGCCAACTGTCAAAATTTGATGAATTTGTATATAATGTTTGTTTACATAGTTTACAAGTTCTATTGAAATGGACCATAGTTGCAACATTCGTGCAAAAACGCCGACAATAATATGATTTTTTAATTCAAAATTAAATTGAATGCACTGGCGCCCTCTATCTAATAAAAATAAGTGTAACACTTTGATAATTATTATTTTATTACAAAAAATGTAGATCTATTTCTTGAATGTCCTAGTAGGATGGATGGGGTGGTTAAGGTGTGAGAGATCTGGTAGGTTGATAAAACAGCCCTTCATAATTTTCAGGCCTTCTGCGGTAATGTTCCACAAGTTAGGATGGTTCTTCTTGAAGTCGTTGTACCATTTGGTAACCTGTCAAAAAGTAATAAGTACATGTTTTTACATAATTACGATTTTGTATACTAAATTAAATCGTACGATTCGCTAATCTCAATATCAGAAAACAAGGTTGTGAATCACAATCATCCGTGTTTCTGTAATGACCATTGACCATAAATGACCATTTAAAAAGTTGGTACAGTCGGCATCAAAATCAGATGATCTTTGTTTCAATGGTGCTCTATGTACTTATAGGTACTTAAATAAAATCACCGGGCAAAAGCACGTCGAACCACGCACAGTCTAGGGTTCCGTAGGAAGAAGTATTTCAGTCTTCCAACTGCAAAGATAAGTTTGTATTTCCTAATATTATAATGAAATACAAAGTTATTTTTGCGGTCAAAACTGAAAATATTGAATATTTCAAAAAGTTATTAACGTATCTTGTTCAAACCAATTTTAATCGAGAGTATTTATTAGATTCCATAAGCTTGAATTTTTTCAGATTTTTGATAACGCGATTGGAAAATTACAGGGGGGGGAGACATTGTAAACGAATTTCGGAGCTCCTAGTTCGCAAAATATGCACTTAAATAAAAAAGTCATTTAGAAACCTTTATGTTATTTTCAAAGACCTATCCAACGATACCCCACATGAAGGGGTGCGTGAAAATAATTTTCTTCATCCCTCAGTTTCATGTATGGGGCCCCTCCCCCTAACAATTTTATTCCTGTTCAAACCAATTTTAATCGTAATTATTTATTAGATGCTATTAGCTTGATCTTTTTCAGATTGTCTGATAACGCGGTTGGAAAATTACAGGGGGGGACACACATTGTTAACGACTTTCGAAGCTTCTAGTTCACTAAATATGCACTTAAATAAAGAAGTAATTTAGAAACCTTGATCTTATTTTCAAAGACCTATCCAACGATACCCCACATAAAGGATTGCGCGAAAATATTTTTTTTCATCCTTCAGTTTCATGTATGGGCTCCCCCCCTAATTATTTTATTTTATATAATTTCGCTACAGGTTTTTATAGCGGCTTACAGAAGACATCTACCTGTGAAATTTCATACATATTGGTTATGAACTGTACATTTTACGAGGGTGTGACAGACGGACAGACAGACAGACAGACAGACAGCCAGACGGACAGACGGACATGACGAAACTATAAGGGTTCCTAATTTTACTACGGAACCCTAATAAAAATGATATCAGTACTAACCCTTTCGTACTTGGAGAAATCAAAATCAATAACTTCCAGGCTCATTGTAGTGTTAATGAGGGGGAAGTCAGCGATGGTCAAATGGTCACCCGCAGCGTAGCTGGTCCCCAGGCGCTCTAGATACGTGTCAAACAAGTCCAGGGCGCGGTGAACACGCTTCAGGCCTGCAGGAGTACGCTCGTAGTCGAAGAATATGGGCATGATCTGAAATTGAAATATGTATAGATTAGTCGTAATTCCTTAATCCTAATTAGAAATGTAAAAATGTGTGCTGTTGATGGCAAAATATAAGACTGATTTAACTGAACCCATCTGATTAAAAACAGAATCATTCGACAGCTGAATTTAGATTCTTGACCTTTTTGAAGTCGATAGAAAATAATTTATTGGTTGTGCAAAGTTGTGTAAAGCTTACCGTGTAAGCACATATATCAGGGTAGTATGTGCTCAAGTTGAACACCAGCCGGTGGTTGACTAGAGCCCTGGAATCATTAAATGTTGAATCAGAAACCTACTTAGAATGTACTCCATAACTACAAAGTCGAAATATCTGCGCAATTTTTAAAGGAATTTTCAGCAGTAAGTATAAGTATCTAACTATAGTTGTGCTGGATGGTCCATAGTTTTCATCAGTGAAATGCTACAAATTGTATGCAGCTCAAATGTAACATTATACTGTGAGGGTTGTAACAATTAAGATTACGAATGAAAAATTAAGTGACGGTTTTAAATTAACACCGGTGGAAGAAAGCTCTGGCGACCCGATATTTCACTTGTCATTAACTAAGTATCAGGTAATTGGAAGAATGTTTTAATTTTTGGTCTACCATCCATGGTAGACCAAAAATCAAATGAGAATACGATGAATTACAGTCGATTCAGGAGTTCATCTCACAATTAAAACATTCTTCTAATTACCTGATAGTTAATGACAAGTTAATGTTTAAGCTATTTACCTTGCTTTAGGATCTGTTGGATATAGAGGACTCCTTGGTTTGTATTTATCACAAATATACTGCATGATGGCGACGCTCTCGTTCAAGAAGAACCCATCGTCTTCAAGTACTGGGATTTCTTTTTGTGGATTCATCTGAAGATTTAAGTTGAGAGAATGTACATGACTCATTGAAGACTGATTCATCATTAATTTACAATAAGTACAAAAAAATCTTCCTGTGATGATTATGCTGCCCCAAATTGAGCAGTAGTGAATTAACGAGCCTTAATTTGTTCCAATGTCAATATTTCTTAATGTTTTTATTAGGCCCATACTTCATCAAGGCCCATTAGGCTTCGTACCCTCGAGAAATATTGCGTACCTTTCCAAATTCCTCCGTCATATGCTCTCCATGATAAAAGCTAACGTTGACTATTTCGAAGGGCACCTCCAACGCCTCCAAGACTTGTCTACAGGACAACGACGGTGGCCCATCCTCCAAGTAGTGTAGCTTTAGTACCATGGTTCTGAAATTGACATTTTGAATTAATTGCTTTGCAAAGCAGGATACCGTCCTCTCGTATCCAGCATAATTTCACAGTCGAAATTTCAACTATTAAAACATTGTGTCAGTGTCCTTACTTTCGGTCTTTACAAAATCCTGGTCAAGACTTCCTTTGGGTTCTAAAAGTAAGCCTATCCGAAGTTTAAAAAAGCATAATAATTCAAAAAAAGTTGGACCTAAATGCACCTGATAAAAAAAAAGTGAAAGCAAGGTGAAAGTGATTCCGATTTTTGATATCAAATTACTTATGACGGATGAACTAGGTACAAGTACTTAGTACCAGCCATACATATTTGAATTAAATTAATGTGGTCGAGATTAGAAATAGCAAACAAGTTTGCTTTCTCTTCGGCGGTGAGCCAGCGTGTCATCAGGTTTCAGCAATGGAGGTAGTGAGGGACGGCAGAAATTCGCTTCGACTGATTTAGCTAAGGACTAAAACGCTTTACTACCCGCAGGGTATGAAGTCAATTTGTTCCCTATTCGACTAATGTGGTCAAATGCGAATGTTTGAGGGAGCATCTCACCGTGACATTCAGGCGCGGTCGTAGCCGACGATTTTGGGGGGGGTCATACCGCAGCTGAAGGCTTTAGGGGGATCATACCGATTAATGCCGACGTGCTACACCGTGAATTACCATGTTTGGCGCATTTTTGTACGATTTGGGGGGGGGGGGTCATGTCTCCCGTGACTCCCCTAGGACCGCGCCTGGTGACATTCTCCCTCGAATGTTCGCGGACACAATTTGTCATGGCCCACAGCTGATTAAGTGTTACATGAATGGATTTTTCGACATCATCTTCAGAGACGGGATTCAAATTAAAAAGAGGGCAATTCGGTTACGGCAAGTTGGAGAGCTCAGTCAAAGTGGAAGTTTTGATGCTTGGATCAAGAGAGACAGGTGGAAGAGAGAAATGCCTGTTGAGAGCGCACAGGTCAACATCTTTACAGGCATTGGTTGGAGATTTGCCGATACCGACTGACTTCCAAACATCTGAGGAGTTACGTTTGACGAGAGATTCATGGAAATAGCGTCTCTTGGTATCTTGACACAAACAATTTCAGCGATTACGCACAGCTTTGTAACTAGCGAGGATAATATCTGAGGGTCTACGCCTATACCTACTCTTTTCCTTATCCTTGCGAGCTATTATTTGTAAAATGACTGAGGAAATCCACGGTGCAGGATTGTGTTTAATTTTAACGCCTACGCAGAGCATGCTGATAATTTAGATCTAACATTAAAATAGTTCACCTTTTTATCGATACTGGCGCTCTCAATGGCCTGAGTCCAATCAATATCGTCAGTATCACGCTTCAATGCCTCCAGGTCTATGCCCTTGTAACTACGAAGATAGCAGAAATGAAGTTTACGTTTAGGAGGACGAATAAGATAAGAAAGATAGATGATCAGGATATGAGAAAGTTGCAGTGAGTTGCCCAAACTCAGCAACATTATGAGGTGAAGAAACAATCATAAGATCCAGTATCGAAGGCGCGCAGTTTGGAGAGTTATGGGTCGCAGAAAGAGGTAGAATTTGAAGATTAAGCGAAGAAAAGAGAGAAATGATTTTAAGTGAGCGAGAATCGTTTTTGATTCAGCAGGTATTAAAATCGGACATTAAAATTACATGCTCGTACATAAGACAAAGATTATTAAGAGTGCATTCCAAGGAGTCGAAATAGTTAATGTGTAGATTAGGAGAGTAAAACACCGCAACTTTAGAATGGTTCAAAGTGATTTCCAGAAATAAAAATTCAGCCGATTCTGAATACTGAGAAGGAGATGTACTGATAATTTTGAATGGAATTTATGTATTAATTCTAAAAAATAAATATCTTTATCATACGTACCGGTTTTATTTGTGCAAGCTCCGAGGAACGCGAACAGCGATTGACACAGCTGAAACTAATACTGGTGGGAGTGACGGCCTCCCGCGACACGACCAGCTCCGTCCTTTCACTTGCTTGCTAAGTACCTGTTCAAGGTACCTATGTTAGTTGCTGGACTATACGTTGAACTGTGGTTAGGTGCTTGATTTCATGTATCGTAAACGTAAGCTGTAAGCACAGGATTTGAGAGATAAAATATATTTTTAACAGTCAGCAACTCAGCACGTACGAGTATATGAAACGTTTGGGAAAAGGGAAATAAGATAAAATATTTGGAACTTATATGTGTGTGGCTATAAAGATAAGATTACATAATTATCTTTTGCACTCGTTACGTTTTACCTACCGTCAACAAAATCTGCCGTGTCATGCCTGTTGTTGTATCATTTATTTATTATTTGCTATATCAGCGTTTAAAGTTTTTAAAATCATTTAAATTCATAGTACTTAACAAGAGTTTTGGATAGGCCCATACGATGAATCGGTTAAAGTTAGATGAAAATTTGTTTTTGTGGTTGATAAACAGCGTTGCCAAACGTCCCGATTTTCAGCCCCAAAATTAAATGTCCCGCGCGAGACTATTATAGTAAAGTGACCTATTTTCATTAAAATATATTTGCGGTGGCTATCTATCATCATTGTAAACAAAATATGAAACTCAAATAAAAGGGTAAGTACCTAGGTAGGTACTTATTAAAGATACTTATTAGGACATTCAGCAGTTCATTTTTTATTTTTTACTAGGTAGTAAAAAATAAAGAATAAATTGCTGAATGTCCCGCTTTCGACGAAAGAATCCCGCTTTTTATACTCAAAAAGTTTCAAAATACCGCTTTGCCCAAAAAAAAATCTGGCAACGCTGTTGATAAAGGACCCACCCTATTATGATACGATTTGCAACTGTTACGCGTATCTCATGTATCTTAATCTTAAGATAACAGACATGTGCGTGACACGGCAGAAATACTAAATGTGACCCATTTAGTATTTATGCCGTGTCATGCAATGTCTGTAAACAAAGTACCTACCTAAACTATACGATTTTTCTAGTATAGGTACTATGTAAAATGATACTATGTAATATGACTTCCAATATCTGTACCCCTATCATGAGTTTTTTTGACGTAGGTATAGTATCGTTAACGTAAGCATATGTATTTTGAATTTAAAATACAGCAGTCCTGGAACATTTTGATAAAATTTTATACAATTTGCACATTTTAAAAAATACAGAGAAATTAATTAAGTATTTAATTTATATAAATATTGTGTAACAAACGTGTATTTTCAATTCAAAATATGCTTACTTGAACGATACTACACGTCAAAAAAACTCATGATCGGGGTACTGAAGTATCAAGTATGGGACATTAATACAATCACATAATTAACATGCTATTCATTAAATGATAAATGATATTTATTTTGTAAATAGGTTAAAAATAACACTTTTACACGTCAAAACATTTTTTTAAGCTAGATGAGTTCGGTGTTTCCTATATGACATTATCAGAGCATATTAGGTACATACCTATTGTTAAAGTTGAGTAAAAATTAAGTTCATTAAAATATTTTATGATAAAATTTTCGTTTACAAAAACACTGAACAATATTGATCACGTTATTTTTTATGTTGACTGTACCTGCTTCGAATGGTCGTCGTGACTTTGATATTAGCAGAGAAGAAAATATAGGTGCCTACCTACTTAATTTCATTTCCATTTCTGTAATTTAACAAAACCACATAATGATGGGTTAACCTAACCCTATGAATTTCACGCGATGCGCTGATTATAGAAGAGCCTGATTTTATTCCAGACAAAACTTTACCTACAAAGTGTAAAGTTTTTTCTCTGGACTTTTAAAACAGTAGTAGGTAATGTAGGTACTACTCTTCATTTACCTACCGCACAGAGTGAGAGCTGTTGCTCATAAGTCTTCCTCTATATATAGTAGTCTTTGTTCCTCTTCACGAATCACGATAAGTAGACTAAGTACCTACGTACACTTTTAAAAAGTTCAGTTTTAATATTATTTACTTCAGTAACTTCACATGGGCAATCCAAATCCTCGTGTTTTTGCAGGTTTTCACAGGCGGCGGTACCGGCAATTAGTTAGGTAACCCTAGGGCTGCCATCACCTAAATTGCTGACGCCGGACAAAAACTTTAAAAACCCCGGACATTTGGGTGAAATTGAGTAGGTACTTTGCCCGGAGGCCCCGAAAAAAATTTTCGTCAATCAGGATTCACCTGACACCATGGAATTATTATTAGAAATTGTTCTAAATAATAATTCCATGCCTGACATGGAATTAATTCCTAGCCGGCATAAAAAGTGAAACCCCTACCGGACGCTCCCCGGACGCCCTCTAAACTAGGACAAATCCGGGGAAACCCAGACGGATGGCAACCCTAGGTACCCTAGGTACCACGGACCATCCGATAGGAGAGGGTTCTCATCCTATCGGATGGTCCGTCGGCTTTGGCTTGTTTGATGTCTTTTATTTTATTACACGGGACATTATGAGTGAAGTGAAGGGTTAACTAAAGACAGCTTTTGTAATACACCCCGAGGTCTCGAGACTTCCTCCGAATTATTATAAATACTAGTCGACAAAGCCAAAATTGTCTTTTACAATCCCATAGCTTGTCTTATAACACAAAATGCGGTTAAAATTAAGATGTTTTTATTTTCTGTTCCTTACTTTGTTATTTAATTGTAGTGTGACCGTGCCAGTCCAAACTGCGAGCGAGTTCGTGGAAGAAAGCCTGCGCGTTCGAGTAAGACGACAAGACGGGTACGTGTACGACAAGCCGAGTGTATCATTTGACCTGCCACAAAGGTCTACACCTGCACCCACTCAAGCACCGACTGTTGACAGGACGCTGACGCAGCAAATGTTTTACGCGTACCCCGTGCCAGCCGGCGGCGACACTGTCAACATAGGACAGACTGCGGGGACCACGACCACGGCTGCAACCGCCGCACCCACAGGCGCCGCCGGCGGGTACAACTACAGGTCCTCTGCTACTAGCGCCGGTAACTCTGGTAACGCTGGCTACAATTATGGCGCATCGTCGACAGGTCCCCAAACTAATGCTGGGGCTCAGGTTACCAATACTGGGTTGCAAACTGCTGTAACCGTCACGCAAACTGCTACTAACACTGGCTCTTCTCAAGGTGGTTCAGGTTACGGGTACAACGCACCATCACCTACTCTCTCCCCGACTCTCCAGGGCTCGTCAGAGGTCTCGACAAATGCTCCAAAATATTTACCACCCACTTCAGGTGGTACAAGTGGCAGTACTTCAACTGGTGGCAGTGTGAGCATTGGCGGCGTTTCTGTCACTTCTGGCTCAGGACAAGTCACCACCGGTACTACCGGCTCCGTGCAAACCGGATCAGTGGGAACTCCGTCTGATACATACTTGCCACCGTTCGGGACATCCAACACTGCGTCGTCTGGTCGAACCGTGACCTCGACCTCTACAAATACTCAAACAAACACAGTTGGATCAGTACCAGTACCGAGTTCGGCGTATCTACCAAATACTTCGTCCCCACCCTCACCGGGCCCGTCACCAGGCTCTCCCGGGCCACAACCGGCACCGGCACCACAACCACCGTCAGGTTACATACCACCGTCAGGAACTAATTCTGGAACAGTATCCACACCAGCATCTACTTACTTACCACCGTCGTTCTTTTAATACTTTTGTGCATAATATTATAACTTAATAGCTTTTTAATTTAATTGATTGTATATATAAAAATATTCACCATAATTATAAATAAGCAGTTTTATGTATTTATTTATCAATAAATATTAAAATAATGGGGATTTTATTACTTAACTAAACACTAACGTATCATGAAGATACGAAACGCACATCACCAGTCAGTCAAACGTCAAAAGCACACAAATGTAAAACGTCACAACGTCATACAAAAATAGCATCAAAGATGAAAGTTATTTTTAATATTTCTTTAAAAATTGATTTTTAAACTATTGTACCACACTTTGGGATGAACGATACAAGCCTAAATGCAGAGTATTACTTTATTGATGAGTATTATACCATGTGGATGTAGTGTGTGCGTATAAATCAAAAATTTACATAAGTTATGTTTCTACTAAAGCAAACATTACAATTTTCTCGAATAGGAAGCAAGGTAAACCTGAGGTAATTATATGTATATTACTACACTAATTGTATTTTCATTTTATTTGTGTGTTACAGTTGAATTTTCCAATACATATTACGGTTGTTCAAGGTTCATGACCTTACTGGGTTAATTAATATTCTATGTCCTGTTATTATTAAATAACAATTTAAACGGTGCTAGAGTAGCCAGACGTTGGGGCTAAGAACATGTGGTGTCGGACTACTTTTGTGTTAACATAAGTGTGAGTGTCGAGCATACACAATACGTCGCATGTTTCCAGAAGTGCGGGGGCGCGGTCCGCTGCCGACCATGGTGCACCTCGACGTGACAGGCCCTCAACTATACCCAAACGCTCTCGCCATAAATGACCTGCCCAATGAAATACTTATTTACATATTTTCAATGGTAGATTTCGAATCACTATTGGCAGTTGCTAAAGTTTGTATGAGATGGCAACAACTCTGCCTGACGCCCTGCGTTTGGGACAACACGCGCCTCATAGTATGTATGAAGAACTATGTGAGGATAAGTGAAAACATTGTGCCTTTTGTCGCCAAGTATGTGAAGAATGTTAAACTACAGTATTTCAAATTGTATTCTCAAGTGAGGGCTTCCTTAATAAGCTATTGTCCTAATCTGACTCACCTAGAAATAAGTATATCTCAAGTTGATAGCTGTATCTTTGATGACCTAGGTAGCTGGCCGAACCTAAAGTTTTTGAGTTTTCGTAATTCACTTATAGTACAAAATCCTGAGAATGCAAATGGTAATTTTGTTTACCACTTGCCATTTGATAAGTTGAAATACCTTGAGACTCTCATTCTATCCAATTTTGCCCTAACACACGATAGTTTGTACAACATGTTGCAGTGCACTAATTTAGTCAGTATTAGTATGGAGAAAATGAAGAATATTCCAGCAGATTTTCTTGAATCTCTTCTGAGAACCAAACAGTCTACACTAAGGGCTTTACATATATATGGAGATACTCTTAATGATGATATAATCCGTAACATATCCAACTGTAAGGTTTTACAAGTACTACACATAATGACATGCAAAACTCTTTTTGATTCAAGTTTGCTGCACTTGTATAGGCTAAAGAATTTGCATTCTTTAAAATTACGTCATGGTTACTTTTCAACAAGTGCTCTTCTTGCATATTTTTCTAATAATACATTTCAAAATTTGACATACTTAAGTCTCTCTCGGTGTCTACATGTCACCATACAGGTAGCAAAGGCCATTAAGATAAGCGCTCCCAATCTTAAAGAACTTTCGTTCTATCTGTGCCCATTCATCATTGCCCCCAACTTCAACAGGTCTGAGCTAGAGAAAATGTTTAAAATACAGTTGTTACTTGATTGAATTTGTTGTGATTATACTAAAGGCAGCTTATGTATCCGTCCAACTTACATTTAATATTTATTTCATCGTCACCGCTGTGAAATATGAATAAAGCAATTTCTCAAAGTTAATGAGAGTAGCTTGGAAAATTTGTACATACCTACCATAGAAATTTGCATGTGATGCCACATCATCAAATTTAGTAGATCAATTGATTATAAAAATATAAAAAAATATATAAAATAAATTTTTGTTTATAGGTTGTGTTGTGGTGTATGTATCAACTAATGATTTGTTTTAAACAACCTTTAGTACTTAAACATTAAGAAGTATTACATAAATTTTAGATACATCTACATAGTAGATATTTATCGTACTAGGGTTTCAGTGCATAGCTGCAGGGCGACTGTTAAAGATATGGTTTTTTTTGACATGGTGAGTAACATGCCTCAAATCAGTTATAGTCTGAAAGCTTAAAGTGGTAAAAATAAAATTTAATATTACACTGTCAATGATATATTACCCTTTACTCTGACTGCAACATTAGCCTTGCACTTAGAAAAGATTTTAGCATAACTGAAAGCTACAATTCTTTAAATTTTCACGCTTGAGTGTGAAGATATTTTTAATTTTCAATGTACTTAATTAGATGTACCTAAATATTAAATGTGCAGGCACAAATATTGAATGGACAGTGTAATACTGACCTTATCATGCGTTGACAAACTAAACATAAATGTTAATTTTCCGCCTTTCTGTTTAGGAATCATAGTCAATTACGTTGTGAAGTGCCTTAACAGTTTTAATAATGATGACTGTTTTCATAAAAAAACGATCCTTCGACAGACGGCAAAAATATTTCAGATTTTAAGAAATAATAAGGTCTTAGTAAAAACTAATAAATGCTATACACAATTCGTAATTCATAAGAGCAGATAGTGGTGCTAATTCTGTTCTTTAACGCACTAAACTTATTTTAATCGCACTATCTCACTCTTAATAAAATATCATTGAAAAGGGATAGAATATATTAAGAACCTGTCAAATTAGTTTATGCCCTTAGCATTTACCGTGAAAATAGTTAAGACCTATAGCTATGGCGACTAAGGCTTATCGCGCACTAGGTAGCCAACAAAACATATTAAAAAATGATGGCTTATTGAAGAGCTCGCGCATTAGGCGGCCAAAAATATTGTGGCTGCCTAAGTAGTGCAGCCATCATAATTATATCGGATTGGCTGCCGCAGCTAGGCGATCCGGTGCGTGATAAGCTTAAACTATCGTTAATATTAAGCAAGTGGACTAATTTGACAGGACTAAATGTCTTCTATCCCTTTCTCACGTTTAATGTTAGAAAGAGATAGTCAGACTAAATTAGTTTAGTTTGTAAATAACAGAATGGGCGCCACTGTTCTAATAAAAATCTCCAATTTACGGTATATATTATTTATTTCTCAAAGATTTACATAATCACTTAACGAGAAACAAAGTTATGTTATTAATATTGTTATTGTTGAGAAAGTCCAGAGCGCACGCCGCCGCCGCAGTTTGTCGTTATTTTTTATAAATTTCACTTACGTATACCTCAATTCTTGAAGGTTCCTTTTTATTAAAATTGTTTTTCTTTGCAGAGGCTTTGGTATTGTGCTGTATTTAAAATATAGGTAATTTTATAAAAATAATGTAAATACGGGAGTGACACAATCTTAATATATATAATTAGAATAATTTAGGTACCTACTGGTATTTATTATTTATTTACTTTGAATGATTTTATACGTTTATTTTAAAAATGTCCTAGTGTAATTTTTAGGCTTTAAATTCAATGTCTATTGGTTGATAATTCTGCGAATTAACTATATAAATGTTATGTTCTCTACTTATATAAAATGTGATTTTAATAGTTAATTAATTTTGTTTGTGCTGTTTTATTGTACGAATAATAAAATATATTTTGAACAGCTTTTCTTGTTTTCTTCAAGGTTAATTTTTATAGAAGTGTTGTGTTAGTTAATTGTTAGATATCACGATAATGTATACAATGAGGAAATCAATATTTGTATATAATTTAAATCTTGATTGATGGTAAACATATGTACACACATCAAAAGTATCTAGGGATCAACATATATTTTTGCAATAACTTTTCTCCTGATTGATATTAATTAAAATTTTCTTTAAGGATTCATCAAATAAAGTGTTTTCGTTTGTCACAGTAACGATAAACCAAGTCACCTTTGCATTAATAAAGAAATTTGCCATTTTCCTAATAAAGGGATTTTTGACATTTGAACCACTAACATTAAAGTTCGAAAAAAAGACTGAAATAACAGTTTTCTTTAAAATTTTATTGGGTAACTTAAACAATTAATAATCCGTGTTTCTACCGCGAACACTAACAACACAAGAACATCGGTTTGGCATACTCAAAATGAGTTCATCCAAATCACGCTGTGGAATGGCCGCCCATGTTCGTTGCAACAACAAAAAAAGGTCTTCTTGCGACTGGATACCCTCCATATTCGGCAGAGCTCTTCTCTGTAGCATATCCCATGCATGCTCAATCGGGTTCAAGTCTGGCGACTGAGCAGGCCAGGGCAGGACATTGATGTTAGCTGCGGCGAGAGTCTGTCTTACAACTCTTGCGGTGTGCGGTCGTGCATTATCATGCATTAACTGAAATAAGGGACCGATTTGCACTTGTAGAGGAACGATGACGTCTGATACAATCGTCTCAGCATAAATTTGAGCGTTGAGGTTGCCTCTGATCCAAATCAACTCAGTTCTTCCGCCGATCCAAATACCCGCCCATACCATGATGGTTCCACCACTATAAGGATGGACTTCCTGGCAGGATTTTAATCGCTGTTGGCGTCCAGGGGTTCTCCAGTGTCGTATACGTCTTGTATCCGGTCTCATACCAAAACGAGACTCATCAGAAAAGCACACGAAACGCCATTGTTCTTCTGCCCAATTTCTGTGTTCAAGAGCCCATTGATATCGAATCCTACGATTGTGCATTGCTATAGGTGGTACCCGTAGCGGTCTTCGGGAATGAAGGTTCACTTCATGCAAGCGGTTTCTGACTGTTTGGTCGCTAATTAAGTTCCCTGAAGAGTGATGAAGCCTCACGGCTAACATCATGGCGGTTATTGTTGGAGCTCTTCGAGTTAAGATTTGAATGTATCGGTCTTGTCTCCGTGTGGTGCAGCGATACCGTCCTCCATGGCGCTCAGCCACGGTACCAGTGCTTCGGTAACGTGTCCAAAGTCGACTGATAACACTCTGACTTGTATTCAGAGCTAAAGCTACAGTACGTTGCCGGGAACCAGCTTCTATCATTCCCACGGCTCTGAGCATTTCTTCCCTGCTTAAATGACGTCGCCGCTCCATAATAACGTTGGTTTTAATCAGTAGTAGGGAAACAGTAGCACTAATAATGTCTTCAATGCGTTGTATGTTTTTATAGGGAAAATATTGACAGCTTATTTTCATCTTTTACTCGAATTTGATTGAGAGTTCCTGATTCAAATTATGAAATGCACCAAAAAGGATCCATATAAATTTATAAAATCATAAATTTATTACAAAGCCACATCTCAATCTCAAGAAATCCGCATAAAAATGCTTGATCCCTAGACACTTTTGATGTGTGTATTTACTTATCATACCTATACTTACATGTCAAGAAAATTAAACATTTAAGATTGTTCTGTTTCAGGGGGTATTAAACAATTTCGAAAATTGGTGCTATTTCTACCTGTCGTTGCCCCCTCCCCCATGTATACGAATCTTGACCTCTGCTTCATTTTCATTCACTTTCATTATAAGCGATTTTGGACCTTACTCATGAGACAATACGACGCGCACACAAACCCCTACTACACCGCCAAGAACTATAGATAAATGCCGGCATCTATATGTAGACAGGAATCGAATCTGCGAGTTACAAACGGCGCGGGCGCGCTGCATTCTTCTTCAACTATTTTGTACGACTTTGAGTCAGTGCAAGTAAATATTGTATCGGCATACATAGGTATGATAGGTAGGCCATAAATCACACAACTGCATACTTAGGTATTGACATTATTTCATTTGATAATATTGACGATTTCAATTATTATTAACTTCATAAAGCAACTTCGTTGGTGTAGTGGTTGCAAGCGAATGCTGAGCGTCGGGCCCAGGGTTTGTTTGTTTGGTCGGGCAAGTATTGGGAAATTCTCGGTAGGTACCTAATAGACCGGAGTCTGGATTGTGGCGGGCTCTAACTAAATGAAAATGTTTCAGATACATATTCTTACGGACGAAGATTAGAAATCTCTGGTTCATAAATCAGTTCAAAAATAAACACTGGGCATATACTTGAAGGAAGCAATCACCCTAATAACTACGGTTTTTAACGTAAAATCACGTCGATCCCGATAGCACTAGATTCTAGCTGACGATTCTAGCTGACAATCATATGTAATGCCTAGGCATTACATATGATTGTCAGCGATTGTCGATATAAAATTATCGATTGTCAATAACATCAACGCCGAAGATTACGGATATTCGCTAATCCGATTAATCTCTTTGTAATTCACGATTGCCTCTTGAATAGATAGGGGCAATAATATAACACGATAATTAACGCGTCACCGCCTTAGCGCCAGAGTGGCTTATCATTTCCAGACAATTGATTTTCAATTGTTTCTGGAAATGATAGGCCATGGCGCTCACCAGCTTAATTAAAATGAAAATGGGTAGGTAATGGGAAAAAGAAATCATTATAGTTATATATAAGGTGCTATAAAAATATCTGCCACGGCTGCAATGGGAGACAGTATTGTTTATAGATTACAATAGTGAAGATAAATTATTGATTATTTGTCATATTTTTTTTTCATACAAAAAAAGTACGTATAAATTTTAGTAGATTAGGTAGTGACGAACTAGTCAGCTGATATCAGTTTTCATTCACAGAACAGATGGAAAGATATAGCAGTTGTTTTCATTGACTAAGCGACACATCGCGCGTAATTTGTGAACCACATTAAGCAGAGTAGAGTAACTTCTTTATTTTCTCAAATTGAATTAACTGTTCCGGGGTACGAAAGTTCTTCACTATTGTAATCTATAAACACAATACTACCTCCCATTAAAGCCGTGGCAGATATTTTTAAAGCACCTTATATAGTCGAATTAAAACAAAACATTCGTTATTAAAATCGAATTTTAATAAATATTTATGAACAATTTACAATTTTTTACAATGTATAGTTTCATACAAAGGGCTGTATGCTGATCTCGAGCGCGGAGCAGGGGTTGGTGAGTTCGAAGGCAGCGAGTACGGCGGGGTTCACGACGCCCACCTTGCCGACCTCGCGCCCGCGCAGCAGCACCGCCGCGCAGCGCCCCGGGAAGTACGCGGGGTCTGGGGATAACACTGCAGTTATAGCGCGTTTCACGTAAAAATTCCCTTCGACGGTATGTTGCCTCCCCTAAGGGTGCGGGCACGAAACTTGCGACGGCGATGTATACAAAAGCATTGCAGTCGCTGTCGCCCGTTTCGTACCCGTCGCTATACTGTGCAATGCTTTTGTATACATCGCCGTCGCGCCGCCCCGCCATCGTTCGGCCGTCGCAAGTTTCGTGCCCGCAGCCTTAATGTCAATATGTTAAAAATATGTTTTTATTAGTCTTAGAAGAATTTGGGAGGGAGGGGTATGGGGCTCTCCCCATATGTATGGGAGGGATACCTATTAATGCCGACATGGTATTTCGTGAATTACGGTGTTCCGCACATTTTTACACGATTTTGGGGAACAAAAATTTTCTTCGACAGGAGTCTGTGTAATTTTGAAATTCTAAAAATTATCCGTCGATACAAAAAGTATAAGAACCACTGGTAAAAAAGTAAAACCAAGCTAATTACTCATCAAATTCAATACAAGCAGCCTCCTACAACACTACGCACCTTCGCACTGCTGCAGGCAGTAGCCGGCGTCCCTGTCCCAGGGCAGGCGCAGCAGCGCCATGACGCGGTCGAGCAGCCCGTGCACGAACTGGAAGCCGGCCGCGCGCCCGCAGTGCACCGCGCACAAGCGACGCTCGTTGCGGGCTCCCGTCTCTGATTGAACAAGCCATTTCCATTTATAACAAAGCCTGGCTGTTTCCCGGGACTTCGTGGCCCAGGCTACTTCTTTGTCATTTCATCCAAATCTGTCCAGCCGTTTCAGGGTGATGGAGTAACAAACACACACAAACTTTCGCATTTATACTATTAGTAGGATTTAAACAACAATAGTGTTTAACAATTCACTTACGGCCCTTACGGGGGGCCCGATATTTCGACGCTGTTGCAAGCGCCACGATCGCGGGTAAACTGAGTTTACCCGCGATCATGGCGCGTCGAAATATCGGGAACTCAATCCAAACAAGAATCACGGAAGTTATCCCGTAAGTGAATTGTTAAGTGCAGTCACAGATAATATAATACTATACGTGCAGTTAAAAACCGTGAACGTTTAAAACAGTGTTTAGTGTTTAACTCCCGGCCTCCTCATATCTAGCGCCGCCGTGTTAGAAAGAGAGATTCTGAACAAAATTATTACGTAAAATGAACGCAAAAAATTTCAACAGTCTTTCCAACTTCCAAATTGCAACAGTCCAGGGCAAAAAGGTTTGTATAAAAAAACTACTTAAGTATCTAAAACATGATCTTTCGAGGCTAGTAATTTCCAAATAGATATTATTTTTTATGTTCTGATCAATAATAATACTAGATAATGACGAGACAAATCGATATCCTTCATAATTAAAAAATATTTTATCATACTAATATTATAAATGTGAAAGTTTGTGAGGAATGAGGATGGATGGATGGATGGATGGATGGATGGATGGATAGATGGATGGATGGAAGTACATATGTATGTATGGATGCATGTATGGATGTTTGTTACTCTTTCACGCAGAAACTACTGAACGGATTTTGATGAAACTTTACAGTAATATAGCTTAAACATCAGAATAACACATAGGCTACTTTTTATCCCGAAAACGCGGGCGAAGCCGCGGGCGGAAGCTAGTCTTTCATACAGCACATCTTTAATTACCTACATTACAGCGAGTAGCTCATGTGTTTATTATCATTGTCGCAGCGTTGATTTCCATCGTCCAATCAACGTGCAACTCGATATGGGTGTAGGTAATTGCGCTATGATTCAGTATAGCATGTATTATGTTGCTACTGTGTTGTAATTCTGTACTAATGATAAGCTACCTGATGCCTCTCATGACGATAGAGCAATGATTATTATTAGATCTAGATTTTGGATATACTAGAAAGTTAAACCGTCTTACCTGTTGAACAAAAACGATAGGTACCAATAATAATATACATACACTTGTTTTAGACGAGTGGTAAAACAAATGCGTATTATTTTTGGTATCATTATTGTGCAACAGATGTTTATCTTTTTTGTAGTAAGACTAGCTTCTGCCAGCGGCTTCGCCCGCGTGGAGGTCGGAAATATAGCTAAGCAAACACGTTTTCCCTTACAAACTTTGCCACCCGTTTCACCGTTCACCCTCTTGAGGATGGAATTTTCAAAAATCCTTTCTTATCGGATGCCTACCTCATATAAGGAATACGTCTTCCAAATTTCACGTTTCTACGACCAGTGGTTGAGGCTGTGCGTTGATCCATCAGTCAGTCAGGACAAAGAATTTTATATATAATAATAATAATGTAGATGGTAGGTATCTACATCTTCGGAGAGGTCCAGAGAATGAATAAACGTTTACTAGAGGTTTACTTCGCTTTCGAAACCTTTACAGTGGTACGTGGAGCTATAAGTTTGAGAAACCCTGGTACTCAATACTCATCCAGTATACTAATATTATGAAGCTGAAGAGTTTGTTTGTTTGAACACGCTAATCTCTGGAGCTACTAGTCGGATTCGAAAAAATCTTTTTGTATATCATAGCCAAAATCATGAGGAATAGTATAGGCTATTTAACATCACGCTATGACCCTTAGGAGCCGAGCAACAGGTGTGAAACCACGGGGAATACATACTATGCGATCAAAATAAGAATGTGTCTGACCTCGCGCCATGTTGTTCCGTCATAGCCAATCAGCCGTCATATTCAAGCCGAATATGACGACTGATTGGCTATGACGCAACAACATGGCGCGAGGTCAGACACATTCTTATCTTGATCGCATAGTAACTGAGGGTCACGCTGACGAAATCGCGGGCAGTGCTAGTCATCTGATATGGTGATATCGCACCGATGTCCTTTAGCTGCAAAGTTAAAGGTTTGAGTTGGAAGTCTGTATAGTTTCCGATAGATGTCGTCAAACGCTCATAAGAGGCGTATTCAAATTTGGAATGAGACGAGCGCGACCCGGTCGCTCAGTTGGGAGAGCACTAGCCACGGTTCGGCAGAGGTCGCAGGTTCAAATCCCGCTCGCGTAATTCTATTTTTTAAAATCTCAATAACTATGCTAGTTTGCTTATAAGACACTCATTAGCTTATAAGAGACTTACCAGCAATTTCATCTTGCAACACAACATCGCTGAGTTCAAACAGCTTCAGTGGTAGCGGCATCTTCTTGTTGGCTGCTAGAGTCTTGAGCAGCCCTGGCAACAGAAGGGTCCGCACCACTTGGAACTCTAACGTCTTGGGGTTGGAGATGTGGGCTGCTGGCACGTCTTCGATCTTCACGCCCAGCTTGGAAGCTACGTCATCGCGGGAACACTGTAGAAGATATGGTGCTTATTGAAGGTGTTGAAAATTTGGGTTAAAAATTAGAATTAATATCACGCTTGTATGCCCTATGGATAACTGATAACTGACCCTTTTCGAATAGAATTGAACGCAAAGAAAACAAGGGAAGTTAAAAATACTTTTGTATTAGGTAAAACTGTAATTATTATCTTGCAAATCGATACCTCGAACCACCGTATTGACCAAAAAGAGATTTAATCAATCTCATTTTTGCCAAAATGGTGGTTACGCCCTTTGCCCCTAAAGGTATCGAAATGATAGTTAGGCACCAGCTATGGACCCTCAGGGGTCCATGTCATGAGTGCCGGGGGTCAATCCCTCAGAAACCCTGCATGAAAGGATATGTATTCTCCTAAAAACTATCCATAGCTACAACTTAGGTAGCAGCCCATAAAGCCGTCTCTTTCCCTCCAGTATTTATTTAACATTTTAAACACACCAATGTACAGAGGCGGACTTAATGCCATAGGCATTTTTTACCAGACAACCTTTGGTTGGTGCAAAGACGACAAACAATGGTAGGTGCAATTTTGAAAATTGTGGAATACACAAATTATACCTATACAAGGTTATACGTATACCAGTGGCGAAGTTTACGTACAATTCGATTCCTACCGGCTTCCTATTGAAAAATGGCACAATCAGTAGTGTTTACATTACATACATATAAACCTATAAATATACATGGTGGCAGGTTAGACAGTGGAAATATTTTAAGGGGTCATTGTACTCATCATTATGAACAACTTTTACTATGGGACCAATCCGGAAATCGCGAAAAAAAATCAGCTGTTCCATACATTTTGTTGAGTTATGTGAACATAAATGTATGGAACAGCTGATTTTTTTTTCGCGATTTCAGGGTTAGTCCCATAGTAAAGTTGTGCTGCCACCCTGTAAAAAGTCACGCCTGTTTGCCCCGATGGGTAACTCATAAAGCCGTCTCTTTCCCTGGGTAACTCATAAAGCCGTCTCTTTCCCTGGGTAACTCATAAAGCCGTCTCTTTCCCTGGGTAACTCATAAAGCCGTCTCTTTCCCTGGGTAACTCATAAAGCCGTCTCTTTCCCTGGGTAACTCATGAAGCCGTCTCTTTGCCTCCAGTACAACACTCACAAGTGTGAAAGTGAGGGCTTCCGTGTAGCCTGCGTGTGCGCACTCCTGGCGTAACTGCTCCGTCAGCTTGTTGATGGGGTCCTGGCCGCCGGTCGTCACCACCTGCGCCGGACGACGGACTATCCGGTTGTACCTGGAGAATAATATACGACTAAGTTCCCGAATATAAGTGCCACTATTTTTAGGGTCCCGTACCTCAAATGGAACCCTTATAGGATCACATGGCGTTGCCTTAGAGTGAAGATCTCGGGAATGCATTTTTGCTCAAATTTATTTTATTGCAGTTCTAGGAAGAACTCCTCGCAACGCACATCCTGGGCCCAGAGTGTGCTAATGCAATGGTTATAATCGTGTCAGAATAGTGTCTCAATGGCATCGTTTTGACCAATGACGAAAGAGTTAGTCTTGCTCTAAGCCAATGACCGCTTAGGTTTTGATAGTAATGGTATCATTATGACACCATTCGTACACTATTCAAATAGCAGAATTGGGGCCCTGATCTGACTATTTTTTTGATTTGATACTCGTAGCGTCATCTATGACAGCAAATGAGAATCTCATCAGATCTATGAGAATCTCATCAATCTGTCAGTTTGGCGTGATATTTGAAAATTGATAACTTGAGTTTATCCTGCTGTACTTAGCTGTTAAATCATATTATACTTAATTAATAATAAAAACACAGAACCAACATTTTACAGCGCGCAGTTTTTTCTTCCTCCTGAAAAGTTACTTCTTTTACACATACGAGGTCTTCACTCTAAGCCGACGATGGTCGTCCGTCTGTCTGAGGCAATACCCTTAACCTTTAACGGGTGGAGGTATCTGCTCATAGATAGCGCCACTAAAAGAAGTATGTTATAGCTGCATTTTGCTCATAGATGGCGCTATTGTGTATTTCTAGTGAAATAATTTATTTTGTTTAATATAATTATCTACATTACATACATAGGTAATTAAGTTTGTACGGAACCCTCAAGGCGCGAGTCCTACTCGCACTTGTCCGGTTTTTTATTTATACGTATTACTTTATTGTACATCAAAAATATAATTACAAAGGAAATAAACGAATTGAATACAATAATAGGTACCGTACACAATGTGCGACCTTGTTGTAATCAGTGTTTTTATACCACTGTTTTATATAAAATGCATTGATCAATGAACTGATATCCGAATATCGGTATAGAAACGCAATAAATGTTAACTGATTAGGGGCCGTCCATTAATCACGTGAGGCTCGAAAGGGAGGGGACGGGGTTCGGAAAAAATCACGAAATATCACAAGGGGAGAGGGGGGGGTGTAGTGAGATATCATGTGTATTTATTTTTCCGTTGGACGCGCGATTTCTAAACCGAAAAAAAAAAAGTTGTATTTAAAGATAATAATTATTCTGAAAAAAATTAAGATAATTTGTACCAAAAAAATACACGTGATCTTGGGTAGGGGGGGAGGGATTAGTTAAAAACCACACCACGTATCACCAGGGGGAAGAGGGGGGTCAAAAAGTAGCTAAAAAATCATCACGTGATTAATGGACGTCCCGTTATGGGATAAAAAAAATTTTTGTGGCCCATAATTTAGTCCTCGCGGACCACCGGACTACTGCTGTAGACAGAGTAACTCAGAAATTCACCTACGATAACTCACCCATAAGCGATAGCGATGTCCTCGTACAGGTCACAGGCGTGTATGACGTCATGGCGTGTAGGCGGCACGCATACGCGCAGTGTTGCGTCGTCGCGCGCCGTCGCAGACAAACACATGCGCGACAGAAGTGATGCTAGACTAGAGCTGTTTTCACTGGAAATATATTATTTTGAATTAGAATCACATAGCTATGGAGTATCAAAATGTAGGAATGTAATATGATTAAGGTGGCAACACCCAATAGTTATGGGAATGTAAGACGAATAGGATGGTCACACGTTTGAAAATGGATGCAGGGAAAAATATGTGGATCGGGCGATGGCGAAGTGAAAATGACGATTTGCATGATAGAAGATGAAAGAACAAGACGTATTTATAATTTAATTTCAACAGGGGTCGAACCAAGAACTCCACGCTCAGCAGTAGCACTTGCGACCGCTTGATACCTACCTTGCGAAAATACCTATATCATAACGGTTTATACCGGTATTTATCGTTAGGTTTTTGGAGGACCGGTATTTTTGCGATACCGGTATTTATAGTGAGTTACTTAGTCGTTCGTCTGTCGTACTTGACAGACACAATTGATTTCGACCTGAATGAGGCGGATTTTTCAAATGCGACAGATGGAGGGTTAAACGCGCTGTTCCGTCTATTATAGACTGGAGGATAATAACAGAAAATTCAGAGTCATTTGTTACAGTATGGCAATACAGGTGTCAAATTACGTAATTTATGAATAAAAAAAAACTATTCTTAACGCTGATCGTCGTAGCATAATCGCATGGCGATTATTCGAACATTCTTGTTTTTTTATTAATTTAATACCGGTATTTTAATTCCTGCTTGCGACCACTAGACCACCAAGGCATTCTAATAAAATTGTTTTGTGTCAATAAGTCATGGTCAGGCGCGTGCATTGCATATAGGCAAGTAGGCAGTGACTACCTCTTAAGGTTCAATAAAACCATTTTAACTATTACTACATCAATATACATCATTATATATCAATAATTAGTCATGATTGATATATTTTATTTATGTAGTAACAGTTATAATAGTTTTTTTGAATCATATGAGGTAGGCACTGCCTACTTGCCTATATGCACTGCACGCCACTGGTCATGGTACTGTTGATCTTACTTGATGCCAATGTAACTGTTGGCCTTCTGCACGCTGATGGTCTCCTCGCGGCTTTTCATCGTGGGGTACAGCTCGTAGATGCCGTCCGGCGCGAACACCTTGCACTGTTCCACCTCGTACAGTCAGTGCCCTACATTATCTGACCCCCCTTAGAATCTTGCTACTTTTAAGAGGGGTTAGACAATGTGGGGCACTGACTGTACGTGTCAATAAGTCATGGTACTGTTGATCTTACTTGATACCAATATCCCTATAAGTCGTATGCTGTTGAGCTTACTTGATACTGTAGCGACATCTGCAGACAACAGCAAAGACTACCTACATAGCTAGACAGCTGACAATGACAACTTGTCAAATGTCACTACAAGACGTCTAACGTCAAAATCCTACATCGCGCAAGCAGAGTTTGCGGCGCAATTAGCATATATGTATACAGCAAACCCGACATCAACTGTCGGGGCAGTGGCCCACCAGACAATACCACCCGATCTGGTAGGAGGATCCTCACTTTTCAATGGAGGGACGTTCCACCTAGTTTCTCCATTCCCTAAAATACCAATATCCCTATAAGTCGTATGCTGTTGAGCTTACTTGATGCCAATATAACTGTTGGCCTTCTGCACGCTGATGGTTTCCTCGCGGCTCTTCATCTTAGGGTACAGCTCGTAGGTGCCGTCCGGCGCGAACACCTTGCACTGTTCAACTTCATACTCCCGGCCGCAGTACTTGGAGAACATACTCACTATCGTGTCTAGGACCACAATCGCCTGTAAGTTGTATTACAGAGTTTAATGATTGCTTCAAGAAAGATCAACCAAACAAACAAAACTTTTCAGAATCCCGCTCGGGTCATATGATTTTTGAGAATCACTTATATACTTAATAACTTAAAACTTTTCAGCTTTTTAATATTAGTATAGTTTTCACATAATGTAGGCATTTATGTGAAAACTATACTAATATTAAAAAGCTGAAAAGTTTATTTGTTTGAATTCTTTTAGTATAATGATAGCCAGATTCGTGAGAAATAGTATAGGCTATTTAACATCACGCTGCAACCCTTAGGAGCAGAACAACGGTCTTCAAACCGCAGGGAACAGTTAGACAAACATAAAAAGCTCTTAAAATCAGGTATAAATAAATTGCATTAGATGTTTGTGACATTAAATGAATGATCAACGAAATGTATTACCATTTGTAGTTTTATTTGTATTCATGTTTCAAAAGTGCAAACACTTTCGACCCACGGTAAAAATATTACTTTACCTTAGTCAAATCCGTAGCGGTGCACTCAATGAACACATTCTTAGTGTCGAGTGTGATCTTGGAGTGGTCTCCATTGATGATGGGTGGCATGGAAAGCACTATGCCGTTCTTGTCCTTAATGACTGGGTATACGGGACTGTCCCTGATGATGCCTAGGTACTGCTTGAGTTGGGCATGTGTCTGAAAACATTAGAATAAGTTTTGGAAACCTGAAATATTTAATTTAACTTGCATTAACTCGTCATAATTATGCCGGAACATAGATCCACGCGAGATCCACTTTTATTGTGTCTTCAATTGCGGCATAAAAAAGGTTAATAGCCAAAGTATTTTCGTATGCCAATAAATGAATAGTATTTTTTAATGAATCCATGCTTTAAGCGAAGTGTCCACTAGCAATAAAATTTGCGGAAGTTGACTTGCGCAAGCGACTTCCAACGTGTAAACGCTGGCGCAAGTTGACTTGTTGTTCGAGAAGTCGCTTGCGCAAGTCAACTTCCGCAAATTTTATTGCTAGTGGACACTTCGCTTTAGGCGGTTTCCTCACGATGTTTTCCCTCACAGTTTTTAGAGCAGTGCTGATGAAATAAATTGCACAGTGTGCGTCTGCCGGGGTTTGAAACCACGACCTACGACTTGTGGGCCGCTAGCACTGGGCCACCATACCTCTGAACCAAATATTTATTTGTATTTATACAAATAAACCAGACTTTTGCCCGCGACTCCGTCCGCGTGGACTACAGTGGAATGACCAGTTTAAAAGACCTCCGTAGTGTAGGGTGGCTAGTACTACCAAGAGGTCAAGCTGTATCTCAGGTTCCTCCCATCAGAATTAGATAAAACGTGGCTTAGATTTTAAGTTGGATCCTAAGCTATCGAACTTTGAAAACCACATCAAAATCCGTTTCGTACTTTACGCGTGATGCGCGCACAAACAGACAAACAGATAGACAGACAAAAATTTAAAAAAAAATCTTTTTGGGTATGGTTATGTCCCAGTACCCTATCCCAACTGTTTTTTCTGGAATATCTTCAATGTACAGACACAGCTCTTTTACAATTTTATAATAGTATAGATATTACTGTTTCATCAAAATTCATTCAGTAGTTTTTGCGTGAAAGAGTAACAAACATCCATACATCCTCACAAACTTTCGCATTTATAATATTAGTAGGATAGGAGGATAGATATACCTACATAATTAATAATGGTAATTCTTACCGAGTACAATTCCATGAGTTCAGGTGCAGTCATTTCCTTCTGTTGGTTCAGTGCTTTAAACTTGATTTCGTTGGGAGGTAATGCATCATACACGAATGGTCCTTGTATTGTGTCCAAGTCATGGGTACCGATAGCCACTAATGTGCGCTTCCTGCATATGTTTTGATGAAGTTTGTCCTGGGGATACAAGATTTCTTTTGTTATAAATAAATCATTAATTGTTGCAAACAGTAGTTTCGCTGAGGCCTTCAATTTTGGAGTTTTTGAATTTCAAGTTTTGAAGTCGTAGGGGTCATGACCTCCCCTACCTATGATACATTTGTTAATGACAAAGTTAATGAACAATAAATACATATAACCATTACCCACTTGCAGATCTATGAAGCTGTCATACGACTCCTTGGTGAATGTGATGCCTTTGAGCACAGCAGCCACTGCGTACGGTCTGATTTGTCCCGTCGCTGGAGTCAAGTGCAGAGAGTGACAGTCTTCATTCTTTTTGAGAGTGTATTGCGGTGGATTTTTTCTGAAGTAATTGAAATTATTAAGATGCAGCAGAGATTGCAAGTCTAATGTGTTTAAGGCTCGTATCCAATAGGCAACATTTGACACACGACATGATGCACATGTTACTCATCATGTTGAACGCCAGAGGAACTGTTGATTTCAGCGGCGATGTTTATAATTTTATCGAAAAGAAACTATCAGGAAAAAAAACCGGATAAGTGCGAGTACCACTCGCGCCCTCAGGGTTCCGAAATATGCAATAGCGCCATCTATGCCGCTATAACATCATAGTAGATATATCATATCTTGATCATAGATGGCGCTACTGCATACTTCTAGTGGCGCCATCTATGAGCAGATGGCTCCACTTATGGTTATGACAGACGGACAACAAAGTGATCCTATAAGGGTTCTGTTTTTCCTTTTGAGGTACAGAACTGTAGTGTCAATACTCAATACTCATACTCACTTTCCTTGGAAAACTAAGATGCCGTCTACCAATCCTTCTAAGCAGAGTAGGTCGTATCTGTTGGCAGGGATGTCTATCCTATACAAGATCTCTTCTGATACTCCGGCTCCAACATGATCACCTTGCTCCTTCATCAACATCTGTTTCTCTGTTGTCTGTAATCAATAAATATTAATTAGTAAGTTTACTAGTATCTATTAGACTTGCAACGAATATTCGGCCCTCTTTGGTTTTCGGCCGAATATTCGGCCTATTCGGTCAAATACCACAGAGTGGCCGAATATTCGTTGCAAGTCTAGTATCTATGCTTGTTTCACAGACTCAAGGGTGCAGCCAGCAGTGGCGTGCCTAGAGGGCAAGCCCGACGCATTCTTTTCGTTTTAGAGAATATTTAAGATCATTTTCCATTAATGTAAGTGATTTTTAATGTACGTATTGCTTTAATAACGACATCAACTCACTTAAATTCATGAAAAATTAACATAAATACATACTCTCTAAAACCAACAAATGCGTCAGGCTTGTTTTCTAGGCACGCCACTCGCAACCAGGTCAGGTAGGGGTGGGCTGCCCCACCCCTAGCAGCAAGGATTGAGTTAGTGCTCACTGCTCAGTCGGAGTGCTTCTGTAATCAAAAGTAAACAATTTTAGAAACAAGAAAAGCATTTTAAGTCATCCATAAATTGATAGTTAAAAGTTTAATATAGTTTAAACTATGAGCATTTCCCCTTAAGGGCATCATATATCATACACCTTTCCTTATCGGCCCCTCCTCTGAACAAAATCCTGGCTACGCCCTTGTTCTGACTTATCCTAATTTAGCAAGTTTAAGCTATTTAATAATATACCCTATGTAAGCTTTAAAACAATGAGTATAACCTGCCCCTAAGGCTACACACTGACATTTTTTTTTTGTAAGCAATAATTCTGGAATTTGCATCATACAAACATTTAAACAATTTGTGAACAACTACACACATATCAGGATGCGTAAGCACCTAACGAGAGCCTAAACAAAGAAGTAGGTAGACCTAGACTTGACCTTGTACCTATGGCCAAGGGCAGTCAGGATTTAGTTGGGGGAGAGGGGGTGGGGGGCAGGCAAGGAATCGAGACAAGTAGTACGAGATGAGCCTCTCAGAGAGAATGCTGTTTAAACGATATCAAACTTGACCTGAAATAATCAATTTATGAATGATTTGAAATGCTGTTTATTTCTGAATTTATTTACTTTTCGGTTCCGGAGTTACAGTACCTGCCTGTACCTGGCTACGCCAATGCCTACGTCTACAAACATTTTTCGGCATAAAAATACAAGCCTCCACCAATCTCTTACATCCAAGAATGCTAGGTTATACTGTTATGATGCAAAAAAAGTACTTGCCACTTCATCAAGTTCTAGGCCGAACTCAAAACAAAGGTCTTGGAATTCATCATCAGCTGAAACATAATATTTTTGTCTTTTATATTCAGAAGTAGGTACATCAACAGCAGTTTTTATGTTGAATATAAAATTACTAAAGAATAACTAACTGTAAGTCCTGCCAAGTGCGGCAAAGAGAGCGTCACGTTTTAGTGATATTGTCGGCATTTTTAAGTTGTAAACCAAACTAGAACGATTGTGCTTGAAGTTTGTAAGTAACACGTTTCCAGTTTCTTTCTTTACATTCTAACAGCGGCTGCCTGATGCAAGTTGAAGTACTCTGCCAAATGTTGCAACATCAAATTAGCACAATGCACATGTCTCTAAATTGCCATCAGAAAGTCGCTAGTTTTGTATGAATTCAGCTTGGAGTAATAATAAGAATTTTAATTCGTTTATTCTTTTTATATACATATAATTTACATTTTTAAATATTTCATTATAAAAAAACAAAACATTTAAAAATATAAAAAATAGTGCTCCACCGGCATCGGGAACAGGGTCCAAGCCACCGGCGGTCAGGGCCCCAGAGAGAGGAACCTCCTAACAATACGAGCCGTGTCCAGGAGTACCACTTGCTGAATCAAGCCCTTGATCCAGCGACCCAGCGAGAGCCTCCTCAGGTGTAGGTCGAGGCTCGAGAATTTTATTATTACTCCATTTTATATATATTATTTTTTTATTATTACTCCAAGGAATTCAGTAACAAAAAAGTCTCCAGGATGTCGCCAAATATTTTTTTTGAATCATTAATCATTAAATACAAAAACTCATTGAAAAAAGGTCTTTATTTCGTCCGCCATCATTGGTTTTAACTTTTAAGGATTTAAATTCATCTTTCTATTCCTTTCTGTATTTTGACTGTAGGTATTTTTTCTTAGAGGTGCATCCATATTTTTGGAATGAAGTTCCATAACGCTGCTTGCGATAGAAGTTGACTGGTAGAAATCGCCACGTAAGGAAAAAGCGCTCTCTTGCAACTTTGTTTCTCTCTCTATCTCTTCCTAATACCTATATAAATAGAATATATAAATAGAATTCTAACATTGTTCGTTTTTAAATGGGTCGGTACTTTTTCATCTAGTTCTATAGACACACACTTTTCACAGACCAACATAATTGAAACTCAAGACTTCAATAGGTATTAAAAGAACGTAAGAAAAACGGATACTGTAACTGGTAGCGAAACTGAATAATCATTATAAAATAATTTGAAAAAAAAAAACATTTTTTTTAAGCCACGTTTTTCAAACTACATTTAGTAAAATGAAAAACATGGGGCGATCTTAAGCCGCGTTGACATGGTCCGAGTTTGCTCGGACCGAGTGGACTCGTACGAGTAAGCTTCATCCGAGTGTACTAGGATAGCTGTTGACATTATCATAGTTGACTCGGATCATTTTTTTCATTCTTACAGTAATTTTTCACATTTAACATCGAAAAATGACGGATTTTGTGCGAAATAGTTTCGGAATTTTCGCAGACTTGTTAATCGAAGAGCTAAGGTGGGAAAAGAATGAGGCATCTGGCTTTATTTTTGTATTTCTATAACCCAACGCTTCAGAGAACCTTATCTGCTTCGTACAGTTCTACAAATCTAGTTGTGTAACACTCTGACCACTTTTTTTTCGCACGAAACGCTTGTTTGTTGTTATTATACGCCATTTTGTTTCCCTACTCGGTCCGAGTTAGCTCGGAGAAGTAGAGCGCGATCCGAGTCTACTTAGATCGGACGCCGTCGTCCGTCCGAGTGCGCTCGGATTATAGGTTGCCACAATACGAGTTACGTCCGAGTAGGGATCCGAGTCCACTCGGTGCAAGCATACTCGGATCGTGTCAACGCGGCTTTACTATTATCTGATTTGTTGTATGCACCCACGTTTTATTAAACGTGGTATTTACAAAAACAAAATATTTTTTTTACTTTATTAATTCTAATCTTTAATGCATTGTCAATTTGTCATGTTATTAAACGTGGTTTTAATTTTTTTTTTTAATTTTTTACTTTTTAGTCCATAATATATTGCATTTCATCCAAGTTAAATAGGTATACCGAATTTCAGCTTAATCCGATGCCAGCAAGTGCTTGACAAATGAATTGCAAAATTTGTATTGGACGGACCGATAGATAAGAAAGAAAGTTAATAAATACATGGTAATACTTTGGGAAAGCCTCACTCACAGATGTATCAAATAAGTATTATCAATATTCGATTAATGTACGCCATGGATGGATACAACATAAATATATTTTTAATATAAAGTTTTACGGCCCTATCTATCTGGGCTGTTTGAGTAATTTGTAATACTGTACTGTACAACACTGAAACTAGAGCTATAACGAAAATTAAATAAATCGCTAGAAGTCGCTAAAATATATTTTGTGGCCTAAACAAATTGTTGTCGCTAAAAAAAAAAACCGCTAGTTTTAGCAAAAAAGTCTCTAATGTGACAATACTAACTCCTGATGCTAAGGTGCAAACGTCAATGTCACAGATGACAGCGTGCCTACTATATTGTCAATATCAAACTCAATTGTCAAAGTAATGGAACAAGAACTAAATGGAGTGCCAAGGTACATTAAGGTGGATCCGTCAAGATTGCGCGCGAAATTCAAAATATTTTGATGTATGTTGATCCAAATTCGATTCACGACAATATAATGATAATAATTATATATAGCCCTCCAATATAGACCTCGAAAAATAATTTGAGGAAATAACGATTAATTCGTGAAAACATTACGATTTTGCTCAAATATAATTTCGAGGGCTATATTGATGATTTAAATGATTATTATCCAACTATATATCTAACTATACCATCATTAATGTCGCGAATCGAATTTGCATCAATCTTTAACGTAAAATAGCACTGCAATTTGCAAAAAACCTAAGATATTTTGAATTTCGCGCGCAACCTTGACGGATCCACCTTAACTCTAAAGATGGAGTACTATCTCAATGTGGAGACAAGTTGAAAATGTGTCCAGTTTGGAGTAAATAATATCCCAAAAAACAAATATTCAAAAACATTGTTCAAAAACCGTCCAAAATAGCGCTAGCATAGGCAGACAGTGTGGAAAAAAGATCCATATCCGTATCCGTTAGATTTTTGACGGATCTTTTTAACCGACTTCAAAAAAAAAACATTGAAAATATGCTACAGATTTTGGTCATCCTATCAGTTCATAGCGTAAATAAACTTATTTCACTTGATTTTTAACTAAAATATGTAATTTTTTGCAAATTACACGAAAATAAAATGCAATATTTTTTGTTATTGTAGCTGTCACAAGAACGGCCTGTCGCACTCTGTTGACGTCACACGCTAGTTAGCCAGTGTTGCCAACTTATTTTTAGGGTAAAGAATTCTTTAAGGTAAATTTGAGGGTAAAATTTTAGGGAGCGCCTCCGCAGCCGGCGCCGACTTGGCTCCCAAAAATAATGCCGTTAGGAACCGGAGTAGCAGTGATACCAGACGAAAATAATTGCAAACTACCGTAGCAGCAGATTAATGTTGCCGTGTTTTAAGTTGAATTAAATACCTTAGACTGACTTTTAAATAACAGTGTTAATGTAAAACAAAATACAACTTTTTTGGACTTACAAGGGGGATGGAGGTGGTCGACGGAGCCCCGGTACGCGGAGCTCCTATTTCTATCTGCAAGGTTAAAAGTAACATAACACGAAGGGGTTGACGGGGGCTTCGTTCGCTCGTAACCTAACCTAACCTAACCTGTCCGTGTCGGGGTGTCCAAGTTCCCGAGCTCGCGTCGCTCGCTCTTGGACCCTAATTAGGTATGTTACTCAAATGAAACATGAAATGTTTTTTAAATTATGACAAATTGCCAACTCCCTTTCCCGCTTTTTTTTCAAAAGTCAGCGCCGGCTGCCAATTTAGCAACCAGTGCCGGCTGCAAATTCAGGTCACGGCGGCGGTCGCAGAGTCACTTCCAAAATTTTAAGGTTAGATTTCGTATTGTTGTTATGATTACTATAGTTTATGGGCTTTTTGGTAAGCAATACATGTAGGTACCTAAGTATTTGAATTGAATTTGAGTTAAACAAATAAATTCAGCATATTTTTAATGTGAAACATGACCATTGATTAAGAAAGAACTTGTTTTATTGTATATCTAAAACCAAAACTTTAGCCAGGTATTTTTGTATAAATAGTTATGATTTTAGAGTAAAATTAATCAGGCATTGGGGTAAAATGAAAATCTAGCTTGGCAACACTGGAGTAAGCACGGTTTTGACAGATTGTAGTTTGCGTTTTATATTTTCTGGGTGCTATATTTGATCTTAGAGCTATTTCTGAAGCTGTTTTCATAGAAATCTATCTAGTGGCATAAATATTCATATCGAATCTCAAAATGGAGTCAAATTTTGTGCAAGCTGATACAACCTACCTAAGATAGACGCATTTATGGTTGCACTTTTCTTTAAGAATACCTAACGCTGATTATTATGCTGCGGAACTTAAAAATGTAAAAACAGCAGTGTAAGTACCAACCTGCCACATATTTATTTACAAATCTTTTGTATAATCATTCAGAAGTTTTGTGAAATCTCATTTTAGGTTATGTTGATAAAAACTTAGAAACATTACCTATAAATTCTTTTGTGTCATGAATCATGATGGACTGCTTAAAGACGTATTTGTACATTGTGGAACTACACACCATTTATATACGCCATTATAGCCAATAAAAATGATTTATTGATGAAATTAATTTCAGCTGCACCGTCTGTCTTGTTGACAAAGCTCGTTTACTAGCGTGTTACGTCACTTCCGCAGAAACAGCGTTTTTGGAGCGGTTTTGGAAATTTATACTTTATCACTGATTTTTATTGATAAATACAGTAGATCTCCCTGAAATATCAATGTAGTGTGCTTATAATATAATGAAGATTAATATAAACCATTTCCCAAAATCAGTCAAATACCTAATTCGTCAAAATATTTTTTTTATGTATGTTTAGCGATATTTCTTTACCACTACACAATCACTTATCTTAACATCACACCTGTGCCTTCTGAAGGGTTAAATTCTATATGTAAGTGATTAGGTAGTAATAAAAAATACTATTATAGGAGATGTTATACGTACGCCACATAGAAAAATAGGAAAAAAAATAGGGGATTTACATAAAAATATTATTAAATTCATTTGAAGAAGAGTACAATAATTGTAAGAGAATTACTTGAGATTCAGTTTTTCACTATGATATCCCTATTTTTATGGCGGCCATGACAGTTGAGTTTGACAGTTATGTTTTATAACGTGACGTTTGAGTCGTGCGCACGCGTGGTGGATTGAATGTTGCCAATTTGACTGACATTGACATAACAACAGTTGTCAAAATTACGTTTCACCTAATTCATTTGTCAATTGTTGATACACCATGTTAGTGTTGTATTCAATTCACAAAGTAATACAATTACAATTCAACGAAGTAATATTATAACCATTAGGAACCGGTTACTATCATGTATAGCTATAATACTTAATTGCGTACGTAGACCCCTCCCAGGCTCCATACATTTCTGAAACAACTCCTACGAGTCAAATTCACGTTCTGTCAGTCAATTCTGTCACGCAAAGCGTCAAGTAGCGTCAACTATCGTTTTAAGGCCACGCGCACCGACACCGACTGAGTTGAGATAAGATCCGTATCCGTATCCGCGGATCTTGAGGTCAGTGATCCGTATCCGGATCTGTATCTGCGGATCTACATTTTTAATGATATCACTAGTATGAATATAGCACAGTAGCATTACCCCACACCAATTTAACGCATTTTGCCGAACACTTTTTATACACAGATATAGATATTTCCCCTTATATCTATAATTCTCCATGGTTAAAAACCAAAAACAGACCGCTTTCTCCCCCGGTCCATGGATTTTTGGTCCGAGTTTCCCTCTAATGCTCCGTCTATGGATTATTGGTCCGAGGACTCGAACGCAGAAGAATGGTAGAACATAGCAGTTATAAAAATGGCAACACAGACAGTATTTGTTTTTGATTGATTCAATTGTATGACGTCATGGATTATCTTAAAAATATCGTGACCTAGCAAAACTACATTTTTATAGAATTCTGGACAACTTGCGCTCAGCAAATAAACAAACCTGCAGGTAGTCCTAACTATCCTTACCAATAATTTTGTTTGTTTGTTTGTTACCTTTTCACGCCTATACCACTGTACCGATCATACTTTTTTTTTTTTTTTTTGAGGATGGGAAATCATCAAATGACCCCCCCCTCCCGCTCTGGGCGGAGCGGAAGGGAGTGTCAGACTCTTACTGACTAAAACCCACCCATGTTCCTTCCTTAGCCCTTTTGTCCGGGTCAGCGGTATCCCTTCCGGACAATCCCGCTTTCCCGGCAGGCTTGGGCCCTAATGGGCCTCCTCTCTGATACTGACATCTGTACCGATCATACTTAAGATACATTTTCAGGAATACATAAAAGAACATAAGATACCTTTAATCCAGAAAAAAGTGCTATTCTCGAGGGAAAGAACAATGTCTTTCGAAGGTGATAATTGTTTTATGACACTAGATGGCGCTACGTGTAAAGTAAAAAAAGGTATAATACGTGGCAAAGTGCTAGTTGTTTATAATTTTACTGTATCCTACAATCAAAGAAGATAGTATACCTAATCTGTCAATAAACTATTTGACTAGAGCGTTACAAATTATGCATTGCCTTCGACTTTATGTTGGTTCATTGTTTGTCACCCCGGGTTAGGTCCTAACATTTTGATTTTTTGTAGATTTATGTGTTAAAGTAACGTCTAGGACACTAAAAAGTGGTGAATCAGAATTCGTACCTACTAAAAGAAAACTTACCGACGCAGCAAGCATACTGGCAGCCAACATACCGACGAAGGGAATTCTTAGGTTTACGCTCTATACAGATTGTGGTCATCTTATCACTTATTAGCGTAAAAAACACATTTCACTTTAATTAATACTAAAATAGCTACCTATGTATATTTTTTGCAGATTACAAATTATACATATTTTTTTTATCTGTTACACTGTGATTACGCCAAGTGCAAGTAAACACGATATCCTCGACTAATTGTAGTTCGCGTTTTGTGTTTTCTGGATGCTTTATCGATCTTTGACCTATTTCTGAAGCAGTTTTCTCATAATTTTTGATAAATCTTATAGTGGCATAATTATCTTGTTGACAAAGCTTGTTTACTGGCCTGTAGCAACACACATGTCATGTGACCAGCGTCAGTTTTGGAAATTTAAACTGGCTTCCGCCCACAACTTCGCACGCATTTTTGGGATGAAAAGTACCCTATGTGTTATTCTGTTGTGTAAGCTATATTACTGTAAAGTTTAAATCAAAATCCATTCATTAGTTTTTGTGTGAAAGAATAACAAACATCCATACATACATCCATCCTCACAAACTTTCGCATTTATAATATTACTAGATTTTTGCCCGCGACTCCGTCCGCGTGGACTACAATGAACTGACCAGTTTAAATGACCTCCGTAGTGTAGGTTGGCTAGTACTACCAAGAGGTCAAGCTGTATCTCTGGTTTTTTCAGCGGAATCAGATGAAACGTGGCTTAGATTTTAAGTTGGACCATAAGCTATCGAACTGTGAAAACGGATTTTGATGCGCAAAATCCGTTCAGTAGTTTTCGCGTCATGCGAGCACAAACAGACAAACAGTCAAAAATTCAAAAAAAAATATTTTTCGGGTATAGTTACGTCCCAGTACCCTATCCCGACTGTTTTTTTCTGGAATTTCTTCAATGTACAGACATGGCTCTTTTACAATGTTATAATAGTATTGGATAAGAAGAAGGATAATAAGAAGGATATAATATAAATAATATTTTAGGTAGTTTAAGTTTAATTAATTTATAATATTATTATAGTAGGATGTAGTAGATCTCCCTTAATGCAGTGTGCTTATTTAAGTAATAAATAAAGTATAATTTGTAACGTTAAATTAGTCAAATATCATATTAGCCAAAATTACTAATCAACGTGGATGTTGAAGCTTATAAGCCATTGCTTTGCAATGGCAACCAAAAAAGTCCATGGTCACTCTTATATGTATTATAATTTTAGATGTGCTTAAGGCGTATCCATACCCATAAGGCATACCCTCAAAAAGATAAATTCCGTCGCCGTTGTGGTCCTACTATTCTTAAACTAACTAGGGTCCATTTCAATTGAATTTGTTAACTTTGTAAACAATGTCAGTATGGCCAACTGTCAAAATTTGATGAATTTGTATAGAAAGTTTGTTTACAAAGTTTACAAGTTCTATTGAAACGGACCATAACATAAAAATCTAGAAAAAATATATAATAAACAGTAATAAGTTACCTTTATTTCGAATTAATAAAAAGATTGTAGCTTAAAAATTACTGTATGAAAATAATTATTGAAATGAGGTCGTTTTTAGAACTAAATTCGCTACTGCTCCTAAACTAAAGGTGATAATTTTTCGAGTTTTGCTGGAGAATATAGGCAATCCATTTATCTTGAATCGGAACTTGTCTCATTTCAAAATACGTTTTGTAGTAATAAGCTTTAGACTTTAGCGTTACCACGCGCCTTAAATAGGGCCTGTATGAATGTTTGATTGTAAAATGTTTTCATAGCCATCCAACAGCGTTCGTTAAACTTTATAACACAAACCTCACTTATGCCCTAGACGGTTGGCTTATAATTATAATACACAAATCATTTGTAAAATATCATTGTACAATATTTTTTCGGTACATAACATGTATTTGTAAGGATAATAATCTACCAAAAGCTACTCATTGTCTGATTATGGTAGCACTCGAGGTCACGTGATACCAGTCTGGTTTTGCAAACGGTGAGTGGAGTGCCTTGTCATCAGTCCTTTGAGTTTTTGGATGATTTTCTTTGGAATTTTTATTCGAAGTGAGTAATTTTATGACCAAAATCACTTGTACAGCATGTATTTGTTTTATTGTGGTGTTAATTTGTGGTTGTGACCCGTGCATTCATTTGACGAAATTGTACCTTGTTCCGTGACTAGTGATATGACGCCATTTTCTTCGTGAATGCCAATTACTAAATTCTTCAATATTTTATGTTTCTGCTCCGTGAAGGGACTGTAGCTATTTAAGTTATTGGTCTAGAACATAGTTCTATGTTTGCCCTAGACTTTTATGAGCACGGGATTCTCTGAAACCAAGGGTGCACTTGTTCATTAGGTACGCATTTTTTTGCATGACACCACCTTGGGAGGCATTCTAGTGTAGTTTCTTCCGTGCTGTAAGCTTTATTTTGCAATACTTGATGTATTTTTATTGCCAATCATGACTTTTCCAACAATTTAACAATATTTCGCTATAATTACTACCTACCGTACGTACCCACCTACCTACCTATATATACTTAGTATATTTTTTACGTATTTTAGTGTAGCTGCCCACGAGTTACACAGTACTTCCTGTAACTAGGTGGCATGTACCTGTTTTTTTCCTTGAATATTATTTTTCCTAGCTTATTCAACACCGAATAACCAGGTGTCCCAAGTATTTGAAAGTTGAATATTGTAATTTGTAAAATAAAACTATGCACAAGGTAGTGATGACACAACTGTACCATCAAAAATAACTTTTGTGCATGCCGCCTGTTGCAGCCTTAGTGACTGCCATGTCATTGTCATCATGAATGATCAAAACATTGATAGATCATTTTATATTTTTTAATTGTAAAAACAGTTACAGTTCTTGGATTTGTCTGTAATTTTATTTAAATTTAACAATATTTCATGACTGTGATATATTAGAATATTACATTATTTACTTTAGCAATTAATGGTATTGGTCACGCTTTCACAGTTTACTACATATTCAATTTTCATTATTTATTGTCTGTGTTGCAACTGATACTGGAATAATTATTTATGTTAATAGTTGAGCTGCATCATACTTTGCATGTGGCATAACCAAATTTGTTTTTTTTTTATTATTATCATTCATATTATGTGCCTATGTTCTGCAAATCACTGAAATAATTGCACAACAAAAATCTCTTTTAGTAAATTAACAGTAACATGTAAATAAGTATATTTGGGTACAAGCACATGATATCAAGTGGTATAGTGCTAACTCAAAGTAGGTAGTTTTGATCATGGTTAGAATTTAATTATGCACTATACCCTCTGTCAGTACATTTTAATAAAAAGGTAAAGAAACCTAATTTTGTTAAAATTACCACACAATCATTCACTAAATGGAATTAGTGACACATTAATTCATATTTTGAAGGTTTCAGCTTGATGCTTACTTCACCACTTTTTCCAACAATATTTTATTAAAATTTTAAGATTGTATTTACAAAATCAAGGAAAAATCTTAGAAGAAAAGTGAGGTTATTAAACAGATGAAAAAATATCTATGGACCCGAGTGATGTTTGAAAAAAATAGTTCAGTTTATTCTATTAAAATATTAGTAGTCAATTATTAAATCGAAATTTGTTCAATAAAGTCTATGCAGATCATAATTTTCTTATCCTATTTACCTATTAAAATATCATCAGTCAGTGTTGAATTTCACATAATTGTATAGTAATCTTCAAAATCCCGAAAAAGTGTTTCTAACTCATTCAAATAATAAAATTGAATCATTCCATTATTTATTTGATTTGTAATAAGCGCTACAATTCAAGTCACAAAACTGCCATAGGTTGTTTGTTTATCTTTTGATTAAATTGGATTGACACAGGGAATAGATACATCATCAATTTTTTTTGAAACTATATCAATGTGATATTTCTAGTATTTTTACTATTACTAAAACCTGTAAAAGTTTTTATATCCTGTGTTTATTTTATTTAGATTTTTTGTTTTTGTAAAAATTGAGAGTTTCCCAGCAGATTACAACCTCAAAAGCCACATTTAGCAGAAACATGATAAACCTATTGTTCTTTTAAAAGTTTTACTTTTTTTTGTTTTTCATTCCCTACAACTGTAGTGATAAAAGGGACAAAATGTTTATAAAATAAATTACAGTAATTTGTTCACAGTAAGAACATTTTTTAATTTTGATTTGAATACAATGACATTCCTCTAATAATTATCATGGTCAAAATAATTAATCAAAACATTTTTGAAATTCAAATTATGCGTTAAGTAATTACATGACACCTTTAATGATGATAGTTTGGTTGTTTAATTAACCTTTTTATCACTATTATTTAAAAAAAGCGAGTATTTTTTAAATAATCATTTTAACATTATAATTATGACATACATATTTTGAACACAAGCGTTTGAAAATATGGTTAAAAGCTGACAAGACCCAATTTTATCGATTCACGCAATTCTCGCGCGTAAAAAAGTAACATATTCGAATCACATTAAATTGGATTAGAGTGAATGGAAAACTGACAGAACATGTTTAAAAAAAACCGGCCAAGTGCGAGTCGTACTCGCGCACCGAGGGTTCCGTATCATTTTTGGACGTATAAAGTAAAAAAATCCGGACCGCATAACTAAGTTTGTTTGTCAAGGAATTTTGATGATTTTGAAAAAACTGTACTAGTTAGGAACATCGTTTTATTTTTGGTGCCATATTTGGGTCAATTCCTATCAACTCTAATTATTTTAGATTTTTCGCCCCGCAAACTTCGGAGATAAGGGGGGGGGAATGGTATTTTTTTGGACAGTTTTCATCATATGTCGAAAACTGTGAGACATAAAATAAAATAAAAATATATTTTGAAATGTGTAGATCAAGCCCTTTCATATGATATGTCACTTGACCTAGTAACCCCACTTTGAAATTTCGGACCCCCACTCCGGCCCCTTTTGCAATGAAAATAATAATATTTTTGGACTTTTTTCATTTGCAATAAAGTTGAACGAGCATTCTTTATAACTGTTCCAAATTTCAAGTCGATACCATAAGTAGTTGCTGAAATAAGCAGGTGTGACAGACAGACAGACAGACAGACAGACAGACGAAGTCGCACCATAAGGGTTCCTTTTTTACCATTTTGGTACGGAACCCTAAAAAGTAAAATTGAACAAAATCTTTAAATTGCGGCGAAAATATAAACTTTGTAAAAAACCTAAGACAACTTTGTTCTTTTTATTCAAAGAAACATAAAATAACCATTTAAAGAACAATGACTAAAATTGGTGCCTTTTTTGTGGCGGTTTTTTTTTATAAAAACCGGCCAAGTGCGAGTCGTACTCGCGCACCGAGGGTTCCGTATCAGTTTTGAACGTTTAAAATCCGAACCGCATAACTAAGTTTGTTTGTGAAGGAATTTTGATGATTTTGAAAAAAACTGTACTAGTTAGGAACATCGTTTTATTTTCGGTGCCATATTTGGGTCAATTCCTATCAACCCTACTGCACTGCATACTGAACTGCATCTTTATATTTTTGAAAAATTCATTTTCTTGCCAGGAATCAAACTTTGGTTTTGAAAAAGACCACATTCTGTATTAGTATACCATCTGATATTGTCTCTAATAAGGATCAAAATTTGGGAAGTCAAGACATACAGCGAACTAAAGAAAAGTGTTGATTTTTAACAAATAAGTACTATTTTATTTATCTAACAGTTATGGTACGGTAACGGGTAACGTACGGTACGGTATGGTGGTACGGTAGGTAATGGAAAATATGAATCAGTTTACTAAAAATCAACATTTTCCTTTAGTTTGTCCCACAGTTGGGTGATTTAAATCAACTTGATTAAATCGTGATTTAAATCAAATCACCCAACCCTGGTTTGCCCTATAAAATAATAAAAGCAGTGATAGCCTAGTGGTTTAAGGCGCTGATAACTGCCAACGGCCTTGAGTGATTTGGGTGGTATAGCTTGAGTGTTCTGCGCTGAGCTCAAGCAACGCGACATACGTCCACCGAGCAATACGACTCGCCTATCAAGGAGCGCGCTGTGCCGAATTAGACGTATTATTACTTTTTAGTATCTAAAATATTAAATTAAAAAAAGTAACAGGCAATATTATAGGTAGTAACATAGTCTTTTCACACAAAACAAATCATGAAAATATCTTAAGCGATTTGAAAGTAATTACGTTTTTATGATTTAGGTAGACAGTAATTCATGAATTTATTTCATTAAGTATTTTACTACAATAGTTAAATACCTATTCACCGGTACGATTGATGTATACATGTTCTAGCTTAACATAAAAAAATTGCACAACTAACCTGCATTATTTGACGGCGAAATAAGAGATTTAAAACTTGAGATTTACGGCCGTTACCATTTACCGTCGCCTTAACCATGTGCCTCCCACGGCGAATGGTCGAGTTCGATCCCGAGGCACGCACCGCTGACTTTTCGAAGTCATGTGCGTATTAGTAATTAATTATCGCTTGCTATAACGGTGAAGGAAAACATCGTGAGAAAACCTGCATGCCTAAGAGTTCTCCATAAAGTTCTTGGCCAGCGTGGTGGACTATGGCCTATCCCCTCCTATTCTGAGAGCAGGCCCGTGTCCAGCAGTGGGACAGTTTATAAACTGGGCTGATATTATGTATTTATGTTTAAATTTTTATCAAAACCGGCCCCGAGACTCCTTTGAGTGTTTTTCGGTATTTCTTATAGTTTCGGATTTGGCCATCCACGCCCACTATAAAATTCCCCCTGTATAGTCAAAATTGTCATATATATTTTTTTTAAAGAGGTAAACCATATGGCAGTGGCTAAAAACATGTTCAAAAAACTTATTTGTCTGCTGTCAGCCTCATAATGAATGTAATTAGACAATGAGTTAAGACGAAACATTTTGTTGCTTCTAATTTGTAGCATGACAGTCAGGTTATATGTAAATGCTGTATCATATTGAAAGTCACCTATCAAAAATGTATGTAAATTCAAACTGCACAAGTATTATATAGGAACATGAGAGATAAGTGTAGTGTTATCAGTGTGTTAAATTGCATGATAACTTGCTGCCAACATGTGGCAATTATTCTATAGCTTGAAGCTGTTTTTATTGTTAATTACCTGGTTTTCTGATGAAAACAGTTGTGTACATACCCTGTTTTTTTAATTTGGCTTCATAAGGCCGCGGCCGCACCGGTAAACGCGACGCGACGTGACGGCGATTACCTGAACAAATAAATTTCGCTTGTCGTTTCTGCAGTGCGGCCACCAACAGATGTTTATAAATATGAAGTTGTTTTCACGAAATCGCCGCCGCCGTCGCGTCGCGACGCGTCGCGCGTACCGGTGCGGCCACGGCCTAACAATATATAAAAACCGGCCAAGTGCGAGTCGTACTCGCGCACCGAGGGTTCCGTATCATTTTTGGACGTATAAAGTGAAAAAATCCGAACCGCATAACTAAGTTTGTTTGTGAAGGAATTTTGATGATTTTGAAAAAGCTGTACTAGTTAGGAACATCGTTTTATTTTCGGTGCCATATTTGGGTCAATTCCTATCAACCCTAATTATTTCAGATTTTTAGCCCCGCAAACTTCGGAGATCAGGGGGGGGGAATTGTATTTTTTTTGGACATTTTTCATCATATGTCATAACTGTGAGACATAAAATAAAATAAAAATATATTTTGAAATGTGCAGATCAAGCCCTTTCATATGATATGCCTCTTGACCTAGTAACCCCACTTTAAAATTTTGGACCCCCACTCCGGCCCCCTTTGCAATGAAAATAAAAATATTTTAGGTTTTTTTTCATTTGCAATTAAGTTGAAGAATTATTCTTTATAACTGTTCCAAATTTCAAGTCGATAGCGTAAGTAGTTGCTGAAATAAGCAGGTGTGACAGACAGACAGACAGACGAAGTCGCACCATAAGGGTTCCTTTTTTACCATTTTGGTACGGAACCCTAAAAATGGAATTATCAATTTGAATGTGGTAGGTAATAAAGAAGAAAGAAAATATCTTGGTTTGTTCTAGTAAATAAGGTATAATTTATATATTATGAACTATTGCTAATGAGTAGCTTAGAGACTAGAGACCACTTTTGCTTTGTAGTTTGTTTCCTCTTTTTTTTAATCATATTCTTGTGTACCACATGTTTAGTTAGATAATCTAGTGAGTTTATAGTTAGTATATTTAGACTTCACATTTACCCACAGAGTAGTAAGCAAATGGAGTAATAATGTGCGGGAGAGGGGCGCTAAAGACAACAGAACAAACATCGCGACAGTTGCCAATCGGAAATACGCTGAATGACTCTTCACCGGCGAACGTCCAATGAAAGACGTATCTCCCCCCCACGGACCTCACAAATTCGGTGAGTGAGATTCGCCAGAGAAATGTTTATATTATAAGCACTCCATTTAGTTGCTACTCTGTGCTTTACAGTATAATTATCCTTAAAAGTACATCAACGGACGATAGTGAATTCTGTTATTATGCAGTTAACTTACATTCAATCAAGAATGAAGATTTATCAAAATTGTGCACCTGTATTTATTTGTAATAGCTGCTGTTTCTCATTATCATGAAAGGTAAGAACTTTTCCAATCTCAGAAAAAACATTTAAAACATTTTACATGGGTAGGGTAATAAGGTAATATATATTATTTACTAGTATCATTTCATAATTAAATTGACAGGTATCAGAAGACAGCCTAATTATGTAACAATCTTGGCAATCACAATACTATGAATGATATATTGTTTCTATTACTCAAATGACTAATTTAAAAAGTTTATTCCCATTGAGGTTACATAATTAGATTACTGATTTCTGTTTGCAGTGGGATAAAATAGATCGTTGTGTAATGGTAAATTCCCTTATGAATGCCTTAGTATCAGTTTAATAGATAGGCAATTTATCGTCATTGCCTCGATGTGGTCGGTATTTTCCGACAACCCGGCCACTTATGTCATTACGGTTATGGTAACTATAGTGTTAAACAATTCACTAATAAGGTTGCATTACCTAATGGCGTTTTAATTAAAATTAATGAACGTTTTTCATAAAACCATTAACGACAAAATGGATACTGGCCTCTGTATCGGATTAGCGTGCGGTTTATACGTATCAGTATAACGATGGGTGATTTATTGGAATTTCTATACTTATTTTGTGTAGAGGTCTCTGAGCCTTGAAAATATTTAGTAGGAGTGTAACAGTTTGTTTAGGATACTGGTATCCGCGCCAGTTGGGTTTGCGGAGGTCAGGCGGCAGTGGGTCCACTAAATACTATATTTGTCCGATTTTGTCATACCGTAAGCCTACTCCTACGTGAGAAAATGATGATGAGCGTGTTGATCGGAAAATATAATACGTAGCTCGATGTTTGTTGTGTACGCGCCTTATTCGAAAACTGTAGGGAATCTGAATGGCTAATCACCATAATTATTGTATGTACCTACAAGGGATGTTAGAATACATTTTTGCATTTTTGATTTGGGATATTCGGATCTTGAAGATGGACAAATACATTAGCAAATTCAGAGAAGTGTTCGAGAGTTTTTTATCATAATTGTGTACGTAGAACAGTAACAATGAACAATACGACTATCAGTTGATGAGAGAACATTGGGGTGCATTCGTTTTAATAGATAGATTGTGTTACTTGTCTCAGGTGGTGTAACCATTCATTGTGATGCCGGTGGATGCTGACCTCAACCGCACAGACGTGGTGTCGCCTGGTTGTGAGCTGAAGGGCCTGCGCACTTGGAAAGACATTTGTTTGGTACGAAATTCACTTCAACATCAGGTATGCACTCCCCTTAACCACAGCTCCGTATAGTTTTTATGATCGTGAAGAGAAAGTACCAATCCCCGACAGCTCACGGTACTTTTGAATCTGAATCTTATTGAATCGAATTATTGTGGTCTCAAGGATTTTACCGTTTTAGGTGTCTTTACCTCTTTGTTTCTAAACGTTTCTCTTTGTTTTCTTTAATTAGCAAATGAGTTGCAAAATCACGATCGTCACCAAACAAAGTGCTGAAAACAAAGATAATGGTTACTCTGCTTCTCGTACTTTGTTCTTATTCAGAATTTCAAAAATATTTGGCACTTATCGTGCGTTCTTATAATTATCAGCATATCAGTCTTGAGGGAAATTATGTCAGCAAAGTGTTATCTTTGAGCATAACTGTTCCTAATAATAGACATTTGTAAATTGGCTGGTTGCTTTGGTTGAATGTACTAGGTATATTTATTTAACCACCTTTTGTGGCTGCCAAATAATGGACTGCTAAAACCTCAGATCATAGAAACAAGGGAGATGTGCCAAGGCGCAGTTGAGCTTGACGCTTTCATACGGTCACATTGACCGTATATAAAAAGTACACGCTGGCGACGAACCGAACACGATCGATGGTATAAATACAGTGTTTTAGTTTAGAGCTAGTGTTGAGTGACGATTAACAGTGTTAGATAGAGGGTATGCGGAATTTTTAATGTGTGGGAGATTTTTATATTCACGAGGGGCGCTTGTAATTGTGTTGAAAAATGTACTAAAAGTGGCGACAGTTGTTCCCGTACTAATTTGCTATGATGGCATATCTCCTTGTTTCTATGATCTGAGGCTAAAACGTTTTACGGGACACGTGATTTGATACTGCGCCGTCCTTACTAAGAAATTGTTTTCATGTTCCACGTGCTCTTATTCCATTGACCTTACTTGAATGCTCTTTCTCGGTCTTTGTCTCTTTGTTATAAACTCGACTGAATTATCACGTCGAAGTCTTAACATGATAATTAGTCACGGTTTGTTTACATTAAGGTGTCATGCATTTTTTTTTGGATTCAAAACGCTCTTTCAAACGCACTATGTATCAACTCTGGGGGCAGATTTTTTATTCTTGGACCAATTTGCCCATCATCCTTTGGTGATAGTTGGTATCGAGGGCGTTTTGTTTTGCCGAGGGATGGCCGTGTGTCCCGCGCGATGATAAGTGGCGCGCGGTGGCGCGGCGGGCGGGCGCGTGTGCCCCGCAGAGGTCACCGCCCCGGCAGGACTAATTCGGGGGAGATCGACGACTTGCTCCGTCGCGGCTTTGTCTGCGTCCGTCGCCTCCGCCGCTGCACCGACCACTCCGCACGCATGGCTTTGTTTGTGTACGCGGTTTCCACATACGACCTTTTCGCCATTATCATAAAACTTCTCGTCATTGACAAGTGCGCAGAACGGTATAGATAAATAACGCCTTAACACTTACGCGGTTATTTTCATGATGTTGCAAAATTATTGTTGCCTCGACTTGAGAATGACGTTATAGCCATCTACGCAGTCGGTTAATACCAGGTTGAACGTCCGTCGACATTCAAATATTGAACTTTATTGGTGATTTCACTTTTATCTCGGGGTGCATTGTACTGTTGATTTTTTTAGTACGATTTCGACGAAAATCCTTTGTAAACTTATTATTCGTTAAGTTCTGTCTAAGGTCCGATCTACCTTCAATTCCAATAATATTGCTATATTTTTTAACTAGGGTTGGGTGATTTAAATCGACATTGATTTGAATCGTGATTTAAATCAAATCACCCAACCCTGGTTTATCCCTTTCAGTTGATGTCTGGTTTACTGAAATACCTACCTATAATCAAATTATAGTTTCGATCTTTCGAACTATGACTGAATATTTTTGAGTGTTAATGCACTCAGAAATGATGTCGTACCTATTGAATGAGCAATGTGCTTGTTCATATTATTAGGTATAGGTACCTATACTTGTGAGGTTTTTTATTGTTACAGTTATCTATTAATTGATACGAGGAGCTTCGTTTATAATCGATAGACTTGTTTAGTACCTACTTAAATGGTGGGGGAACAGGTTCTTATTTACACCATCGTTGTTGTTATCGCGAGACCAGCAAGAACAGTTGTAAATTATCAAAACAAAATATCTAGGTCCCCTGCAGCTGTCCCCTGCCCATGTACATACATTTTGCAAGTAAATATTGTGATTATGCTAATTTCATTTGAATATGGTAAATTGAGATTCTTATTTGACATTTCCAACAAAGCTGTTCACATTTAAAGGACAAACGTACGAGTAATCTTGTGTTGTCAAGGTGATCGATATTACCAGTTCCTATTACAGCCTGAACTTACAGATAAAGATAAGAATATCGTCATCATACTCAGAAATTCAAAATTGTTTTGAGGAAAGTGCTGACTCATCAAAGTTTCTCAATAGGAAACAGTGAGTCATGTCATGCATCAACTGGGTAAGCCCATCACACTGCTAGATTGATCGAAATAAGTGGCCGGAGACTGATCTGAGAATGTGGTCGTGGTGGCGAGTGACGTCTAGCTATAGGTACGATGTGCTGTGCGTTGCGTGGTGTTTGGTCGAGATGGGTGATCGTTTCGGATCGGACATGTGTTTGTCAGCGAGCGACCAGTGGCTTGTTTGTATTGGTGAGTGCGTGCGCGTGTAGAATGGAATGACGCGAATAGTTGCAGGCGGCGGCGGGCGGCGCGACCGCTGTCGCTCCTCGCTCAGTTCTCGCCAGCTCGTCGAGCGCGTCGGAGCTCGTCCCCGCGTGGCCGATACACTCGTTACATGTTACAAATACAGTTTTCAAACATTGGGTGCTACTATTGCACCTTATCTTTCAAGATAATTGTGCGAATTAGTGCGCCGCGTTACTCCAATACGTTTTAATGTGTCAGTGATATAGTTTTTGTGACTTTGAAGCGCTTTCGAGCGTAGTTTCTACGTGGCCATGGGCTCATGTTCCCACTCGAAGGTAATATAGTTAAGTGTGCGGTGTTTTTGTGTGCGTCTGTGTTTCGAGATGTGTCTGAGAGGAGCCTGTGCGCCAGCTAGACGAGGCTGTTTGAAGGCCGCCGCCCCGACCTTGGTGTCAGAAGGTCAACGTCCTCACGTGTTCAAAACTTTATGCAATTTGTGACATCTAATTGTTTTTGAAATACTTTAATTCCCAGTTAACAATTAGTGTCTCGGTTGACTTGTGCTATTCATGTGTAGACAATGTAGTCTGTACATACTGTGTATAGTGATTGTTCGTTCATCAATGTCGTGTCGGACCAACATAGCTCGGTTAGCTAACACCAATGAAGGTTGTGGACCATATTATTAACGAGTTGATAGTTTATCGTTTACTTATTAAAGTGAACATAAAAAATGACGATGTTACAGGGTTGGGTCAGTTGGGTGATTTGATTTAAATCACGATTTAAATAAAGTTGATGACGATGACGACAAACCTGCGATGTTAGTAAATAACACAGTAGGTAGGCACAACTATGTAAATGAATTCAATATCCTTGTTGGACTATGTACCTACCTATAATTTTATTAAGTTTCAACAACGATTACAAATGAAATGTCGTTGTATATTTGCGTATCTATTTACACAAAAACATAACCTTCAAAGGCCATACATAAAGGTCTAAGTGATTGACAGCTAGCGTATGCAGAGGATCTGATAGGTACCTATTTAGAAACTGATTACGTACGACAAGTGAACTATGGAAAACATTCCATATAAAGAAAACAGTGATTAGGACTACGTAGCAATGTGTATTTACTAAACTTAGGTTAACGCACACGTGAACGTAAATTAACGAGACTTTGCATGAAGTGTAACTTACTTTGATGAAAAGTTTAGTTGTCCGTTACTTTTAGGTGACCACAAAATTCATGATAACTGAGTCCTCACATTTTGACTGATATTCGTATAGTTCAGTCACGTTCTTGGTGTGTCTGTGTTATCATTAAATTGTTATTGTGCATATTGTTTGTTCAGACGTAAGTTGGTAATGTGTGTCATAATTTAATCAGATTCTAAGAATTTGAATTGCTTTAATATTATAATTACTTTTCATACTAACGAGCAGATAACTACGCAACTTCGGGCTGGTGTTGTGACGTTTTGAATAAAAATGTCGTAATTTAATGTAAATATTTTGTCTTTTGGACAAATCCTAGATTTAAACCTGTTGTGGTGCGCAACTATTTAAATAATGTACCTACGTATGTTACTAGCAACTAGTGGCAAAGTGTGTAGTGAGCATTGTGTTTCAAACAATGACTGAGCGCCTCCATTGTGTTGAATAGGCGCGGACGAAAGAGAGAGCGATATACTCGCAATGATATGAGAGTGGAGCTCGCGGAGTGTCACAGCTGCACTGCGTGTGCGCGATCAGCTGACGCTGCGGCGGCCATCTTGCCGTGCGTGTTCGTTGTCGCCGCGTCATTGTGCAGTTGATGACGCAAAATTCTTCCTTTAAATGCTAATGTCATTGTCCTTCCTGTCCTGGCTATTTGCATTGTCACCTTATTGATTATTAAACGGACCAGTTTGAATGATGAATAGTTTCTATACCGGCTTATTCCTTTGTTGTGTAACCACGCGGAACTGCGGAAGACATTGCAAGACCCTGGCTAGTCTATTTTTGGTCAGAAACGTTTCCGCTAAGATAGTCACACACGCATGTATTCTGCTTGATCACGGACAGATGTTACTTTATAGCCATTCTAATTTTTTTTGCTAAGAACTTGTGCCAGGGAAAAAATGTTTGGCCTCGATTACCGCGTCGCGTCATCGTATAGTTTCCGTATTTTTGTGTAGATTGTTTTTGTTTGATAACACTACATAGGTATCTCTAAAATAAAATCACACATTTGAGACGCGCAGTGATCCCGTTAGAATGTCGTCGTACCCATTCCTCGTGTCAAGGCGGATCTTAAAATATTAAAACTGTCCGAGAGATGTTATTTTGAACTGTCTCTGAAGACCTAAACTAAGTATAAACGCAGTTAATGTGAGAAATGTATAAGCATTTCAGTAAAGCTGAGTCATTGTGTTTGTGCCTTTATGCTTTTGTAGCTAGGTTATAACCCAACCTAAGAACCAACGAAGTCGGGTTTTCGTAGGATTTTTCTTTGCGCTGCACGATTTTTGTGTCTCGTACCGTTACTATTACCGTTGATCGAGTGGTCAGACCTGTATCTTGTCTCAACCAGACGTAAATTCGAGCACTGTACCTATGTATAGAACTGAGTGGAGCTTTCATGCGTGTTATGGGGCTCTGTCGACCTACATACATACATAATTTGTCTGTGGGAGGTAGCCTCAATATCCATGTTTTAATTCACTGATATCAATAATAGCTTCAGCTGTTTTTACTCAAGGGTTAGTTCCTTTGTATAGCTTTGTAACCAATCTTGATCCTTGAGCGATTTTAATTTTATGTGAATCTTGACCTCGTGCGCGTCTATTTGTCCCCGAATGATTTCGTATCTACATTTCGTTATTGCGTTACTAAATGATTGAATCAATACCTACATAATTATGTTTTGTTTTTGATGACTTCATTGTTCAGAAACTTGAAGGTTTTTAGGGTTCCGTAGTAAAACCCTAGGAACCCTTATAGTTTCGTCATGTCCGTCTGTCCGTCTGTCTGTCCGTCCGTCTGTCACACTCTCGTAAAATCTATAGTTCATAACCAATATGTATGAAACTTCACAGCTAGATGTCTTCTGTAAGCCGCTATAAAAACCTGTAGCGAAATTATAAAAAATAAAATAATTAGGGGGGCAGGGGGCATTCAGGCATACATGAAATTGAAAAAAAAAATTTTTGCGGACCCCTTCATGTGGAGTATCGTTAGATAGGTCTTTGAAAATAAGATCAAGGTTTCTAAATTACTTCTTTATTTAAGTGCATATTTAGTGAACTAGATGCTTCGAAAGTCGTTAACAATTTGTCCCCCCCCCCTGTAATTTTCCAACCGCGTTATCAAAAAATCTGAAAAAAATCAAGCTAATAGGTAAGCATCTAATAAATAATTATGATTAAAATTGGTTTGAACAAGAATAAAATAATTAGGGGGAGGGCCCCATACATGAAACTGAGGGATGAAGAAAAATATTTTCACGCACCCCTTCATGTGGAGTATCGTTGGATAGGTCTTTGAAAATTACATAAAGGTTTCTAAATGACTTTTATTTAAGTGCATATTTAGCGAACTAGGAGCTTCGAAAGTCGTTTACAATGTGTCCCCCCCCCCCCCTGTAATTTTCCAATCGCGTTATCAAAAAATCTGAAAAAATTCAAGCTTATGGAATCTAATAAACACTCTCGGTTTCAACAAGATACGTTAATAACTTTTTGAAATATTCACTATTTTCATGACCGCATAAATAACTTTGTATTTCATTATAATAATAGAAAATACAAACTATTGTTTGCAGTTGGAAGACTGAAATACTTCTTCCTACGGAACCCTAGACTGTGCGTGGTTCGATACGCTCTTGCCCGGTTTTTTTTCTAATTTGCGACATTAATTACGTAATAAGGAACGCACTAAAGCTTATTATTTATAATTATAACATTTACCCTGTCACTTAAGGCCCCGGTGTACGCCAACGGCCTTGAGTGATTTGGGCGGTATAGCTTGAGTGTTATGCGCTGAGCTCAAGCAACGCGACATACGTCCACCGAGCAATACGACTCGCCTATCAAGGAGCGCGCTGTGCAGAATTAGACGTATTATTACTTTTTAGTATCTAAAACATAAAATAAAAAAAAAAGTAACCGGTATTATTATAGGTAGTAACATAGTCTTTTCACACAAAACAAATCATGAAAATATCTTAAGCGGTTTGAAAGTAATTACGTTTTTATGTTTTGGGTAGACACGAATTCATGAATTTATTTCATTAAGTATTTTACAACAATAGTTAAATATTCACAGGTACGATTGATGTATATATGTTCTAGTTTAACATAAAAAAATTGCACAACTAACCTGCATTATTTGACGGCGAAATAAGAGATTTAAAACTGGCCGTTACCATTTACCTTCGCCTTAAAGGAAGAAATACTTGGTACCTAGATTCAATTTACGCGAATCTGTAAAATCCCACTGTTGCAAATAAGCCATTGAGATAAACCGAGGCAAATACGTACCTACCTACGTAATTTAGCTTTGTTTTATGGTAGTTTACGTCAGTGTTATAGGTCGGTATGTAGGTAGTCTCTTATACCCATGCCCATGTACCTTTTAATGATTCATATAAAAAGTAGTAGGTAAGTTTTTGCTCGATTTGTTCGTGGGTGGTAATTTTACGCTTGACTGGTGGTATTTGTGTCTCAGTAGGGGTGGTACGTAGGCACATGTGTCACAGAAGGGTGCAGTGCTATCAGTGGGCTGTCACGTCACATGGCTGGTGTTTATGTGTGTGTGTCGGTGCACCGCGAAGCGGGTCGCGCTCGAATTGCGTAGCGAACACTCGGCAAGTGGGTCAGCGGGGCACGGCTCAGCACGGCCCGACCGACGCTGTCGTCGCGAGGTATCTCACACACACACACACGCCCCGTGCTCGGAAGACTGTGATCCCTTACGACTTATCTAGCTCTCGGCACTATTCTCAGGATAACAACACAACATTTGCAATGACTCGTTCTATGCTTATTCTGTACTTTAGAACACTTATCTAGAAACTACGCGAGAAACATTATGTTCATCCTTATCTAACAAGTCCACCCTATAACGTTGTAATGTACCTATACCTAAAGGCAATAACTGATAGCGTCAATTTGGCAACTCGATAAACATAGCGGTTTTTTGTATTGCTATACCTAATTGAACATCACGTTTCCGTCTAGGTACCTACCTACTTGAATAGGTTGATAGTCGCCTTGGCATACTTGTTTGGTATCAATATTACTTTAAAGTTATTAATTGCTGCATGCAACCCGTCTCTAATTTACCAAATCATTCTTCGTATGAAATCGGGGTTGGGTGATTTAAATCAGGTTTGGGTGATTTAAATCAGGGTTGGGTGATTTAAATCAAATAAATTGTGATTTAAATGATGATGTAAATCAAATAAAATGTAATTTAAATCAAATCATCCAACCCTGTAGGAAATGTTAATTCACGATATTTTCGATGCACTTGTCTTAATAAAATTATAGAAATGAAAAAAAAAAACAATATAGCGAAGACATTATTCCTTAATTCTGAGGTAAACTACGTAATTTCTATTAAATATTACACGCAGCAAGGAGCAACATGTCGTAATTACTCAACCAATTAAAATTAAAAAGTAGGCTAATGAAAAATATTAAACACCCAATCTACACGAATGTTTATTTTACAACACGTTCAGTTCGACAAAGTTAGCGAATTCCATTGAATTAGTTTCTCAACTAATCAGTTAGTCGCGTCAGCGTTTCTCTGTCACGTAAACTCGCGTACATTGTGGACTTTGGACTAAGATGAAGAGTGCAGTGAATGTGATGTGATGTGTAGTCGGTACATTGATATAATAATGGCGGCGCGGGCGTGCGCGGGCGCCGATGCTTTGCACCCCTGCGTGCAGCTCGGTCGATGACTCCCCAAGTCCCTGGCCCGGTGCTAATGACCTTACCGCACACTCTCCACTCTTAACAGTATTAATGGCAGTTTTTTTTGTATGTTTAATAGTTTCATTTCACATTCGGGAAGGGAATACATCAGAAGTCAGTATTGACACAGAATACCTGTTAGCATTGACGCATTCGGTTTCTTCCAGTATGAGCACCGCTGAAATGCTGATAAGTTATATTTTTGCGTCAGCAACACAATTAGTCATACTCGGCAGATTAGGTAATTCATTTCTGCGATGTATTCAATAGGTTTCAGTATTTGCTATGGTTGAAGCTGTATTTTAAACGTCACTACCTAACCCTGGCTGACCTGTATCATGGGACATTATGCACTTGAAGAACGTTTGTAATTTTTAAATGGTTTCTTCGATTGCCGCCGAGGTTGGTGCAAGAGGTTACCGCAATATCGATTTATTTTTTTGTCGATACTGTTGACAAGAGATATGCAAGTGTTGTTAGTTTAGCGACCTTGGCGTGGGGCGCGGGGCACGCGGGTGATCCGTTTCGCGGGCGCGTTCCACTTTAGCGTTAGCTCTCTCTTGTTACGCAAACCTGTCGTTATGCATATTATGTTTGCTTCTACGAAATCATATACTACGCCTAATACCACTTTCTACAGTGATAATCATGTTCTGTATACTGATACGTTGTCTCGATTCTTTTGACTGTATCTTTTTTGTAACGCACGGATGTTTCGTATGACTATGCTTTTGGGGACGACTTTATCCTACAATTTGAAGATGTTGACACTTTTTTTTAATGAAATTATTTGCTTGTTACAGGGCCCACTGCGATCCTGACATAGAAAGAATCATCACAGCTCATCGGCAAGGAAAGCCACTAGCCGCGGACCCAGCAAGCCAGAGATAATCAAGTCTAAATTGAAACGTTACTAAGTGCAGCATACTTGGCGTTACTAGTAGAACATTGTGTGTTACGACAAACAAGTGCAATATACAATTAGTGCAATCGTACATTTAACTACAAACTCGAGTGAAGTGACTTTGTTGTATTAAAAGTGAAATTATATAGTGGAACAATGGAGCGTGAATCGAATCCGATGGAGACGTTGTGCCGCTCGGGGTGCGGGTTCTACGGAAACCCCTCAACAGACGGACTCTGCTCAGTATGCTTTAAGGTACCCCACGTGACACAAACTCACATTCAAATGAATGAGTTGCTTTACATAATTATTGCTTAATTTAATTATATTATGATCAGCAAAGTTCATCTGATCGTGCTTGTGAAAAGCAATGGTGATTAATTGGTTGCAACTCCAGTTCTAGAAGTTTGGCTCTTGGCTCCAATTCCTCACCTAATTAATCGTGCTGTAGATCATGTATGAAATTAAGATATTAACTCTTTAAATTTTGAGTAATGACTAACTCCATAAATTTAGGTCGAGACGACATGTGACACAGTTTTAAATTGTTCGAGAGCTTTTTAATTTATTATACCTGTTGTACTAGAATCCTCAGTTAATCGATTACCAATCTCTATCTGTAAACAGTGCCGTCGAATGTAGTCTGGTGTCTTGCACTTTTTACTATCCTTTATGTAAACTTATACGTCTACCAATGAGACTAGATTGCATCTGTGACCTTTGATAAGATTGATGATGATGACATGTCTAAAATTAAACTGCACGACATTACCCAAAACTGCACAGCAACTGGCAACACTGAGTGGCAACACTGAGTTGAGACACATGATGCTTTATGCTCGTTTTTATGCAACGCCATAGGCTGCTTGTGCACTACACGCTTACAGCACGTTTTTCACGGACTGTTTTTTTTTTTCATACATTTTAAAAAGTGGTTGGGATCGTTCTGCACGCCTATTGGCTAAAAATCCGTAAAAAACCGAATACGAATTGAAAACGTCTGTAATGCACAAGCAGCCATACACGTCAGCCGACGCGCCTCGGTCCATTTAAGTGCGATCACTCGGACCCATATCAGTGGCGTGAGGCGAGAGTGAGACCGCATTCAGTTATCCCGCTCTCCGCCGCCGATTGGTGAAGCAATTGATTGGCTCATTTGCGCGACTGGCCTCGGTATGGTGTACAGTCGGTTTCGTTCGAGTCTGTTCAATAAGTCAGTTTACATGGGTAAGTTACAAGATAATTGAAAAATTGTTTATAGCAACATTGTGAAAGAATCCTCAGCTACAGATACTGACACATCATGATGATACTGATGCTACCGTTTTATCTTTTGTGCTGCGCTATAGATACCAGCAATTTTTAAAATTACTTAACAGAGGCGAAGGGTCAATTTTTGTAAGAGGTAAGCCGGCGCTATTAATGCTTACCTGGCCACGAAATGCTTATTAATAAAAGTAGGCAAAACCGCCTATGCTATTTTTCAAAGGGAAGCCGGTAGCGTATTGTAGGGACCCTTCGCCACTGTTACCTATATAAACTGACTTAATGAACAGACTATACAATGTTGTCGTTGCACGTTTCAGGAGGCTCTGAAGAAGAAGCAACAGCCGCCGGCGTCGTCGCCGTCGCCGGTGTCGGCGCCGTTCGTGGCAGCGCCGTCGACGCCGCTGGCCGCGGCCGCGCCCACCGTGCCCAGCCTCCCCGTGCAGCCGCAGACCCACACAGACGTGAGGCCGCACTTCTCTTATTTGTACAACTCACGGCAAATAACTTGAACATTGACCTTGACTGCGCAATAGTCGATTTTGTGCATTTTGACCCTTAACACTTTAAATGCCATCCCACCAGACACAGTAGAAAATGTATTGCTTGTCGGTCACCGGTGACTGCCACTTCGTTGAAAAACTTAATGCATGAATGTGTACGTGTGCAGAATTTCCTCCACTACGCTGCAAAATGTTGAAGTTATTCTTTATATTATTATAAGTTAGTTATATTAAGAATAGTCAAGAGTCGACACGTTTCCGTGGTAAATAACATCACGATCAATTCACTTCACTTCCAGCAACGAATCTAGATTGGCATAAATATGTACACTCGACGCCATTGACGGTCGACCACTTTTCGCCCTTATTACTAAGAACATAAGGGTGAAAAGTGGTCGACCGTAAATGGCGTCGAGTGTACATAATCACGTAATGAGTCATCATAATACTCATAATACACTAATGTGCATTTTGGTCGTACTCGTAATAAAAATAGTAGTTTCAACATATTTAAGGCTTTATCATTTTCATTAGTAGCCAAAGTAAAGATAGTGTTACATTTAATGATAATGAGGTCACTAATTAATCTTTGGATTATGACTTACCTACCCGGAATTTAGAAAAAGTCATAAGACTGACTGACAGATAACGTAGGGGGCAGTCGGGTGTTTCTTCAAATTTTTATTTTTTTTAATTCTTTTTTTGTAATTTCATAATTTGGTCTCAATTTTCAAACAGTATATTAGGATATCAATCTACAATAGATGTTATGAGGATATGTGAATAAGGCATTCAAATTTCTGCAGCACCGATTGAAAAAAACAGGTTTGAATTATTTTTTTGCGATGGTAATGACATTATGTTACTGGTAATGAAATTTGTGTTACTGGAAATGATCTTTTGTTTCCGGGAATGACATAAAACAAGAAAATTGTTTAGAAATTTGATTTTAATCTAGGGTCATTTTTAATTTCTAAATAACGACGTCTTTTGCAAAGCCTCTGCTGAGCAAGGCGGTCCTCTTTCCCCTTTTTTACTTTGGCCATATCTGAAAATAAATTAAAAAGGACATACTTAAAATTAGAATCAAAAATCCGACCACGGTGTTAAAGTAATGAACAAGTTTAGGTTTGCTGTGCCGTGCCACCCCCTTGCACTAATATTATTATTATTATTAAGTATTCCCCTGGGACGATTGATACGCTTCTAATAATAAATACAATTGACTGACAACTTTATATGAACTAAATTCGATTTTAGAGAATATTGAACATACACACATAAATACTTATCCAAATCACATAATACCTTGCCTAGTTAAATTACGAATATATATATTGTAGTATGAAATGTCATCACACGCAACAATCTGTCATTACACTCAGCAAGTTTGTCATTACCTTCAAACGTTCGTCATTACCCGCAACCCGAAATATCCCGGCAATGACGTTACTGGCTATGACGAATTTGAACAAAACATGTCATAACTTGTTTAAAACCTTTATAAGGAATTTATGTTACAGTGGAAATTTTGTACAATATATTAATGTAAAACATTAAAAGAAATGGAAAATATAAACATTTATGACTTACCGAGTAATCCGAAATTAGGGTAATGATGTTTTTGCCAACGAAGACTTCGGAGAAACACTTAAATCACAGAATTTTATTCCAAAAGAACGCGTGCACATCGTACGAATACTAAAACACGACTGAATATACGGGAAGAAAGGCGGGGGGCGCCGCGCATAGTCGGGAGTTTAAAAATGTTTCTTTTTTTTAATAAATTTTTGCCCTGTTGCGGGTGATGACCCAAAAGTAGTGACAAATGTTTAAATCGTTGAATAATACACTATGATTTTTAAATATGCAATTATTTATGTCTAAAATAGTAACAAATATTACTATAATTATGTGTAAATACGAGAACATGATTATTCGTGAACGGTTCTAAAAAAAAAAATTATCTTATAAGTATATCTTTCATGTGAACGTTGTGGGCAATGACGATTTCTAGATTTTTTAAAATTTAAATATGAATGAAATCACTGAAGATCGTATTACAAGATTTGCCCAGTTTCGAAATGACAATGTAAAACTTATTACTTCTGCCTGTATCCTAGATATATCACTAAAGACAATTTTTTATATAAGAATAACACATTTTTTTGCCGATTTCAAGAAACACCCAGTCGCGCTGCTGACATCAGCACGCTAGTAGTGTAGAAGATAATGGTGATATTACCTAACGCAGCTGACAATGCAGCCCGACTCCCGATTCTGTTGTCTGTCTCAAGTCATATTCGTTTTGCGTTGTAGTATAACAATAGCTCATACCTACTACAATATTTTTTACTTGCCAATTCTATCGCCAAATGGATTTCAAGCTGGTTTTCCTTATTACATTTTGAGACATATTATAACGAAACGAAGCAACTCTTTTCACCAAGTGCGCAAACAATTGGCCGTAGATTACATTCTTTATCACGAATTCTTTATGACAATAACATTAATTCTGTACATTTTAAATGGTGGCGTTGGATTTTGGTTCCAATGGTATCGCAGGTAAGATGACTACATTAAATTATTTCAAATTAATGTATGTAGTTGTTATTGCTTTAGTTTAATCAATATGAATACTAGCTGACCCGCCCCGGCTTAACACGGGTTAAGTTTAGTTTATCCTTATGAAGTATCCCATCTCACGAATTATTAAACCACTCTGTCGCGCTTAATAATATCGCGTCATCTCATAAACTACACCTCCAAATTGCATACTGTAAACTGTAAAAATCATCTCTGTGAAGTACTTGTGAACTATTTATTTTCATAAGGGTTAATAGTTTATTGATAAATAATCCAGTTAAACATTACCTTAGTTTTTGTTATTTTTAAAACATAAATGTATGCTGTCGCGGACCTTTTTATAGAACTCTTATTTTAAGGCAACATTTTTGTAGTAGGTACATTGTTTTCACTATATCAAACGGCTTAGGCAGCGTACGCGCTAACGTCCCTTTCAAACCGACATTTTTTCCGACTTCCTTGATAAAAACCGTGACAGCTCGGCTAATGTAACACATTCATAAATTATATAAAAAAAACCTTCCTGGGGAATTTATTTTTTCATTGGTGAATGAAAACCGAATGAAAATCCGTTCAGTAGTTTTTGAGTTTATCGCGTTCAGACAGACCGACAGAAGTGGCGGGGGACTTTGTTTTATAATAAATGTAGAGATGAATATTACTTGAGAATTCGAGATTATTTGTTTATGATAGAGCTACAGTCTGACGTGTTTGTTGATAAGTGTTTTGAGATATGGCAGAAAAGTAAGGCGAAGTTTCCGTTGATAATGATTAAAGTTGTATTGATATCGTTTAAGTTATGCATTATGGTGATTTCGTTTTAATGAATAATGATTCATCAGAAAAACTTTCGACCGAAAGAATATTCTCTGCAAAGATCGATCTGTAAGTTTGGCCTTTAGATTCAACACTAATCTATTGTTTTATTACCTGGAAAGTGATCTTATTGCGGATTAACTTTTTATATGTATGTCTATGTACACCATAATGTGAGAATGCCAGACTCAATATATGTTATCAAAGCTGGGGTGAGACCATTTATCAAACGAGTGTGTCATTGCATTATTAACACGTGTACGCCGAATGGCGTCGCGATGATTCGTGAATAGTTCGCACTACGCATCCAATGTCCTATGTAAATACTAAAATACATTTATTTTGGCAACTCCTAATTTATACAGGGTGGCAGGTTAGACAGTGGAAATATTTTAAGGGGTCATTGTACTCATCATTATGAACAACTTTTACTATGGGACCAACTCTGAAATCGCGAAAAAAAAATCAGGTGTTCCATACATTTATGTTCACTTAACTCAACAAAATGTATGGAACAGCTGAATTTTTTTTCGCGATTTCAGTGTTGCGATTTCAGTGTTTGTCCCATAGTAAAAGTTGTTCATAATGATGAGTACAATGACCCCTTAAAATATTTCCACTGTCTAACCTGCCACCCTGTATAGGGCGTTATAGGCGTATGTACCTATGTAGGTCATGCTCTTAAACTGTAATATTATAATTACTTAAAAACTTTTTGGTCCTGAACCACTGGCAGTTGGACTTATTTTTTTAAAACAAAAATATTACGTCAAGTTGACATTGCGTTTACAGCAAGGAAAACCAAAAAATATTACTTTGATTTATATCTATACACATAAATCCAGTTTATATTAATTTTTTTTTTATCAAAACAGTTGTTCGTTGTTCCATAGCTTTTAAAATGTAACATTTTCGATTTGTTTAGTCCCCCCAAGTCATTGACTTGATATGAGGGGCACCTTTACATCGTAACTGGTGAAGTGTTTATTACTCCGAACGATTAAAATACGTACATTTTATTAATATATTAATATATTAGTGGTTTGGAAAAAAAAAGTTCCAATAATATTATCAAACGTTAAATCTGGTGTCCCGTCAACAATGTTGATTTGCATTCAAAATGCCCAACCTGAAGTCTATAAAAAATCTGAATAATGGAAAATGACCCTACCAAAAAAGAGTCGAAGGGGAAGAGGATATTCAAAAAAGCAATTCGTCGCAATAGTAAATCCAACAACAGCAGTCAGAACTCTGCCTTGGAGCAAGGCATCGGCGCGACTCGATCTAAGAGCTTCGAAAATAAACGGCTTTCCATCGAGATTAACGACAGCGCTCCGCTACCGACGCCCGATGGCACCAAGGAAAAGACGGACGCCAGTCAGAAAATAAAACCAGAAGCCAAAACGCAGAACCAGGAATGTTCTTTGACGAGCCAGGATCAACCCACAGACGCGGGCAAGAACAAGAAGATCGTGAGCGAGGAGGATCGTAATCAGACCAAGGAGACGCCCTCTGGATCTAACAAGGGCGCTAAATTCACTTCTCCGAAGCTCGTGATAAAAAGTCCGCGCCCTTCGGAAGCAGAAGCTGGCAAAAAGAATCTTAAAAGGGTTGGTTTTCCAACATTTACAATTTGAAAACAACGGTTTCGAACAGCGGTTATTAGCACTCGTTCTAGTAATTTACACAGTTCTAATGTTAGTTTCTTGTTCTGTAGGCTCCAGTCCGTTTTATTAATTGGCCATGTGTGTTCAATTAAATAGATGCGCGCGTTATATGTATATCGATCAGTACATAGATAAACAAATTTAATTGCTCAAATTGTTTAACACGGTTCGAATATTTACCTCATATTTATTATATTATCATGTACTTTTTTTAGTTAATCAACTAATTTAGCGGATTTGCGTTACGTACATCAATTACATTACTTAAAAATTTTACACTACATAATTTTCAGTGTTCCTCTTGCTCCTTATCATATTGTTATTAAACTAATAGAAATTGTAATAATTTTCAGAAATTGGAAGAGGAGAGCGGAGCGGGCACAAGCGGGGCGAGCACTGGCACGTCAGACACCGATGCCGACGACAAGGATCCCAGCATGGACAAAAAGAAAAAGAATAGATGCGCCGTTTGCCGCAAGAAGGTTGGCCTCACAGGTAAACGATGCCCCTTTTTGTAGCACAAAAAAACGCACATTTAAAGTATTGTACGAAATTGTTCGAATGTCCTTTATTGTATTTTTTGTGTAATTTGGACTACCGGCCATACATTGTCGAACACCTTACTTAATATTTGAAGACTCATAACAAATTAAAGTTTTAAAAAATGGGACCATTTTCGATACCTATTAAATCTCAAAACTATAGAAGGATCTATAAATAATTACGATAAGGTCGTCAAATTTCCGTATTTACATTAATAAGCAATTTGACGAAGCATGGGCTATTTGAAGGCAAAGGATCATGTTCTACGAGTTACTAAATCTGCTTCACATAACCTTCATGCTTTAGTATTTCACGACATTTGAATCACTGATAGCGAACATATTACACCATTGTGTGCTAAATATATTCACACACACATCCACTGAATCAACAATGTATGTGCATTCAGCAAATAGCAACAATTGCGAGCTATGCTAGCGAGCCTCCAAATTCATACCTACTGGCATACACAAAATGTCAAGTGAAACGTGTGTCGTTGTATAATATAAATCGTAGGTTTAATGCGAAAACCATCTAAGTGCATGTAAGATAATTTTGTGAAATTGAGCCTTAGCTTACGCCCATTTTAATCATTTAATTTCAGCCTTTTAGATACTCCATCTTAACTTTATTTAAGATTCGACTAGGCAAAAACTTTAATAAATAATAAAAAAACCGGACAAGTGCCAGTATGCCTCGCGCCCTAAGGGTTCCGACATATGATCATAAATGGCGCTACTGCATACTTCCAATGGCGCCATCTATGAGCAGACGGCTCCACTTATGGTCCGGTGACTGACGGCGGACAACAAAGTGATCCTATAAGGGTTCCGTTTTTCCTTTTGGGGTATGGAACCCTAAAAACGAATTTAATAAACCGAATCCAGAATCTGAAACCAAACATTCAGAATCCCATATGAAATCATTGAATGTCACAAGTCTTATTTTTTCCGGTTATGATTTTTTCATAAATTGAATGATATCAAGTTATTAAATATATAAGTGATTCTCAAAAATCATATGACCCGAGCGGGATTTGAACCCGCGACCTCTGCCGAACCGTGGCTAGTGCTCTGAACCAACTGAGCTACCGGGTCTCGCCCGACTCATCTGAAATTTGAGACCCCTTTGTAATACGCTTCTTAGGAGCGTTCCTTATATATTTAATAACTTAATAGAAGCATAACATGGCTTTGACATGTTTCAAATTCACAAAAAATATACATTTGAATGATATCGTTCGTAAATTGAACGATTCTAGCCGCAATCGTTCAATTTCATTCATTCGTTCTCTTAAATTCCGGAGGGCCGTTCCGGGCATCTGTTTTGACCCTAAAGACTCAATTTTTCAAAAGTAACTTCTCTGCACTTAGCTGGTTTTCGCAGTAAACCCTCTAGTATGTTGATATAATGATGTTTCGACGTCGATGTTTGTGTTAATGGCATGTGTGAGTATATAGATGTGTATGGTGGTATTGGCTCAGGGTTCGAGTGCCGCTGCGGGGGGCTGTTCTGCGCGGTGCACCGGTACAGCGACAAGCACGAGTGCTCCTTCGACTACCGGGAGCTGGGCGCGCAGGAGATTCGCCGCAACAACCCCGTCGTGGTCTCCCAGAAGATACACAAGATATGAGCCCGCCCGCCCGTCCGCCCGGCCGCCTGGCGAGACAACACCCTCACCGCACCGCATTACATACGTTTTATGATTTCCTCTAAATAAATATTCGATCGAGTTTGTGTTTCTTATTTGCATTTTGTATGTATTCTTGACTGCCGGCCGGCGGCGCCGCGCCGTCGCTCGTTCAGTTTCCGTTTCGTTTTTCTATTTTCTGTCTGACGAGCGCTCCTCTGCCTCGCGACTGACAACTATTCGGACGACGCGACCGCGTAGGAAACACAGACTCGATCTACTGTATTTAGATTTATTTGTGGCGAGAGTTTTACTTTTAAATTTTTATTAAAAGTTGTAGATAATGTTCGTTTCGGGTAGGAATTCAGGATTAATTTTTCGAGATAATAAGTAGAGTTTGAATATTGTCCGTTCACCTCCATTGTAAATATTAGATATAATTAATTATAGAAACAAATCCTATATATTGTAAAAAATTAAAACTCCCAAAAAAAGCTACATTGTTATGATTCCAACGGAGAGCGTAGCGCGCTTGACTATATCGACGTAACAATGGTATGCTGGAGCCGGACGCCGGGCAGCGGCTCTCCGTCGATCGCCTAGTTGTACATTGTAAAGGAGTTCGCCGCCGCCGACATGACTCGTGTTTGTGACAAACATTCGATACGTGATGAGTAGTGGAGCTCCGCGAAGCCGCATCTGTGCTAGACAACGATTAGTTCGCGACTGTGCGCACCGTGGCGACGAGTGCATCTCGGACTGTGAATTAACATCATCTTCAAATTGTTAGTAATGTTATTTTGGTTTGGGAAGTCGTCGCTTTCTTATTTGTCTTAACATTCGGCATAAGTGACCTAGTGTTTAGCGAGATTGTGGTGTGTATCGGCTAAGGTGAGCGCGCGGCGGCTGCGCCGGCGGCCGCGGGCTACTGCGCGGCGGTTTTGCTGACGCGCGTTTATATACAGGCTGTACGCGGCGCTGTCGGACATTTGAGACGCACGTAAGCACAACTTGCGTAGAGCGCTATCACCTAGTGATGCTACCCGCGGCTCGCAGCGACGCGGCCGCATGCGCCGCTCCCACGCCGCTCCGCTCTTTGTGTGAAAATTTAAAGTAAGCATATGGATAGTTATAAATATTATAAGTAGTCGACACTTTATATTATTACACATATAAGTAGAAAAAGAATTATTTAGCTTTTTTTCTTTTAATCACAATATTATTCAAAATTGTAAGTTGTATTATGTAACTTGTTCATTTTAGTGGTGAAGTTGAACCAATAATAACTATGTATCGCTTCGGTCGTTGTCCACGGTAGACTAACTGATTGGCTGGACTTAATTATTTAATGACTTTTGTTGTATATTTTGTTAGGTCATTGATTAATTTTGGTCTTTTCGCTTGAACATAATCAGATAAAGATGATGTTAATGAATGATTTTCCTTCTATCTTGCTGTTTTAATTTAGTTATTCTCTTATTAAAGTCATTAAATTTTCAGGAACATATTAATGTTTTTAATTTTATTACCCTTTTTCACGATACACAATGATATGTCTGTAACGCCAATCTGGGACTGTACGACATCTCTGGGGGATATTAAGCCTTGTACGGACTAAGAGTCCCAATGTACACGTAGTCGGTTACGCGTAGATACACAGGAACACTTCGCCGACATTTTACACAAACGTGTGAAAGCGAATTGTATCCACTTACGCGTATTCAACATACCTAGATTACTCGGTACACTGGAGCGCTTATGCTGCGTACAGATTAACAAAGGTGACAACACACTGTAACAAATTCTCATAGTGTGGACGCCTTGCGCGCGTGAACTGTGCATTTCACGCGCACGCTACGAGCATTACAAGTCGCGCACGGAGCGATCCGTGATTTTGTCGCTTTTTCGGACGAACACAAAGGGCAAGGCAGTGGCGTGGATGGTCGTTTCTGGAGACTTGCATGTGTGCACGCAACGAACATGGAGGGACAAGCTGACGACGCGTGGAGTGAAGAAAGGGCACTCCATCCATCCAAGACACCAACGTCGAGGACTTCGGCGTTTTTAGAGTTCCGTAACTCAAAAGGAAAATCGGGACCCTTAAAGGATCACTTTGTTGTCCGTCTGTCAGGGACCATAAGTGGAGCTATCTGCTCATAGATGGCGTCACTAGAAGTATGCTGTAGCGCCATCTATGATCAAGATGTGAAGTATCTACTATCGGCATAGATGGCGCTATTGCATATTTCGGAACCATTAGGGCGCGAGGCGTACTCGCACTTGTCAGGTTTTTGTATACAGGGTAAAATTAAAACCAGTGCGGATATTTTAGAAGGTGAAATTACTCATGAATATGATCAACTTTTATTATGGGACTGACACTGAAATATGAAAAAAAAAATCAGCTGTTCCCTACAAAAATGCACGACAACACGATCAAAATGTATCATAATAAAAGTTGATCGGTCATAATAAAAGTTGATCATATTCATGAGTAGGTACTTTCACCTCCTAAAATATCCGCACTGGTTTTAATTTTACCCTGTATACCTATAAGGTGCTATAAAAATATCTGCCACGGCTGCAATGGGAGACAGTATTGTGTTTATAGATTACAATAGTAAAGATAAATTATTGATTATTTGTCATATTTTTTTTCATACAAAAAAAAGTACGTATAAATTTTAGTAGATTAGGTAGTGACGAACTAGTCAGCTGATATCAGTTTTCATTCACAGAACAGATGGAAAGAGATAGCAGTTGTTTTCATTGACGAAGCGACACATTGCGCGTAATTTGTGAACACCTTATGCAGAGTAGTCAATGTTAATTTAACTTCTTTATTTTCTCAAATTGAATTAACTGTTCCGGGGTACGAAAGTTCTTCACTATTGTAATCTATAAACACAATACTACCTCCCGTTAAAGCCGTGGCAGATATTTTTATAGCACCTTATATGTACCTATAAGGTAAGTATACTATTTATTTATTTATAATTTTATTTATTTATTTATAATTTATGTACACACAACATACAGAGGACAGCAAATACAAACGAAATATAAAGTACAAAGGTACTGCTTATTTCTAAAGAAATTTCTGCCAGCAGACCTGCGACAGGATAGGTTTATAGTATAAATGAAGACACAGTGTGTAAATTAATATAAATAACATGAATTGTAACGAAAACATATTACAAAATAAAATATACTTAATATAATATGATAAAATACTAATACATACACATATAATATATATTATATAAAATATAAAATTTATATGGAGAGATAGTGTTCTTTAACTCGTCTCTAAAATATGGAAATTGATCGAGAATCACGTATGTTAGGCGGAAGCGAATTCCACAATCTTACTGCATGAACTGAGAAAGAGAAAGAATAGAAATCGGTTTTGTGCTGTTGAAATTTAAGAAGAGATTTAATGTGGGATCTACAGGGGTCATCAGGAGAACGAGCATATGAGAAACGCTCACGCAAGTAAGAGGGATAGGCTGGGTTATGCAAAACATTAAAAAGAAGACACAATATCCGAGTGTTCCTGCGAAGGCGGATTGGGAGCCACTTGAGTTCCTTGCGAAAATGAGAAACATGATCAAATTTCTTGAGGCCGAAAACAAACCGAATACATATATTTTGCAAACGCTCAAGCTTATTTAACAGCTCCTCAGTGGCATCCAAGTAGCAGACATCAGCGTAATCTATAATCGGCTGAATAAGAGTCTGAGCGAGATAGATCTTAGTTTTCAAGGGCAGGAAGCTCTGGAGGCACTTGAGCGAGTGAAAGGAGAAGTGCACCTTTCGACTAACTTCGTTGACTTGAACACGCCATGATAAATTTGAGTCAATCAAAACACCTAAATTCTTAGCGGTGTCAGTATACGCAATTACTGTGTTATCCAGACTTAACGGCGAAAAGGATGAAAAATCAAGTGCGCTGCGCATATGTCTGCTTCCTATTATCATAGCTTGTGATTTAGAAGGGTTGATTTGCAGGCCATAAGACCTAGCCCACTCACTAATCCTAGCTAAGTCATGATTCATGGCGTCGATGGCAGCGCCAGCCTCAGACAAAGTAAAATGTCGGTAAACCTGCAAATCATCTGCGTAAAGATGGAAGTTAGAGGAAATAACCTTCGTAACGGAGTTAATGAAGATTGAGAAAAGTAGAGGAGAAAGAACACCACCCTGGGGGACACCCGCAGTGAGATCGCACCAATCAGAGAACTTCTCATCAAGGCGGACACACTGGGAGCGGCCCCGAAGGTATGAATCAAACCAAGCAACAGTGGAAGGGGAAAAGTTATTTGATTGTAAGATTCCTAAAAGGACGTCAAAATCCACCGAATTAAAGGCACTACTAAAGTCAAGCAACACAAGCACTGTAAGAGATTTCCTTTCCATAGCCCAGCGTACATCGTCAGTAACTTTGAGGAGAGCCGTAACAGTGCTGTGTCCTGGTCGGAACCCAGACTGAAAGGGAGAAATAAGGCTATTGGACGTTAAGAAGTAGGAAACTTGTTTGTGAACAATGTGTTCAAGAACTTTAGAGAGAAAGGGAAGAATAGAAATAGGTCTATAGTGAGAAAACGAAGAAGGATTAGTAGTTTTAGGCAAAGGAATAACGTGAGCCTGTTTCCAGGATGAGGGAAAGGTGCAGGCAGATAAAGAGAAATTGAAAATATGACATAGGATGGGGAGCACAAGAGAAAGAATAGGAAAAATCATAACTATTATACTTATAGGTAAGTATAGCATTAAATACTCATCTTCATTTTTTAGAGAACAATTTACTTGGTTTTAGATTCCCTAAGTGGCTGCAACAAAGAAGAGTAAAAAGCAAAAAGAAGACTAAGAGACAGAGAAAGATATTTAAAAATAAAAAATAACCCGGATTTATATGCTGTAGAAAAAGAAAAGCAAAGATTACAATATCAAAAACGAAAACAGCAGACAAACATTAAAGGCCGTACCACAAAAGAGATAGACACGCGTTAAACGCGAATGCTACCTGCTATAATACACACTTGTTTTAGACAAGTTAGTGCTAAAACAAGTGCGTATTATTTTTGGTAGCATTCGCGTTTAACGCGTGTCTATCTTTTTTGTGGTAAGGCTGTAAATCTATTAACGAGTTATCGCCACGAGAGCAACGACAGCAAAGAAAAAAATGGCGAGAATATTCAAGAAGGTACTTAGTCCGTGATAAATAGACGTTACTTAGCACGTAGGTACTTTGGCTAAAGCAGTATCGTTGTCAACTTGCAAGTAAGACAGAGACTGCAACATAGCTTAGCCAAAGCACACTGCTAAGTAATGTTTATTTATCTCGGCCTTAGAGAAACAAGCTAAGCCAAAGAAAGCTGAAGTTTTAAGACACCCAAAGAAAAGCAACCAAATTGGTAATAGTACTATGCAAGCCAAATAAGAATAGGTACTGTCAAGACGCCATTTTGTTCCGCTATACTTCGCGAACTTCAAAGCAAAAGTTTAGCAAAGTGTAAGGTGTGCAAAAAAATAAATGAAGAAAAAATATACTCAGTTTTTTTTTTTGGTCACTTTGTTGGTATTTCTAATTTAGTTACGCCAAATAAATTACACATGAGTACAATTTAAAAAAAAGCGACATTAGTACCGACCAGTAGCATTTCGTGGAGTTAACTATGTATTGGTAATATTTTTTATGAATACTGTTTCCATAATATACATGTATTATTAATTTATCCAAAATTATCTATTTACGGAATTCAAGAAATTAAAATGAATATGAATAGGTAATAATGAAATCTATGAATAAAAAAAATATAACTTTTTTTTCACCATTTTTTTTTAGCTGGCAGTACTAATTTGACAGTCATCATGTGAAGTTGACAGCAAATGCGATCCTATTCTTAGTTGGCTCGCATAGAAGTAATGTGGATAACCAAGATCCTTTAAGTTCTGACTAGGGCTTGCAAATATTCGCAATTCGAATATTCGATGTTTTTTTATAGGCACTGATTTAAAGAGGCAGTTGTAAATAGCGGTTTTGGTAAGTTAAAAATTATAAATGGCACGTTTAATAACTAGTTCAGCAGTTAAAACTAAGCAGTAAAGTAAACAAAAATGAGTAATAAAAAATAATGAAATGGATCAGTGAATATACAGGGTGGCAGGTTAAACAGAGGAAATATTTTAAGGAGTCATTGTACTGATCATTATGAACAACTTTTACTATGGGACCAACCCTGAAATCGCGAAAAAAAAATCAGCTGTTCCATACATTTTGTTGAGTTATGTGAACATAAATGTATGGAACAGCTGTTTTTTTTTCGCGATTTCAGGGTTGGTCCCATAGTAAAAGTTGTTCATAATGATGAGTACAGTGACCCCTTAAAATATTTCCACTGTCTAACCTGCCACCCTGTATAATTGAGCAGGAAAATAATTAAATGGGCGGTAAAAAATATTGAACGGGCGGTTACGTGTGGGCAGTAATAAATCGGAATTTGTCGGTAAGAAATCTTACTTTTAAATTACAGTGTCAATTTTTTTGGACTTACAAGGGGGAGGGAGGTGATCGACGGACGGAGGTATTTCTGTCTGCAAGGTTAAAAGTAACCTAACACGAAGGGGTTGACGGGGGCTTCGTTCGCTTCGAACCTAACCTGTCCGTGTCGGGGTGTCCAAGTTCCCGAGCTCGCTTCGCTCGCTCTTGAACCCTAATTAGGTATGTTACTCAAATGGTTCGTAATTCGAAACATACTTAAGTAATTAAAATGACATAGAATTTGCTTAGTACCTGCCGAACTATTTATCGAACCGCTCATTCCATCATTTTTAGTGTGCGTTACCCCAGCAGGAAAGTAGCTCCTAGGGAGATATGAGTGGGACGAATAATTAGTGCCTAATCTGCTGTAAATGTGCGCCAAATAAAAAATTTGTGCGCCTTGTAGTTTTGGAGTAAAACAGAAAAAACGATTCCTGCTGGGGTAACGTTCTTCCAGCAGGAAAATTCTAAACGAATGATCGGAGAGAGAAATATTGTGCATGGGCAGAGAGCTTATATTTGTGCATAAATGTGCGCCAAAAATATAATTTGTGCGTCTTCAGGTTTTCGAGATATTTCATTTCCTGCTGGGGTAACGTTTTGCAGAATCGTGTTTCTCTAAAACCATTGTATGTGCGCTTGTAGAATAAACATACACGAATAGCCCTTAATTTGTGCGTATTTGTGACAGAATTAGATTTAAGAAAATATTTATAATTATCAAGTAATCGCGCTTTTTCAAAAATCCGAAAAAAAATCGCAGCGCCTAAATAAGACAACGTAGAAGCTCGCTGAAAACTGTATTCGGTCCTTCTTGACTCTTATAATAACCATAAAAAGTTTCAATAGTGTACATGCATGCGTTATTGAATAATATTGCTGAAAGTCAAAACGACGGTGTCATAACTTTGACGAAAAAATACAAGAAATCGGCTCAACCGAAGACGTGTAAGTGTGAACCAAAAATTAGTGCTTTTAGTCAAAAATATATAGTAAATATATTCAGCTTGGAATATTTCGCATTAAGTAGATATAAACAAAAAATTAAATAACTAAACAACGGCTGGCTATCCGACCAAATTCGAATGACTACAAAAAGCGACGGATTCATACATATCGATGACCTTCTTTATTGGACGTATTAAGCCTAAGCCGTTGTCCGTACAGTCGCGTTCAGACGTTTGTTGGAAGGAAATTATATTGATCTAGTTTTGGGGGCTAATTAAAAATACATTAAATTAAGGTAGGTAGGTACATTTAATATATTTTGTGGCCATATTATTATGAAATGAAAGAGCTTGTTGATGTGGAAATTATAATTTTTACTCTCTTAATTTTTATTCTTAAAGTAATTATGGCATCAAATCACAGATCAAGTTACATGCCTATATAATATATTAGAACACAAATAAGTAGTTCAATCAAATTATTTGTACCTTGTATAGTCGTTATAATTTAAAATCACAGATTGTTTCTCCTATTATTTTATAAGTACCTACATATTAAAATACAAACAGTGAATTCGTAACTGTAGGTATAACTCGCGCCAATAAAGAAGCGAGTGTGAGTGAGAGGGTGAAGAGAAGAGAGTGTTAGTTCCGCCATTTCTGATTCACTTCTTTATTGGCGGGGGTACCAATTTTTTTTTACTTAACCCTGTACAATTTGTCTATTCTACCAACTAGGACGTAGACTATTACATGTGGCATAATATTATACAGCGTGAAATTTAAGTCAGTGGCAATCCGAAAAGAGATCATTGTACTCATCATTATGAACAACTTATACTATGGGACCAACCCTGAAATCGCGAAAAAAAACAGCTGTTCCATACATTTTGTTGAGTTTTTAGCAAATTTTTGACTCCCCCCTCGTCCCTGGTGATACGTGGTGAGGTTTTTAACTAACCCCTCCCCCCCTACCCAAGTTCACCCAATAAATACACGTGATTTCCCCCCCCTTTCGAGCCTCACGTGATTAATGGACGGCCCCTATCCAATGTGAACGTCCATCCATCATGATCATGACGTAGGTTTGTATCGTGTTTTCTGACGAATCGTCAATGACGAAACCTGAGCCGTGCCGTGACTGTTATCTTGTCGATGAACCTGACCCTTAGTACATTATTATTGGTTAAAAAAAATAAAGTCGGTACCTACCTACTGAAAAAAATCAAGTAGGTATTGGTACGTCTATTTGCTGAGTATAAGTTTTAAGTATGCGATCGCGATAAGAATAGGAACATCAACTGTCAACTATCACTTCAAAAGTAAGTACCTAAGTCTTACAAAGAAAATTAATTTGCGAAACAATTACGTTATTTTTTATTTAACCGAGTCTTGGATTTACCAAATCTATTAGATTTTTTACAAAACAGCTCATTTTTCAATACAAAACGTCACAATATGGCGCAAGGTCGGCCCTATTCTTATTTTGATCGCATTAGTACGTACATTTATATATGAGTCTAAACAATGCCATTAAATACTTACCATCGCAGATGGTGCCATCATGGTAAACCGTTGTTAAATGTCCGAACTCCGAATATGCTTACTAATACTTCACTTTCAACCAACTTAAAAAAATATAAGTAAACAAACAATAACAATAAAGTGTAACAGTGCAACCGCACCACGCGTGACTCAACGCAACAGTGTCCTTGGTACTTAGTGTTGCCAACCATAATAATCGTATCCTACTTTATTTTCGATAAAATAAGTATTCTTACTTTTGCATAAAACTAAAGTATGCGATTATATATGAAACATATCGTCCATAAATTAATCAAAATACGAGTTATTTATTTATTTAAATCTAAATTTCGATTGTAAAACTGGCCTTGAAATTTTCAAAGACAACCAAAAATTGTTAGTGTGCAAAAAAATTGGTACCTACTTATTCAAAAATATTTTAAAAGGGTATAATAAAATACATAGGCCTACTATTTTTTTTTCTAGGTAAATATCTATATGTATCTCCATAAAATCTCTAGATTATAATAATAATATTATTATTACAAAAAATGTTTATTTAAAATACCTAATATTATTATTCCATTTATTTCAATCTAAGTATAATCAACTCTTCGTTAGGTTTTTTTTTTCGTATTATTAACTAACAAGTTTATTTTTTCCATCTTTTCTACTTCAGTGTACTCGGGCACAACACGTTGCCACCGGTTCGTGAGTAAAGTTAAGAAGGTCATCGATATGTATGAATCCGTCGCTTTTTTGTAGTCATTCGAATTTGGTCGGATAGCCAGCCGTTGTTTACGTATTTAATTTTTTGTTTATATCTACTTAATGCGAAATATTCCAAGCTGAATATATTTACTATATATTTTTGACTAAAAGCACTAATTTTTGGTTCACACTTACACGATTTCGGTTGAGCCGATTTCTTGTATTTTTTCGTCAAAGTTATGACACCGTCGTTTTGACTTTCAGCAATATTATTCAATAACGCATGCATGTACACTATTGAAACTTTTTATGGTTATTATAAGAGTCAAGAAGGACCGAATACAGTTTTCAGCGAGCTTCTACGTTGTCTTATTTAGGTGCTGCGATTTTTTTTCAGATTTTCGAAAAAGCGCGATTACTTGAAAATTATAAATATTTTCTTAAATCTAATTCTGTCACAAATACGCACAAATTAAGGGCTATTCGTGTGTGTTTATTCTACAAGCGCACATACAATGGTTTTAGAGAAACACGATTCTGCAAAACGGTACCCCAGCAGGAAATGGAATATCTCGAAAACCTGAAGACGCACAAATTATATTTTTGGCGCACATTTATGCACAAATATAAGCTCTCTGCCCATGCATAATATTTCTCTCTCCGATCATTCGTTTAGAATTTTCCTGCTGGAAGAACGTTACCCCAGCAGGAATCGTTTTTTCTGTTTTTCTCCAAAACTACAAGGCGCACAAATTTTTAATTTGGCGCACATTTACAGCAGATTAGGCACTAATTATTCGTCCCACTCATATCTCCCTAGGAGCTACTTTCCTGCTGGGGTAATAACGCTCACTCATTTTTACCGCTCATTTAGTTATTGGACTGCTCAATTATTTTTAGAATTGACATTGAATGATGAAATAACAGATTAATTGATTTTTTATTACTGTCCATGTTTTACTGTCGCAATAATTAATCAACCGCCATTAAATTAAATAGCTGCTCAATGTTTTTCAACTGATCATAATAACATCTCGAATACCTATTTAAATAACAGCTCAAATAATTACTTCCCTTTTTTATATTTGAATAATAAATAAAAATTTAAGTTTCATAGAAATCTTGATTTTAATATCTAGGAAGTCTTTACGCCTAAACGGAGAACTATCTGGGACATGATTTGTTAGGCCTAAGAGCGCAACGCAACGCTAGCAGCGACGCCAACGCGGATGCCACATGAGATTAGTATGAAAACAAATTGAACATCGTGGCGATGTCCATTTTGCGCTGAAGTCCGTAAATATGAGGCATACCTCTGCACCTGGCCTGGGTTGATGCTCGACACCGTAAAACGAAGAAGATACGTCAAAGGAAGAAGGCGTTTAACGAGGCTGCCAAGTCCTGCAAAAAGGTTTTTCGGAGGGCTTGCTTTGACCACATGGCTTCATACCCTGCGAGTAGTAAAGCGTTTTGGTCCCTAGCTAAATTAGTCGAATCGAACTATACCTAGCCGACTCTCACTAGGTACCTCCATTGCTGAAACCTGATGGGACGCTGGCTTACACCGCCGAAGAGAAAGCAAACTTGTTTGCTTCTCTGTTTGCGGAGTCTTCACGTCTAGATGCTGGTAACGCGATACCTTCAACTACGCCTGGCACCACGACATTTATGTCGGAAATTCGCATTCGCCAAATGGAGGTTCACAAAACGCTGCGCAATCTCGACGGGAAAAGGGCCAGTGGCCCAGATGGTATTTCAGCTATAGTTCTGAGGACATGTGTGCCTGAGTTGTCTTCCTGTGCTGACACGCCTCTTTCGTCTCTCTCTTGAAACTGGTAAAGTGCCGAAATCGTGGAAGCTAAGGTACCTACCTAATCGTGCCGATCTTGCTAACTATAGGCCCATCTCGATGTCATCCATACTCTGCAAGAGTACCTATGTGCAAGTGAACGTGTTTTCAATTGACTGGCAATACGGATTCCGCCGAAACTGGTCAACTGGGGAGTGGGACCTAGCGTAGGTACGCCACTCACATTATGTGTAACATGGAGAGGCCCTCGCCGTTTCCATGGACATCTCGAAGGCTTACCCAGGGTTTGGCATGACGGCCTTATTCGTAAGCTTTCTTCATGTGGCTTTCCACCTCATCTTTCATAAAACATTTCATCGAACGATATAATTTGGTAATTGCAAATTTTGCTAACACATTAAAAATTAAAATGCTGATTATTTGTATGATCCTCCCTTTATTGTTTGATGTTAGAATAAAAATGTGCTTTTATTTTCGTAAACCTGTAGGTAACTCTGGTACCCAATCTACCCTACTGCGAGAGGTTTAACTTAAACCTCTCGCAGTAGGGTAGACTGGAGGCCGTAACCGGGCCCTGGTTACCTGACGGCGTCCCTTAAACCGTTTAAGGGACGCCGTCAGGTAACCAGGGCCCGGTTACGGCCTCCAGTCAAGATATAGATAGATCATCACCAAAAGGGCTTAATATTACAAGGTAGGTACCTACACCTATGTTGGCACACGACGAAAGCCGTGAGACTTTCATCTTTCATCATAGTAGTAGTAGGTACCTAGTTGTGCGAAAATCAAAGCAAGACAAAATATTTTATAAGTACGTTTATTTAAAAAAATATGGTCACAATTGTTACGCTTACTAACATAAACAATATCACAACCAGACCGCTTAATTATAACTTTGTACCTACTTTCATCTAAACTCTAAAACTGCTAAGTACAAAACAAGGCTGCAATAGCTCCTAACTTCAACATTTGTCATGAAAATAAGCTTGTAATTTAATTTAACCGCTTGTATGCTAACCGAAACTGGAGCTAACACAAAAACCACACCAGCGGTTATGTATTGAATTGTATCTAAAAGTATCATACGTTAACTAATAAATTCTTTGGGGAACAACTTAACTTGACTAGTCAACATGATGTTTATAAATTGATCTGTTGTATACGTATATATTGCTGTGTGAGCGTCATTTTAGATGTTGGTGACGTTTCTGATCCAGTCGCGCACGCTGGATACCCTGGAGAACACGACTAGGGCTCCGTTGGAGCAGCTGTGGGCGTCGTTCTCGACCCAGGAGGTGACGCCGATCAACCGACCGGTGTCGTCAACCAGACCGCTGCCGCTGTCACCCTGCAATAACAGAATTTGCATTTTGAACTTACATTGGAACAGCTTGTTCAGAGTGTTCTTGTTTGCGGGACATGTGGATACCTTGGTGCACAAGTGATCGAGGTTTCGAGATATTCCCCCTTAGGGCGCCTTCAAATTAGCCGCAAAGTGCCGCGTGGTGGCAGCGCGGCTGCAGCGCTGCCACCGCTGCTGCCGCGCATCAATTCATCGATCGACTAGTGATATGATGCTCGAACCTAGCGGTTGCAGCGCTGCAGCCGTGCTGCCACCGCGCGGCTCTCTGCGGCTAATTTGAAGGCGCCCTTACTTATAAAAACTTGTCACTTTTAACCATTGATTCAATATATATCTATCCACAATGTTATTTTTATGCTAATGAATAAAGATGGCAATTGACATAAGAGACAATAATATCACGTTTAATTATCTATACTTATAATAAATCTGTAAAGAGATCAATTCTGTACATGAAATATATTTTCAAAATAACCATCAGGGTTATTAGTGATCGATACTGATGCCAAAAATGCAATCAGTAACATTTTTGTCTGTCTGTCTGTATGTTCCTTATAGAAACAAAAACTACTCGACGGATTTTAACGAAACTTGGTACAATTATTCTTCATACTCCTGGGCAGGTTATAGTATACTTTTCATCACGCTACAATCATTAGGAGCAGAGCAGTGAAGGGAAATGTTGGGAAAACGGGAGAAGTTACTCCATTTTTTAAGCTTCCGTCGCGTGTGCAGCCTTAATGGTTAAAGCTACATAGAAATCATGTATGACGGAAATGTTCTACATAAAATTATCTAAAAAATATCCCATAACAGCATATGTCTATCTTTTATGGTTGACTCATAATAACACGTGTAACTCCCGATAGCTTAGCAGTTCGGAGCTTTCTGATTGTATTTGTTTACTCTTACGTTTATAATACTCTTACTCATCCCCAATTAAAAAAGTTAACATTATTACCTATTCAATAAAAAAAGTATCATAGAAATCGGTATAGAAACACCAAACTTATACATGAAATACGCTAATAAGCCATCGCGCCGTCGCGCGTGAATACTGAATCATGCCATAAGGATTATTTTTGTGTAACGGTTGTGGCGCTCGACGCGGAATCGGTTAGTGGTGATAATTTGCGGTATTGCTGTAATCGCATGTGTTTATGTCACTTGAAATAGAAAAATATAAAAACCTATTCACCCCCTCGGGGGTAAAACAGCTTCTGTGGGGGTAATAAGAAAGATAATCTTCTAAAATAAAATTGAAGTGTCTGTTTGTACTGTCATGTTGTTGTAGGTACTGTTATGAACCGGAGAGTGATATAATGGTAGTTAAAGTTTACTCCTGAGGTACGTTCCCTTGGGATAATTTCCGACGTCCACGCGGGCGAAGCCGCGTGCGAAAGCTTTATAAATAAAGGGATTGATGTAAACGCGTTTTTGTTAATTAGGTACATTCATATTTTCATATTTTTGTAATGTTTCCACTTCATAGCTTCAATAAAAACCTAAATTTTAATTTGCTTAATAATTTTCATAGGTAATAATGGTCCCAACAAACATAAATTGACTGCTAAAAACATAACCCTTCCTTTTGGCTTAGCTGTAGTCGGGTAAAAAAGCGAAAATGCACATAACTCAACTTTGACCAAAATGTTACTTGGATCACTTTGACTTTGTCTTTGACTTGGACTACCTATGTATTTTGGGTCCAATGTAGTGCACAATATGGTTCATCGTCTATTTACATTTATTATCATTCGACGCACAAAAACGTGTATTGTTGTGTCCATATTATTGTGTTGATGATGTTATTTCTCGAAATGGGTATTTCAGGTAATGAGGAAATTGGCACCGAACTTGCTATCCCTATGGTTATGGAATAACCAGCCACGTATTATGCCAGCGACTTTTTGTCACGCCATATTGCAACAACACTTCTCAGGGCCATAATAAATGGTAGGTTAATTGAAATACCCAAATAACGGAAGAATGGAAATTCACTTTACGAACATAATCGTCCCATAAGCGTAGGAAGGTATGTGTATGTTAACCTTGCTCGATTCCGGTTGATTATTAATGGAACTGTTTGAATGCAATTTTTTTCAGGTATGACAGTTCAACGCTACGGTTCCATGGACCTTCAACTTTAGACTGATTCATGCTGTGAGAGTTAATGATGCTGATACTGTTGTACATCTAGCTGAACTAATTTTAATTATACTGTATCTTTTTTCTTACAAATAATATTGAAAACGGACGGAAAATATTAAGAACTGTCAAGTTAGTCTATGCCCTTATAATTTACGGGAACATTAAAAACATGCAAGTGGACTAATTTGACAGGATTAAATATCTTCTATCCGTTTCTTATGTTTTTAGGGTTCCATACCTCAAAAGGAAAAACGGAACCCTTATAGGATCACATTGTTGTCCGCCGTCAGTCACCGGACCATAAGTGGAGCCATATGCTCATAGATGACGCCACTAGAAGTATGCAGTAGCGCCATCTATGATAATTTAGCGGAACCCTTAGGGCGCGAGGCATACTCGCACTTGTCCGGTTTTTTTTAATATAAAGAGACATTATAAGACTAAATTAGTTTAAGTGTGTAAACAACAGAATCGGTTTCACCCCCGTTACTCAACTCCTAAGGGTTGTAGCCAGATGTCAAATAGCCCATTTTATTCCTTACTAGCTTTTGCCCGCGACTTCGTCCGCGTTTCCGTCGTTTTTCGTAAAAAAGTAGCGTATGTCCTTCCTCACGGTTCAATGGTTTTGATGTACCTAACAGACAGATTAACTTTCGTATTTTAGTAGGGAAATATAATAGGTATGTCAATCCACAATACCTATTGTTGAAAAATATCGCAATAAGGAACCGCAGAATATTATTATTAACAGCTGTGCCCGCGACTCCATCAGCGTGTAACTCCTTGTGTGTAATACAATCAGAAAGCTCCGAACTGTTAAGCTATCGGGAGTTACACGTGTTATTGTGAGTTAACCATAAAAGATAGACATATGCTGTTGTAGAATATTTTTTAGATAATTTTATGTAAAACATTTCCGTCATACATGATTTCTATGTAGCTTTAACCATTAAGGCTGCACACGCGACGGAAGCTTAAAAAATGGAGTAACTTCTCCCGTTTTCCCAACATTTCCCTTCACTGCTCTGCTCCTATTGATTGTAGCGTGATGAAAAGTATACTATATAGCCTAGGAGTATGAAGAATAATTATTGTACTAAGTTTCGTTAAAATCCGTCGAGTAGTTTTTGTTTCTATAAGGAAAGGAACATACAGACAGACAGACAGACAGACAAAAAATTTACTGATTGCATTTTTGGCATCAGTATCGATCACTAATCACCCCCTGATAGTTATTTTGAAAATATATTTCATGTACAGAATTGACCTCTCTACAGATTTATTATAAGTATAGATGAATCGGCTATCATATACAAAAATATTTTTTTGAATCCGACAGGTAGTTCCAGAGATTAGCGCGTTCAAACAAACAAACATTGCTGATACTTACGTTGCAGGCAGAGTCGTACCGCGGTGGGCGTCCCTTGGCGCACAGCATGTCTTTGGGGTTGTACTGCTCGAGGGTGGAGCACACCTTGTCACTCTGGACCGCCAGTTCCATTCCGTGCATGTGGCTGCGCATGTAACCCTGAGCGGAGAAAGAAAACTGATTAATATGCGCTTTCTAGTGTTTATCACTTCGTTTTAGGACTGCTTCAAGCTTTTCGTGTTTTGTAAGATGGTAATGGTCTTTTTTTTTTGTTGAAGAGATAACAAAATAACAATATGACCTAATTACATTTTTGCGTTGTATCCAGAAGCGAAGTTTTTGCCTGTTTAGTTGACAGGAAGAAATAGAGTTATTCTCTGCTCTGCTCTACAGTAGGTACCTAACTGAATTGAAATCATTGTTGGCTTAACTATTCGTTGCAGGTACTTAGACGGTACCTACCTACTTATTGAAATGAAAGGCATGGTCGCCAACGCGGCTCCTACAATATAAACGAGCTAAAAAAAAAAATACCACGCTCTCTTGAATTTCTGGGATACGGTTGCAATTGTTATCAATTTAGGTGGCTTCAAATTGCTAACTGTAATCGTTAATTAAACTATTCATCTATTCTGCAAGATGGAATTCTCATGGCTGTTGTATTACACAAAGGTAGATATTTGCGATTTCCTTCATCCAAATGATGATACCTTTTGTAATTTAATAAAAATATACACTTACGGGCGGCCACACGGCTCGTAAGCCATACAATTGTACGCGTCTCACTATGAAACGGTGCAACACACTATCTATCCCGTGGCACAGATTACTCCCGTGGCCCGCGCCGCTTATCATCAGCGCCGGCGGCATGCGGCAAGCGTGACTGAAATCACCTTATTTTAGGGTGATTTCACAGTCGTGCTAAAAGTGTTATTTCAGGATAAAAGCCATTATGTTATAGGGCCTATAACATAGTGGCTTTTATCTTTTAGGGCCTATAACATAGTGGCTTTTATCTTATAGGGCCTATAATATAGTGGCTTTTTATCTTATAGGGCCTATAACATAATGGCTTTTATCTTATAGGGCCTATAACATAGTGGCTTTTATCTTATAGGGCCTATAACATAATGGCTTTTATCTTATAGGGCCTATAACATAGTGGCTTTTATCTTATAGGGCCTATAACATAGTGGCTTTTATCTTATAGGGCCTATAACATAGTGGCTTTTATCTTATAGGGCCTATAACATAATGGCTTTTATCTTATAGGGCCTATAACATAGTGGCTTTTATCTTATAGGGCCTATAACATAGTGGCTTTTATCTTATAGGGCCTATAACATAGTGGCTTTTATCTTATAGGGCCTATAACATAATGGCTTTTATCTTATAGGGCCTATAACATAGTGGCTTTTATCTTATAGGGCCTATAACATAGTGGCTTTTATCTTATAGGGCCTATAACATAGTGGCTTTTATCTTATAGGGCCTATAACATAGTGGCTTTTATCCTGAAATAACACTTTGTAATAGAAATGAAATAAGGTAAACACCCCAATTATGGACAGTTTAAGAAGAAATTTGTAGTGAGTATTTTTGAAATTTCATTAATAATTGTGAATGTTTTATCACAAAACATAATTATTGAAAATTGAAGGTCCTGTCTTTCTTCTATATTTCTGCTGTATTTATTGTAAGACCCTGCAATTGGTTTTAATGTAATTAACACATCAAATATTGTATTTTATTCACCAGATATGGACAAACAAGAACCTAGTTATGGACCCCCAGTAATGAACAAGGACCTAATTAAGGACAGCCAGTAATCGACAAGCCCAGGATGAATTCCTAGCAGTGGAGTATTGAATTAGGAATATAGAATGATACAAACTTTTATTTTTTATCAGCTTTTAATGTACCTAACTAGTGTAACTACAATATTATAACATTGACAATGAGATTTATTGGCCATATTTGTTATCCAGACTTCTAGAATATCCTCTTCTTCTTTCAAAAAAATGGTACTGGGTTCCATTTAGTACTCTATGGGACTTCTCCCGGTGATTTTATTATGCAGAGTCACAGATAATATAATACTATACGTACAGATGCCGCATCTCATACAAAGAAATGTGACCGATTTAGCGCGGGCTATCTTCGAGCTATACATTTTTCCGTGCTTAAAGCATTTTTCAAAATTTAAACAAATATTTTTTATGATGTATTTTTTCATGTTCTCAATTTTACACAAACTTCAATAACAAATCGATACATATAACGCCATCTATTATGAGTTGTTTCAACAAATGTTACTTTGTTCCTGATGAGACCCCGTGGTAGAGTTATTCTAGGTACATTTACCCCAGTAGGTATTCATGAACATATCTATGAGGAACGAAGTTCCTTAACGCGGCTTGTAGTAGGAGTTTACGGGGAGAAATCGTCACGCGCGGCAGTGCCTGACGTTTTCAATCATTTCGATTTTGGTTTCAAAAACGTAGCACGCGCCGCGTCTATCTATAAACTCAAAAATTACTAAACGGATTTTCATACGGTTTTCTCCAATGGAAGGAGAGATTCCCGAGGAAGGTTTCTGTATATAATTTATAAATGTGTCAAATAATATTAGCAGGGCTGTCACGGTTTTTATCAAGGAAGTCAGATAAAATATCGGTTTGAAAGGGCTGTTTGTGCGAGCGCTACCTAAGCCGTTTGATATATATCAAACAGACATGGAACCTGGTTTTCACATATGTGAAAACAAGGTTCCATGTCCATTAGGGGGCGTCCATTAATCACGTGATATTTTTTTAGCAACTTTTTGACCCCCCTTCCCCCCTGGTGATACGTGGTGAGGTTTTAAACTAACCCTTCCCCCCCTACTCAAGATCACGTGTATTTTTTGGTAAAAATTATCTTAATTTTTTTCAGAATACTTATTTATCTTTAAACTAGTTTATATACCTACAGCAATATTTTGTTACGGTTCAGAAATCGCGCGTTCAACGAAAAAATAAATACCTACACGTGATATCTCACTACACCCCTCCCCCCTTGTGATTTTTTTTCCGAACCCCCTCCCCCCCTTTTGAGCCTCACGTGATTAATGGACGGCCCCTTACCGGTGAGTTTACCTTACTAACCCCAAAGTGGTCAGTGCCGTAGCCGCCGTATCCAACGTTGAGTCCAACTGGTAGGCTGGGCTGGTCGTCCAACTTGGCAGCGGCCATCACCTTGCCGTCCAGAACCAAAGGCTCGCTCAGCTCCGCCAGCAGGAAGTCCCAGCGGGCTGCCACCTGTGGTGCAAGGTTGTTGGTAAAAAATACTGCGTTTATGCGTGCTTTTTTCGTGATGTATGTCGTTTTGGGGTTTATTGTTTTGGTTAGGTTTAATGTATTTAGAATTTGAGAGCAAGCTGCATCTGAGTTCTAAAGATGTTGTGGCTAGTTATTGGCTTATTATTTGTATTCGTTGCATCACTAATTGTAGCCAAATTAATCGATCGCCAAGATATCCATATAAGTCAAGTTATATGGAGCAGTGAACGTAGCTTACCTGTTTGATATTGAACTCATCAGCGTCGAGCCAGTAGGGCCCCACAGTGAACAGCGGGTGGATGACTTGTCTCTTCACGTGGCGAGTGACTCCGCTCTCGTCCTCCGTGTTGTTGGTACCAGCCAGGATGGACCATCCGCCCATGTCCAGGGTGCTGTAAGCAAAAGCGTTCTGTTAAGATACTGTAAGAGTAGGTACCTATGTCATACTAGCATTTTGCCCGGGCCTTTGTCCGCGTGACCCACAAGAAGTGCATTTTTTCGAGATAAAAAGCCCATAGCTCAGGCAATTATCCCTGAGCTATGGGCTTTACTAACAGGAAGCTACATTAGTAGCTTCCTGTTAGTGAAAGAATTATCAGAATCGGATCAGTATTTCCGGGGATTAACCTCCACATATAATGTACCTTCACAAACTCGTACTCTTTCTTTATAATCTTATAGATAGTAGCTCCTTAAAGTTCTTGTTGTAGATCTTGTAAGAGTACCTACCTACTTACTACCCATGCCCATGGTATAAGTATAGGCAATAATTATGAAACTATGCATGGGAAACTAACTCAATCCAGATGCACATTGGGAAAAGTGATTGCTGAGGGTTTACATTTTCTATGATACAAAATAGCAAGCACGTTCAATGTAAGTCTTAATGGATCTCTCTAGAGACTCCAGAATGGGTCCAATATTAAATCGGTGAATCTATTAGGTGTGCAGGTGCAAATGCACAGTTCCTGTGGGTCATGCGAACGAAGTCGCGGGAAAAGTGCTAGTTAAATATAAAGTAGTTTTATTTTAAATCATAGTCTGAATTCATAACACTGGTACATCATCTTCGAAAAACTTTGGATTTTTGGGAGTGTCCCGTGTTCGTGATATTTACCTACACTATCCATAACAATGCAACTTGTTACAGCTTTAATTAAAAGTGAATATGTAATTACCAATGGCCAGCGGTGAGGATCCATGTGGGGCTGATGATGGAGCCTCCGCAGGTGTCTCCGAACAGCACGGCATGAGGGAACCGCTCGTTCACCGGCTTTGGTTGAACAGCGGGGGCGATGGGGGCGGCGGGAGCCACGGGGGCCTTTACCTCCTCAGTTTTCGCCGGCACATTGGCTGGAAAAATAAATGTAAGTGGAAATTAGTTTTGTTAAACTTTATACCTACTTGTAACATAGGTAGGTACGGATGCAGTTTTGACTTTTAAACGGCAAATACGTAAGTAATTGTGAATAATGCCCGTAAAATGTATTCATAAGAAAATTCACTAGTTAATAGCTTTGACATTTGAATATTTAACACTGATAGGTACCTACGTCTCGCTCACAATAGGATTCCCCGTTTCTTGGCTGCAATTATGTATAACGATTATATTCACAACAAATGTTTGAAATTGTCGATGAAATTATATCTGACAGAGCATCCCTGATTTTTTATTCATGCTGGAATCTAAATTAGCTCTTCAAGTTTAAAAAGCAGACATATTGCCTTGGATATAATATTACATATATACAAGGTGGCAGGTTAGACAGTGGAAATATTTTAAGGGGTCATTGTACTCATCATTATGAACAACTTTTACTATGGGACGAGCCCTGAAATCGCGAAAAAAAAATCAGCTGTTACATACATTTATGTTGACATGACTCAACAAAATGTATGGAACAGCTGATTTTTTTTTCGCGATTTCAGGGTTGGTCCCATAGTAAAAGTTGTTCATAATGATGAGTACAATGACCTTTAAATATTTCCACTGTTTAACCTGCCACCCTGTATATGCATTTTGACCAATATAATATCTAGGTACCCTACATATCTAATATTTTCCATTTTAATTGCTTTAACTACAATATGAGTAAAGAAAAACAGGTCTACGTAGAAATCTCATCTACTAATAACATCAATTAGGAAAATTTAAATTATTAGTTAGATACGTAGGTACCTGCAATCAATTATACTAATGGAATCTTATCTCAGAAAAAAAACCGCATTCTTCAATTTACAATTAATATTGACGTACGATGAGCTATTAATGACACAAATTGCTCGCAACTCGATCAGCAATAGGGAATATGCATGTGATTCAAATATACGTCAAGTATTTTTATTTGTTATCTTTATTAATATAGAATTACACATGTATCTTTATTTTAAAAGATTTATAAGATTATATAGATTTATTATAGATAATATAAGATTATTTCATGTAAATTAAAAGCGTTTTAATATTTTAATTTAAATAATTAAAAGTGGAAAAAATGCGAGTGAAATTCAAAATATCTAAACGTAACGCTATTGGTTGACTCGTTTCAACCAATACCGTTGCGTGACTGACGTCAGTGTCCACAATAACAAGTAATAAGGCCGGCCACATACCTACATCCGAAATGCCCTTCCGGAATTAAGAATTTATTGATTGAAAGGAAAAAAGACAGTGAATTGTTTATGATATAGACTTTTACGCCAAAGTGTAAGTGTTAAGTGTTGTTGATGTGGACACTGACGTCACTGAGGCGACACGCCACAATGGCCGCGTTTAAACCGCCAGAAACTGACTGCAGTTTTCAATTAAATATTTTATTGCTTAGTATCAATATTATGTAAGTGTAACATATTTTTTCGGTAATAAACGAACCTAGACAATCGAATAAAAATATGAAACAAAATCATGCTTATACCCTAAATTACGTAACATCTATGGGAAACTGAATTCGATTCATTTGATAGATTCTGAATAGGTAGAAGTACCAAATCGTATTTTCATGGTTAAGGTCAATCATCGTACTAGATACGGGACATTTTGTACAACACATGCGTTTGTTTAGAGTTTTAGTATATATACTCGAATTGAGATAATTTTGTTGCGGGTGGGTGGAAAAAATCAATTATACGGACTCAATATGGTTTTACCCACTTTTGTAATAATATACACCTGCCGGCGTAGCATGACCAATTCTATCTCTATTCTACCAAAGAATAGACAAAGTTCTTTCTATCCAACTCGTTATCTCTACTGCCCGAGCACGCGGCGACCCGTGCTTGGCGTACCAGACTTCTCTCTACTGAAGAATAGAAACATCTCTTCATTGTATGCATAAAACGATAGAAATCTTTCTACAACCTGTCACTTTGTCTATTCTTCTGTAGACAAAAGCTGTTTCTATCGTGGTCTTGCTAAGCGTGCTGGACTGTTTGTTGAAAATGACCTAAATAAATAATTTGAAAATGTTTCTACCGCAGGAAATGACAAAAACAAGGCGAAAAAATCTGAACAATGCCAAAAAAGGTCAAAGTTACAAAGTTATCTTTTTTTAAATTATATTTTGAAATTCAATTTATTTTTTTGTGGAAAATGCTGGTGTAACGACTTATGGCCGTTTTCAATAACAGTACCCCGATCATGAGTTTTTTTGACGTGTAGTATCGTTAACGTGAGCATATTTTGAATTTAAAATACAACTACAGCCCTTGAACATTTTGATAAAATTTTATACAATTTGCACATTTAAAAAAATACAGAGAAATTAATTAAGTATTTAATTTATATAAATGTTGTGTAGCAAACTTATATTTTTAATTTAAAATATGCTTACGTTAACGTAACTATATGTCAAAAAAAGTCATGATAGGGGTACAGGGGGCCAATTCTCGATTTTCGCCATTTATCTCGAGTTCGAGATTGTAAGTCTATCTCTATGTCTATCAAAAATATCTCTATCTCTACCAAAAAATGTCGAATTGAGCAGAATTCCGTATTCTCAGTCAAAATAGAAATAAATGTCACGAAAATGTCGAGTCGAGTGAAGATAATCTTAACATTATGAAGAATCGCACGTTCCGTTTTAGGTAGCTATGAGTGAATGCATGATTTTGTTTTAAAACGCGAACTAAACCTAAATATTTAAGTATAAAACGGAACGTTTAGTGTAAAAATAATCAATTTGACAGTTGACTGTCTGTCAGTGTCAGAATTTGCGCCGTTTTTTTGCGGTTCCGTCAAAACTTTTGATAAGTTTAGTTAGTGTTTACATTGTTTAGATCACTAGTGGGCAGTTTTTTTTTTAACATGGAGGGGAGAAAATACCCCAGTAGAACAAAAACGTTTACTGATTCAACTCGTTGAAGCAGACCCGGAATTGAGGGGAGGTAAATTCTTCTTATGACTTTCTTAATGACTTCTGTTTCGCTCAAGTCGTAAATATCGACGGCGGGATAAGCGTGCTGTTGTCGCCGTGTATTGGCCAGTTGCTCGCCACTTTCCAACAACTCCGAGATAAAAATGCTAATAAACTCGTCCATCTTTCAGTGGTTTCAAATCCAATCGTGGGTATGAGAGGTATGAGACGCCAAGCCGGATTTTATTTAAAAACTAAAGAAAAGAAAACAGTGTACAATCCAAAACTCAACGAATTCACTCAGAAATGACGTATCTCTACAATCGACATGACATCTCTACTGCTCAGAAGCACTCGACATGAACTCTAACGTTAGCCTTCGACAAATGTCGAATTCGACATCCCCAGAATAGCAACTTTTAAAATTTGTCGAAAAAATGACGTCATTAGAAACTTTTGTCGAGTTCGACACCATCTCTAAAACCGAGAATTGGCCCCCAGATCTATAGGCCTTTCTCCTAGAGAGCGTTTCACGTAAGAAGTCTATATATGTGGCTATATAGACTATGTTGGCTGCCCTGAATGTCAATATGTTACAACGTTTTTATCGGTTTCGGAAGTTTTTTCACCACTTTTTAGTGTCCTAGGTCCTAGGCAATACTACCTATATAACACAAATCTACAAAAAAACATAACGGTAAGACTTATATAGAAGTCACGGACAGGGGAGCCAACATACCGTTAAAGAGACTTAATTCTTATGTGAAGCGCTCTCTAATAGACATTGAATTTCGACATAGAATTCGATCTCTAGTAGGAAAGAGTCGATGGATCGGTAATCAAAAATGGCCATTAGATGCATAGAAACTGGCCAGAAATAAGAAATCTATAGGGAAGACTTTTGCTCAGTAGTAGAATAGCTTAGATTGAATTTTAAAAAAAACTTTATTCGATGAATTCGGCGATCTATTCACTCCGTGTTACATAAAAAATTGGAACCCTAAATTGAAGCATTGGGTGCAACAAGGGCGTTACACGGAAAAGTGAGTTTTGAGATAATTGAAGTTAAAGTTTTTGATTTATTATAACTTCTAAATAAATTAAGATGATCTCAAGGACTTTTTATATTTATTAGTATCATTATTCAATTATAGGATTCTAGTATTATTATTATTTTAAGATAGTTAGAATTTTTTTTTTTTTTTAATACATGCTAGCCGCCCTTGTTGCACCCAACCTGTAAAATATTTGGGCGTTCATATTTTAAATGGTTTTTATGGCATAAATAATAGCTTTAAATACTTAAAAGGATCATTTTCATTCAAAAGTAAATCACAGTAATCATTTGGACTCATTATTAAAAGAAAATTACGATTTCCGGGATTTCAAGAATTGTTTGGTTTCATTATTTCAACTCTATTTTTTGGGGTAACATAATCAGCCTCGTCATCATCTCCACTACAATCGCTGATTTGACTGATTTCGGACATGTTTTTACATTAAAATAAATTAGAAATAGCAAAACCGCATCAATAAATACCTATCACGCCTTCTAGAATCAAGTAATCTAAATGAGTTTTTGTCACATGAAACTCGATGGTACAATGCTTCGTTTGAATCAATAATAGCAAAAAGGGCCTTAGGTGCCCTAACGCCCTTGTTGCATCCAATGCACAGAACAATAATAATCTAGCGAGATCCAATGCTTCAATTGCATTATTTATAATATTATTTTATTCATGATAATTAAAGTACAAAAACTCGTGCCTTAAACATACAACTTAAATAATAGTGGGTAGGTACAATTATGTGTTAGTGTAAATATTGTTTAACATAAATAAGTACTATGTTTTTCTATTTTTCTATTAAGTTATTCTATTACAGTGAACAAAATCTAAAAAGTACCGTTTGACGTTTCACATTTGTCATCCCGCAGTACCTTTGTACAAGCGTACTTACACGATTCAAATTCGAAATTAAAATTCGAATCTGTCAAACAAAGCAAAAAACCTGATTCTCATTCGTTTTTGACGTTGTTTCAATGTTATGTCGTTAGGTCCTTTACCATAGTGTTGCGATAATTCAAATTCATGCTTATACGAATAATCGCTTAAAATATTTAAATAAGTAATCGAAAATTTATATTTTATAAATTATAAAATATTAATTATAACACTTAACTTTTTATAATTTTCGGCTTTGGTGGATGACTGTTGACTAAAAAATGACAGTGACATTAAGGGTGTTTGTGCACTACAGACGTTTTCAATTCGTATTCGGTTTTTTACGGATTATACGAATAGGCGTGCAGAACAATCCCCACCACTTTTTAAAATGTATGAAAAAAAAAACGGTCCGTGAAAAAACGTGCTGTGAACCTGTAGTGCACAAACAGCCTAAGTTACGAAAAGTAGTAAGTAACGAAAAACATTTATCGAAATGTCAAACGACAGAAACGTCAAGTTGAACAAAATATGACAGCTGCCGCCATGATGGTTCTTATTGTTTTGTATTGCAATTCTAAGTGTAAATTATTATTTTAAACCAAGTAACAAAGCTTACATACATAAAATGGACAGTTAGAAACTGTTTTGTTTATTTTTGCCTATTTTTGAGTATACTGTACAGGGACCTAGCATTGACTCCATATATTTTGAAACAACTCCTATCGTGTTTTGAGTTATCCTGTTCTAATTTATTCTGTTGTTAATGTATATAAAAGTATAGTCGATTACCAACTCTAAAGGATCAATATCGATATCTCTTAAGAATCGCATAATGTAGGTACCGATTTTTTGGTTCGCATGCCTAGTCTAATAAATCTGACAACTATCAAACGGTACTTTTTAGATTTTGATAACTGTATAAATAAATGTATATTTTTGTGAATTTGAAACATGTCAAAGCCATGTTATACTTCTCATAAGTTATTAAATATTTAAGAGATTTTCAAAATTCGAATCGTCGCGAGCAGGATTTGAACCTGCGACCTTTGGCGTACCGTGCCACTGCTCTGAAACCAATTGAGCTATCGCGACTTGCTCGGTCAACTCGAAATTTGAGATCCCTTTGCAACGCTTGACCGTTTGGCGACATCTATCGGAAACTATTACAGACTCCAACTCGATGTTCCTATAACTGCAAAGTTATAGGCATTGAGTTGGAGTCTGTAATAGTTTGAAGTTGAAGAGCCATTTTATGAGCAAGTGTGTGGAAAAATATATTTTTTTTCATTCTACCTCCCTTTATTATTATTTTTTTGGATACTTACAATGAGAGTACGAAGAACTCTGATTTATATGAATTATTATTAATTGAATAAGTAACATAAGATTATTATTCGGACAATGCATTCTTTTTACTGATAATTTTTATTTACACAACAACAATTTTTTTACATAATATAAAAATAAAATAATTATATTAAAAATATACATAATTATACTTAATATAAATAATTTAATTTTAAAAATTTAAATCACTCACGTGCTTTCGTATCTTTTGGTATATCGTTGGCGCCTGGGGCGGCATGTGCGAGGAGCACAAGCGCAGCGCACACAGTCAACCTGCTAGCGAACATCGTGGAGTTTCGATGCGTATGCGCAGCCGCCGCACTTTATATCAATTATCAGTTACTCCACCACGGCCGCAGCAAGCCAATAGTTTGACGTCGCGTTATCATTACCTATTACTTGTGCAATTAATGGTAATGATGCGCCGTCATATCTTGCGGTTCTTAATAGGGTTCAAGATGTGATAAGAAATTGGAAGGTATTTGTTCAGATATGATGACTATATGACTAAACACCATATTTTTCTATAAATTCTTACAAGAAATAAAGTATATTTTTTTTAGAAACTGAAGTTAATTTTTTTGAATCGCAACTTTTCGGCAAAGTGGCCGCACTTTTTGATTTACGAAACCACACCAGAAAATTAATAAGAAAAATTAATACATTTTAAATTAATTTAAAAATTGTTATTCAGATAGTTTTACGTTAAGCGTATCACAAAGACATTTTATTTAATTTAACAAGGAACCGGTGTTTGAACGACATGACCATAATGACATAACAGTTTTCTTATTTTAAAGTTCTCATCCCTCGCAAGTCGTAGCAGTCAGCGTAGGGATAACGCTACGGGCTACGTGCTACGTGCGTCTACGCATGTATATCGAGCCCCGTCCGAGCGTAGTTGAGCGTACCACTTTCTGCATCAAGCCATTGGCCCGCACCGGCTGAACCAGTCTCTTTGGCTTTATAATCTTTTTCTATTTATCATGCTAGGCTATAAATTAATGTTAAAACAAACAAATTATATCCTTAAAAAAAGCTTGAAATAATAGAACTATACCTCAGTGGCGAAAGCTTCATACAATTCGATTCCTACCGGCTTCCCTTTGAAAAACAGCATTGTCAAATAGTATGTCAAGTAGTAGTCACACTAAAGGTATAAAATGCACCAACACATTAAAACATTACAAAAACGCCTACCTTTATATTTTCTTTTAATTCCGACAACAAATTAAAGATTGCTAATTATAATACGGCGGCGCTGCGTCGGAATTTGAACTAAAAAGTCTTAATGTCATGACGTCACATCAAGTCATGTAGCACCGCTACGCAAAGGGCCCCGGGAAGCCGGTATTTGACGGATTATGACAGAGATAAAAATAGTAAATTAAAAATTAAAAAAACCCGACTGCCAAAAAACAACTAAAAAGTTCAAAACAAGAGCACTTTTCAAGCAGTCTGATGCAGTTGGTGGCAATTATTTGTGTTAAATCTTAGAATTCAATTAAAACTAAACAAAACGGGTTTTGTCTACATAGAAATAGACAAAGTGACAGATTGTAGAAACATTTCTACGTTTTATGAATGAAACGGTAGAAATGTTTCTACAATCTGTCACTTTGTCTATTTCTATGTAGACAAAACCCGTTTCTATCGTGGTCATGCTAGGCCGGCTGGTCATGATTCACCGTACGTCATACATCTATGTAGGTACATATAATACATTATTTGATTTTCTTGTGAATACATTGTTAGATTTCTTACTCACTAAGGCACAGTATGATCACACCGTCGTAAACCATAAAGTAATCCGTCATTGTCCTGTTTCCTGTACAGTAAACAAAACAAACAAGGCGATGACAGATTAATTCAACCAAATAAACGTGAGACATCCAAACTATGATGACTATACAATGCGAAACTTTGTCTGTTAAGTTTTTACGGATAAAGCACTGAACCGATTTTGATGAAACTTTTTATGTAAATAGATTGAACTCTGGGGACGGATATAGAATACTGTTTTATATATTTTTTGTAGGTATAGTCCAGTCATTTGGGGCCAGTGATTTTATAGATTTTGATGTGCTCTTTCCGAATATCAATTTTGCCACCTCGTATCTTTAATGTCACTCCCGCCGCCATAGTGGAAAAATGGCGCCTAAAAACAGTTTTTTGCCAATATTTCCTTTCCGAATCATTTTACGATAAAACGTTCATATAATAAATTAAACTAGAGAAAATGTCCTGTAATTTATGAAATAATATTTTTTTGTAAACTCAATAGTTTTAGCTTACGAGCGCTGCAAAGTGTACTTTAACATGCGTTTTGGCCAAAAAACTAATTTCCACATCACTATGAGGTAGAGTAAGTGGCGTGTTTTTTTATTGTGGCTATCCCAGTAGGCCTAATTAACATGCTATGCATTATTCCAAAATTAAGGTTTCAATTGAGGCGGTGAGAGCCAGAGTGGCCTATTATTTTCAGACACAATTGAAATCAATTGTGTCTAGAAATGATAGGCCACTCTGGCTCTCACAGCCTCAATTAAGGTTTCAAAGGCACTGGACGTGAAAAGCACATTACAGGTCAATGTGGCGACGCTTAGGAGAAGCCTATATCTAGCAGTGGGGTCTTTCGGTTGAAATGATGATGAGGTAGGGCTCTGTCTCGATCCTGCTCCATCTACTATGGTCAAACACAACAAAGTTACTGTTTTGAATGTCTACCAGCATAGGCGGTAATATGGCTCTCAGAGATAGATCTTGCCAGATCTAATTAACCAGGATCCATCGCAGTAAGTCGTACAATCTACTTAATGCACCACCACTAACAAGGAAACCCGCACCAGACTTGACGTGTACTAAAAGATCTGCTATCAGGTGCAATCAAAACAGTACCTACTTTTGAATAAGTGCCTTTTTAGGGTTCCGTACCAAAATGGTAAAAAAGGAACCCTTATGGTGCGACTTCGTCTCTCTGTCTGTCTGTCACACCTGCTTATTTCAGCAACTACTAAAGCTATCGACTTGAAATTTGGAACAGTTATAAAAAATGCTTGCCCAACTTTATTGCAAATGAAAAAAATCAAAAAATATTTTTATTTTCATTGCAAAAGGGGCCAGAGTGGGGGTCCGAAATTTTAAAGTGGGGTTACTAGGTCAAGTGACATATCATATGAAAGGGCTTGATTTGCAAATTTCAAAATATATTTTTATTTTATGTCTCACAGTTTTCGACATATGATGAAAAATGTCTGAAAAAATACCATTCCCCCCCCTTATCTCCGAAGTTTGCGGAGCGAAAAATCTGAAATAATTGGAGTTGATAGGAATTGACCCAAATATTGCACCAAAAATAAAACGATGTTCCTAACTATTACAGTTTTTTCGAAATCATCAAAATTCCTTGACAAACAAACTTAGTTATGCGGTCCAGTTTTTTTTTCACTTTATACGTCCAAAACTGATACGGAACCCTCGGTGCGCGAGTACGACTCACACTTGGCCGGTTTTTTTATTTAGGCCCGTGAGACAGTTCACTAGTATTATACCAGTTCAGAAAGCTTATAATACAAGAAACTATTTTCTTTAGTTTGAGCGCCAGTGTTGTAAAATTTTTTTGAGCAATCTTCCCTGAACAACTGGGAAGTTGTTTTTGAAGCTTCTTTTTCCAAAGTTATGGGTATTTTTGGTATAGATTGTTTTTCAAATGATTAATTGGTTCATCAGCTATCAGAAAAAAAAATCATTTTAGTGCCAAGGGTGGAGTGAATTTGTTACAATTAGCAATTTTTGGTCGAGAGGAGGAAAATTTCCAAAAAACTTAACAAGTGCAATAACTCGGAAACCGCCCAGTATCGACCTCAAGTTTAGGGTTCAAAGGAATGGGACAAAACGTCCCCACCCTCCAACAGATTTGAAACGTATATCTCATTAGAAGCGTCTCAATACGCTGATATTTTTTTACTATGGCGACATTCTTCTAATGCATAGGAATGTGGAGACATAATACAAAATATGTGTTTGTATTTTTATGTTATTACTACGTTTTTACGCGTCTGTCTGTCTGTTTGGTACAAATTTTGCAATTCATTTTTCAAGCACTTCCTGTCATCGGATTAAACTGAAATTTGTTATACCTATGTATTTTGAATGACAATACAATACAATACGGACTAAAAAGTAAAAAATAATTTCTGATGAAATGAAAAACGTGGAGCGCATGCAATAGATAATAGTAAGATACGCCCCACGTATTTCATTTCATCAGAATTTTTTTATTCTTTTTAGTCCTTTTTAAAAACGTGGTTTATAAAAAAAAAAGTTATTTATACAATTATTATTTTTTCATAGTGTGTAGTAAAGAGGAATATAAAATGACAAATAAACACTGTTCTGTTACGCCTGTATTCTCCGAAAGGATAAGCAGTGATGTATTACACCCACATTACGCCAGTTTTGTTTGACTCCCGTTAGTATACTGTCTTCCCGTGTAATAGGGAGCGAGCCTATTGCCATTAACTGGACACAAATTCAGAGTCCAGGCTGCTACTAAGAATTAGGAAACACGACGCCATCCACCGGTTACCTGCGCTCTGTTTAACGACATAAATGCTACATCTCCGCCATGGCCTATAAAGTATAGAATTACAATATAAAGGCAATGGATTAAGTGATCTAGCACAAACTGTGAGGTGAATGTTATACTGTGGGAGCTTATTTGCTTAGGTAATAATTATATTACACATGATGAAAATCTCGTGAAAGCTGAGAAAGATAAAGAACGTAAGTACTTTAGCACACGAGGTTCTCTACATGTATGTGAGACGTGGACTCAGCAATCATTGTGCCGATTGTCGTTTCAACCAAGCGCCTCGACCAATGCCCGAGAAGGCGCTCGATATAATCGTCAAGTAGGTATATGATAATAAAAAGGATTTTGTTAAGAAACACTCTATAATCCTTAGAAAACACTTTTGTAAGAAAATATGAAGAAAAACGGATCTTTTTGAACAAAAATCTGTTTGTCTAGATTTTTTTCACAAAAATATTTATGTAGGTACGAGGTGGCAAAATAGAAATTCGAAAATAACACATCAAAATCTATACAACCACCTATTTTCAAAACTCCCGGAAAACTTTCCAAGCAAAACTACCAAATGACTGGACTATACCTATTCGATGTTTTTTTTTATATTCGAATAATAAATAATAAAAACCGGACAAGTGCGAGTATGCCTCGCGCCCTAAGCGTTCCGAAATATGATCATAGATGGCGCTACTGCATACATCCAATGGCGCCATCTATGAGCACATGGCTCCACTTATGGTCCGGTGACTGACGGCGGACAACAAAGTGATCCTATAAGGGTTCCGTTTTTCCTTTTGAGGTACGGAACCCTAAAAATTAATTAATTAATTAATTTCATAGAAATATTGATTATCCCTAAGAAGTCTTAACTCCCTAAATCGCCTAAACGGAAAACTATACGGGACATGATTTTTTCGGCCTAAGTTAAAAGTTTCTTCTGTCACAGCATAGGTGAAATTGGTGTTGGTTACTTATCCCAAAATGTACTTTGCTGACTTTGGGCGTATTTCTTATTACAATAGTTTCTTTGGATATTCAAGTTATTTTTAAGAAATTTCGGCCACCATTGCTTAAAATCAATTTCTACGGTTTTTACCTCATACCATTTTCCTGACCGCCCACTATCTATAATCAGCTTTGTTAATTCATTGAATTATAATAACGACCATAGGCTTTTAATTTCCTTTAGGCCATACTACAGTCACTTCAATGTAGTCGCGCTGAAGTCCGTAAACATGAGGCATACCCTGGCCTGGGTTGATGCTCGACACCGTAAAACGAAGAACACGTCAGAGAAAGCAGGCGTTTAACGAGGCTGCCAAGTCCTGCAAAAAGGTTCTTTGGAGGACTCGCTTTGACCACATTAGTCGAATAGGGAACAAATTGGCTTCGTACCCTGCGGGTAGTAAAGCGTTTTGGTCCCTAGCTAAATCAGTCGAAACGAACTTCTGCCTCTCACTACCTTCGTTGCTAAAACCTGATGGGATGCTGGCTCACACCGCCGAAGAGAAAGCAAACTTGTTTGCGGAGTCTTCACGTCTAGATGCTGGTAGCGCGATACCTTCAATTCCGCCTGGCAGCACGACATTTATGTCGGAAATTCGCATTCGCCAAATGGAGATTCGCAAAACGCTGCGCAATCTGACGTGAACAAGGCCGGTGGCCCAGATGGTATTCCAGCAATAGTTCTGAGGACATGTGTGTGCCTGAGCTGTCTTCTTGTGCTGACACGCTTCTTTTGTCTATCTCTTGAAACTGGTCAAGTACCGAAATCGTGGAAGTAAAGGTAATCGTGCCGATTTTGCCAACTATAGGCCCATCTCGATGTCATTCATACTCTGCAAGAGTATGTGTGCAAGTGAACGTATCTTCAATAGCAAGCTTATAGCATACCTAGAAGCTAATGACCTCCCCAGTGACTGGCAATACGGATTCCGCCGAAACTGACTGGGGACGTTCTAGCATACGCCACTCACATTATGAGAAACATCGGGAGGCCCTCGCCGTTTCCATGGACATCTCGAAGGCTTACGACAGGGTTTGGCATGACGGCCTTAGGTATTCGTTAGCTTCTTCGTATGGCTTTCCACCTCATGTCTACAATAAAACATTTCATCGAACGAGAGGTTTAAAAGGAGGCCGTCAGGTAACCCGGTCTGGTTACGGCACCGCGAGAACTGCCAATTTGTTTGCGAACGTTCGACGGAGAATGTCACAGTAAGATTCTCCCTTGAACGTACGCAAACATGATATCACGCGGCGTGTCGGTACAGGTCGGTATAGACAGGCTGTATTGTCACCTATGTTGGCACACAACGAAAGCAGTGAGACTTTCATCTTTAATCATAGTAGTAGCAGTAGTAGTAGGTAGTTGTGGGAAAATCAAAGCAAGACAACATATTTTATAAGTACGTTTATTTAAAAATATATGGTCACAAATGTTACATAATAAATTATGTATAAGTCGTTAAGCCTAGAATTTGATAAACCGTTTACTAACATAAACAATATCACAACCAGACCGCTTAATTATAGGTAACTTTGTACTTTTATCTAAACTCTAAAACTGTTAAGTACAAAACAAGACTGCAATAGCTCCTAACTTCAACAGTTGTCATGAAAATAAGCTTGTAATTTAATTTAAGTATTGAATTGTATCTAAAAGTATCATACGTTAACTAATAAATTCTTTGGGGAACAACTTAACTTGACTAGTCAACATGATGTTTATAAATTGATCTGTTGTATACGTATATATTGCTGTGTGAGTGTCATTTTAGATGTTGGTGACGTTTCTGATCCAGTCGCGCACGCTGGATACCCTGGAGAACACGACTAGGGCTCCGTTGGAGCAGCTGTGGGCGTCGTTCTCGACCCAGGAGGCGACGCCGATCAACCGACCGGTGTCGTCAACCAGACCGCTGCCGCTGTCACCCTGCAATAACAGAAATTGCATTTTGAACTTACATTGGAACAGCTTGTTCAGAGTGTTCTTGTTTTTGGGACATCTGGATATCTAGGTGCACAAGTGATCCAAGTGACCATTGTATAAGTTTCGAGATATTCCCCCTTTAACGTGCTCTTACTTATAAAAACTTGTCACATTTAACAATTGATTAAACATATCTACAACTATCCTTGTCATTTCTATGCTAATGAATAGAGATGACAATTAACATAAGAGCTATATATGTATAATCATCGTTTAATAGTAAAAGTATTGATGTAAACGCGTTTTTGTTTATTACATTCATATTTTTGTAATGTTTCCGCTTCATAGCTTTAATAAAAACCTAAATTTTTGTTTGCTATATAATTTTCATAGTTATAATGGCCCCAACAATCATACATGGACTGCTAAAAACATAACCGTTCCTTTTGGCTTTGCCGTAGTCGAGTATAAAAAAGTGAAAATGCGCATTTAACTCGACTTTGACCAAAATGTAACTTGGATCACTAATGCACTAAGATATCCGGGTGTATCCTACTATTTCCATGGAATATACAAAATAGAAAAAGTGGGACCAGCGTTTTTTACAAATTATATCCCATTGTTTCTATTGCGACAAAAAACGCAGTTATGTTATTTGAAAAGTTTTAATGAATAGATTAAAATTAAAACACGACAAAAAAATAATGGAGAACAAATTAATAATCTGCCATTTTAATCGCAGCCGACAGCAATAGAAATAGTGGGACAATCAGTCTGAATGAGGCCCAGTATTTCTATCAATAGAAATACCTTTGATAGAAATACCTAATAGAAATAGTGGGATACACCCAGGTATCCATGTATTTCGGGCCCAATGTGGTGCGCGAACCATATTGGTTCGTCTATTTACTTTAGTACCTACTTTTATCATTCGACACACGACAAGCTGTATTATTGTGTTGATGATATCTCGAAATGGGTATTTCAGGTACCTAATGAGGAAATTCGCACCGAAGTTACTATCTACAGGATTAATTAGGGCATACCAGCCACGTATTATGCCAGCGACCTTTTGTCACGCCATATTGCAACAACACTTCTCAGGGTCATATTAAATGATAGGTTAATTGAAATACCCAAATAACGGAAGAATGGAAATTCACTTTATGAACATAATCGTCCCACAAGCGTAGGAAGGTATGTGTGTGGATGTTAACCTTGCTCGATTCCGGTTTATTATTTATGGAACTGTTTGATTGCAATTTTTCAGGTATGACTGTTTAACGCTATGGTTCCATGGACCTTCAGCTTTAGACTGAATCATACTTTGAGAGTTAATGGTGCTGATTCTGTTGTAAATCGCACTAAACTAATTTTAATCATGCTGTACCTACCTATCTCTTTCTTGCAAATAACATTGTAAAAGGACAGAAAATATTAAGAATTGTCAAATTAGTCTACGCCCTAGCCCTCGTTTATGGGAAAATAGTCCTGACTGACCTATTGCGAAGACGACTAAATTCACATTGAAAACATGCAAGTGGACTAATTTGACAGGATTAAATATCTTCTATCCCTTTCTCATGTTTTTTGTTAGAAAGAGACTTATAAGACTAAATTAGTTTAGTGTGTGAACAACAGAATCGGTACCATTATTTTTGACTGGCTGCTCCCCACGGTTTCACCAAGTTACTCGTCTCCTAAGGGTTGTAGCGAGATGTCAAATAGCCTATACTATTCCTCATGATTCATATTCTATTCTGGCTATCATACAGTTTTTTTTTACGAATTCGACTGGTAGTTCCAAAAATTAGCGCGTTCAAACAAACTCTTCAGCTTTGTAATATTGGTATAGATTCGTGACTATTGCTGATACTTACGTTGCAGGCGGAGTCGTACCGCGGTGGGCGTCCCTTGACGCACAGCATGTCTTTGTGGTTGTACTGCTCGAGGGTGGAGCACACCTCGTCACTCTGGACCGCCAGTTCCATTCCGTGCATCTGGCTGCGCATGGTACCCTGAACGGAGAAAGGAAACTGGTTAATATGCGCTTTCTGGTGTTTATCACTTCGTTTTACTGCTTCAAGCTTTTCGTGTTTTGTTAGATGATACGTCTTTTTGTTTTGTTGAAGACAACAATTATTATTTACCAATTAGAATTATTTTTTTACGTTAGTGTTTCCAGAAGCGACATTTGATGTTAAAAGAAATAGAGTTATTCTCTGCTCTGATTTGCAGTAACTGAATTCATTATTGGCTTAACTATTCGTTGAAGATACTTAGACGGTACCTACTTATTGAAATGAAAGGCATGCTCGCCAACGCGGCTGCGACAATATACCTACTAAGCGAGCTAAAAAAAAGGAAATTATAACGCTCTCTTGAGTTTCAATTCAATTCAATTCATTTATTTCTGGGATACGGTTGCAATCTTTATCAATTTTGGTGGGTTCAAATTGCTAACTGTAATCGTTAATTAAACTATTCAGCTATTCTGCAAGATGGAATTCTCATGGCTGTTGTATTACACAAAGGTAGATATTTGCGATTGCGACCTTTTGTAATTTAATAAAAAGATACACTTATGGGCGGCCACACGGCTCGTAAGCCATACAATTGTACGCGTCTCACTATGAAACGGTACAACACACTATTTATCCCGTGGCACAGATTACTCCCGTGGCCCGCGCCGCTTATCATCCGCGCCGGCGGCATAAGCGTGACTGAAATCACCTTATTTTAGGGTGATTTCACAGTCGTGCTAAAAGTGTTATTTCAGGATAAAAGCCATTATGTTATAGGGCCTTTAACATAGTGGCTTTGAAAGTGTGATACTAACCCCAAAGTGGTCAGTGCCGTAGCCGCCGTATCCAACGTTGAGTCCAACTGGTAGGCTGGGCTGGTCGTCCAACTTGGCCGCGGCCATCACCTTGCCGTCCAGAACCAAAGGCTCGCTCAGCTCCGCCAGCAGGAAGTCCCAGCGGGCAGCCACCTGTGGTGCAAGGTTATTGTTAAAAATACTGTGTTTATGCGTGCTTTTTTCGATGTAGGTAACTACCTACATCGAAAAAAGCACGCATAAACACAGTATTTTTACACAAATACCGAAAAAACAAAACAATAAACCGCGAACAGACACGCGACACTTAACTAAGTGTCGCGTGTCTGTTCGCGGTTTATTGTTTTGGTTAGTATTTAGAATTTGAGAGCAAGCTGCATTTATTAAGAGTTCTAAGATGTTGTGGCTTGTGCAAACGCATTCGTTGCATCACTAATTGTAGCCAAATTAATCGATCCATGCCTGAACTTGTCCTGTCTAAAGAGTTCCAAGAGTGAAGTGAAGAGTGGCAACATCGCTTCACAAAGAAGAGACGGTGTGCTCTTTCTTTGAAAACATCGTTTACTTACCTAATTCTGAATAATTTCAACGTGATGACTTGTGGATTTTAATTCTGACTCATTATCCTTAACTGATTCAACTAAAATGTTGTTTATTTCGACGTTTCAGTGAATACATTGTTTGTCACCAGTTGCGTAGGTATGTAGGTAGGTACCTATTATTGTTGTTTTCATGTTTGGTTTACCTAATCTTTTGTGTCTTGCTTGACCTACCTTATTGTATTAATTCACATTAAAATTCCCGAAACTAATTTCATCATCGTCCGTTGTAATGTGTCACGTCTTTGTCCTTCTGAATCGTGAATACCTACTTCGTTTTTTCTTGAGCTTTACACCTTAGCGGTACCTATAACTAGCTCCAAATTCCTATTGGACCAGCCCGTCTATTCTGTACCGACACCCGGCGTGATATCATGATATACGCCAGAGAAGAAGTTTGCGTGCGTTGACTACTCTTTTCTCTCTACTTAACTCTCCTACTTCTCCTTCCTATCTTATGTCTCACTTTGAATACCTATGTTCTACACACACTAAGAATCTACGTTCTTCTAACAATCTTCTCCTACACTGTCCTTCTCATACTTCTGATATTGTTCATTCTTCCTTTCATATTCAGTTCATTCTTCTCTGGAACGACCTCCCTCTCGAAATCAGGACGGCCACCAGTCGCTATGCATATAAGCGGAATTTGCGGACTTATTATCTAAACAAATAGCAGAATCATCTCAATAAATCCTGTTCTATGACTATAAATTATATATTTAATATATGTATATGTACTCGTATATATATAAGTATTTATCTATTCTAATAAAAAATATATATATATATGCCTATATATATATATCTCTCTCTCTATATTATATTATGTATCGTAATTTAGTTGATATTATTAAGATAATATGTATAATTAAATAATATATATATTTTTAAAAGTTTACTTTCAAACATAATGCACCTGCCATTGTTATCTCTCCACCACCCTTGGTTGACTGGTAGAGAATGACTAAGGCATTAAGTCCGCCTATGTACCTTTAATATTGCATGAAGTTTAACTGAACGTTCGAGGGAGAACGTCACGGTGAGATTCTCCCTCGAACATTCGCAAACAAACAGGGCCCCAATTCTGCTATTTGAATAGTGTAAGAATGGTGTCATAACGACACCATTACTATCAAAACCTAAGCGGTCATTGGCTTAGAGTAAGACTAACTCTTTCGTCATTGGTCAAAACGATGCCATTGAGACACTATTCTGACACGATTATAACAATTGCATTAGCAGACTTGGCGCCCTGGCAGTTCTAGCGGTGATATCACGTGGCGTGTGATCAGAAGTAACTGTACTATCTACTGGCTCCACCATAGCAACTACTGCCATTGTAGGTAGGTATAGCATTTTGGAAAAGCTTAAGCATAAGATATCCATCCACCATGTCAAGTTATATGGAGTGTCTCATATGTATAAGTCGAGAGTTACCTTACTGCAAGGGTAAAATTACGGTGTTTCTAGACAAAATTACGGTGCATCTACAGTAATTACACTGCATTTTGGAGCAGTGAACGTAGCTTTTACCTGCTTGAGATTGAACTCATCAGCATCGAGCCAGTAGGGCCCCACAGTGAATAGCGGGTGGATGACTTGTCTCTTCACGTGGCGAGTGACTCCGCTCTCGTCCTCCGTGTTGTTGGTACCGGCCAGGATGTACCGCCCGCCCGTGAACAGGGTGCTGTAAGTAAAAGTGTTCTGTTAAGACACTGTAAGGGTACCAGTACTTGGTCCGCGTGACCCACAAGAAGCGCACTTTTTCGGGATGAAAAGTAGTCTAAGGGATAATGTAGCTTCCTTTTGGTGAAGAAAGAATTTTCAGAATCGTATCAGTATTTCCGGAGACACTCTCACACTCCACATATACCTCCACATATTCGTACCTACTCTCTTACTACTCTCTTTTCCTCTTTTCCTACTCTCTTTTTATAATACTGTATTGATAGTACCTATAGATAGGTCTCCTCGAAGATCTTGCCGTAAATCTAGTTAGGGCACTTACCTATGGTATAAGACAGGCAATTATAAACCTTTGTATGGGAAAGGTGATTGAAAATTATTATTCAATGTTACAAAATAGCAAGCACATAATGGATGTCTCCAGAATAGGTCGAATAATTCAGGGACGAATCAATTACGATACTTAAATTGATTTGATTGATGCGATTTTATTGCTTCCTAAAAGCTATTATAGCATTGGGTCATTGTTAAGTTATTTTCGAGTTCCACCTGAGAGCACATTTTAATTCGAAACCTGATAGATTTAGACTTTTGATAAATGCGGCAAATAAGTAGGTAGGTATTTATCATCAATGCAGTGTGTGTATAGATCAGCGGTCGGCAAGGCAACAGGCGGACCGCGGAAGGTCGAATCTTGGACCGTCAAAATATTCCTTAAGCCTACCTTTTCAATTTAAATAATATTTTTATATTAACTAGTATGCCAGTGGCAGTAACATACTCAAATATTAATTTGAGTATGTTACCTACTTACTGCCACTGGCATAAAGCGACAAAAAACAGAAGGGATAGCTAACAAAATCTAGACAAGAAAAAAAAAATTGACTGCCCATTTATTTTGCAAAAGAGTTTACCTATAATTACTTAAATGAGACAAAATAAAAACTAATTAGCATCATGAGTTTTTTTTTCTGGACCTCGATAATTTTTTTAAACATTATCCGGACCTCACTAAAAATACTTGCCGACTCCTGCTATAGATAGTGGAATCATTGGCTGATTCTCAACAGGGATAAAAGTTTGTTCTTTGACTTTCCTGATATCCTAAAGATGACGTCAGTACCTAATATAAACATGGAACGTTCCGAAAGATAGGAATATGATCGTAAAATCGTAAACAGTGTCAATGCCAAATGAATAAAAACGGCTGAGCGGGGCACCCTAATTACGTAACTCAATTGCTATCACCATGGCATTGTTTTTGACATTCATTACGCCGTATGATTGTTATTCCGTGCTCCTGTAACTAGCTCAACGCCGCAATGGATGTTGTTGAACTGTCAAAATGAAAGCCACGGCGAAAGAAATTGAGTTACGCAATGGAGTTCCGATACTCGTGTGACATTAAAAGAAAATATTTTAGGTAGGTGCCCATCCCCGCTTTACAAAACATAGATATTTGTTAAATTCTCATTGCAATTGAAATAAATAATATTTTGTAGTCTAGTTTTAGGGTCCCGTACCAAAATGGTAAAAAGGGACCCTTATGGTGCGACTTCGTCTGTCCGTCTGTCCGTCCGTCACAGCTGCTTATTTCAGCAACCACTAATGCTATCGACTTGAAATTTGTTATAGTTATAAAGAATGCTTGCCCAGCTTTATTGCAAGTGACTGAAGTTAACAAATATTTTTAATTTCATTGAAAAAGGGGGCTGAAGTGGGGGTTTGAAATTCAAAAGTGGGGTAGGTTAAGTGGCATATCATATGAAAGGGCTTGATCTACACATTTCAAAATACATTTTCATTTTCTTTTATGTCTTATAGTTTTCAACATATTATGATAAAAAATGTTTGAAAAAATACCATTCCCCCCCCTTATCTCCGAAGTTTGCGAAGCGAAAAATCTAAAATAATTACAGTTGATAGCAATTGATCCATATATTGCATCAAAAATAAAACGATGTTCCTAACAAGTACAGTTTTTTCAAAATCATCAAAATTCCTTCATAAACAAACTTAATTATGCGGTCCGGTTTTGTAACTTTTATACGTCCAAAGATGGTACGGGGCCCTTGGTGGGCGAGTACGACTCGCACTTGGCCGGTTTTTTTTTTAGTCATGATCATATCTCCGAAATATTGTTGAGTGTCAACGAGATGTCCAATGCTCCAATCGAGTCATTTTGCATCAGTTTTGTCTCTCGAACTCAGATGGCGACAAGTAAAGTCATTTGAAAACGGCATTAGAAATGACGTAATAATACTTATCATGGACAATATGGGCATGGGTGACTAACGTTAATGTGTCGGTAAGTACGTGTAAGAGCATAATTTTTTGTTTTGTTCCTTTGACAATAATAAAATTATTGTGTCAATAGCGGAAACCATCCGTAACCGGCCTGGGATGATGGTTCTATAACAGCCATACAGCCAGAAACCTGTGATTTTTATTATTAAAAACTATTAATCTGGCAGTAATAATAAATATTAGGTCAACGTTGGTCAATGTCGCAGCTTCACTAGTACGAGGAGCTAGGGTTATCTTATGTCACGGTTCAATGATAAATATAATAAATTAAGATCCAATCACAATGTTATTGGAAAACACTAAACGCCGAAACGGACGTGAATTTTAAACAAAGATTTTTTATAATAGAGTGATACTGATAGTATTACAATAACTACTAAGTATTATAATTACAGGATATTCACGGAGAATGAGAATATTCAGGTTCGTGCACCGGTTTTAGAGTGGTGGTGCTAAAACTTTCACTTACCTATAACAATGAGTGAAATATCAGTAGAGTGTCATCAACTCATTAAGGTCATTTATTCAATAACACGTTCAGAAAACTTACTTCCATTCAATTAAAGTCTGTTCGCTCATTTAGTGTCGCTTTTGAAAGGCGCTGTCAAAGACACCGCCGCCAAACGCGCCGTCAAAAGCGATGCCTTTGAAATGCGACACTCGAGCGAATGGGCTATACAATAAGTGGCGACGCAGACGACAGACTTTTTGTGCGATCGAGTCTGCCGCGCGGTCTAACAATCTGTTCACTAAGTTTCGCAGATTGTTCGAGCGCTGCAGACTCGATCGCACAAAAAGTCTGTCGTCTGCGTCGCCCCTAATAGCGCAGGAGCCAGGGAATTCATTTAAATTGTGAACATTTACTTAGTCAATAATTATTGTATGTAAATTTTGACAAACAGGTTTAGCGATATTTTGCGATAATTAAAACAGAGACGTCTGAATATATTGATTTCATTCAAATTTAAAATGTTAGTAGACGTATCAACTTTAAGTAAATGGGGTCTGGTTTCAGGTGACAGACTGTTTTTATTTCGATAGAATTTATACCTAGTAAAATAGCTGTAAAGTTTGATACGAGTATTCCTATGTTTCGGTAATTTTTTTACACCGTGGTTACAAAGCTACTTCAGCAATTCAGCACTGATACATTTTGATGAATAGGTAGTTAGTATGGAAGAGGCCTCCGAAGTTTTTTATTTTTACTGAATAGTAAATACATACGTACTATTCACTTTACTTTTGGTTATAAGATCTTCACCCTTACCACAAAAAAAATAAACACGCGTTAAACGCGAATGCTACCAAAAATAATACACACTTGTTTCAGACAAGTTAGTGCTAAAACAAGTGCATATTATTTTTTCTAGCATTCGTGTTGAACGCGTGTTTATCTTTTTTGTGGTACGGCCCGTTATGTTTTAACAAACGAACAAGATCAAGCCAATTTGCCATTTACCGCCTGTTTTTGTGCTAGGTAGGTACACTGTTTTTGTTACAAAACCAGGATCGTTATGGATATCTTGTCATACATCTTCTTTGTTTCTTGTTAATCGACAAAATGTGTAATAATAACTGGTTAGGTATAGGTACGGTGGACTATATGCGCAGCGTTCAATATGACGTACAAGGAAAACCCAGATGTTTTGTTATGCATGCGCATGCGCCGACATCCATCTTAATATCGTGATATCGTGTGAGTTGTATTCAACAAAAAGGAACCAGTCCAAAAGCAGGTTTTACGAAGAACTATATAAACAAGTTGGGGTTTATTTTAAATGATACGGATAAATGCTTTGCTAAAGATTTCTATTGCGTTTAGTATTCTATAAGTAGGTACATAAACTACAAGACATGAGCTGCATTGATTAGTTCAATGTACCCATGCCCGTTAAATGAACAGTGAACTTGATGCTCTGGATTAAAACATTCCCACTACTGTATAATCATATCACTCACTCGATGAGTAATCCTAGCCTTTAAGATTGTATGGATAACAGATATTACCGAGTATTTTAATATCTTTCAATCAACGTTTTTTTTATACATTTGGCGGAGAAACAAATCATATGTTAAGTTCGTGAAAAATCAAAATTACATTATCTCTAATAAATATATGTTTACAATAAAGAATAGGTACTTGCTACCTTAATGTTTAACAGCTATAATAATTTATTATAATTGTCACAAGATTCCTCGTATGACTCACTGTTATGTTACAAACAAAATAGTGTTTATCGCACAACTTTATGATCCTAGTCTTAAATAAATAGTTCAGAGGCTGACAAGCTCACAAGACTGCATAAGCTATTATGCACTGGTCACAATAGAGCGAACGGGAAAAACCGGTAAAATTGAATACAATCATTACATGCGGTAAAAATATAAGTAGGTACCTAAACTTTATAATAAATCTAAGACAACTATGTTCTTCTTAATAAAAAAATTGATAAAAGAATAATAAGTACGAGATTTTTTAGTTTGCAACATTTTTTGAGGTGAATGTGATTTTTTACTGGGTGAAAATTGTAGAATCGTGTTTTGGGCTCAATACTGCTCTATAATATACCTACAGTCAAAATTATTGTCATAAATTTGTAAAAAAAACGTGGCAAAAAAAAACAATTTGGCTGCTATCAGCCTGTTAATGCTTCCTTTGGTAGAGACCTAACCTTCACACGTTAATGTTTTATGACAAATGTAAGAAAGATAACAGTTTGCATTGAAGAGGTCATGGTTTATTAGCATTTATAAAAGATAGTAAGGTTATATTTAACGCAGCGATATTTAATAAACAATTAAAGGCGAGACACAAAAAGACGTTGATTTTGTTATAGAGACAATTTGTTAATATGTACAATATTTTTTAGGAAATTCTCATTTGCCGCCCAGAGTCTGAATTTGTGCCCAATTAATGGCATTAGGCCCGCCCAGCACATTGTACTTAAACGGCCAAAGCACTTACATTTTAGTAGATACCCAATTATACTTATCTAATTTATGATACCTTTATTTTATTTCACTTTATTTTATGCAAAATTCTATGTTACGAGCGAAATATTTAAGTAATTTATTTGTGTAATTTCTGCAGTGAAATGGTTATTGCTTCAAGCACGAACTGTGCCTAAAGCAGTCAAGCAGTCTCGTTTCATTAGTCAATTGCGTAAGTGCCAAAAATCGATTCGTACGTTGCATTTCTGTTAAATGATTCGCGGCTTTACTTTCTGTTTTGTAAACATTATAACTAGGTAATTACAATGTAAACTATGTTGAGATGACGAGAAACGAGAAATTCGTCATGAATTAAGAAATTTTGGATCAATTTGTGTAAAGCAGAAGTTTTGCCGCTTGAATGCCGCAATTTATAGACCTATGAAAAATGTATTGTTTGGAGATCTACGTTCCGGCAGGCAAAAGCTGTCCTCTGTCTTATAAATATACAATAAATATATAATAGATACCTAAAACATTACCCTCTTTTTGAGCTTCGCCGCAGTCGGGTAAAAAGTAGTACCGACGTCAGGAGGATATGTTTTTTTTATTCGGTGAACTATAAACTAGTAGGTATTTGCACGTTCAGCAGTGATTTGACGATATTTTATAAACAATCGTAGGTCCTGAATGGTTAGATAGGTTCGTAGACAGGTATATCTACGAACTTCATTCGTTTATCCATTTGAAATACCTCGCAAAACACAGATTGCCATATTATTATGATTTTTTGAAATTGGCAAAAACTATAGTCACGGGTAATTTAACCATAAACTGTCTGTTAATTGGTCATAAAATGATCTAATGTTTTTTTTTTAAGATTGGATCATTTTATGATGCCGCGGCGCGGGTTTAAGGCCTATTCAGACCTAAGCGGTATTCGCTACCTTCTGCGGCAGAGAAAACCCTGTGGGTATGCGGTAATATTACTGTTCAGACCTAAGCGGTATTCGCTACCGTCGAAACCCGCGCGGTATGTACTTCTACCCACAGCGGCAGTGAATATCGCTCAGGTCGCTCTAGCCGCGGTACTTGATACTAAATACCTGAGCGAAACCCGCGCGGTATGTACCTCTACCCACAGCGGCAGCGAATATCGCTCAGGTTTGAATAGGCCTTTAGATTGTTAAGATTTTTGTGGATTTTTGTCAAAAAAAGAGGGAGTGTAGTTTAAGGCTTGTCTAACCTAACACCTACTCCTGATTATGAATTCCCAAAGATATAACATTTTGCATTGAATTATTGAATTATCCTACTAATATTAAGTATAAATGTGAAAGTTTTTGAGGATGTATGTATGGATGTTTGTTACTCATTGAAGCAAAAACTACTGAACGGATTTTGATGAAACTTTCCAGAAATATTACTTATACATCAGAATAACATCTATGCTACTTTTTATCCCAAAAACGCGGGCGAAGCCGCGGGCAGAAGCTAGTTAAATATAAAGCAGTTTTAAATCGTAGTCTGAATTCATAACATTGGTACAATGTCATCTTCAAAATGGTGGGAGACTGAGGCCGAGATAAATAGACATTACTTAGCACGTGCTTTGGCTAAGCTACGTTCCCGTCTCTGTTTTGCTTGCAAGTTGCGCGACAGTGACAACGATACGGCTTAGCCAAAGTATGTACGTGCTAAGTAACGTCTATTTATCTCGGCCTGAGTGTCCCGAGTTCGTGACATTTACCTACACTATCCATAACAATGCGACTTGTTACAGCTTTAAAATAACTAAAATGAATATGTATTTACCAATGGCCAGCGGTGAGGATCCATGTGGGGCTGATGATGGAGCCTCCGCAGGTGCCTCCGAACAGCACAGCATGAGGGAACCGCTCGTTCACCGGCTTCGGTGGGATCGCGGGGGCGATGGGGGCGATGGGGGCCTTTGCGTCTGCTTCGGGTTTCGTCGGCACATTGGCTGGAAACATAAATGTGGAAATTAGTTTTGTTAAACTTCATACTTGTTACCTCTGTTCGGATCCAGTTTTGATTTTTAAAGAGCAAATAGTTGAGTAATTGTGAACAATGGCCGTGAAATTAATAGATATTCATAGGAAAATTCACTAGTTAATAGCTTTGACATTTGAATATTTTACACTGTAATAGGTATCGCTCACAATAGGATTCCCCGTATCTTGGCTGCAATTATGTATAACGATTATGATCACAGCAAATTTTTGAAATTGTCAATGAAATTATATCTGTCGGCTCATTTCTGATTTTCTGTACTTAAATCTAAATTAGCTCTTCAAAGGACATTTCTCGCAGTCTATACATGCACTAAGAGGAACTTTATACTACTCGGGATGCTTCACAAATCAATAGGGGAGCCGGGGGGAATGAGAGTCAGTGGGCAATGAGGGTCAATTCAAAAAGAAATGAACCTAAAGCATTACAGAATACGGCTATGTCGCACGGGGTTTAGCTCGGCATCCCTCCCGCACTCCCCAATACGCCGACCCGCTAGTCAAGCTCGCGTCACCGATACTGTATAATCTATGACCGGGAGCGACACACGTGTCACAGGGGAGGGGCCGTTGTAAAATTTCCGAAATTTCGATCGAAAACGTGTGTATCTATATTTGTTAATTTTACGAATAGAATAATCTTAAAATGTAGTACTAGAACTAAACTTATGTTTATTAATGCAAGATATTATTCTTATTCCCCCATGAGCTGACTTTCATTTCCCTTACATGTGGGTAATTGGAGTCAAAACTACTTTTTTGTTTCTTAATTATAATTATGTTTATGTTAATGATAGTCAAAAAAGACTTATTATATCTTGATACCTGATTAGTTTTTAAAGATTAGTAAATATGAAAAAAATATAAGACTGATCATTTGTGATTACAATAATGACTTTTCCTTAAGTGACTCCCAATTCCCCCATCTCCCCTACTATCCTATTGAAAATATTTAATTAGAAACACGAAACCTCTCTTTAGTGTTAGGTACAAAAACGACTTAGATACAGCTTTATAGTGTAGGTAAGTCACATGCTTATCGGGTCATAGTACAATTAGACCATAATTAGGTATGTCCTTTAAAAAGCAGATTTTTAACATCAAAGTACAAATATTAGCTTGGATATAATATTAGATTATGTAGGTACATATTTTGACTAATACACCTACCTATCTAAAATGTTCCATACCACTACAATATGAGTAAACAATAACAAGTCTACGTAGAAATCTATATCTACTAATGACATCAATTAAGAAAATTTTAATTACTAGATGGATATGTACCTGCAATTACTAATGGAATTTTATCTTAGAAAAAAAGCCGCAGTCTTCCATTTACAATTAATATTGACGTACGATGAGCTATTAATGACAGAAATTGCTCGCAACTCGATCAGCAATTGTTAACATGCTCATGCGTCGCAATTACCTACGTAACATCTATGGGAAACTGAATTCGATTCAGTTGATAGATTCTGAATAGGTAGAAGTACCAAATCGTATTTTCATGGTTAAGGTCAATCATAGTACTAGATACGGGACATTTTGTACAACACATGCGTTTGTTTAGAGAGCTAGTAGACTGGAATCGAGATAATTTTGTTGCGGGTGGGTGGAAAAAATCAATTATACGGAATCAATATGGTTTTACCCACACTTGTAATATACACCTGACCTGTTTGTTGAAAATGACCTAAGCAAATAATAAATTTAAATTGGGTTAGGTAAAGGAAAAAATGTTTCAACCGCAGGAAAAGTAAAAAACAGGGCGAAATAGCTGAACAATGCCAAAAAGGTCAAAGGTCATCATTTTGTTGATTTAATTTTTGAAATCTAATTCTATAGGCCTTTCCCCAACTGTAGACATTAAATTTCGACATGTACCTAATGTCAGAAGTCGATCTGTAGTAGGGGAAAGAGCCGATGGATCCGTTAGGTACCTATCGAAAAGGGCCATTAGATGCGATTATGACAAACTGGCCAGAAAATACATCTACGAAATCTATAGGGGAGACCTTTGCCCAGTATGAGTAGTGGGACAGCTAATATTGATATAAAAAGAAAAACTTTATTCGATGAATTCGGCGATCTATTCACTCTGTGTTACATAAAGTATCCGGGTTATTGGTGATAACGGCACTCAAATTCTATAGGCGGTAATCAGCTGCAGCATTAATCGGTCAAGAGGGTATTGTTATGTTCAAACCAGTTCATTCAAATAGACAAATGGGGACATTGCTAACGGTTTTTTCAATCGTTCCTTATATTTTGAGTATTATTATGAATTTATTAAATTATACCAAAAAAATTTATTTAGAGTCACTAACATTGTTTTAGTAAAAAGCACAAAGTTTTTGCAGGGAACCAAACTTTTTATGACCTTTATAAGTAGGTACCTACATTCTATGCAAATAAATTTATTCATTCTATTCTACTCTAAAAGTGATTTTATTGGCGGTTAAAATAGTCAACTGACGTTATTAAAAATGTTAGGGTAAAACCATAATAATACAATAAATTAAAACCCAAGACTTCACAAGACATCTTAAAAAATAAACAGCTTGCTAGTAGGTAGGTACTACATACTCATTGCTTTATTTTAGACCTCCCACTTTTTAATTTGAGGTGTCACTGTGTATTCATTTCCCGTTTCCTTGCAGTCGGGTCAAAAAAAGAATCTCCGACATTTTTTATTTCAACCAATTCAATCAATCAATAATGTAGGTACCTACCTAGTGTTATATCTAAATGGGTCAAAAATTTGGAAGCTACTTGTTTTGATAAACAAACTTAAAGAGAACATGATAATAAAGTCATTTATGTAGGTACTCTTTTTTTTTGTATTTGGGTCTTGGTCAAATAAGTATATCGCCAAATTGGTGTTCATGATTTGTTTGTTTTTTTTAGTTACGAATTCCAAAATACCTAGCGATGACTATAATGTGACATTCAATATCTATACATTCTATACTAATATGATAAAGCTGAAGAGTTTTTTTAGTTTTGCGAGTTTTAAACATGTTAAAGCCATGTTATGCTTATATGTATAATGTTATTAAATATATAAGACATTCCCAAAAACATCTGACACAGGCAGGAATCGAACCTGCGACCTCTGCCTTAACCGGGGCAACGCTCTTAACCACTTAGCTACAGTGTCGTGTCTGAATCAGTTGTAACTGGAAACCTCTTTTTACGCCTATTAGGAGCGTTGGTGACGTCTATCAGAGACTAATTTACAGACTCCAACTCAATGTTTCTATCTTTGCAGGTAGAAGGACATCGATATGATATCACCATCTATACATTATAAATGTATATTTTAATATTTTTGCGAGTTTTAAACATTTTAAAGCCATGTTATGCTTATATAATGTTATTAAATATATAAGACATTCCCAAAAACAAAATTGTTTAAAACTTGCAAAAATATACATTTATAATGTATAGATGGTGATATCATATCGATAGCAACGATAGAACCTGCAAAGATAGAAACATTGAGTTGGAGTCTGGTAATTGTCTCCGATAGACGTCACCAACGCTCCTAAGAGTTTTTAATTTGTTTGTTTGAGCGCGCTTATCTCTGGAACTACTAGTCGGATTTGAAAAATATTTTGCATTTGATAGCCCAGAAGATTACCTATGTGCTATTTAACATCACGCTAGGAACCTTAGAAGCCGAGCAATGGTGGGTGAAATTTCGGGGCACAGCTAGTAGGTACCTCTACTCTATCCTATAAAATCCATGCATAATACAAGTAGTTTATACTCACATGATCTAATTCAGAATCAGAATCAGAATTTTATTTGCTCTAAATGTAGGTACAGAATTAGATAATAAACATAAATAAATAAGATCAGCTACATTTTACCTTCTGGCATGCAAATTGACATTAATCACACAAATGATAATAGAAATAAAACTAAAAATGACAAAAATACAAGTAAAAATTAGAAAAAAAAAAAGTCAAATTACAAATAATTATAATGCAGGTACGATTGACGTGTATATTCAGCTGACAATCAGTTATAATTGTACTATTTACTACATGTCCTCGATGGAGTACCTACCTAATAACTATTATTAGCTAATTTCCATGATTAGGTATGAAGTCCTTGGCTATCTATTTTCCTATATACAGGGTGGCAGGTTAGACAGTGGAAATATTTTAAGGGGTCATTGTACTCATCATTATGAACAACTTTTATTATGGGACCAACCCGGAAAACGCGAAAAAAAAATCAGCTGTTCCATACATTTTGTTATGTAAACATGAATGTATGAAACAGCAGATTTTTTTTTCGCGATTTCTGGGTTGGTCCCGTTGTCAAAATTGTTCATAATGATGAGTACAATGACCCCTTATATTATTTATTTACGTGGTGTTTGTATTAAACTCTTTAGTTTGTTAGGCTTTAAATATAAATCGATAGAATCTGTCATACACATTGGAGCACTAATTGCATAGATAATTTTATTTGTATTTTCTTTATATTTTATTCATGATAATCTATAGCTATACTATTATAAAATTGTAAACAAGCTGTGTCTGTACATTGAAGATATTCCAGAAAAAAACAGTCGGGATAGGGTACTGGGACGTAACTATACCCAAAAAGATTTTTTTTATTTTTTTGTCTGTTTGTCTGTTTGTGCGCGCATCACGCAAAAAGTACTGAACGGATTTTGATGTTGTTTTCACAGTTCGATAGCTTAAGGTCCAACTTAAAATTTAAGCCACGTTTCATCTAATTCTGATGGGAGGAACCAGAGATACAGCTTGACCTCTTGGTAGTACTAGCCACTCTACACTGCGGAGGTCATTTAAACTGGTCATATCACTGTAGTCCACGCGGACGGAGTCGCGGGCAAAATCAAGTTAAAATACAAATACATAAATAATAGTGGGTAGGTACAGGTAAAATTAAGGCGTTATGTTTTAGTTTATATATTTTTTTACCTAAATACTATGTTTTTCTATAAAATAGTTATATTCTTTCTTCTCTATTCTTTTTGTGCTATAAATTTAATCGTACCGTGGAAATAAAATGAGAGTGAACCTTGTTGATAAAACAATATTTTACATTGAACAACCTTAGTAGTAGTAGGTAAGTTGGTACATAATTTGTTTATTTCTACAATTTAAAGAATCATTCATTTATTTATTTGGTTCAAAAAAAATTTACAGCTACATTAACTTTATAAATACGTAGCACTTAGTTGACGAAAAAAAAAATGTCTATTCTAGTGATAGAAAACTTAATGTAAACAAATAGAAATGAATATTTGGTTTATAATAATAAATAGACACCATGCAAAATAGCATTTCTCTAACATTGAAATTAAGAAGAAAAAAAATTTTTTTTTTCATTCTACCTTCCTTTAAATATTATTATTTTTGTAGCTTAGTTACTTACAATTACAGTACGAAGAACTCTGATTTATATGAATTATTAATTGAAAAACTAACAGACTATTATTCGGACAATGCATTTTTTTCACTGATATTTTTTATTTACTTATTAAACATTTGCAAAATAAATAACACTTTAATATCACTATCACATTATTTACTAAATTGTTGTGTAGTATTTTTATTGGAAAAGTAATATATTTACTTACTGATATGTAATCACATTTTATTTTATCGCACTATCTTATATTCACTAATTACCGTCACTAAATTTTATCGACCGCTTTTCATTTGTCTAAATATTAATCTAGAAAATTTTTAGGTTTTTACGAAACTATAATTGCTTTAACAATTTTATTTATTTATATTTTCAAAACAAACGTAAAACAAATCTTACCTGCAAATCACAACAAGTTTTAGTATCACTGACAAAACATTTTTTTACACAATAATTATAAAAATAAAATAATTAAATTAAAAAAATAATATTACTGAATAAATATAATTAAAATATTTAAAAAAACACTCACGTGCTTTCGTAATTTTCGGTATATCGTTGGCGCCTGGGGCGGCATGTGCGAGGAGCACAAGCGCAGCGCACACAGTCAACCTGCTAGCGAACATCGTGGAGTTTCGATGCGTATGCGCAGCCGCCGCACTTTATATCAATCGTCAGTTTCTCCACCACGGCCGCAGCAAGCCAGTAGTTTGACGTCGCGTTATCATTACCTATTACTTGTGCAATTAATGGTAATGATGCGCGGTCATATCTTGCGCTTCTTAATAGGGTTCAAGATGTGATAAGAATTTGGAAGGTATTTGTTCAGATATCATGATTAAACAACATTTAAAAAAAAATTGTTACAAGAAATAAAGTTAATTTTTTTGAGAAGTTATTATAATTTACTACCTACCTACATTATTTAAAAAAATATTATTAATAGGTACCTACATTTATAATTAATTTAAAAATGGTGGTTATTCTGATAGTTTTTCGCTAAGAAAACGCATCACAGAGACATTTTATTTAATTTAACAAAGAACCGATGTTTTTAACGGGACTACATATAATAATATAAATATGTGTCCAGTTTTCTTATTTCAAAGTTCTCATCCCTTGCAAGTCGTAGCAGTCAGCGTAGCCCTAGGGATAACGCTGCGGGCTACGTGCTACGTGCGTCTACGCATGTATGCCGAGCCCCGTCCGAACGTAGTTGGACGTACGGCGTACCACTTTCTGCATCACGCCATTGGCCCGCACCGGCTGAACCAGTCTTGGGTTTTATTATTAATCTTCTACATTTATCTTCTTCTATCAAATTTCCTATCATGATAGGTTATAAATAAATGTTAAATCAAACAAATAAATCCTTAAATAAAAAACTTTTTAACAAAAAATAACCGACTTCAAAAAGCCACTACAAAGAAAATAATAATTTTGGTTTCTGAAGTCGGTGGCTTTGGTTTTTGTTTGCTTTTTTTGCCACCGACTTCCAAAACCAAAATTATTATTTTCTTTGTAGTGGCTTTTTGAAGTCGGTTATTTTTTGTTAAAAAGTTTTTTATTTTACCCTTTTTAGTTCTTTATCTCGCGTTAGATTACTTTGACGACTTCGTTCAACAGTAAATCTTCAACGTAGTGTGTACATTTATGCATATAACTTTGTACATAGGAATGATTACCTAATGTATTATATACTAAAACCTTCCTCAAAGTATGTAGATTACGTTAGTGAAAACCCCATCCAAATCGAATTAGTAGTTTTTGAGAAAATCGCGCACATATAAACATACATACATACATACATACGGGACGAATACAGAACCTCCTTTTTTGAAGTCGGTTAGTTAAAAAAAGCCTTTAATAATCAAACTAAACCACAAAATAAGCATAATATTTTTTTTGCACAATCTATCAATATTTTCCTTTAAAGAAGGTAACTTAAACCTATTAGTCACGTATATACAATAATAACATTAATAATATTTAAATTAATATATGGTCATGATATCACTGTACAGTGTACGTCATACATCTCATAGGTACATACCTAATGCATATTTGATTTTCTTGTGAATACATTGTTAGATTTCTTACTCACTAGGGCATGTATGATCACACCAGTGGTAAACCATAAAGTAATCCGTCACTGTCCTGTTTCCTGTACAGTAAACAAAACAAACACGACGATGACAGATTCCTTCAACCAAATAAACGTGAGACATCCAAACTATGACTATGCAATGCGAAGCTTTGTCTGTCTGTTACGTTTTTACGGATAAACCACTGAACCGATTTTGATGAAACTTTTTATGTACTTACCTAGATAGATTGAACTCTGGGAACGGATGTAGAATACTTTTTATATATTTTTTAACTCTTGGGACGGACATACCTTTACTTTTTATAAGTATTTTTTATGTAGGTTGCTTGAACTCTGGACACTGGACAAAGGATGATTTTTATATTTTTATGTCCCTCAAATGTGTGGGGGATACGCTAACAAATAAAAACCTTAGTAAATGGGGTAACCAATTGATGCATCTGTCTGTACCTATTAGTGTAAAAAAGAACTGTCTTAAATGGTCTTTAGGACTTATAAGTTCAGAGCGACTCTGTGCAATAACTGTGATTTTAAATTAATATCTGTCGGGTCGTACCCGAAAAAACGACTTGTGTTAAGAAGCAAGCATTACTTTTTTAAATTGTTTGTTAAAAAAAAACTGGTCAATTGTGAGTCAGACTCGCACACTAAGGGTTCCGTCCCGGTTGTATGGGGTACTATTTCCATGAGTTTTGATTTGATATTGTTATTATTTGCCATGATAATAGTGGCCATACTTACACGTATTTTGTGAAAATTTCAATTGCCTTAGCTATTACTTACGGTTCATAAGATACAGCTCTGTGACAGACGGATGGACGGACGGACGGACGGTCAGACAGCGGAGGCTTAGTAATAGGGCCGTTAGTATCCTTGAGGTGTGGAGCCCTAAAAACAACATAAGTTGAGGAACCCGCAGATGTCACCCATAATATAACATACGTGACTCTCGATCGATTTCCTTATTTAAAAAACGTGTTAAAGAACATTACCTTTCTTTATAAATTGTCTATTTTATTCATATGTATTACGTATGTATTAGTATATTTTAAAGTTATTTATGTATATATTGTATTTTTATATATTTTATAATAAATACCGTACTGTTCACGTTCAGTTGTTGTATTAGTCGTTATAATTTATATTTTATTACACACTGTGTCTTCGTTTTTAGGGTTCCGTACCAAAATGGTAAAAAAGGAACCCTTATGGTGCGACTTCGTCTGTCTGTCTGTCACAACTGCTTATTTCAGCTACTACTAATGCTAGCGACTTGAAATTTGAAACAGTTATAAAAAATGCTTGCAACTTTATTGCAAAAGAAAAAAGTAAATAAATATTTTTATTTTCATTGCAAAAGGGGCCGGAGTGGGGGCCCGAAATTTCAAAGTGGGGTTACTAGGTCAAGTGGCATATCGTATGAAAGGCCTTGATCTGCACATTTCAAAATATATTTTTATTTTATTTTATATCTTACAGTTTTCGACATATGATGAAAAACGTCTGTAAAAATACCATTCCCCCCCTTATCTCCGAAGTTTGCGGGGCGAAAAATCTGAAATAATTAGAGTTGATAGGAATTGACCCAAATATGGCACCAAAAATAAAACGATGTTCCTAACTAGTACAGTTTTTTCAAAATCATCAAAATTCCTTCACAAACAAACTTACTTAAGCGGTCTGGTTTTTTTCACTTTATACGTCCAAAAATGATACGGAACCCTCGGTGCGCGAGTACGAGTTGCACTTGGCCGGTTTTTTACTTTATAACTATCCTGTCGCAGGTCTGCTGGCAGTAATTTCTTTAGAAATAAGCAGTAGGTACCTTTGTACCTAATGTCTCATCTGTATTTGTTTTCTCGTCTTTTATATTTTGTGTGTACATAAATAAATAAATATTATTAAAAAAGTAACTAAGCCATTAATTATTATTTTATTTATTTTCGCAAATCGTGGTAATAAAGGTGATAAGACTAAGGTAATAAGGGATCGTTGACGTCAACAAACTGACGAAAATCTTCACCTTGCCATTGCAGGCTTTGTATGAATAGATAAAACTTAATCAGATGCGGGTAGCATCGACTTTTTCATAACGCACACGGGTTATTTTTATCTTTATAGGTAAATATTTTTAATTTCTTTGTTACGCAAGGGAGGACCTAGGGCTAATCATCGAAGTCGTATGCGGGGTGGGCGCGGGGTTGGCAGTGCTAAATGCTATTTCAGATCTATTGATATGTCAAACATAAGACTTAAATTAGACAAAAAAATTCAAAGTGAGTCAGACGCGGGTGACGACACGCGTGGCGTGCGCTTAGCGGGCGCGGCCTAAATCTGGACGCAGCCTAAATCCATCTTGATATTATAAAGTGTATTGTAGGTTCAACACGCGAATTACAGCCCTAATTGTTGATCGAAGCCTAATTTAAATGACAAGTTATGTGCTGTGTTGGAGCGGTGGTTATAATCTATACTAATATAATAAAGTTGAACAGTTTGTTTGTTTGTTTGAACTAATCTCTGGAACTACCAGTCGGAATCGATAAATTCTTTTTGTATATAATAGCCAGATTTATGAGGAATAGTATAGGTAATTTAACATCACGCTACGACTATTAGGAGCCGAGCAAAGGAAGTGCAACCGCGGGGCTAGTGAGTGATATAATGACACATTAAAACAAAACCGTAAAGTTTCCTTTGTTTTTCTATTTCTTATTTAAATACCGAATCGTAGATTAGTATTGTCTTGGATAATCAATTGATAATAATTTGTATCAATCGATTTATCCACGACGGTACTAATCTACGATTCGGTACAGAATTGTTCTGACTCAACACAGTACCTAATGCATGTTGTACCTACCATTTATTTTCCGAATACTTATTATATCCAATGCGTATTGTTTTATTAATGAGGATATATTTTATGTAAATATAGCAGAAAATATAATATCTCACACAGGTACTCCTGAAAAAACCGGCCAAGTGCGAGTCGTACTTGCGCACCGAGGGTTCCGTAGCATTTTTAGACGTATAAAGTGAAAAAATCCGGACCGCATAACTAAGTTTGATTATGAAGGAATTTTGATGATTTTGAAAAAACTGTACTAGTTAGGAACATCGTTTTATTTTTAGTGCCATATTTGAGTCAATTTCTATTAACTCTAATTATTTCAGATTTTTCGCCACACAAACTTTGGAGATAAGGGGGGGGATGGTATTTTTTTGGACATTCTTCATCATATGTAGTAAACTGTGAGACATAAAATAAAATAAAAATATATTTTGAAATGTGCAGATCAAGCCCTTTCATATGATATGTGATTTGACCTAGTAACCCCACTTTAAAATTTCGGACCCCCACTCCGGCCCCTTTTGCAATGAAAATAAAAATATTTTTGGACTTTTTTCATTTGCAATAAAGTTAAACAAGCATTCTTTATAACTGTTCCAAATTTCAAGTCGATAGCATAAGTACAGACAGACAGACAAAGTCGCACCATAAGGGTTCCTTTTTTACCATTTTGGTACGGAACCCTAAAAAGATTTATGTCAGAACAAAACATTATTATATTTATTTATTTCCAAACAACATAAGGCTGATATATAATAGTACAGTGGAACAGTTTGTTTCTTTGATTGAACGCGCTGAACTCTGGAACTGCTAGTCGGATTAGATTAAAATTATTTTTGTATATGATAGCCAGATTCATGAGAAATAGTATGGGCTATTTAACATCACGCTACAACCCTTAGGAGCCGAGCAACTGGGGTGAAACCGCGGGGCACAGCTTGTACCTACGAAATAATTTATATTTTTAGGGTTCCGTATTAAAACTAGGAACCCTTATAGTTTTTGTTACTTAGTATTATAATGTACCGGTTTTCCTTTACTTTTCGCCACTGCAGGATGGTGTGACTTAAACTCGCAATAGTATACATAATTTTAATAGTTTCACGCATACATTTCAAAATACCATAATTCACCGTTCAGGTAAACCCACTTTCAAAGGTTATCGGAAACGTATTTGTTACGTATTTTCCGAGGTGTGAGAAAAGTTGATTATTCACGTCAATTATTAGTAACTATTTAAAAAAAAAACCGGACAAGTGCGAGTATGCCTCGCGCCCCAAGGGTTCCGATATATGATCATAGATGGTGCTACTGCATACTTCTAGTGGTGTCATCTATGAGCAGTTGGCTCTACTTATGGTCCGGTGACTGACGGCGGACAACAAAGTGATCCTTTAAGGGTTCCGTTTTTCCTTTTGAGGTACGGAACCCTAAAAATAACTCCAGCATAATTATTTCCTATACCTACGTCATACTTACATTACCTACAGCTTATACTTCCCTCACGTATTTAGTTAATGCGGGCGACGATGTGACGTACGCTTTTACCAATATAATTTCTAAGAGATGTCAAGTATGTATTGAGTTATAGTGCGTTTCACATTATTAAAATAATTATGAGTACCCTTCTCAGATCATAGAAACAAGGCAGATGTGCCAAGGCGCTATCGAGCTTGATGCCTGATTTTGAGCAAATTGGTCGTAAGTACTAAAAACGTACGCGCTGGCGACGAACCGAACACGATCGATGGTATAAATACAGTGTTTTAGTTTAGTGCTAGTGTTGAGTGACGATTAACAGTGTTAGATTGAGGGTGTGCGGAATTTTTAATGCGTGGGAGTTTTTTTTATTCACAAGGAGCGCTTAATTATGCGCGTAATTATGTCGAAAAATGTACTAAAAGTGGCATCAGTTGTTCCCTTCGACGCAATGTTGGCTCCTCTGAATGTCAATATGTTACAACGTTTATAACGGTGTTAGAAGTTTTCTTTCAGCACCAATTCTCGTTCATCACTTTGTCCTATTAGGCATTTCTTTAACACTTAAATCTAAAGTCAGGTGACCCTGTGGGCTTAGCACGAATAATTTTGACGTATGGTATCGTAAACGTAAGCAAATTTTGAAACAGTCCCAGAAAATTTTGATAAAACATACAACTTGCACATTTGAAAAAATACAAAGAAATAAATAAAGATTTTAATTTATATGAGAAAATATTGTGTAGCAAACGTATATTTTCAATTCAAAATATGCTTACATTTACGATACCATACGTCAAAATTATTCGTGCTAGGCCCACGGTACAGGTGCCCGACCCTCTACAACGTGCTTGCGAAACCTGTGGAGTGCCCCTTTTTGCTTTATTCTTTTCATACATACGGGAAAGAGGGTTCTTTTTCCTTAACAAAAAAGCATTTCCTTGAAAAAATTCAGCTGCCCGCCCTGCCCGTACTTGGTTACGCCTTTATGAATATTGTAGCATTTTTATCAGTTATCGCTTCGGCGTTGGCTTTAAAAAAAATCTTGATTACAATAAACATATCACGCAGCTGCCTCGCACTGAACTTTTGGTAAGCCGGTTGATGACTAATTATTATTTTATACTTTTGCCAGGACATTCCCATTTTGTTAATAGAAGGAAAACATGGATTGTATCGCTTTCTGACTTACGTACGTACGTCAGCAAGACAGTCAAAAATGCTGGAAAAACCATGAGCTTTTGATATCAGTAGGTACTCGGAATGTGTTTATTACCAGGATTCAAAAGTAATCAAATATCAAGGGTGATTATAACAACGATGTTAGCAGTTAGACTACTATTTGTATGATATTTCTAAGAAGGTGTACCTATTAGTACATAAATGCCTTTGTATCCATGCTAATGGTGGGTGCACAGTAAAGAATATTTAATCGAAACTTGAAGGGTGAAGGAAAATATCGTGAGGAAACCAAAGATTCGAAGACATGTGTGATGTCCACCAAACAGCACTTGGGTCCGTGTGATGGATTATGGTCCTCTCCCTCTCACAGAGAGAAGGATTGAATCCCAGCAGTAGGAACATTATAAGCTGTACATGTACGAGTGGAGTGTGTATGTTATGTTATGTAATCGAAACTTTGTTGTTGCACTTTTTTATAATATAAACAGAATTAATAAAAAAAACCCGACTGCAAAAAACAACTAAAAAGTTCAAAACAAGATCACTTTTCAAGCAGTCTGATGCAGTTGGTGGCAGTTATTTAAGTTCATGAACAGTTGTTTTTTGCAGTCGGGTTTTTTGATTACCTATATAATTTTTTTATTTCTTACCTTTTAGTGAGTTATAATTTTTACCCGACTACGAAAAAGGAAGAGTAATGATTTTAACAGCCTATGTACGAGTATGTATGTATGTGTCTATGTATGGATGTTCGATTGTAACTCAAAAACTAATGATCAGATTTTGACAAATGAGGTGTCAATTGATTTGACTTTACAGTAAGAGTGTTATGGCTATGTTTTTTTGGAAAAATACATCAATATGGCCCACAAAACGTAAAAAAGAGGACCAAAAAAATAAAATTTACCCAATTTTAACAAACGGGATGTCCTTAGATTCGTCTTGATCCAAAGAGTATCGTGAGGTAGATGGTGTTACAAGAAATCCAATATAACAAACACTGGACGAATAAAAAGTCTACGCTTTGTGACTTTCTTACTAGAAGCGCCATCTCGTTACTTGACGAAGTATAATTTATGTTTCGTTCCATGACCGATTAAATTATGTAAAAGGAATAATATATTAGGTAGCTACTGCATACTACCTAGTACTTTTTATTAATTATGTAAACACTGAGTTCAGCCATAATTTTGAGAATTTCTTCCGGAATGTTTTAACATTTTAAAACTTGCATCCTAAAAGTGAATGATTGACTCAAGCCACGAAAAAGTGTCAAATAAAAACAAGAGTTAAAATACTAAAATCCAACTACGGAAAAAAAAAAAACTGAAAAGCATGAAATAAGAAAATAAAATGGCGCCGTAAAGCAGCCACAGGTCATAGCGGCATGCGACCACGGCTAGAACCTGGATATGACTGTACCGATGTCTTGAATATTTTCTTATTTCATGCTTTTCAGTTGTTTTATTCCGTAGGTGGGTTTTAGTTTTTTTTAAGTAATATTTTTTTTGTGAGCCAATTGTAAATCCCTTTATTTTGATACCCCACTCGAAAGATTTTGTTCAAAAAAAAAAATCTTTGAAACATTTTAGGGCACAAAAAATCGGATCAATTTTGTTTTGATTTGATATACCCAGTGTCACTCTCACTATTAAGACAAATCTAACGACACCTCTCAAGCTAAAATACATCAAGCCGTTTAGGCTAAAGAGCGTGCCAAATAAATATACATACATACATACATACACTCGAAACACATAACCCTCCTTCTGGCGCAGTCGGGTAATAATTAATGCATTGACATGATGTAGGGGATATTACACCATCAGATATAATAATGATCATAATTATATATGAAATCATATATGCACACTCGACGTCATTGACGGTCGACCACTTTTCACCCTTATTACTAAAAACATAAGGGTGTAAAGTGGTCGACCGTCAATGACGTCGAGTGTACATATATTTGATATAAGTATAATAACCCCCTTATAGTTCCAATTTCAATTTATTTATTTCCAAGAACGTGGTACATTATAGATCTTAAAAATACATATTTCGTCACACATATTCTACCAGCTCTTGGTGTGGAAATCTTGAGTACAGTTTACCTACATTTAATTAAGTACGTTAAGTAGTAATAGTTTTGCATGTCAAATTCTTAAATATCTGTACGAAAACAATACGGTGAAACGTTTTAATAATAAAATCATTGAGTTGTATCCCGGAGCAGGGCATCAACATTAAATATAGATATCATAGCGTATTGCGAGAAAAACCCAACGAGTAACCTTCCTCCTTTTTGTTTAAGTCGGTTGAATTAAAACTGGTTGTCGATTTGAGGCTGATAGCCTGTGCAAACCTTTTGTCGCCCAAAAGAGCGGTACCTACCTACATCACTCCCAATTAAATGACGGTTGTAGTATGCAGTTCACTGTTGCGGATTAAACGGAGTTACCTAGTTGAGTATCTACTTATTGTAGGTATACCTCAGATCATAGAAACAAGGGAGATGTGCCAAGGCGCTAATAAAATTGACGCTTAGATACGGTCACATTGACCGTATATAAAATGTACACGCTGGCGACGAACCGAACACGATCGATGATATAAATAGAGTGTTTTAGTTTAGTGCTAGTGTTGTAGTGTGTGTCGATTAACAGTGTTAGATTGAGGGTGTGTGGAATGTTTAATGCGTGGGAGATCTTTATATTCACGAGGGGCGCTTGTAATTGTGTTGAAAAATGTACTAAAAGTGGCGACAGTTGTTCCCGTACTAATTTGCTATGATGGCATATCTCCTTGTTTCTATGATCTGAGAGGTATACCTACCATAAGTACCTACTCAACTAACCGGGCATAAAAGTTTGACTAAAACTTGAACAATTATTATTATGATGTATGATTGGTACTTAATACCAAAACTAGATTGTTTAAGAAAATAAGTTTATTAATGTAGTCTTAGTAGCGATAATATATTTTCAAGTTTTAATATAAACAATGATAATATTATTGAATGTTTTAGTCGTACAGCTGTTGGCGACACATCTTTAACTTGGTAGGTATCTACAGCCTGCCTGATACTGATAAAATAAAGAGCGACAAGGTCGCAGCATCTTATTGTGCTTTAGAGAGCTCTTGACTTGAGAGATCACATTTGTTGATCTCGGATTTTTATCTTTATAGACTCAAACTTTATTTTTGTATAGATTTGAACTTTATGTGTTATGTGTTGCTTTAACTTTGCTTTAACTTTATTGTGTTGCTGCGGAGTTTGTTGCGCCGTTTCTTCTTCGCAGCTACAACACTAGGAAGCGGTGAAGGGCGGGCGTTTTTGGGGGCTGTCTTATGTACATTGACGTTCAAAAAGTGCTAATTCATTAGCCCACTTTGAATAATGATTTTTTGAATTTTGAATTTGAATTTATTGATGTCGGTAGTGTGTGACTCGCCTCTCCTCATTACGTAATATGAGGAGAGGAGCTTAGACTATTCATTGTACCTAATTGTAATCCTTACAGCCGATAAGACGTACAATTATTTGATACCCTAAAGCCCCCACATTGCAAGGATCATTGGATCATGTAGGTATATTGGGCAAGGATCAAATCTTGACGGTGTCTGCAAAAACTTATTTATGTAAATAGTGTTTACGCCATGGTAATACGCTGCAATATGTTCACATCAAATTTAATTTTATGAATGCGCCATCTGTGGGTGTATGAAGAAAATTTAGGCTACGTCGTTACGTTAATCTCCACGACCAACAGCACGCGGGCCCGTGGCGCTAGTGAGCAGCCAATGAGAAGTCTCCCGAACTTTCCCGAACATCCGCGTAGAGGAAACGAAGCGCGCGCTCAATCTTGTGTCAAACTACCCGCACGTAAAATTATCGCACCGCTTGGGGTCTACTCGATAGATTCCCACTTGCTACTCATCACCAGAACTGTCTGTGATTAAGCTATTTTTGCTCCGGAGCGATCTTGTTGAACGAACTGCTTTTTGGAAGCGCGCCATCCCCCAAGTAGATACTGAATTGAACTGAACTAAGTAATGCTTAATTGTGTGTCATTTCAGATCATAAAAACAAAGTAGATGTGCCAAGATGCTATTATACTTATTGAGTTTGGCGGTTTGACATGATCAATGCGATCATGTTGCCGACAGAACGAACGTGATCTATGATTTATATACCTACAGTGTTTTAGTTTAGTGTGGGTGACGAGTGACGAATAACAGTATTAGATTGAGGGTGTGCGCGAGTTCTCTGTATTACAAAAGATCGTTTGTAGTGTTGACGCACACTGCTTTAAATGTGGCGACAGCGGTTCCCATAGCTACTTAATATCTCCTTGTGTCTATGGTGGAGTGTGTGACCGTGTGTGCTGTGTAGGTATCTCCTTTCCTTCATCATCAAGACCAGCTGCCGTCTGCTGTGCGTGGCTACGAGAGCAACGAGTCAACCGACTTACTGGTAAGTGCACGTGCTTTCTTTTGACGCTTGCTTAATACATAATATTGTTTAGTGTGAACACGGATATATATACTCGCATATATTTTTCTCCGCTCCACATTCTATCTAAAATATTAGTTACAAACAGTGCCGTAACGCGCCCGGAGCGAGCTTCTTTAACTCGGATCCGTCCTTGAATTTTTTTCTAATCTGATAGTAGGGCGCGTCTGCACCTGTATTAGGAGATAAATAGTATTGTATGTATGTTACATCGTGACCCAAAACTTGATCTGGTAATTTCTACGCCCCTCCAGGGTCTGCGCCCTGTGCCTGGGCACCGTTGGCACCACCCTAGTTACGCCACTGGTTACAAACGCCTCCCTTAGGCGAATCACACATGCGTCGCGACGGAGCCACGCGTGCGGGTGCGGGAGTACAGATCTGCATCATCTAGCAGATTTCTCCGCACAAACGCGTGGAGGTGCGGTGGCTTAGAGGCAAAAACGCTACGCCACCTACTAATGTTGTCTTAGCAACTTTTGACATTTTTGTTAAACAGTTCATTAGTATCTAATTTATTACACTAGATGGCAATGATTTTCTTGTTCTTCATACTGACAGATTTAAAATAAAACCAACTTCCTAGCAACCATATGTAGGTAGTATTCGATGATGTCGGCAGATCTCGCTGTTGCTACAGTACGTCTAGCTCTGTCAACACGAAATCACGCACGATACTGCAGATCTGTGTGCCAAACCTTGCGTCTTGCCCTGCACCCACGCGCGGGGGTGTGTTTCTCCGCATGTAGGCGCGTGATCTGCAACACCGCGCGTGAATGCGTTTTCAGTGTGTTGTACTATGCGTGATTTCTATACAAACATATAGGTATTTATTTGCAAACAACGTAAGATCACGCACTCCCGCACTACGTGATGCGGTGCAGTGTGCGAATCGCCTTAGGAGGAAGAGTGGGGCGCGTCTTCGTGGATGGCATGATCTATAAAGTGAGAAAGAAAGAGATGAAGTCTGTGTAGATCTGGTAGCTAAATGCTAGTGAAAATAATAAAATTAGTGTTAAGAAATGTGGAAAGAGGGATTCAACGTAGGTAGGTATGGTAGGTACCTAGTTGTTATAGCTAAAGTTTATTTTTTGTTTTGATTGACAAACCTCCTTTCAGATAAATACCGAACAGAGTTATGCAATTAATAATGTTGGTAGGTATCTCAGATCATAGAAACAAGGGAGATGTGCCAAGGCGCTATCGAGCTTGATGCCTGAACTTGAGCAAATTGCTCATATTAAAAACGTACGCGCTGGCGACGAACCGAACACGATCGATGGTATAAATACAGTGTTTTATTTTAGTGTTAGTGTTGAGTGACGATTAACAGTGTTAGATTGAGGGTGTGCGAAATGTTTAATGCGTGGGAGATCTTTTTATTCACAAGGAGCGCTTAATAATGCGCGTAATTGTTTCGAAAAATGTACTAAAAGTGGCATCAGTTGTTCCCTTACTAATTTGCTATGATAGCATATCTCCTTGTTTCTATGATCTGAGGTAGGTATAACCATAATTTTTTTTATGTTTATGCTTGTCATAATTTTATTCCATGTGTATTCGGCTTAGACTACTTGCGTATGTAGGTAGGGACCTACAAGGTTAGAAGGTTTACATTAAAACACTTGAAATGAATTCAAATAAACTTTAATAATCTCTTCAACGTATACAGCTTGAGAATTTTGATCAATAATCGTCAATTACTATGAATAATTCCAAGATAGTGCAAATACGCGTAACATCGGTTGTCACAAAGTAACCACGTAAACAATCATAATATTATGTTATGTATGTAGTATTAAATACTGTCATATTGCTCATCATTATCACCTACAGACGATAACTCTTAAAAATTAACGTGAGATTATGTTCTTCTTAAATGTCTACAAAATCAGGAATGTCCAACATCATCAAATGCTATAGGTACAACTACAAAATTATTAAATAACTTAATTACAAACGTGATAAATTATTGCGTTTTTAATTTACTAAATTATTAATAATAAATAATAACACAGGGTGACGAGTGACCACTCGGAGCTACTGATGTAACGCTTCGTCATTATTCACCAGTTTGATCCACACTTGGAAAGCTATGTGCAATCAACTATGTCCGACTGCCCCTATCTCCCCTCCCCCCTCTTCGGCACAGCCGTGTCTTTACTCCTAGTGTACATAATTTATACTTAATTAATTCTTACACAGTTATTTTAAGGGCGACTAACGCCTCGACTCGCCGACCTAAATAACTATATATAAAACGTGATTCCAGTAATTCATATACTCCGTGTAAATAATTGATATTTAGGCAAGTAAACAGTTACAAATAATATACTTAATATTAACATCTCAAATATTTAACAAACTAATTTGACCGCTAAGACAAAATAACATCTGTACAATCAATTCAATTCGTTTCGAAATATTAGTGAAGTCTTTAGGTATCTTCATTTGGTGTAAGAAATTTTACAGAAAAATAATCTTTGTGATATTGTAAATATGTGGCTAGATGAAATATCGTATTCCAAAAATATAAATTAAAATACTGAGTTTATTTTATTGATAAACTGTGGCGTGGGATCGTGTGTCTGTCAAGCGATGCCCACGAGCAGCCGAGGTGCGCCCGGACACGCTCGGAGACATCGGGAGTGTCTCGTCGATAACCACTAGTAAAAAACCTCAAGTACACTTCGTTTCGTCTAAAACACTACTTCGTTTAATAAATAATTATTTAAAACAATAGAACTTTGACAAAAGTAGAACATTAAAGCCATCAAAAAGATGCGTTAAAAATTTTCATTAACAATTATTGTGTAAAATTGTATGCAATCGTTTCATGTTGAACGTTTACCGACTACTTTTGTCAAATTTCGTAACAATAATTGTCGTCTATTTATTGCTCGTAAACTACCTAACTACTGTCGCTACATTTACCTCTAGTTGTTAATTAAACTATCAAACTGACTAAGAGAGGTCGTGTACGCAGAGAGTAGGATCTCCAGTTCACTCGCGATGCCTTTGTATATAAGCAGCAAAGCACACAACACCGAGAATATAAAAATATACCAACGATTGGTCACTGATAGCAATAGTTTACCATTAACAATAGAACTAAATAAACAACCTTAGAAAGATGGCGTCGCAGAGGGAGATAGAAATGATCGTAGAAATAGAAATATTGTAATAAATAATTATGTTAAGATTTTACTAGTTTTCGACTTTGGTGGCATTAATATTTTGACATACTTTGGTTACTTCCTTAATTTAGGACATAAGTCAAGAAGAGACAGAAATCAAGCTTTTAAGGCTCGTATTACAGAACGATACTCGAGCACGGATCTCTGCTTGAGCATAGATTGAAACTAGTTTCAACCAATCAAATGGCTTTAAATCTATGCTCAAGCAGAGATCTATGCTCGAGCATCGTTCTGTAATACGGGCCTTAGTCAACTCAATAAAAAATATGGACATAAACAGGCCCCATATTTTGACACTCTCAAATAAATCTAAACTTATAAGGGTTCTTTCGGTTGACCTTTAATCATGCAATCCTAGAAGCAAGGTCTTACAGCACAAGTAAAGGAAAAAATCGTCTATTTTTTAATTATACAGGGTGGCAGGTTAGACAGTGGAAATATTTTAAGGGGTCATTGTACTCATCATTATGAACAACTTTGACAACGGGACCAACCCTGATATCGCGAAAAAAAAATCAGCTGCTCCATACATTTATGTTCACATAACTCAACAAAATGTATGGAACAGCTGATTTTTATGCGCGCACGCTACTTTTAAATTGACCGTATTTAAAGACTCGATTGAGACTCGCTATCTTCAAAGGTGATAGGTTAAATAAAAGCGATGTTTTTAATAAAGGTTAATTACAACGTTCATTTATTAAAACGTGACTAGCAGTAAATAAATAACTATACATAGTTATGTATTGTTATCCGAACAATACGTAGTTGTGTATTGTTCGGCTGTTCATTAAAATTTATGTGATATTTCTGTTTTATAATCCTTAATGTAATTTCAGTAAATAACTATTATTTTAATATTTACGTCATTGGTGTCGAAGTGTACTACATTTTAGTTACAAGGTAAAGAGTTAGAGAGCGTTTTACATTAAGAAGTCCCTACAAAGCTGTGCTGGTTGCCCTGAATGTCAATTTTTAACGACTTTTTAACGGCGTTGATCCTCTTTGTCTTAAGAGTCATGGACAGCCCCCTGTGTCGTGCCTGCATGGAGGAAGACAGCAGCCCACTTGCTCCTGCACTGCCCGGCGGTTGCAACATACAGGGCAAAGTACTTTGGCAACCCAGGTACTCTCCGCGAGATAGTCAGCAACATTAGGGCGCTGCTGGCCTTTCTCGGGGAATTGGGATGGGTCGAATAGTCTCCCACCCGTTCCCACCCGCACGCAAAATACGCGATTTGACGTGGAGTTGCGGACACCAGCCCGTTATACAATACAATACAATACAACGGTGTTGGAAGTTTTTTTCAGTACCAATAATTCTCGTTCACCAATTTTTAGTGTCCTAGGCATTACTTTAACACATAAATCTACAAAAAAAACAAAACGTTAAGTCCTAGGCAGGAGTGACAGAAAGGGGAGCCAACATAGCATCGAAGGGACTTCTTATGTGAAACGCTCTATACATAAAAACAACCAATCGTATACAGGGTGGCAGGTTAGACAGTGGAAATATTTAAAGGGGTCATTGTACTCATCATTATGAACAACTTTTACTATGGGACTAAAGCTGAAATCGCGAAAAAATATCAGCTGTTCCATACATTTTGTTGATTTATGTGAACATAAATGTATGGAACAGCTGATTTTTTTTCGCTATTTCAGCGTTGGTCCCATAGTAAAAGTTGTTCACAATTATGAGTACAATGACCCCTTAAAATATTTCCACTGTCTAACCTGCCACCCTGTATATTGTTGTGAACTCTGATATTACTCAATTGTTTTATATTATTATAGCCAGTAGTTTTACACTGAATATATTATAATGCATAAATGCACACTGTATTTTCAAAATAATAAAGGCCTGGCCACACCAAATCCGTGCAGTTCGTGCGTCAAGCAAAATTATTTGGATAGTATCTAATATGAGACTATCACCCGGGTTCTAAAGGGCCTATAATCAGTTCAATCGCTGTCAAATCTCATGTCAGCTGTAACTGTTGTGACTGGTTGACCAATCTACCTATCTATTCTGTACCAACTCACTGCGTGATATCATCGCGGAGAACTGCCAAATTGTTTGCAAACGTTCGAGGAAGAACGTCACGGTAAGATCCCTCGAACGTTCGCGAACAAATTGTTTGCGAACGTTCGAGGAAGAACGTCACGGTAAGATCCCTCGAACGTTCGCGAACAAATTGTTTGCGAACGTTCGAGGAAGAACGTCACGGTAAGATCCCTCGAACGTTCGCGAACAAATTGGCAGTTCTCGCGGTGATCGGCGCGATCGCGATCACGTGGCGTGTCGGTAAAGAATTTATAGATAGACAGATCCTTTGACAAGAGATGTGACAACTGATTAAATTGAATAGCATTTCAGAAACTAGGGGCATGTCAGATATCACACTGAACTCCTCCCTCCCGACCCTTGCTCGAGCTAGCTCGTGTTCTGTAGATTTAAATGCGTGCCTGATTCATATTAATTCGATCCAGCTAGTCCCTCTTGGTCGCCGTCCCCCCAGCGACGCCTCAAGCCCAGGCTCATACCCCGATAGGGGTTGCCTGTGGCGTGTTGTCGCTTAGTTTTTAAATTTTAGTTTGTAGGCCTGGCTTTATGTTTAAGGCCTTTAAGTCCTCACCAGAAAGACCGTTTAAGCAGGCAGTTAGAAGAAGTTACCTGCGAGAGGTCATACAAAATAAAATCACACCGAATGCACCGCTCATGCGCATGGTTGTGAGGCGCGTTTGCTGTGATATATTATGATTATGACATCCGTACTGCACCCGTCCATTTGTCGAGCTGGCGTAGTACACTCCGTATTGGGTGTGCTACATAATATGGCAGATTTACAAAAAATCTGCTGAACTGCAACCAACGAAGATAAAATATGGATTTTTCTAAATTGATATGTTCAATAAATAAATTGACTAAACTTTGAAATATATATTTACCTACATAAAACTCGATATAACGGTAAAATAATGCTTTTTATCGACAATTATTTCAAATATCTATTCAATTTGCTTTATTAACATTTTTTATTACAAACATTTTTTCCTATAATCCTAGATCTTGACCACATTTTGGCAAAGACTTAACGCACAACTGTATCTTGAGATAAAAATTTACAAGGACGAAAGGAAGATATTAATTAGTTTGTATTATACAAGTACGAGTGTAGTTAGAAATATATAAAACAGAAGTATAGTCTAGATCAAAGGAACGGTGTGGGGCAGCTGAGAGTGGACTCAATTTGACAGCAAGCGCAGTTCACAGTAATAATGAATAACAAATGAAGGGTGTACTAGAGTGAGATATTCAAAGTGTAAAACTATATGCCGAAATTAATTTCACAAGAACAATGCTTATAGGGAGATCGGTTGCATATTATTGTGAAAAGGAGTTCATATCGACACTTTAAAAAGCAGTAGCGGCCCTAGCTAAATTTTTAGACGGTGCGAGACTCCATGGTTGCTTTCGGCTTTCCTCCGAACACAAAAATTTGAGCTCTTTCTAAGGTTGACATGACAAAGCCATGTTATGCTTATATCATGTTATTAAATTAATATATAAGAGATTCCCAAAAACAACTGACACAGGCAGGATTCGAACCTGCGACCTCTGCCTATACCGGGGCAGCGCTTCTACCAACTGTACTTGTGTTTGCATACAGACGAAAGGGAACGTATTTTTTAGGTTTCCGTACCTCAAAAGGAAAAACGGAACCCTTATAGGATCACTTTGTTGTCCCTCTGTCCGTGTGTCAAGACCCTTAACGGCTGGAGGTATCTGCTCATAGATGGCGTCACTAGAAGTATGTAATAGCCGTAACAATCGTTTCAGAATCCAATTTTTTCGGTTGTTTCCGGGGTCCCCTCCATAATGGCGCCCGGTGCGGCCGCACCGCTCGCACCGCCCTAGGCAGGGGCGGCCTTAGGGGCCCACTCTAGCAGGGGCCTCGCGCATTTGCACAACACCCCAAATAAAGAAAAAAAATTAAACTACATTTATTTATAACTTTTCTATTTGAATTTTTCGTCAATTATCATCAAAAATAATTCCTTTCAATTTACATAAAGAAAGACCTTGCAAAGATCTGCCAACCTGGGGCCTCGCAATGGCTAAGGGCGCCGCTGGTCCTAGGGCCGTCACTGAAGTTTCGGTCAATACAAATAAATTCCACTGTCGGCTGCCCTGGCATATCTCATCTACCTCTCAGTAGACTCCACATAACCATCGCAAATTCAAAAGCGAGCATGCAAACCCTCCTTATAATCTAATCTATAAAAACGTGTGTAATAATCCATTATAATAATTTAACTATTCTTATAAGCTTACTAAGATTTGAAGTGTTCGTTTCTTTTTGAATAACTGCTATTACATTCGATAACTTATCGCGCTAATTATTATAACTATTAATAACTGATCTAGTGTAGTTAACTAGTTATTGTTAAATGGCTTTACGTCCATCTTGTGGTACATTAGAAGGTTCTTTCCAATCATAATGACGACTCGTATTAATTTATACTATTAATATGTGTAGGCCACGATATTGTCAACTAACGAGATTATTTGTTTTCCACAATATGCAGCTTAATTGCGTAACTCAATTTCTTTCGCCATGGCTTTTATTTTGACAGTTCAACAACATCCATTGCGGCGTTGAGCTAGTTACAGGAGCACGGATTAACAATCATACGGCGTAATGAATGTCAAAAACAATGCCATGGTGATAGCAATTGAGTTACGCAATTAGGGTGCCAGTTATCTTCACGCCGTAATGTAAAACAATCAGTTGATACGTTATTAATTTTCAATCCGTAATATTACGTTTAGGGAGATTGAGATGATTGTGCTTTTATGATACCAACTAAGTAGCTTTTGCCCGTGACTAGACGTCCGCGTAGACTTTAGTATCCCGTGGAAATGATGAATCAGTCAGTGAGTGAATCTTCTTTTTATATGTATATTATATGAAGATTGGTGAAAATTAGCCTATGTGTTTCTCCAGGTCCAAGGCTATCTCTCTGTTTAATTCCATCCAAATTTGTCCAGCCGTTTCAGCGTGAAGGAGTAACAAACATACACATATACACAAACTTTCGCAATTAGGTATAATATTAGTAGGATTGATATTTATGAAGGAGGTGCTGTTAAGATGAAAACAACAGATAGAAAATTAGGAACTATACTGGGTGTTGATTTAGTCATCTGCAATTTTTAAGGGGGTGATTCTACCCGTCATACTGAATAACTTTCCCTATAAGGCCAATATCCAATTCGTGAAAAATATTAAACAACTTTTCATACATCCTGACTACTTTTATATTATTTTGCCGAATATTTGGTTGTTTTTTTTGACGAATCGGATATGGGTCTCATAGGGAAAGTTATTCAGTATGACGGGTAGAATCACCCCCTTAACGGATGCAGGTGACTAAAGCAAGAACCTGAATCCCGATTTCAAAGATTCGAAGAAAATATATAATTATTACTGTCAATAAGTTTGTATTTCTGTGCTCCCACGGCTCGCATTAAATCCGAACTAAATTATGATTTGAATGATGATAGCAAAACTACTTTGGTTACTGCTGTAAAGGCACTTAAATATTTCATAATGTATTAATCCCAAATATTTCCCCAATGCGCATTAACTGACTGTCTTACAAAATGGCGGATACTATCGTTTCAATATTAAGTATCATTTGTATAGAAGTTACTTTGAAGATTCAACATTGATTACGAATGCTGTCAACTATACCAAATTGTATTTGTACAACCTTGTAGGTACCATCTTTTCATGAGCAGTTTACATCGTCGTTGTAATTGACATAAAAATATTAAAAATAACTTTCAGTTAATGATGTTGGAGCTATGTTGCCCATGATTATCGCACCACACATCATTTGGATAGTTGACATCACATCGAAAAATTACTTTTACTTGATTTACACGTCTCTCTATGATTTTTTGTATGTGAGCATCGCTATAGCAGGTATAGATATGTTTACCACACGTATGTCGAATCGAACGCATGCGCCGGCGCAACGTGAAGACGCTATAGGTACTACTTTATCGACTAAGCTACAGCCATTTCCATAAGACCAAATGATAACTATATTATTAGGAAGAATTCTTGCACATCTTAATTTGGCATCTAATCATTTTGTCAGATGTCCAAGTATCTAAAACTAACGTGCTTCTGAAAACAGAATTTTCCCTTTCGGAAAATAATGTATTATTTCACGAAGACATTTTTGGAGTATTACTTACGATATCTTTATATCCGACCTTAACGCAAGAGTTCGGAAGACTGGCCGATATCCAACAAAGACCGACATGATTTTGTAGGTTACGACTTTTTAAGACTTCCTAATTATTTGTTTTGAGCCAAGTTGTAGTAAATTGAAACAAAAGCTTGATTCGCTTTAGGCGTTTTGTTTGTTAAAAGCCAGAATCGACAAATATCAAAATTGAATCATAGAAGAAGATTATTATAATTTACATGCCTTTAACTTGTAACAATTTTATAAACGTAGATAAAGTTATTACATAAATAAATTCCGTTTTCACTTTTAAAGTGCAAGTTTAATTCTTGTCTAGTAATATAATACAAATCGTTCAAGTGCCTTGATTTCTGTGTTTGGGGAATGGAGGAACCAGATGGAATGTCCCTCCATTGAAAAGGGAGGATCCTCCGACTAGACCGGGTGGTATTGTCTGGTGGACTACTGCCCCGACGCTTGATGTCGGGCATTTGTATGAGCTTATCGCTCTAAAAACTCTGTAAATGCGATGTAGGATTCATGACGTCATATTGTAGTGTCATCAACAACTGCACAACTGCTTCACTGCTGACTAGCTAGGTAGGTAATACTCGATGTTGCCAGTACGTGTCGCCACACTGTGGTTTGTCACACGCAACACTTTCTTCTGTCACTTGCACTAATAAAACTGAAAACGGGCTTTTTAAAGTTTCTTTGACCATTTATTTAATAGTCCACTCGTTTGGTCTTACGGGTCTACAATCATAGCTGACCAAGTCCGAACAGCGACTTAGGAAGCCTTAACATAGCGTGCGTGAATTCAATAGAAGTGAGTAAAGTTGAGTAGACGGAGGCGATGAGCGGACGCGGCTAGGCGCGGCGAAAGACGCGAGGTCGCGTGGTGTGGCGTGCGCTGAGCGTCAGAGAGTGCGCGTCGCGCAGCACTCGTCGCGCGACATCCATTCTATGTCGCGCGTTGTAACCTGGAAATAGAGTAAATGATTGTTTAATTTTTGTCACAAAGTAAGTCATGTGACGCTTAATTGTGTTTTTAAACTCGCGTGGAGCTTCGTTAACAAGCTGCATTGGAACATTTAATTTATCTTATACTAGCTTCCGCCCGCGGCTTCGCCCGCGTTTTTCGGGATATAAAGCCTATTTCAGACTATAATCTATCTCTGTGCCAAATTTCATCCAGATCCGTTCAGCCGTTTCAGCGTGAAGAAGTAACAAGCATAAACACACGCACAAACTTTCGCATTTATAATATTAGTAGGATAGGAAGTAGGATTATTTATGGCTAACCACAATTTCAATCATTACATGAGATGACATGCATAATATATATTATGATTTATCTAGCTGTAGCACTAGCCAGAAATTTTGGGATTCTTGATGGTGTATTTCCCGAGGAAGCCACGCTGATCACTGAAGATTGCTGTATAAAAATCCCTGTGGACATTATGCTGTCCAAGAAACATTTCTGGGGACATGACAGAAGCTCCTCCTCTCTCCTCTCTCCTCGCGTCTCACCTGGTGCATGGAGTAGACCGCGAGCACGACCAGCACGTGCATGATGTTGTGCGAGTTGAGGCAGCGGTCCACCGTGCCCGGGAACCACTTCTCCGGTATGTGCATGGCGCCGATCACACCGCCGCCCAGAGACACCGCATCCTGGAACATTGAGACAGTCTATAATAGGGTACCTATGTTAAAAATAGGATTGAAGCCCGTCACAGACGTAGCTACAACGTATAATATACAGGGTAAAATTAAAACCAGTGCGGATATTTTAGGAAGTGAAAGTACTCATGAATATGATCAACTTTTATTATGAGACCGACACTGAAATATGAAAAAAAAAATCTGCTGTTCCATACATTTTGATCATGTTGTAGTGTATTTTGTAGGGAACAGCTGATATTTTTTCCATATTTCTGTGTCGGTCCCATAATAAAAGTTGATCATATTCATGAGTACTTTCACCTCCTAAAATATCCGCACTGGTTTTAATTTTATCCTGTATAATCTTCAGTTTACCATAACATCACGTCTGGTATACCTCGAACAGCTAGGTAGAGCTATGTATACACCCACATTTTGCCAGTAATGTTTTAAGTCCCATATTATTTGGCATTATCCGTGCGTTCAACTCATCATTATCTGTTTGCAGTAGGTTGAACATGATTGCAGTTTTTCCTTAAGGAAAATGACGCCATACAGATATAGATGACGTTTGTATGATAATTCCAGGGAAGGCATGATCATTATCTTAATAATAAATATATTACAATTTATACAGAACTGACCTCAGATCATAGAAACAAGAGGAAATGGCCCTTCGCCGTACTCCGTATCAATTATTCTTTATAAGTAAGCATACCGACATGTTATTATATCAAAATCATGCATCTATGATGTTGTTTATGTAATGGTAAAGCCGTAAAGGACTAGAGTTGCCATCTGCAAGGAATTTTCCGATTAGCTTAAAAAGTTAAATCGCCAAATTTACAATGCCGGGATTGTATTAATAAGTAATTTAATAAATAGAATCATTCTTTATCTACTAATATTAAAGAGTGAATTTTGTTGTGTATCTGTCGAGGATAATCTCCGGAACTACTGATCCGATTCTGAAAATTCTTTCATTAATAGAAAGCTACCATTCTTCTTGAGTACTATAAGCTACTTTTTATCCCAAAAAAATGCACAGTTCCTTTGAAAACTCAAAATGCCTTAGGGCTAAGTTCACTGGCAAAATAACAGTCCGATAAATTGTAAACAGCCGTTTAACATGACGTTTTGTATGGAAAAAGATGTGATAAACAGCCATTTTCAATTTTACGGACTGTTATCTTGTCGGTGAACTAGACCTTTAGACTCTCAAGGCTTAGAGGAACGCCAGCCGGACGCCTGACGGCCTGGTCAAGAGCTAAATAAAGTCGTATCTGGCAAATCAACCAAATGCCTGACATATGGTAACCCTGTGCAGGACGTATAATACTCTCTTTTCACAGCGGAACATTGGTAGTTCTAACACTTGAGAGTGTGACGGAGTCATCCTTCATTCATCATTTAGTGCTGGCAATCTTCCATTACTGGCCACTTCATCCACTCCATTCTTCCAAATTTGAACTTCAAATTTCAAAATTATGCATTTATTTCATTGTTTGGTCACTCTTTGTCTTGTCTCCAACGACATAACTTGAGGACCGCTGAACCGCTGTACTGTTATATTTTATACCTACTACCTATTTATCAAGTGTGCAAAGCTATAAGCAAATAGTCTCTTTTTGTAACAGTTATTTTTGTACCTCTGTGTAACGTTATAAAGTGCAAATATACAACCTACGTCTCGCAATATACCTCTCCAACCATCCTGCAGTGTTTTATTCTATCAAGATTTGTGTCTGTGGAGGCTCCCTCTCTTAGCTAGCCGAGGCTTGAGAGGTCAGAGGAGGGAGGCAGTCCGCGGCAAGAGTACGGCCGCAGTTCTTTACTGAGAAACATAATGAACATAAACGCCTACAGTCTAATTTAAGGAGTAAAGAAACCAGAAGTTTTGATTAAACATAATCCCATTAATATTAGTTTACAGAGAGCAGTAAGTTAATCGTGCATCTTCATAACTGAAGCCATACCGCGGGGCGGCCGGCGGCGGTCTCATTTGTATCTAACGAACTATGTAATCGCTTTACGCACTCTGATCCAATTACAAGCGCCGTCATCATAACGGATTGTTTTATAAATGATGAGAAATGTTATGGTTGATTTATATGGACAAAACGGACGGACTAACGCGGGTATGACGCGGTAGCTCAGTTGGTTAGAGCGGACGTCACGGTGAGCAGAAGACACGGGTTCAAGATCGAATCGTCACCTAAGGGTTGTAGCGTAATGTTAAATAGCCGATCTATACTATTCCTCATGAGTCTGGCTATCATATACATCATATACATATTTTTCAAATCCAACTTGTTCCAGAGATTAGCGCGTTCAAACAAACAAACAAACTCTTCAGCTTTACAATATTAGTATACTATATAGGTTATTATATTAGTAGGTACATAGATTGGAAAAATATTATAAGTTAGTTTTAAATTGAGTTTGTGTTAAAAGATACATCAATATTATCCACATGTTCACTATACCTAAACCTCATACAACAACAATTTGGTTTCACTATAACCCAGAAAATCCATGTTATGGATTATATGGAATTGGCGGAGCGCCAGATAGAGTAATGAGGTAGCGACTGGAAGGCGGGACTTACAAATACGCTGGGAAAGTACTAAGAAATGAAAAAAACCAAGGGCTGAGCGCCAAAATCCAATTGTAAAATAAAAAATAAACAAAACCCGGCCAAGTGCGAGTCGGACTCGCGCTCTAACGGCTCAAATACACCAAATCCGTCATCGTACGAACTTTGCTCGTACGATGACGGACGAACTCGGACGATTGAATCAAACACTTGTAAATTGTAGAGAGCGCGTATACCAACACGACGGATTTGGTGTATTTGAGCCGTAAGGTTTCCGTACCGGTTATATGGGGATCTACGTAAAAGAGCAACTTTTCTCTATCAACCAGTCTGGGTCATATTTTCAATCAGTTTTATTAACTTAACGGCCTTTAAGTACAAGCGGACGACAGAATATGGTATTGTACTTATGTCGACACGATAGAAGAAGAAACAATGCTCTATGCGGCATCGAAAAATAATATTTTTGCTTATCGGCGCTCAGTAACTAAAGCAGTTATAGCATTTGTTTGTGACACACCATTTTCCACTGTCATTAAATCTGTTTGAATAAACGCAGCATTTAGTTGAGTAAATTTTTAGATTTTAAACATAATTGCGGTACACATTTGTTTTAAAGCCTAATACATGCGATAAGATAAATTGAGACAGGTAATACCCGCATGCAAAGGAAGTCAGCTCTATCTTATCTTTTTTTTTAAATTGCTGACTGGATGGTTGACTCAACTTGATTCTACCTATTTGGATATCTGAGGTGTGTACTTATTTAGTTCTTTAAGTGGGAAGCAGAACAGGTATGCCAGTAGGTTGAGAGCTCGAGTGGTATTATCACAAATCCACAAGTCTTAATTAACTAGCCGTACTCGCTCTTAATTTTGAAGGATACAAAGTTTTATTTCTGGCTTTTTATTAAAATCCGTCCCGTAGTGTACGTGACATTTTTTTTTTAATAAAAACGTAAATATACTGAGTGGTAAACAGACTCAAGTCGTATTATGTATATTAAGGATACCTATTCCATCAAATAAAATTGTGTTTCATAACATTTTTAGGATTACATTCAAGACTTTATGAAATCTCAGTTTTGAATGAATGTGATACGCAAGGTAGAGAACCGTTGAGTTTGTGGCTAAACTTATAAAATATAGGGATAAGTATGTAGTTATACTGTGTGAATAAACCTTACCGGGGTGGAACCTACTAAGTAGGTAACGTACTATGCTCATAATATAAAGGGCCATAATCATTGTACTGTTGTGAAAAAGGGACGCTGCTATTTGTTCTGTATAAGTTCATCTCTCTCTCGCACTGTAATATTGATGGATGTAAATGTCTCATGTGCGATGTGCCTGTAATTACTAATTACATCGTCACACGTCATCGCCTTTCAAACAGAAACACAGCATTACTGCTACGCGGCAAAAATTGTATAGTGGTAGTACTTCCCCTTATATGCTCTTTCACAGATCTCTACTACTCTATGGTATCTGTAGACGAAGCTGTCAACTGACATCCATGCACCTATCCATCCATCTCTCCCCGGTAACGCGCGGTATCCATTACCCACTAAACCGTGAAATCTTATATTAATGTCGACGAAATATAATATTGTACTGAGCTGGGTTTACGTTTGTACACAAAGAAATAATGTGTTCAGGATTTCCATTCCCCACTTCCGTTTTTGCCCCCGTTTCCACTCTGCGTAAAAAATATTAGGGCTCTCTGTGCACATGAATAGGTTCACGGAAAAACTGTATTTTTTGGAGTGTATCTAATCAAGTGTATCTTACAATTTCGAAGGAAAATTATTTACTTGATAGACTTTCCTCATTTTCAGTAAAATAAAAATTAAGAATACAATAATAAAAAAAAAATGACTTAGTAATTACGAAAAATTTGGGTTACTTAAAGTAAAGGGGCCAAGTTCTAAGGTCATTTTGGAAGAGTGATTATCTTCTTGGAGCCATTTATATTGGTTCCAGTGTACGGAACCGACGTAGTCATTTGGCGGGGTTCCAGCCCTATTGTATCCGCATTGAAAGGGATGGAAGGGACTGCGGGAGGTTCACGAGCTATGCTATAACTATGTTACTACAGTAGTAATTATTTTGTGTGCCAGTAGGTTCCCAGTTTGTGGGGTAAGGTTGCGGTTTGTATTGATTTACGAGTTAGTGCTGTTGGCATGAGCAAAGATGGTTGTGAATATCTTAAAGTACATGATAAATGGCAATAGGCAGCAGTGGCGAAGGGTCAATCTTTACAAGAAGGAAGCCGGCGGCCTGTCTGAATTAAACTTAACTTTGAAAAGGAAGCAATTTGTTTTGCTGTCGGAATTCAAAGAAAAATAATCTCATGGTGTAATATATTGTGACTATATTATTTGGCAATAGTAGACAATACTGACTGTGCCATTTTCAAAGGCAGGAGAATCGAGTTGTGTGGAGCCTTCACCACTGGTAGGCAGATAGAATACTCATTATTCTACACCTGTGGCTAAGGGTGAGGGCTGAGGGGAAGCCGAACAATAAAATAGTAACAAAATTATAAATAATTCCGTTTTATTTTAAATGTCATACCTATTCGCCTATTCAAAATATTTAGATTTGTTTATAGTTTAAATATTATTAGGTACAATGAATAAACGAATGGGTATGACATAAGTAAAACGATATTATTTTCAATTTTGTTACTATTTTCTTGTACCGGCTTCCGTTCATAGTACACCAAAAATTACAATTTGAAACTCAGAAAGTTTTAGGCTCATCACAGACGTCCGTAAATTCCGGTTCTGAATTGAACGATTGCGGCTGGAATCGTTCAATTTATGAACGATATCGTTCAATTTGTGAACGATATCATTCATTCGTTCTCTGAATTTCCGGACGTCTGTGATGAGCCTTATACCTTAGAATGGGCGTCTTATTGCTAAAAGATTTTTTTTACAAGTATGCGATCTTGGATATGGGAGACTCATGGGAGCCTAGTTTATTTTAAATTGGAAAAGAAATAACAAAGAGCCTCCACGTGAAACTATAAATAAGTACGGCGCTCCCTGGGCACTCAGGCCTAGCTAAGTACATTATTGTATCCTACAATGTAATTTTATAACATTTATGGAATGTATTAAAGATGCCAAGAATGCATTAAAGATGCCATCTTGGGATGAATGTATGAGCTATTTTCGTATCGAAACGAGAAAAAAGAATTCACACATTTCACTCCAAGTTTTAAATGCACTTCATTTTTATTTTTTAGAATTTTCAATCCCACTGCTGGGCAGTATTTTTACGTGAAGTTATTTATTTTAAGTCACAATCTGCTCAGACAATTGCAGGTTTTAAACCAGATAAAGTACCTAACGGATATATTTTTTTAAGAAGCACAAAACCTGACACGCAACCGAGATAGTCTTGTTATAGGACCAACCTAACTCAAAACTCAAGCATTACTTGAAACTAGTTTCAAGCCATTTGATTGGTTGGAAAATAGTCTCAAGTAATGCTTGAGTCTTGAGTTAGATTCTGTAATACGACTTTAAAAAGTACGTAAAACGTGTTTTAGTGCCCTTTGCGTAGTATCGTACCCGTAAAATGTGTTAATGCAAACAAACAGAGCGAATGAAGAGCATAAACACATTTTAGTGTTCCACCAGCATTTCATTATTTAGTACTTTTGTTTTAGTACTGGTCCAGATCAAACGTAGTGCTTAATAGAGCAATAGTTGTCTGTATCGTGGGTTGTCGCTGCTACGTTATACAGGGTGGCAGGTTAAACAGTGGAAATATTTTAAGGGGTCATTGTACTCATCATTATGAACAACTTTTACTATGGGACCAAACCTGAAATCGCGAAAAAAACATCTGCTGTTCCATACATTTTGTTGAGTTATGTGAACATAAATGTATGGAACAGCTGATTTTTGCGATTTCAGGGTTGGTCCCATAGTAAAAGTTGTTCATAATGGTGAGTACAATGACCCCTTAAAATATTTCCTCTGTTTAACCTGCCACCCTGTATATGGATGGTTTTTTTTAAATTTACTGGAAAATCTTGGCAATGTTATGAGTATGATATTATCGAGTTGAATATCAGAATATATTCAATAATTTCTTGTTGCACTTTGAACTACTTCTGTTTCTTTTTGCTACCAAACGTGTTTCATCTTAAAATTGTCTGGCAGAAATTGACCTGTATGTTAAGATTGCCCATTGTACGCATTGCTGTATTAGTTGATTATCCTCTTTACTAAGGTATGTGTGCGTATGGGGTACCAAATTAATGAAAGCGTCTGTACATTTCTCTTTTTTATGATATTGTTATATTTTTACTTTCCGTTTACCTATCTACATACTAAAAAGTTTATTGAATTGTAAAGAGAATTTTCTTAAAATTGATTTATTCGTTGAATTCAGAAAAGTTAGTTTCTACCTAAAAATACCTACATAAAAAGCATTAAATTAAAGTGCCTGAAGTTGACGGATCGCGTGTTCTTTTCCGTTCTATAGCCACAACGGAACAATCAATAAACAAATTATAATATCGTTATGACCAACACTTCCAATGCGCTCTTACAAACAAACATACCTTTCTTTTCATGAAAGGTCAACTTTATTTGTTTTGGACTATTTTCCTTTGTTGTTTTTTACGTTACCATACACTTACGTACAAGTAAGCATAGCGTTACGTACAAGATAAGATGTTAGCCTTAAAAATGGAAAGATTAAGGAATGCACTTAGTATATTTACTTAGGCATATAATTGTATTGTCAGCGTGCATAATCACCAAAAGTGCATTAGCACCTGAGTGCACACCCACAATTTTATAGGCTAGGATAAAGTTATGGGACGTTTGTACACTATGCAAGTAACTTGATCATGTGAAGGTGCGGGCAACATGTGGTTAAAGACAGCAACGACAGGCGACGTGTCGCCTCGACACTACTGGTTTCTGTGTAAGTATTTCTAGGAAGTCGACGTGTCGCTACCGACGGAGGGTAGTTCATTGAAATACATAGAAACCAGTAGTATCGCGGCGACACTTCGCTTGCTGCTGCTCTCTGTAGTTGGGTACAAACTCGTACCTTAAGTCACTGGACCCGTGAACTTAAGACTATTTACACTGTAGTTTAGAAAAAATACGGACATGACAAAACTATAAGAATTCCTAGTTTTACTACGGAACCCTAAAAATACGCACATAATAAAAACAAATATAGTAATGCAGTGCAGCGATTCTCGCTTACATACCTAACTCTTTCGTCGACAGACAAAGCTTCATCACTCTTTTATAACAAAGAACGGAACAAAACCAACAAATAAAAGTGAATTATTCGTACATCTCAAATTGTACTGTAACTGTAAATGAAACATCTAAAGCTCTGGTTACATTTATGTCTGAGTGTCTGACATTTATTGCGAGACGCCCCGCGTCTTTAGGAACACGACGAAAATTAGTGACAGATATTAGTTTCGCTATTCGTTAAGTCTGGTACACAGCTTATATGACGAAATGTCCCGAGGATACACTAATACACTCTGCTGAGAACATATTTTATTACGCTGGGATCTACGAGAATGTTATTTATAGTAAAAATATCTATTTTAGGAAACCAGTAAGTAAAATATTTATTTCGAAGCAAATAGCAGTTCCAAAATAATTCTGGACTTTTGTTACCGGCTTTAAAACATTTAACGGGTGGGTAAAAGTGGGTTATTTTACCACTTTAAAAGGGCAAGTGCTGGCTGGTGGGTTAATAAAACGTAATAATACACCGAATTATTGCCTTTCATATCTTCCGCATGCGTCATTCATCATCCATAAACAATATTTATTGCTATAATAACCCAATTATTGTTGCTCTATTTTGGGTTATTTCATGAAATATGTGAAAACTTTACAGCCCAACATCAGTCAGCAATTTATGTGACACTTTCCGCAAAACTTAAGCCATACAGTACCATCTGTTCCTAACATTATGAACGCCAATCCATCAACGTAGACGAATAAGTCTGACATCTTTGAGTATATAGCTCAGATATATTGACTTCCGACTAGGGTTACCAGATAATAGGCATTTTGGCCTTCTGTCAGGGAAGTAGGGAAAAACTGTAATTGTCAGGAGTTTTTTTTAAACTGGAAGACAAATGACAGACAAAAATTTAAGTAATAAAAAAACTATACGTAGGTATTTATTATTATTAATCATTCTGGTAATAAAAAAAAAAACTAAATATGAGAGAATTTAATTAAATCAGCCAGTTTCGTACTTGATACAATGCGGGCGGAGTGCATGCGTGACGCACGAGATTTTAAAATAAGGCGCGTGGCGCATATTTTTAAAATCTCGTTGCCTTCACACCCGACAGACAAGATATCAGGAAATTTACTGAAAAGTCAGGGATATTGTCAAGAAATTTCATTATTTGATCTGGTAACCCTACTCCCGAAGGTACCATCTGTGTGACGTCACGGCTAAAGTGGACGATAAATCGCACGTGTCAGCAGCACGGCGTCTGGACATGTGCCAGTTCCTCCACCATGTAGTTACGAAGCTGTGCTCCTGATAATTGCACTCTACATCAGCGTTCAAGGAATTTTATGGTTGATTGGAAACTTGGAACTTATTGGGTGGAAGATGGTCGTAGTGAATTGGTTGTAGTATTTAAAAGAAAGAGATTTTGCCCCGTATTAGTGAACCGCCTCTAATTTGTTGCAAAAACGTGCGGTTAACGATAGTTTTGGTTACTTTAATTGACAAGAATATATTTTAACGCTGTCAGTTAAAAATATGATAGATTGAAGACATTACAATTTTGTTGACTGTTGCTTAGATATGCTGATTCGAATATTTTTAATTGACGTCTCTGTGTATACAGCAGAACAAATAGGTTATTTAAAATCCGGCCAAGTGCGAGTCGTACTCGCGCACTGAGGGTTCCGTACCAGTTTTGGACGTATAAAGTGAAAAAAACCGGACCGCATAATAAAGTTTGTTTGTGAAGGAATTTTGATGATTTTGAAAAAACTACTCACTAGATCTCGTCAAACCGATTTTCGGTGGAAGTTTACATGGTAATGTACATCATAATATATATTTTTTTTAGTTTTATCATTCGCTTATTTTAGAAGTTACAGGGACACACATTTTACCACTTTGGAAGTGTCTCTCGCGCAAACTATTCAGTTTAGAAAAAAAATATATTAGAAACTTCAATATCATTTTTGAAGACCTATCCATAGATACCCCACACGGATGGGATTGATGAAAAAAAAATATTTTTGAGTTTCAGTTCTAACAAACAGTTAAAACAAAGTACGGGGAACCCCAAAAATGTATTGTTTTTTTCTATTTTTGTGTGAATCTGAAATGTGAAATGTGAATGTGAAATGAAAATCTTAATGCGGTTCACAGAATACGTCTCCTTACTAAGTTTCAACAATATAGGTCTTATAGTTTCGGAAAAAAATGGCTGTGACATACGGACGGACAGACAGACAGATAGACAGACATGACGAATCTATAAGGGTTCCTAGTTTTACTACGGAACCCTAAAAACGTTTAGTAAAGATAACACATTTTGTCGAATGTAAATATGAAATTCAGATTACGTTTACACTCTATAGATTTGTTTATGTAAACGCTCAAATAAAAGCGATTTAATAGCATGGAAGATCCGTATATAGTTTCGAGTGAAAACATAAAAATATACAAAGATAAAAATTTACATAATCAAAGCCGTTTGTTATGCTGAAATTCTATAGTATTGAAGAAGATAACCTTACAGTGACGTCAGGGTATAGAACACTATAAAAACCACCATACCTGCAAAAAGACGTGCAGTATAGCGTGCGGGTCGCCTCCACCGAGACGTGCTGCGCGCGCGCCGGCCAGTAGCACGCGCATGCAGAACGGAGCCGCGAAGCACAGCCGTCGCTCCCAAGGAGACCACGCACGCATTGCCTGTGGAGAGCACATGGTCAAGGGGGATATTACAACAAATGCATAATTATGATCATCTTATCAGTCATACTTTTACACATGAATCATTTTGTCTTCAAAGATTTCTAAAATCTATTCTACTAAATATGGATAAAATATATGATCCTAGATCTTTGATAGTGTAATGTCCCCCAAAGATACACAGAGCTATTATTTTCGGTGCCTGTATGGTTCTGATTAACAAAATTCTTTTAATTCATTCAATTTCTTCTCCCGTATGGGTATTACGGCACGTATAATATAATACGCGCCGCGGTAAGGTTGGGGACTGAAACGGGGGACTGGCAAGCAAAACCTCCTACTCCTCAGCTGTTATTTATCAAGAAAAGCCTTATTTTTGAAATTCACATTTGAAATGAGGAAGACTTTCAAGCCCTCCCGTATTTCGGTATCCCCGTGATTTCTCAGTTTTGTTTTTGTCAGTTAATGAGTTGCAGTAAGCCGACGATTGTTCCTTACCTTATAAAGTCCGAGCAGGCTGCCGAGGCTGTAGACGGCGAGCGCGAGATACCGCAGCGGCGCCGGCGCACAGTACACTGTCGCTGTCACCATCGGGATCGCACCTGCGGACAATGACATGCAGCCTTTAAAGCTTTATTTGCCGAAGACCTTACAAACTCAAAGATAATATTTTAAAGATAAAAGATATTTAAAGATAAGAGATAAAATATAAGATAAGATTTTAAGTGGCAGTAAATAATTACACATCGAGCTTTCGAAAAAGATATCGGCTAGGTTCGGCTTTATAGAGCGTCATCTCTGTCGCACGAAGCACTAGCAGTCACCGAAAAAACAAGTCAGCGACAAAACGTCACGTAAGTATGGGAGGATACGACGCTCTACAAAGTCGAAGCTAGCCGATTATCTCTTTCTCAAACTCGATGTGTAATGTTTGTGCCGGGAACTGTATGTCGGTTATGTCGGACTCCTTTCGACTTTTTCGTCAATTAATCATCAAAGTACGATATTATATACAACTAGACTTTTGCCCGCGACTCCGTCCGCGTGGACTACAATGAAATGACCAGTTTTAATGACCTCCGTAATGTAGGGTGGCTAGTACTACCAAGAGGTCAAGCTGTATCTCCGGTTTATCCCAGCGGAATTAGATGAAACGTGGCTTAGATTTTAAGTTGGACTCCAAGCTATCGAACTGTGAAAACCACATCAAAATCCGTTCAGTACTATTTTCGTGATGCGCGCACAAATAGACAAACAGATATACAGACAAACAGACAAAAATTTAAAAAAAATCTTTTTGGGTATGGTTATGTCCCAGTGTCCTATCCCAATTGTTTTTTCTGGAATATCTTCAATGTACAGACATGGTTTTTTTTACAATTTTATAATAGTATAGATAATAATAATATTCTTATGAGTGCTCCGCGACTTCTAGCGGAATCTACCCATGTAATGCAAATGGAAAACTAGAAAATGCGACAGTCGATTTTTATTTTGTAGCAATTGAGGTTCCCGCAACAAAAATAATTCGACAATTCCTCGTAAGTATCATGTACCAAAAGTATAGCCTTTTTTTGTATCATTCGGCTGCCAATGTAACATGGCAGACGGAATTTAGCGGCCAGATACCAGAAATAATAAACTGGGTACTATACAAGGAAAGGGAAAATTCTGGCATATATGTCTATCAGTCTGCAGCATTTGTTTGGGGAATTTCGATATCGATTAAAAAATATTATTGATTATTGAGTTTTCACGGAAAACTGCCCATTGGCACGATTTTTAATAATTTCGCATAACGATCTCACTTTTTCATTCGAACCTTTTGCTAGGGAATTGTAGACAAAATATAAGCTTTTTTGATATCTAAAAATCGATTACGTGATAATCATTAAATTTCTAATCGAAATTCCCCAAACTAATGCTGCATACTGATAGATAAACATGTCCTTTTATGCCGCGTTTTCCCTTGGAGCCTTAGGAACGGGACAGCTTGTATATTATGTCGTACTACTTTGCTATTACTATATAATATCATTGTTAGCCAAATAACCAATATATTTTTCATTGTTATAAAAGAAATCTGATTTGCGCGGAGATAAACAGTAAAATGGTTTCAGATTAAATATTCACGTCCAGAACGAAACAAAAGAAAAGCTACAATGTCGACAATAGTATATTATGCAATTAGTGAATAAAGGACGGATTTAAAGCGAGGGCCATAGATGAATCACGAGCTAGTGAAGGATTCTAACGATTGAATCACGACCGTAGGGAGTGATTCATGATGATTGAATCACGAGCGTAGCGAGTGATTCAAATGTTAGAATCCTGAGCGACGCGAGCGATTCATGGCCCTCGATATAAATCCGTTTTATTCAAGAGTTGCATACTATACTTTATACCATGACTACGAGAAAAAGAAAGATTTAAGTGATAATATACATATAATGAAGAAAAAGTAAAGTTAAATTGGCTTTGATGTAAACCAGCCGTGATTTTTTGGGTAGCAAGCTTTCCACCTTTCCACTATATCGGCCGCCCTCTCTTTCACAAACTCAGGTGTTAACACATCTTCATCACTAGAATGCATTTTTAATCTATTAGAACAACACTAAACAAACACAAAATTAAAGATTAAAGTAACACTAAACTTTGTGTTCGTACAACTTACAGTATTCAAAATAGCGCCAATTTACTAAGGACAGCAAAGAACACAAAACAGTTTTTATTCTAATGCTAAACTCCTTGTCGAAAATGTCGACCAATCAAATTGAATTTAGAACACATCAATATAGGTCGAATACACAGATTACACTTACACTAGATACGGCAAGCCACGACCAAGCGTGCCCTGCATGTTCGACTGTTCGTACTAAAAAAAGTCTGTTAGCTCAGTGACGCTTAGTGATTGAAACAATTCTGTTTACTCTGATCACATCACTAAATGGCTGGGGTGAAGTTATCGTAGGTATAAAAAAGATGACACGTTCGGTTTTCATACAATCTAATAACGTGCCGCATCTAGCATAGGTTCTTTAAATCTGTGGTCGAATACATTGGTGTGTTCCATTTTCAAACATCAAAACAGTGAGTAAAAGTGCTTTTTATTCACTGTTTTCAGTGAATAAAATAAGCTTTTTAGAGGGGGAATGGTATAAATTAATTATTACTTTTAGTTTCCATTTGCGTTTCGCTTAATTGAAACGATTGTGTGTTCACGAGTGGAAATGAAAAGAAAATCTGCACAAAAAACTGGCCCATAAGTAAAACTTTTACACTTCCGACACATAATACTTCGTTTTCTTTTACCCTGGCTTCAAGCCAGGGTCCTGTCCTCTAAGTGTTAGGCGCTAATTGATATAGGGCGAGTTTCTGGATTCACGATCATACATCTTAGCTGCCTGGGTTCTGTGCTTAATCGATAAGATATTTTAACAGTGTTGATTTATAAAAGTTATCGGGATAAATTTTGAGGTTCTGTGCATCAAGAAGAATGTGGATTAGTTACATATTGTAAAAAAATTACCTAACTAAAGCTTAAGCAATTAAAACCGTTTGTTTTAATTCCTAAAATGACACCTATTTATGTAGTTTATCTATACGTCTATACTAATATTATAAAGAGGTATCTTTTGTTAGTTTGTATGTATGTGGTAATCTCCGGAACTACTGATGCGATTCTGATAATTCTTTTACTAATAGCACGGGGTCTCATCAGGAACAAAGTAACATTTGTTGAAATAACTCATAATGGATGGCGTTATATAATGTATCAATTTGTTATCGAAGTTTGTGTAAAATTGAGAACATGAAAAAATACATCATAAAAAATATTTATTGAAATTTTGAAAAATGCTTTAAGCACGGAAAAATGTATAGCCCGAAGATAGCCCACGCTAAATCGGTCACATTTCTTTGTATGAGATGAGGCATCTGTACGTATAGTATTATATTATCTGTGCTAATAGGAAGCTACATTATCCCAGAGTGCTGTTGGTTACTTTTTATCCCGAATAAATGCACAGTTCCTGTGGTCACGCGGAAGAAAACGCGGGCAAAGTGCTACTTGTAAATAAACCGAACTCTGACCTACATAGCATAGCTGACCATTAAAATTAACAATGACCAGCAGAACTTACAAGCCATTACTTAAAAAAAACATGATTACATATTGTACGACGTCGAAAACCTCGTTAGCTGTCAATCCGGTGATAAATGCGTTTTTAATGACCCCCTTTTCCGAAATAAGTTTTATTGTGAGTAATAAATCCTTGCGGTTAGCGAGACATGTTACTTTGGATGCGGATGTTAACAAAAAATGTAAGATCCTTCCCTCAACCTCGTTTAAGAGGCTTTAGTCAGCTCTGCCATTTTGCGGTTTTTCGCCGAAAAATGTTTGTTGTTTTTACCAAAGCTAAGATGCGCATTTGTCGGGAAAAAGTTGAGATGTAAATGAATTGATGTTATTTCTAGTGTAACGGAAAGATTAAAAATATCTAGTCAAGTATCGATTTATCTTTGTGAAGTTCATTGAAAAATAATGAAAACTTTTTTGTGATTTGGTTGGTGGTATTTTATTAGCAGATATGTTGTAACATAATATATTGTTACAGTATTTCATATGAAATAATATTACCTAACAGTAAAAAGTAAATAGGTACTGCTACTATTGATAGTTTTGCTAAACAAAACAATTTATTAGCATATAAATTGTAGGCTTCGTTTGCTGTTAAGGATTTTTATATTTTAATAGCTGTCGCCCGCGAATTTGTCTGCGTGAAATGGATGAAAAGTAACCTATGTGTTTTTTCAGATCTCAGGCTACTTCTTTGTCCAACATCCAAATCCGCCATTTTAGCGTGAATGAGTAACAAACACATACACGGCCACTCACAAAGAACAATGGTCATTTTGGCCTCGGAAAAAACATTAATTCTTATAGAGATAGTAATGTTAGCAAAATATAGTACATTGTTAATGTAATTAATGGATGGCATCAGTTTATTTTTAAAAGCCGGGAAATAATAGATAAACGTCTTCAAAGTTATACCATAATGTTTGAAACAAAATGCAGGATAAAATATTTATTTATTTATTTATGGACGCATCCACATTTATTTACGTCCCTAGAGACGTCGATACATTTTTAAAATCTAAATTGATTTTATTTCTGAACCTTAATTAAATCCCAGGCTGTATTCAACTGGATAAAATCATGATAATTATTTAACCCAATGTTTAATGTACCTGCCTACTTAAATTAGACCTCAATGTAAAAAATCTCTCAATTCAATATGCTACAGATTAATAAATATACCGCATAAACTCAAAAAACATTATACGTAATTTCTCGATTGTCCGTGCTTTAAAAAATATATTGAATGCCGAACGTAGGTATATATAAATAGGCAAATAAAATGACAAATGTTTCATCGTTATTACTTTTATAAGATTTTCCGAGTCCAAGCATGTTAGGAAAGTGGCCATTGTTCTTTTGGCATTAATAATTAACTAGCTTCCGCCCGCGGCTTCGTCCGCGTTTTTGGGATAAAAATTTGCCTATGTGTTATTCTGATGTATAAGCTATATTACTGTAAAGTTTCATCAAAATCCGTTCAGTAGTTTTTGCGTGAAAGAGTAATAAACATCCATACATACATACACACACCCACACACAAACTTTCGCATTTATAATATTAGTGGGATGGGATTTAATATATATGTATAGATCTACACTATCGTTATTACGTTAATTTTAGTTTCCAGTCGTAACTACAGAACCAGTACGGAGTGCCTTGTGCGAGTTTTTCTAACATATTCGATCGCGTGAACGTTAATTAAGGTCATAGTCAACGACCAATCGAAAATCGGCTCGCACTCGAAAGTGAAGATTTCAACGCACGTGATTGGTTGTTCCAATCACTTCGCGAGATGTTTATTCGATTAACGCGATAGTTTGCATTCTCACTCAGAACAGTATGTGGTTTATTTAAATTGTGCAAACTCTAACTGTGTAAACAAACCTTCAGGGATTAGTTGAGTTACTGTTAATATGGTTTCAGTCACAATTGACCCGTTCTGAGAAACCGTTTATTACCGACAAGAAAATGTACATTTTACACCGACTCTTACCTACTCATTTATGTAAGACTCAGTGTAAAAAGGGTATTTTTCTTAACTAACTGAACATAAAGTTTGTTATGCAACATGTGACAGGGAGATTTTTCCTCATTTTCCGGAAGCTTTCCTGCGACCTTGACAAGCTTAAAATTATAGTGGAAGCAAATTGCTGGCAACACTCTTTAGTTACATTTTTTTGCCGTAGTATTACTTATGTGAAATCCTGTTTATGTTGAATTTTCTTATTTTCTTGTTTGTGCGATAGTGTAAAACTTAGATCTAAAACCATTACAAGTATCAGACCCAAGCGTGCACAATATTCAAATATACGAGTACCTACTCACTAGGAGATAAAGTTTTAAGTATATAGGAACTTAGGAAGCGAACAAACAATCCATGCTTGAACCTGCAATTAACCGTAATTGCTTTCCTACTACATATTAAAAAACCGGCCAAGTGCGAGTCGTACTCGCGCACCGAGGGTTCTGTATCATTTTTGGACGTATAAAGTGAAAAAATCCGGACCGCACAACTAAGTTTGTTTGTGAAGGAATTTTGATGATTTTGAAAAAACTGTACTAGTTAGGAACATCGTTTTATTGTTGGTGCCATATTTGGGTCAATTCCTATCAACTCTAATTATTTCAGATTTTTCGCCCCGCAAACTTCGGAGATAAGGGGGGGGGAATGGTATTTTTTTGGACATTTTTCATCATGTGAGACATAAAATAAAATAAAAATATATTTTGAAATGTGCAGATCAAGCCCTTTCATATGATATGTCATTTGATCTAGTAACCCCACTTTAAAATTTTGGACCCCCACTCCGGCCCCTTTTGCAATGAAAATAAAAATATTTTTGGACTTTTTTCATTTGCAATAAAGTTGAACAAGCATTCTTTATAACTGTTCCAAATTTCAAGTCGATAGCATAAGTAGTTGCTGAAATAAGCAGGTGTGACAGACAGACAGTACAGACAGACGAAGTCGCACCATAAGGGTTCCTTTTTTACCATTTTGGTACGGAACCCTAAAAACGACAGTATTTTGTTGCTCGGAGATATTCGTTTAAAGGTTAAGGAAATAATTTTCGTTTCATCAGCTTGCCTAATTTAATTATTTCACAGCAATTGCATTTTTTTAATTCAGTGTAAGTATAATGAGAGTGTGAGTTTTTCATAGTTAAAGTTTAAATGGAAAAAGCGAAATTTATAAGTATATTTTTTCATACAATACATTTTAACAAACACAATCGCTTAAACTTCGACCACAAGCGATACTAGTATTCTTAAAAGCGCGGGAAAAGACGCTGCTGCCTCTTTTCTACATAATTACAAGTGACAAAGAACCAAGAAATGCTTTAAAAATACTGGAACTGGAAACAACATGTTTTCACGCAAGACTGCACATACAACGTTTTCTATTGGCAAATGCGTTCCAGTTTGCCGGCTTACAGTTCCGAGTTACGACTGTTACGAGTCCCGGGGGTACGGAGTCGTAACAAAGACTTGTCATACTTTGATGTATCTTTTGTCCACAGAGGCTTAAGGCGACGCTTCAGTTAAAAGTCGGATCCTTTTTAGCTTAAGGGGATGCTTCGCGTAAAGTCGGATGTGCTTTGAGACAAGAGTTTGAGATTTATATTTTAAACATCTAAAAATATAAAATGGGACGTGTCTTATCTGTGTCTTTAATAACTTACGTATAACTTCATATTGCTAAGAAGATTGTCCATTTTATTATACAGAATCGATTTAAATGGTTGCTCTAAATAAATTACAGCGGGGTTGCGAAGTTTATGTGACAAATAAATTGCTTCTTAATTACATATTGTACTGGTAATTTAAAGAAAAGAAAAGATTTAACGCTTAGTACACAAAGATGATAATAAACTTTAACAACTGTCCTTGGAGCAGACACAATAGTTACACAATAACGGTCCGGAAGGCAGTTGCTGGGCACGGATAACTGGCCTCTTGGTACCACTAGGCATGATATTCACTGTGTTTGTAACTGATGAAGATCATATCGTCCCCTCACATGGAAAACCGATTATCTGACAAGTTAGGTTCATGACAGATAATCGGTTTCATCTTTAATATATTATATTCGTTCACTACAAACCACAACTCCTATTCTACATCACAAGCAAATAAAGTACTATATACATTATGTGGTACATTGTGCAGATTTATGCACAGTCATCTTTAAGAATTAGGTACTTATAACTGGGACACGTACACACTGCCGACACCGGTCTCTGCGTGACATATCCTTTGTCCACACCATCGTTCACGCTCATAGACATATCTTGCTTTATTGCCCTTTCATGCGGAAACTATCTCTAGTCTATACTCACGTATTATGCTTTTGTTTTTCTCGCTAGAGTAATCCTAAGATTAATGTTTTGATCACCAAACTTGTCTTTGTTTACGGTTTTCTCGGAGCCTTGGGATTTCATTGCTGAAGATTTTAGTGCCTACAAATAGCTGTGATAAATAATAAATATAGGTATTATTTTTGCGAAAAATATTTTGCTTTTTACGCTCGACTCTCTTGTTACAACATTAACGACAGGTTCATCTTTGGATGAGTTCCGTTTATTTAACAGATAATTTTATCACATTTTTTTATATTTATCCAGTGGATAGTGCCAATCCGGAGGCTGAGAAACTGGCTCTTAAATTAAATTCATCTTCATTTGGATAAGTTCGTGAGTTTACCTCTTGGAAAATATTTTACAATGTGCAAATTATACTTGCAAAAATAAAGCAACCTATAAACAAGGTATTATAATTTGTAACATAAGGGTATATTAGGTTACCTACCAATAACCTGGTTCCAGTTTGCTTAGGTCCAAAATATATCACTATAATTCGACCCATTATTTCGGTGAACTGTAAAAGTCAGCTGAATTGGGTTACCGTGGTATTTATGGGCGACCAACTTTTGTTACTGTTTTGGGAAAGGTTATTATAAGCCCATAATGTTATTAAAACTGATTCAGTTGCTAGGTATCAAAATTGGTGATGCTGGGTTCAAAGTTAAATGACACATTATGTTACAATAAATTTTCATTATTATTGTAAGGAAGAAAAAATATTTATTGGGAATGCGCAAGCGACTCCCGCGCCCCCGGCGTAAGGTAATTGGAGGAACACCGGGGTGGTTTTAGTCAGTAAGAGTTTGACAGACCCCTCAGCCCTCCCCAGGGCGGGGGACATCCATGAGGATTTCCACCTCGAAAAAAAAAAATTAAAAAAAAATAATGTGCAGTCCGCAGCATTGTGTACAACCAACTTGACTGTCAATATGCGTTCGAATAGGTTACAATAATTACTTAGGGACATCCATGAGGATTTCCACCTCGAAAAAAAAAAAAAAAAAAGGTGTGTACAACCACCGCCCGGTTGCCACCATTGCGGTGACTGTGTGTGACGTGACGTGACCGTGTGACGGTGACCCGACGACACGGCGCAGCACACACTGGAGGAGTGCCCAGCTTGGGCAGTGCAGCGCCGTGACCTCGTCGCGGCGGTCGGTGCTGCGGGTGGCCTCTCGCTCCCGGCCGTGGTTGAGGCCATGGTCGGCAGCGAGAGCGCTTGGAACGCCGTCGCCTCCTTCTGCGAGGAGGTGATGGACGCCAAGGAGGCGGCGGAAAGGGAGAGGGAGGCGGTGTCCTCTCTCCCCATCCGCAGCAGACGCACCGGGCGCCGTAGGGCGGCCAACGATCTCCGGCCACCATAGGGTGCAGCCTGCGGGCGGCGGACTTGGGGCGTCCGTCGCCCGAACGGAAACAGGTCCGAGACGGTGGCGCGACGTGTTCCGCGCGCGCCTCTCCAGAGGAATTGCGACCGTACATGACGGCCGCATAGGGTGACGGGGCCCGCCTTTCATTTGGCGGGCTAATACCTGCCGGGGGTGCGGACGAATGCGCAAGCGACTCCCGTGCCCCCGGCGTAAGGTAGTTAGAGGAACACCGGGGTGGTTTTAGTCAGTAAGAGTCTGACAGACCCCTCAGCCCTCACCAGGGCGGGGGACATCCATGAGGATTTCCACCTCGAAAAAAAAAAAAAAAAAAAAGTGCAGTCCGCAGCATTGTGTACAACCAAATTGACTGTCAATATGCGTTCGAATAGGTTACAATAATTACTTATCATTATGAGAGCGTTATTTTTTAATTATACGTATTACCAACACAATGCTGCGGAGCGGGTCTCTCGTTTAATATTAATTAAGTAATTTTCGTCCACTTCCGTGTAGTGCTGTCCCAACCTGTTGAAGCCGTCCACTTTTAACGAGTGTTTTTCACTGTAATAGATCTTGAAAATCTTCAAAGGATACTTAACGAGCTATTTATGAGTATGAAGTAACCACACACTTAGTATAATTGAATGCAGACGCCAGAGGTTATAAATCAAATGAATGTGAACTCGTTCTCACTACAATACATTGAACACATGTTGCAAAGTGACTGGCACTTAAGAACCTGAACGCACTTGCAATTCAAAATGTCTAATGTAATCGTTGTGCGACAGTTACACTGATCAAAGGAAAGTATGAAATACCTAATCGTATTGCAACAGATCGCAAGTGTGTGGCAACAATCGCACAATGTAACATCTTCTCGCTAGTTTTTTTTTTTTTTTTTTGTTTGCTTCTAACAGCCGTCACTGCTTAACCGGTCATCTGGTGAGGACTTACAAATGCCTCCAGCCAGGCTTAAAACTAAATAAAACTACAAACTAAGCGACCACACGCTAAGGGCACCCCCTACTGGGGTACGGGTCTCGGCTTAGGGCGTCGCTGGGGGGAGGACAACTAGAGGGAGGGGCTACTAGCTGGAACGGATTAATATGATTTAGGGACATATTTAAATCTACAGGCTCAGCGCGGGCTGGCTCGAGCAAGGATCGGTTTGGGGTCTGAGTCATACTCGGCGGCGGACTCGGGTCATGACGGGTTCTTCCTATAAATACCTAATAGGGGTTAGCCTATTGCCGTTAACCGGCCACAAAGTCAAACTCGGGGCTGATACTGAGATGTCCTAATAAAACAACCCAGTAGCATTTTATCCCCTTCAATTCAAACACGGAGTCATACCACTTTTCAAACATAATTTTAAAACTTAAAAATAACTATACATTCTTGCCATCTTTATTACCGTTAGTATTATAGTCACCGCAGAAAATCCCACCCAATATTCTTGCTTTACGATCCGGTAGAACGAGCGACAATAAAACAAGTACAAGGAATAGTGAAACTAAATCTGGACAGTAAAGTTTATAGGTATTGTTCGTGGGCCACTGTCCAGGACTGCCGGCCCCAGCGGCAACAGAGCGGCAATTGGGCGGCATCACGTGTAGCATTCATCCGGAACATAGTAAAATTAAAATGTTTGGTTTTTTTAAGCGCAGTCTTATTTAATAAGGGCTCTTTTAATTTTGACGTTTGGTGACACTTCGAAAGCGGCGTCCGGCTGTCGTGCGGGCGTCATACGACAGCCAGACGGCGCTCTCGACGTGTCAACTGTATGTAAAAAAACAACCGTCCGTGCGTAGTACGACATCCGCACGGCAGCAGTCCGACAGCAAACGTCTTAATTGAAAGAGCCCTTAGTCTTGTCTATTGCTAAAAAGCCTAACTGCATAGCATAATCTAAGATATGCCGTAGTAGTAAGTAAATGTTGCCGACGTCGGAAACAGACCAGGGCCCCAAGTCTGCTAATAAAATTATCATAATCGTGTCAGAATGGTCTCTCAATGACATCGTTTTGACCAATGACGAATGAGATAGTTTTACTCTAAGCCAATGACCGCTTAGGTTTTGACCGTTATGGTGCCTTTATGACACCATTCTAACACAATAAATTGCGATAGCAGAATTGGGGCCCAGCTCGGTCACGTGAATATTAAATTACGGTACGTTACGCATGTTTGTGTTACTCACCTACGCTTAAATCCTTACGTACACATACCTACGTATAAAGATTACTCCACTGTTTGTATGTTAGGGATTTAAAACGGCTTTACCGTTTGTTTCACGTAGGCGTGCTACGATTGCTACGCGGGTTACGGGTTTCGTAGCAGATTTCGTAGTACTTTCTTTTAGGTAACTATACTTTCTTTGCTAACGATGCACGTAGAATAATTATCTTACATAATATTATGGTAAGGTTCCGTGTAGGAATATTATGATGACATGCTTGAATTCAGTGTTGTGAAAAATTGATAAATCAAAGTTTTAATATAGGGTATAGCCGTGGTCGCATGTTAGGCCAACTTATTAAAGCTGGCCAGGAGTATTTTCTTGTTTAATGCTTTTCAGTTAGATTTTTGTCGTAGACGGATTTTAGTTTTTAACTTACTTTTTTGATATATTAAACACAAGTTTATATGAACATTATATTTGGATTTATAGGTATATTTGTAGCTTGTCGTCTATTATATAGTTTTGGATAATATGTGTATAGGTAGAACATTCACATAAATGACTTGTTACGTTTTATCCCTGAAACTAAAGTGCTCGCGGAGTCTATATATAGGACATGTAAGTATGTATAAACAACTAAACAAGGGAGCCTGTAGATTAGATATACAGCCAGCTATAGCTATAGTTAATGTTTAGCTGAGCCCAAACGTCATGCCCAGACTTGCCCGGCCAACATAAACTTCGCTTTACTCGGTTGCCCGCCACTGCCCAAATGTTACGTAATTAGGATAAATCGTCCTACCCGCCGGTTTGAGCCGAGCTGTCGCAAAAATGCCCCATTCTGGGTCACGGGCCTTTAACCAGTGTTTTGGTCGTATTTTCGTTCTTTTCATAAGTTTTAATGAAGCGTCGTTTCATAAGAAATTGGCTTTTTTATTATGTGGGGGAGAATTTTCTTTTTTATTGAATTCCCGGGGCTTAGAAATACAGTTAATTTTATGCTATGTAGTGTAGGCAAACGTTTATGTTGTGTTTATTACGAAATATTAATTTAAGTGAACAATTTATTCTTGTATAATATAACAATATGTTGAAATATGTCTCAAAAACGGCTGTAACGATTTGGAGATTTCATATTTAGATATATTTACTTTCCAAGTTTATCTAGACAGGCCTGAGAAAATCCGTTTTCACACAGAAATAAATTTAAACTATGTACTTATTGTTTGCCTTGAGATATTTCTCAAGGCTCTAGTAAGGCCCATGGCCAAGGTATACAGAAAACGGCGGATTGCAATGGAAAAATAAATGTTTCATGTAAATGGTAACATTGTTTAGCTTCGTAATACAAACTTTTTATGTTATTTTTAATAAAGCATTTTGAACGGAATTCACGCTATATTCGCAGTTTTGCTTTTAATTTGTAACATTTCGACAGTAGTAAGCTAGGCACGCAAATTAAAGTTTTCACCATTTCAGTCAGAAAAAAAATTTAAACCTTCGAGTAGGTATATCGTGAAATTAGTATTTACTTTTTTCATAAGCTTTATCAAAATGTGGAAGGTCGTAACTAGATCTCTTTCAGTGATTACGTAATGTTTATTTTTCCTAGACCTCTTCAAGGTTTAGAAAACCTAGATTTTTACGGTAAGAGAAAAGAATTTGACCCTTTTAGAAGGCTTGTTTTTAAGAACTTTCAGGGCCACCTATTTTAGCCTCACCGCACATAGGCCATATGGAAAAAGATATGTTAAACGGTTGTTTTCAATTTATCAGACTGTTATTTTGTCGGCGAACTTGGCCCTTAGTAAGCATAAGCATAAGCATAATCGGCCTATAATGTTCCAACTGCTGGGACACAGGCCTCCTCTCTGTGAGAGGGATTGGGCCGTAGTCCACCACGCGGGCCCAGTGCGGGTTGGTGGACGTCACATGTCTTCGAATTTTTGGTTCTAGGACATGTTACTACGACTAGTTTCCTCACGATGTTTTCTTTCACCGTTAAAGCAAGTTATAATTAATGTCTAATACGCACATGATTCCGAAAAGTCAGCGGTGCGTGCCTCGGGATCGAACTCGAACCATTCGCCGTGACAGGCACATGGTTAAACAACTAGGCTATCACTGCACCCTTAGTAAGCTAGCGTGCTTAGTGCGTGTTAGTGTAAAGGCAGGTAGCTAGCGCTCCTTTTACCTAACACAGCTTCACTAATCGCAGCTCTGTAAAAGTTGGATAACGTAATACTGCATTTAAACTTTGGACATGACAAACGGGAACCTCCACTGAACCTCAGAGTCTATTGATTTAGTCAGTGTTTTCTCACTTGTAGATTCTATTGAATTTAGTCACTAGTAGTGATAAAACACTGCACTGACTAAAGACAATAGACTCTGAGGGTCCGTGGAGGTCCCGTTTGTCTCCAGAAACCTTATGGAGATAATCATTAGGCTAGTGATTCACTAGCCTTGTGATTATCTCCATAAGGTTTCTTTATGGTTTCGTTAAATTGTATTGCAACAATAAATTTGACAAATGCAATAGCAAATAATTGGATAAATGTGTACAAAGTCGATACTGATATCGGAAAATTTAAGTCAACTCAAAGTCTGGTTTGCAAATAGAACTGACATTTTCAAATCGAATCCAATTCTACTTATTACATAAATCAATGTTTGATGCTACTGACCTACAAGCGGTTTCATGCATTTAACATTCATTACAACATGCATATTCTATGAACTTTATTAATTCAGTATCAAGTTAAGCACTAGAACCGCATGATAATGGGTAGGGTTTAAAGTTCAAAGTTGCAGTGGTATGAGTGAAAGCCGACAAGTTATCCTTGAACTGGATATTCCTTTAATCTACTCTGGCAATATGCTTGGGATGCGCTCGACTTTTTTACAGTAAATCTATAGGTAATAATATAATAAACCCAGTGGCGGTCCGAGGGAGGGGGGGGGGGGGGTCGTGAGGGTCATGAATATTTTCGTAATCGTCTATTCGAGCCCTTTATTTTGATAACCCGCATGACCATTCTGATTCTTTTATTTTTTTACGACTAGACATAATGGCGACTAGAATCCGCCATGTTGGTAATTGCCATAATCCTTATAGCCTATGTTACTCGCGACCTTAATACAAATCTAATGATACCTACCTAATTTGTTTAACTAGGAGGGAAACGGAAATACATACAAACATACATCCTAACATACAGGTTAAACACTTTCCTCCTTTTGGGCTTCGCCGCAATCGGGTAAAAAACAGTTACGCTGGATGTATCCGAGTTTAAGGCGAATCACACACCGCCCCGCGCTACGCTGCGGGGTGCGTGGCGACGGAACAAAAATCCCGCGCGTGAATGCGTTTTCAGTGTGTTGCACCATGCGTGATTTCTATACACATACAGGTACTTGCAAACAACGGAACATCACGCACCCCCACGCCATGCTGCGTGATGCGGAGCAGTGTGCGAATCGCCTAAATACCGAGTAGTAGGAGGTAAGGGCTAGTTTCCAGGCAAATTTGTTTTGTATGAACTTATTCACATTTCTAAATTACATACACCCACAGAAGCAGCTTAGGATACCCTTTGTTTGGGTCGATGGTAATCTAAACCTCCTCTATCAAACCGACCTGTCCAAACAAGTATTACGATTTTAAGTGGCACGGCTCTTGTTTAAACATGGCGGCATTCAGTGACGTTACCTACACCGACGACTAATGCAATATTAATCGAAATACCCCGAGCTTTGGTTTCCCAAAATAATACGTGCTAGAGTTCTGCTATTAGATCTTACAACATATCTTTAAATAGGTATGTAATTCTTCTGTGCGTATATTTGTAACTGAATTCCTCCTAAACAGCTGGACCAATTTTGATCACTAATTATGAAAGAGTGGTTGAGAGGTGTCTAGTTTCGTTAAACATCAAACTATCATAGTGAGGGGCAAATAAAACTTAACATATTAATGAAACCCACGGAGGGTTCACCTTATGGTTCCATAAATGTGTTATGCCTTAGAAGGTATCAAATATAAATTAGGGAACAATTCTAATCGCGGTGAAACAGGTTACTCCGTTATAAAACAAGCCACGATTAAAATGAAGGAATACTTTCTTGTCCTATTAGGTATAACTAATCGACACTCGATCAACACAAAAAGGTATCCATTATTCATTTCACCGACCAAATAATTCAATGTCAACATTTCAACGTCTTCAGCAATGATATAAAATAAAATACCGTCAGTTGTCTATCGCTAAACAGAGTTTCACTTATTCTGGTCGCGAACAAACACTCTTATTGAACAAGGGATTGATCGATCACACTTCTAATTTATTGAGACAATCTTGTATTGGGATCAGTACGTGCTCTTACAAGATAAACAAATGATCTTTTATCTAGAATGAATGGAAACCGTTTCAGCAACATATGCGTACGTGTATGTATTAACTTTCAGACCTGGATCGTCCAAAGGTAGACGTCAAACTGAATAAATTCTTAACCGACTTAAAAAAAAAGTGTACGGTCGGGGGACCCCCATCAAATGAAGGTCCAATAATGTACAAATTTGTATGAACGAATCTTTTAATACCCACTAGCTGACTCACCCTGGCTTGAGGCTTCGCACGGGTACCTAGGTAAACGCTCCTAAGAAGCGTATTACAAAGGGGTCTCAAATTTCAAATGAGTCGGGCGAGACCCGGTAGCTCAGTTGGTTCAGAGCACTAGCCACGGTACGGCAGAGGTCGCGGGTTCAAATCCCGCTCGGGTCATATGATTTTTGAGAATCACTTATATATTTAATAACTACCTAGGTAAAGTTTAAAAGAAATCGTCGCGTGACAATTCATCAAAATACTTAAATAACTCTTGTTAACCTATCCCACTATCCTACTAATGGAAAGGCAAAGAGGTAGTCTGGAACCTGGAGAAACACATAAGCTGCTTTTCATCCATTTTCACGTAGACGAAGTTGCGGCAACCGCTAGTTATAAAATAAAATCAAGGCGCAGCAGGTGCCTTTTATTAAAATGTAAAATGCAGGTGCCTTTTATCAAAATTTAGCTGTTGTGTCACTTTGTATAATAATTTCGTTGTATAAAATATAATTTTTCACCGCGATGTATAGTCTATTACCACAAGATGGATTTTGTACAATATTTTCAAATATCTAGAACAATTTTCTTAAATTTTAAGTTGTTGCTTAAATATAAAGTAGGTATCTATTGCTATATTTTATGAGAGCTGTGTGCAAAGCCATTTCGTAAACCCTGAAAAATATAAAAAGCTATATTTTACGGCTTAACTGTTAAGACTAAACCGTATTTAACGTCAATTTATCTTACCTATCTTAAAATCCCTTTCTTTCTTAAAGATAAAACAAACCCTACATTATAAGTACAGAGTTCTTGTAAGCAGATGTAAGAGAGACAAAAAAATATTTGTTGGCAACCACTGATTCGGTTCCCTCGTTGGTCTAGTGGTCGCAAGCGTGAGTGTTGCGGACAAAGTAGTAGGTTTTTTCTTTAGGAAATTATCAGCAGCAGCTAGTTTGAATTTGTGCTGTGTGAGTTGTGGTCTCCTTCACACGCTGACGTTTCTAAATTAGAGCATAGTGACGCGACTTACGACGTGACGGTGTAAGCGGCCGATGGCGTTTATAGGAGACTATGGTCTAAATAATGGTTCAAACCACACCAAAATCCGTCAAGTAGCTTAGAAGTAGGTACTAGTACGCGAAATACTGACAAACGACGTTGAACGGTTTTGTTATACGAGTAATATAATATGTACAGTCAGGGAAAGGGATCCTTAAGCAGGTACACTATCATTCATATTTGGTTGTATATTCAAACTTCGAAGCAATCCGAATCCGAATTGCTTCGAAGTTTGAATATACCTGCAAAAGGATCCCTTTCCCTGACCGTACCGTACCTACTACAAGCAGTACGGCTTAACTTATAAATAACCTTTTCAAAGGGGTAAACATGCCTGTGTCAGGAGTTAGTTGACCACAATCCGGGGTCGGATATTAAACCACAAGTTTCCCCTAGAGGTACTTTTCATTTTACCTCGGTTTTCCATTATTCTTGGACACCCGACGTTGAGAGGTTGACAAGATTAATTAATTTTAAAAATGAATGCATAATTAAGTAATATTGTTTGTTACCCCTAGTATTTTTAATTATGTATAATTTCTTGAATGCCCTTGACTTCAGTTTAGCTGCCTTTAATCTACATTCTACTTAATTAGTTAAAAATACAACTTAGTTAACTCAGGATATTTTTATGTTGAGTAGTTACCTACATAGATATTTTCAATTGCAAAGGTTTATTATGTCAGATTGTTTCCAAAAAAAAAAATGATTCCTGTGGAAATTAATCTTACACTTTTTTGTTATGGTCTATGCAAAGTGGAATATATTGAAGTCATATCAAAATATCAGGTCAGTCCTTGGATGGGTGACCGTTCTTTACACATCGAGACCCCTCCGTGCCTCGGAGAGCACGTTAAGCAGTCGGTCCCGGTTGTCATAGGAATATCTTTGACAGTCGTTACGGGTAGTCAGGAGCCCAAAAGTCTGACAACTGGTCTAACATTCGAATACCAGTATTTCCCAATAATTGGGTTGTGGAGGTCAGATGGCAGTCGCTCCATGTAAAATATTGATATTCAGCCGCAACCAGTTAGACTGGAAGCCGACCCCAATCATGTTTGGGAAAAGACTAGGCGGATGATGATGATGATGATATCAAAATATAATAGTATATTATAATAATAACTATATATAATATAATAACCTCATCGGTAATTATATTTTCGAGCCGTTTGGGGTTGAAACCCTAGGGCCGTGGGGTCCGAGTGCTCATCTCATTTTTAAAGATATCGCCAATAGATTGGTTGACACTTCCCGTGACCAAAAGGCTGGCTTTTACTTTGGGCAAAGATTAAGCATTGCCATACAACGTGGCAATGCCGCCAGTCTTTTGGGCACGCTACCAGTTGACAGCGATGCGGAGGAATTTTTTTGATGCTCTTTAGTTTATTTATTATTATTACTTATAAGGTTTTTTTTTTTTGTAAATAGAACTGTATATATATATTATGTAAATAAGATAAAAGCTATAATAATAAAAAAAAAAAAAAAAAAAGTATATTTAATCATTTAAAGTTTACCTTTTATCAATATGTTGGTTCTAAGTGTAAATTCCTATGGAAAAGAAAACGCAAATAGCCTTTTAGCTTATTCGTAGGTAAACATTCCTTGTATAAAATCACTGATTAACACCCAACATTTTTAATTCCGTCCCAACAAGTTGAAGCACAAAGTTACCCATGATCTGTGCGTGTTGCCCTGTATATTTACATATCATTCGATCCCATACATTTGCATAAGCCGGGAGGGTCCCGAACAATATGAATAACTTGGCTCGAGTTATTTATGTGTTGCTGCGTATTCGAGCAGTATTCGAGCATTATTTCACGACTGACCTGGATTTTGGAAGGAATGTTTACTGTGGACTTGTTCTGTTATCTTAGAAGTAAGCTATTCGCGGTCGCGGTTGAGAATTAGCTGGAGGTCTGTAACCTGTAACAGGTAATGAACTAATTCTTTTGGGCTCTGATAGGAGATGGCTGCGTGCTTTAATGGATAAGTAAATCAATTGATCAGAGATGATGTGACTGGTTCTGTTCACGTAAACTTCATTGAGGTTTGTGCTTTAACCTGTATGTCCCAGATGATTAACAAATTCGAATGTATGGTGGTTTTGCAATTAACTACTATTTTATTGTATTAAATTGTTTTGTCGACCATGTAAGTACAATTTTGTTATTTGTAAAACTCTTCTGACCAATCTCTAGATCATAACACGATACCCAATTCAATTTGTTTTCAAGATAATTATACCTTTAACAACTGCCGCTCTTTTTCGGCATTTAAACCAGACTGGTTCCCCATCCAAATCTTGCCCTCGTAAACCAACTCTTTCCAGCACTGATAACACTTAAAAATACATTTCTCGCTATACGCTTATATCTTAGTCCATACATTTTACGGTTTCACAGTTTCGTCTGCGTTGAAGCGAGCCGTCCGTCGTCGTGTAGCGCTATTCAACTCGGTCGTAGCTCGTAGCTCTACGGTAGCGGGATATTAGCTTAGTGCTACGGCGGCGGCGCTACACTGCTACGCTATCTTGATTTAAGGCGAAGGTATATGGTAACGGCCAGTTTTAAATCTCTTATTTCGCCGTCAAATAATGCAGGTTAGTTGTGCAATTTTTTTATGTTAAACTAGAACATATATACATCAATCGTACCTGTGAATATTTAACTATTGTTGTAAAATACATAATGAAATAAATTCATGAATTCGTGTCTACCCAAAACATAAAAACGTAATTACTTTCAAACCGCTTAAGATATTTTCATGATTTGTTTTGTGTGAAAAGACTATGTTACTACCTATAATAATACCTGTTACTTTTTTTTTATTTTATGTTTTAGATACTAAAAAGTAATAATACGTCTAATTCTGCACAGCGCGCTCCTTGATAGGCGAGTCGTATTGCTCGGTGGATGTATGTCGCGTTGCTTGAGCTCAGCGCAGAACACTCAAGCTATACCGCCCAAATCACTCAAGGCCGTTGGCGTATACCGGGGCCTTAAATCACATTATCACACAGGTGTGAAGTGAAATTCCTAGGTAATTTGATTAAAACATTTGGTTTTAACTATTCGGATAAAAAGATGATTCGATTTTTGATTCTGTTTTAATTATCCGCTTAGCGTTTTTGAACTATGTTGAGGTCAGCTGAAGTCTAAACTAATTGTTCATAAATAGTATTCAATAAAAAACTTTTTTAACAAAAAATAACCGACTTCAAAAATCCACTACAAAAAAAATAATAATTTTGGTTTGGAAATTTTTAACCGACTTCAAAATAGGAGGTTCTGTATTCGTCCCGTATGTATGTATGTATGTATGTAAGTATGTATGTATGTATGTTTGTATGTGCGCGATTTTCTCAAAAATGACTGATTCGATTTGGATGGGGTTTTCACTAACGTAATCTACATACTTTCAGGAAGGTTTTAGTATATAATACATTATGTAATCATTCCTATGTACAAAGTTACATGCATAAATGTACACACTCCGTAGAAGATTTACTGTTGAACGAATTCGTGAAAGTAATCTAACACGGGATAAAGAACTAAAAAAAGGGAAAAACAAAAAACTTTTTTAACAAAAAATAACCGACTTCAAAAATCCACTACAAAGAAAATAATAATATTGGTTTCGGAAGTCGGTGGCAAAAAAAGCAAACAAAAACCAAAGCCACCGACTTCCGAAACCAATATTATTATTTTCTTTGTAGTGGATTTTTGAAGTCGGTTATTTTTTGTTAAAAAAGTTTTTAGTTCTTTATCCCGTGTTAGATTACTTTCACGAATTCGTTCAATAGTAAATCTTCTACGGAGTGTGTACATTTATGCATATAACTTTGTACATAGGAATGATTACATAATGAATTATATACTAAAACCTTCCTGAAAGTATGTAGATTGCGTTAGTGTAAACCCCATCCAAATTGAATCAGTAGTTTTTGAGAAAATCGCGCACATACAAACATACATACATACATACATACGGGACGAATACAGAACCTCCTTTTTTGAAGTCGGTTAATAAAAAAGTACTGTATTGAATATACTGTATTGTATTCATGATAAATGATAAATGATAAATGATATTTATTTTGTAAATAGGTTAAAAATAACACTTTTACACGTCAAAACATTTTTTTAAGCTAGATGAGTTCGGTGTTTCCTATATGACTACCTTTGAGAAGAAACACCGAAACAAACTCAAAGGTTGATGTCTCTTTTAAAGTCCAGACAATTAAGATAAATTGTGTAAGAACCATGCAGGTTAGTCTGAAATGGCCTTTAGAGGAAAGAGCCATACAGATTTGAGTGGACCTGACCTGACTGTGCACGCATGTGCCGGGTATCGTGGTAGCTCAACCCAGACTTAGGGAGCTCAACGACCCGACGAACATTACCATCAGAAAGGACATTTGGGTAGGCCCCCTAAAGTAGGTACTCAAACTGTCAGACTGAGCTTGAGATCTATAACAGTAACATAATAACCCACATAGTACTCACATTTACAATAATTATAATCAATATATTACATCATTATTATCACATTCAATGTCATTTTGTATATAAATTGTTTCAAAAGGAAACATTTAATGTCAAAGTGTATATAGAAAAAATATATAAAATCAAATAAAAGAGCAATAATTTAGTGGTTATGTCAATAGTAGTATTGGCCCATGTATGTATTGGAACAGCTCAATCCCAAGCCTTTTTGTCCTCCATATAATCTTTAACACTATAAAAAGCTTTATGACAACATGTATAAATACCGCATTGGTTCTAATGTGTATAATAAAATCAAACATGGCATGATATCATACAATTAAAGGGAAAATCGTAATGACACAGAATTTGCGGCTAACATTCTAAACTACCTTTAAACGATTCGACGAATCGAACGTGGTCGTGTCAATTGAAGCTTACATGTTACAAACTGGTTTCATCGGAATCAGCTTCATTTGTCATGCTATGTGCATTCAGAATATCCAATGAAGTGGAGTCCGATTGCCAAATTACGAGATTAGCTCACTGTGACAGATGTGCAATGTATGTACGCCTGAACTAATTAGGTACCACATTTGCTGAGGGGTTTCTATGCATGAGGAATTAGTGCAGGCGCATGTACATATTATACATGATTGACAGAAGAATAGTATTAAATGTATTATAAGTACCTGCAGATAGTGATTAAAAATAAATTGTTTATTTTTGTCGCTTGCGGAAAAGGCATCATTATTCTAACTAGCTGTACCCCGCGGTTTCACACACCGTTGCTCGGCTCCTAAGAGTCGTAGCATAATGTTAAATACCCTATACTATTCCTCATAAATCTGGCTATCTTTATACAAAAAGAATTTTTCGTATCCGACTTACAACTGCTAAGTTATATTACAGTAAAGTTTCATCAAAATCCGTATTGTAGTTTTTGCGTGAAAGAGTAACCAATATCTATCATCACAAACTTTCGCGTTTATAATATTACGAGTACCTACATAGTAGGATTACAAAAGTTTCCCGTCTATTTCTAGTCCATATTCGGGGCTCAATTTAAACCCACCCCGGCCTTATGAAACGGGTGTGGACAGGCGTGTGAACATCGATAACTATAAATAGTACAAAACAAAGTTGCTTTTAAGCCTGCAATACATGTTGGCCGAGCGTTATCGAGTGAAGGCCTATACCAACATATAGACGGTATATTTGCCTTATCTTGCTATCGCTCGGTGTCACTTGCCTAGTTGTTGATTATAGACAAGCGCCAACGTGTATAGACCTCATTTGACGTAGCTTGCCACAACTTGTAGTCGCTCGTGATCACTTGCCTCACTTCGGAGCGGTGTCGATTTTTCTGCACAAATCAAAGGCGCTCGCGCGCGCTCGGACAATAGTGTTCACATGTTTGTACGCGCGCTATTATGCGGTTGACGTAAAACTTGCCGAACATCTAGACAGTAGCGCTTACCTTGTGACAATTTGTCTAGGCTCGCGTTGGTCTTAGCTCGGCCAACATGTATTGCAGGCTTTAGAATCTGTTTGTCCGCTTAGTGCTTCTAAAATGCTCAATGGATTTTAATGTAATTTTTACCACCATTTAGAGAACGATGTGTTTAATACGTTTATATTTGAATTAGATACAATACAGCACAGAAATCTCGATCTTTTAACATGTCGCTACATTTGTAGATTGCATCCGTGCAAAGCATGGGCGGGTAGCTAGTATGTAATAAACTAAAGGGCGAAAATGGGGCGAAAAGATTGCCCGTCGACATATCACGAATCTGCCATACAGTTTTAATGACGTGACGAAGTTAGACTGCTAACTCAAGGCAAACTGTGCGGTTTACTTAGTCAGCCACACCTACAATATTGTTTTTAGGGTTCCGTACCAAAATGGTAAAAAGGAACCCTTATGGTGCGACTTCGTCTGTCTATCTATCTGTCTGTCTGTCTGTCTGTCTGTCACACCTGGTTATTTCAGCAACTACTAATGCTATCGACTTGAAATTTGGAACAGTTATAAAAAATGCTTGTCCAACTTTATTGCAAATAAAAAAAGTCAAAAAATATTTTTATTTTCATTGCAAAAGGGGCCGGAGTGGGGGTCCAAAATTTCAAAGTGGGGTGACTAGGTCATGTGACGACTTATCATATGAAAGGGCTTAATCTGCACATTTCAATATATATTTTTATTGATTTTATGTCTCACAGTTTTCGACATTTGATGAAAAATGCCTGAAAAAATACCAATCCCCCCGCCCTTATCTCCGAAGTTTGCGGAGCGCAAAATCTGAAATAATTAGAGTTGATAGAAATTGACCCAAATATTGCACCAAAAATAAAACGATGTTCCTAATTAGTACAGTTTTTTCAAAATCATTAAAATTCCTTCACAAACAAACTTAGTTATGCGGTCCGGTTTTTTTCACTTTATACGTCCAAAAATGATACGGAACCCTCGGTGCGCGAGTACGACTTGCACTTGGCCGGTTTTTTATTATGAATTCTGTTAGTCTAGTGGTTGCAAGCGCGACTGTAATGTTGAGGTCCTGGGTTTGATTTCCAGTTCGGATAGTATGTTATTACTTATTTTAGTAGGTTATTTTCCTTTGGGAATTTCTCATTAGCAGCCCGAAGTCTGGATTTGTGCCTGGTTTATTGCAATAGCCTCTGCCATACCTTTCGAAAATATAAGCGTGATGTTATGATATGTTTTATGTCTATCTACTTAATACTAAGTGACTAGTTAAACGAGATACGTATTGAAAGAAGGATTAGAGTATCCATTATTCGAACCTCGTTCGATTTACTTCAGAACCAGTATGAAAAGCCAGAACCAATCCTGAGATTGGGCAAAAAAAATCAGATATAAAAGATATAAAATAGATAATATTTTTTACAAAGAGATTGTAAAAAATATTATTGTTACCAATAGAAATAGTAGATTCCCTAATAAATTGTCTATACCAAATCAACGTACAATATTATATAGTAAAAATTCATTTTGTATGGCTATCAGAATTTATAATAAGTTACCAGATAATGTAAAAACTCTTAATTTAAATTTATTTAAAAGAAAATTATTTGATCTCCTAATTAATAAGTGTTACTATTCTACTAATGACTTTCTCGAGGATAAAAACATTGTTGTAGCATAATAGATAATAAGATATTATGATAATAAGTTAACCACAAAAATATTTGTACACCGATTCGGTAGAATATATGATACTATATAATAATACTGTTAATACCTGTTATACTATATTCTAACAAATATTTTTTTTCTTTCTTTCTTTCTTTAATTTAAAAAACACGTGCTGCGAAAGTTTAAAAACCACCATTGTTGTATTAAACTATACAAACTACCTACAACTTTGTTATTGCTTTACATAGTAGCGGAGAGTCGTGTATGTGTACACAAAGCCGCAGAAAGTTTTAAAATCCTTTTAACTTTAACACAAACGCGAAAAAAGGAAAATTTTGTTTTAATTTGTTAGTACTTTAGTAGTTTGTCTGAAAAGGTATTTCACAAAAAAATATAACTTTTTTCGGCTTCCATTTGACTCGGTTTGATGCATGCGGTGCGCAGAGTGACGATCCGATCGTCACTCGGGTTGCTTTTATTTTAAAATGCTATTTCAGTTGAATATAAAAAAAGCTTTTAAAAATATAAAAGAGCTGCAGTGGTATTTTTTACATTCAACCAGTAAAAATTCTAACGACTGAGCAGTAAAAGCTTGAAAGCGAAAAATTTATCACTAGCATATTCTAGTTCCAATTTCACACTTCTGTTTTATTCAATTCAGGATTAGTTTTGCTAGTAGTTTCTGTTTTAATTATCAAAACACTAGCTGTTTCCGCGGTTTTATCCCCGTTTCTTGGCTCCCAAGGGTCGTAGCGTGTTGTTGGCCTATAAGTAGTCTAGCTATCATCATCATCTGCCTAGCCTTTTCCCAAATGATATTGGGGTCGGCATCCAGTCTAACTAGTTTTGGCTGAATATCAATATTTCTATCTAGCTAATCTAGCTATCATATACAAAAATTATTCGAATCCGATGTAGTTCCAGAGGTTAGCGCGTTCAAACGAACAACAACCAAACAAACTCTTCAGTTTTATATTATTAGTAAAGATATCAAGAGTAAAGTCCTGAATCACTCACTGCCTAACTCATCAAACCCCCAAGGTTTTGTTCACGGGATAGGGTGCACGGGGGTCGGGGGTGGAGTCACGAGCAAAAGCTAGTTCTATAATATTTAGTTTTCTATTAGGAATAATTCTGAGCTCCTACAAACTTTCAGTTAAAATATGTTAAACAAACCCTTCCAAACATGCTTTGGGGTCGACATTTAATTTTATGTTAACTCAAAACAGCAGCAGTTGTTTTTACCCGACTACGCGACGCAAGGGAGGGTAATGTGTTTATCAGTCTATGTATGTATGTATGTATGTATGTTTGTTTGTTTCTATGTGGCGTTCTAGAGACCAAATGCGTAGGCCGACTTTGATAATTCTTACGTCAATCGATTCGTCTTAACCTTGCGAGTGTCACTAAAGACATAACAGTAATCAAAATTCACCACAGCGACAACCAGACGCCATATTGTCAAAATGAGAAAAAAAAAAAGTTGATAAACTATGTCAAGTGGGGTGTCGTTGAATAGGTATTTTAAAATCATCGTTAGATTCCTTTTGTTTTATGTGACAGCGGTGCTCTATCTATCTACCAACAAGCTGTGTCCGGTCTGCATTGTAATGCCTCTTTTTTTCGGTTCAGTACCTCAAAAAGAAAAACCGGAACCCTTTTAGGATTACTTTGTTGTCCATCCGTCTGTCAAGACCAAGAACAACAACTGTACAAAGTTTCAAATCAACCGGATGACTGACGCGCTAACGCATACGAGTATGTTAGATTGTTTGCTCATCACGATGCGCTAACACATAGGTGACGAACAAACAAACAAACATTTTTTATACTTATATTAGAAGATTAAGAATTTATATTCTATAAAGCTGAACTGAAGAACTTCTTTGTTCGTACTAGTTGATTGGTGGCTAAGTTATAGCCGCCAATCAGCTGTCTTCAAGACTAAAAGCTTGAATGTTTCAGTGGTTTGATTGATAAATAATTCACCTATGCAGCATTGTATAGGAGCCATGTTTGAATCGATGCATTAGTATTATACTGGTGCTGATTCTGTTGAACATCGCACTAAACTAATTTTAATCACACTATATCTCTTTCTTACAAATATCATTGAAAGAGGACAGAAAATATTTAGAACTGTCAAATTAATCTACGCCCTTGTCATTTACGGGAAAATAGTCGAGACCTTTTGCGATTACGACTAAATTGACATTAAAACTATTCAAGTGGACTAATTTGACAGGATTAATATCTGCTATCCCTCTCTCATGTTTTTTATTAGAAAGAGGCATAATAAGACTAAATTAGTTTAGTTTATAAACACCAGAATTGGCACCACTGACAATTAATGCAGGCTAAATGGTTGTTCAACAGTGAGACAATTCTATTTTTTTATACATTGACGTGTACAAATATGAATGTAATTATGGCGAAGTTCAAAAGCAAAGTTCTCCTAGATTATCGATTTAAATGTTGAAATATTATACAAACCACTATAGCATATGGTATGGATTATAGAGCAATGGTGGTTAGCGGTCCCAACTTACAAGTAGTAAGTCGTGGGTTCCAACCAGTGTCTCCATATGCACGGTAATTACCGTGCATTAGTTATAATCTGGTCATATTCTACCGTTGTTTTTCTATGAAAAAGTACACGGTTATTTACACGGTAGGTACACTAAAAAGCTGATCCACCGTAATTTTGTATAGAAACACCGTACCTACTTTTACCCTTGCAATACGGTAACTTTCAATTTAGGTATGGAGACACTGGTTCCAACTCTGGCAGGCGCACACTGCAAATGTTTCCTCATAGCATAGCATAGCATAAGCATAATCGGCCTGTAATGTTCCCACTGCTGGGACACAGGCCTCCTCTGTGAGAGGGAGTGGGCCGTAGTCCACCACGCGGGCCCAGTGCGGGTTGGTCGACGTCACATGTCTTCGAATTTTTGGTTCTAGGACATGCCGCTTTGCTCACGATGTTTTTCCTTCACCGTTAAAGCAAGTGATAATTAATTTCTAATACGCACATGACTTCGAAAAGTCAGCGGTGCGTGCCTCGGGATCGAACTCAAACCATTCGCCGTGGAAGGCACATGGTCACTCCATATTGATGAAATATACTAGATAACTAGGATATAGAAGTAAAAAAGTTGTTTGCACAGAGAAGACTTTTATTCAAGTGAATGACACAAGTCATTATCAAAAAACACATGTTCGAATATCAATTTGAAATGCTGTTTCAACTAAAAAGTTTCCACACTTCCCCTCAAACAACATCCATCATCAGATATCCTCACATCACACCACACCAGACACACTCAGATTCAGATCGCGCACACATTTATTAAATGCCACACGACCTAATGGTTTTGTCAGCACATCTGCTGGGTTATCTTCCGTACACACATAGTCCAGACGTACAACATTCTTAGCAATACAATCTCTGACATAGTGCGCCCTTATGTCTATATGTTTCGTCCTTCTATGCGCTACAGGATTGTACGCAAGTTTGATAGCACTCTGATTATCTACGAAAATGCAAATAGCCCCAAGATATTCACCTCTTATAAATGCATTCAACTGCCGCAAGTGAACTGCCTCCTTGGTTGCCTCCGAAAGTGCAATATATTCTGCTTCCGTTGACGAAAGTGCCACACAAGCTTGTTTCCGGCATTCCCAGTTAATCAACGAGTTTCCGCATCTAAAAATAAATCCAGAATACGATTTCCTATCTTTGATGTTCCCTCCCCAGTCAGCATCTACAAATCCCGTGATGTCCTGCACCGGCGACTTGGGAAATATCAAACATAGATCCCTTGTACCCTTAAGGTATCTCAAGATATGTTTAGCAGCTTTCCAATGACATTCCTCACAACATGAGTTGTAATGTGCCAAAAAATTTACCGCAGCCGCAATATCCGGGCGTGTGTTACAGGCCAAATAGTTCAGCGACCCTATGAGCGCCTGATAACTACGAGAGTCTTGGCAGGATAAGAACTTACCTCCTTCCCCTTCCGCCAAGGCTTTATGGAAATCCATTTCCGTCGGAGTTTTTACTGGTTTGCAGTCAGACATACCATATTCATTCAAGATCTTCGAAATAAGCCTCTCTTGATTCAAATATATACCAGTATCAGTCTTAGACAAAAGCATACCTAAAACATGTCTCGCTTCCCCTAAATCCTTTATCTTAAACTGTTTAGAAAGATTGTCTAATAAAACTTCCTTCTGCTGTTTGTCTTTGTAAAACAATAAAAAATCGTCTACGTACAGAGCGATATAAAAATTATTATTTTTGTAAAGACAGCTATCAAAGTCACAGCGCTTGAAGTTCAAAGACAATAACACTTCATTTACTTTTTCATTCCAAGACCGTGAAGCTTGTTTGAGGCCGTATATCGCTTTTTCTAGTAAGCAAACTTTTTCCTTCGAGTTTTCATCTATGCAACCCTCCGGCTGTCGCATATAAACTCTTTCATGTAAATCACCGTTCAGAAAGGCGGTGTTCACATCGAAGTGACTGATGAACAAATCCTTTTCAACAGCCAACGATAGCAGCAATCTAACTGTCGATCTTCTCACGACCGGTGAATAAGTTTCGAAGTAGTCAACCCCGTAGGACTGAGTGAAACCCTTCGCCACAAGTCGAGCTTTATAGGTCTTATTACCATCTGCATCAAACTTGTACTTGAAGATCCACTTGTTTCCCACGACTTTAGCTTCAGGTGGCTTTCTGACGAGCTTCCAGACCTTATTCTCGTACATCGAATCCATCTCTTTTTTCATGGCTTCCTTCCAGTTATCCTTATCTTCCCGACTTAAGGCTTCCTTAACTGTCAAAGGCTCCTTGTCTTCTGTATAGCATGCAAGTCCATGAAGGTTTCCTTTTTGGATTCTACTACGTAGAGGATAACGACATTCACCTTCGTTTGACTCTTCTCTGTTAATAGAATCTTCAGTTTCAACATTTTCCACCACGACATTTTCTGCTCCGCTATCACCCGTTTCTCCCAACTCCATTTCCGCGTCTTCATATACTTCAGCCCCATCTATGGAACTCGGCCCTTCAGTAGCTTCTACACTATCAGGTGACGAACCTGACTGGCCTTGTACCTTTGCAAGTTCCCAGATTACTTCAGCACCTTTGTCACCGCTACCTACGAGCTGACTAGGATCCTCTGAAACTACTGCTGTAGAGTTCTCCAAGAAAACTACATCCGTTCCTCTAACAATGACGCGAGGATTACTGGGATTAATGAAACGATATCCCTTGGTTTCTTCACAGTAACCAACAAAGACATGTTCTACCGCTTTAGAGCTCCATTTCTTCCGAGTTTCCTTGGGCACGTGCACAAACGCTTTCGTTCCAAAAACTCTGAAATGATCAAATGACTGAGCCTTCCCTGTCCACAACTCCTCAGGAATCTTACCATTATTGCCACTGTGAGGCAGCCTGTTCTTGATATAAACAGCCGTATTACATGCCTCTCCCCACAGTCTCGCACTCAGACCCTTTTCTGCCAACATAGCACGAGCCATTTCCACAATAGTGCGGTTTGCTCGCTCCACTACGCCATTCTGCTCCGGAGTGTAGGGAACAGTTAATTGATGTTTTATACCCTTTTGCTGTAGAAACCCATCAAACTTCCTGTTCACAAATTCTGTTCCATTGTCCGTGCGTATGCACTTTACCTTCAACCCGGTTTCAACCTCTACACTAGCTAGAAAAACTTTAAAATGACCGAAAACCTGATCTTTTGATTTAAGAAAAAATACAAAAGATTTACGTGTAAAATCATCTAAAATAACTAGCATATACCGAGATCCACCGTACGTAGGTTCAGACATTGGACCACAGATATCTGCGTGAACCAGTTGCAGTCTCTCGACTGCCCTCTCAGCCTCACCAACTGGAAAAGGTAAACGATGTGCCTTCCCCTTAATACAGGCGACACAAGGTTCCATTACGCTTTTACCAAAATCCATACCCAGGAGCTTACGTAAATCTCGCTCATTTACGTGTCCAAGCCGCCGGTGCCACAACATCAAAGGATTACCTGCTTTCACTGACGCCAACGCAGTCCCATCTACAACCGCCTGACAACCTTCAAGCTTGTAGATCCCTGAGACTTCACTTGCGGTAGCCAGAAGCTTTCCCTTGAAATGGCCTGGAACCAAATGGTGAATTAGCTTACACCCATCTCTGTCAAAACTTACCTTCCATCCTTTCTCTACTAATTTAGACACTGATAATAGATTAACATGCAAACCAGGTACATACGCGACATCCCTCACAGCAAGCATTCGTCCTTTCAAACTCACTATGATATCACCCTTACCCTTGCATTCAATCTTATCATTATTCGCACAAGTCACGTTACTCATACCAACATTCATAACCAAATCTTTAAACCAATGTTTCTGGAAAGACATATGTGAAGATGCCCCGCTGTCAATGTACCACTCCGTCGGATTGAAGGAGTCCCCGGCGTTGAATGAAGACAGGCTCACGATCGCGACGTCACTTAGTTTGGAGATGGAACCCGCTTTCCTTCCTTCAGGACAGTCCGGCTTCTTATGTCCACTCTTTCCACATTTAAAGCATTTAATTTTGGTCAAATTAATATCTTTGTTCCCATTCCACTTCTTACTCTTACGCACAGCCAATGCCGATTCCGCTGAAGACAATGTACTACAACCTTGACGTGAATCCTCCTGTAGTAACTTCTGCCGTACGTTCTCTGAAGTCAACTTCATCCCAGAGTGTTCCAGCGCCATTCTCATAGGCCTGTACTCTTCAGGTAGTCCTCTCAGCAACACGACAGCTACAAGATCATCGTCAAATCCGGTGGCAATATCCTTCAACTTTTGAGAAAGAGACATAACTACAGCAACATATTCATGCATCGACGAGTGTCTCTCTAGCTTCTCATCCAACAACGCGTTCATGAGGGTGATTCTGCGATTTACGCCTTTGTCCTCAAACGCTTTCGCTAAGCTATCCCAAGCATCCTTAGCATAATTTGAATCTTGTACATACGCATAAAGTGTAGGTTCCACATGTAGACAAATCAAAGCTAGTGCATCTTGGTCCTTCTCGATGGCGGTGGAGTCTTTGGAATCCGGGTACGTAGACGTATACGTGAACAACTTTTCTCGTATGAGAATCATTTTTATAGCGAATTTCCACGTAGAGTAGTCATCTAGGCCGCAGAGATTCTTGATGGCAAATTTAGTGACTGGGGCCATGACCTATTGATGAAATATACTAGATAACTAGGATATAGAAGTAAAAAAGTTGTTTGCACAGAGAAGACTTTTATTCAAGTGAATGACACAAGTCATTATCAAAAAACACATGTTCGAATATCAATTTGAAATGCTGTTTCAACTAAAAAGTTTCCACACTCCACTAGGCTATCAATGTTTCCTCACCATTGCTCTAAAAAGGGTGAAGAAAAATACCGCGCGTACTTGTGTTCTTTGTTAACATATTAATGTAACGTAAACAAAGCAAGTGTGTAGGCGTTGAAAAATTGTAATACGTGGGTAGACTTTAAATTGTGAGTGTGATCTTGTTAGAAACTGTTATTGATTTTAAACTTTGTATTGTAAATCTATAAGGTTGCATATACTCGTAACTGCTTCTAGCCTTGTTAATTAGGTAATAATTTTCGTTTTTCCTTAATTAACAATTTTTACAAGTCAATATTTTTACGTACCTAACATTCATTTTTAGATCTAGCTGGTGTCGGCGTTTCCTACATGGCCTGCGAAGGCCAGGTTAAGGACACACTAAGAACAAATGCCGAAACTTAGGGGTCAAATTTCTTTTAACTTGACCCTTGCTAAAATGTTACATACAAAAAAATGGTCTAACATTCGCGAACACATCGTTAATCTTATTACTTTAAGCGTAATTCTTGATATTTTACTTTCCAAATTTAGGTACCTACTTAGATAAGTGTCATTCCTGAGAATAACTCGAGCAACCTGCCAAGTTACGCTAAACTCTAACTACCGTTTATGGTTTAACCATTCCTTAACCTTAGTTATAAACGAAATTATACACACGAGCACAACTGGATGCTGCATAAGTACGTAATCACGTACGAAAAATATTCCCCTAGTCGTACGAAAATACACAAGACTATTCATAACTCGCCGTTAAGGACGACGCTTTTCATTGCTAATACTCATTAAAAGTCGGCATAGTAGAAATTGTTCGCGTGGATGAACCAAAATGAAATCCAATTATGTGTTTTAAGTAGGGGATGAATATATTCGGCAAAGCGCTTTTCATCGCTCGAAGCTTTTGAGTTTTTTTATTCATATGTCATGTTGAATAACTCAGCGGTTAACCGCCATGTTTAGTTAAGAATTAACGTTAGTTAGGCAAACATTTGCGAACAGTTAAACTGGAATTAGGCTGGTAATGTTTTGGTTTTATGAATTTGAAATATGTTGTGAGGTTTCTATGTTATTATGTACTTTGTATTTTTTTGGCTGTATGGTATGTTTACCGGATTTTATGGATCGTTATCATATTCGCTTAAGGTATTTAACCTATCAAGGTGTTTAACCAACAAGCAACGCCAGGTATAGACGCAATAAAAGTCTATTGTTTGAGGATGCCAGAGTCCTTGCATTGCTCAATGAAAACGGATTTAAATGTTTTGCTCACACTAGGGGGGAAAATGATAGTACCCAATCTAATATCCATCTGCACTCTGGTCTCTCGGGGGCTATACAAACACATTTGCTAACGATATTTCCTCTACTTTCTTCATTGCCACTACGCTTGTAATTTTCTGATCCCATCTTATGAGATTAGATCGAAATGATTCATAAACCTTAGCCTGGTATTGGCTTAGTTATTTCTGTATTTTTTAAGCATTTAATGAAGTAATTTATATCTAAGTAACATCTAATGAAAGACACATGCTCGTTCATTCACACACACAATCATGCGTTTTAATTCCAACGAAAATATTCTATAGATAATGAAAAGTCTTGGAAATTATCCACTAAAGTTCAAAAGACATTTAATTAAGTAATAACAGGTGAATGAAAAATCAAAGGTGAAAACCAATCTTAGGTAAAAGAGTTACCTAACACACTTTTTTCTCTACACTTTCCTAACTCCACTAAAACCAATGTTTAAAGGAGCATACCTATTTCAAAAGATGGGTTGTGTAAACGGGGCATCGCTTTGGCAACTTGCCACTCCATAATGCAATTCTATTAACTTTTATCTATTATGGAAAAGTTACTCTGAATGTATTCAATAAACGATATTTTACACCTTGTCATTGTACACACGGACCCGAAACAAATATTTGCTCCGTGCGGGAATCGAACCCACATCACGGAGCAGCCAATCGCTATTTTTATTTCAACACTGATTGATAGTCCAAGAGAAAACGTTTCCAAACTTCGTCAATTGTATAGATCTTTTTACACGTGACTGTTCTTAAGATCGTGTTCCAAAAACGAACACAAAAGAAAGCTTTTGGACCAATTTCACCAAGCTCTGTTGCTATTGTCCCATTATGCATTTTGACGGTTGTCATTTTGATGGTTTTGCATAGTGAGATAGTACGACAAAATGCTTACCTACACACTTACGACAAAATTTAGCTATTACAGAACTTGGTGAAATTGGCCCTAAATATAATATATCAAATAAATTATTATCAAAGATCTTAAGAGTCATCTATACCTGCTAATATAAACGTAATATAGACATATGAGCCATAGGTCTTCAATTACATTTTAAATCCTTCCTAAATATTGGCTAAAAGATAATTATGATCCTTTATTTTGATCATGTAGGTACCTAATATGTGAGATAGTAGGTACTTCAAAATGCTCAACGGGACATTAGCAACTAACAGAACGTGATGAACTTGGTCCTAAATATTTTTAACACAAACCAAGCTTATTACCTTTGTCTTTCATCAAAATGAGGTAGGTAACGTAGGTATGCGGTAAATCAGGGTAGTTCCGCTACTACCACGGTGACAGCTGACCTTTATCGTGACGCCGAATACCACACCCAGCCCGCTCTAATAACATGACAGCTAGATCTATATTGATCACGGAATCGAGAAAAAATCTAAAAATAGAATACCTACTAAAAACCACCCGTGTCAGTTGTTTTTAAATCCTACCTCCTGTCGTACTATCCTACTAACTGTGTCTACCTACTTGTGAGGATGTATGGATGTTTGTTACTCTTTCACGCAAAAACTACTGAATGGATTTTGATGAAACTGTACTAGTTACCGGCTACATTTTATCCCGAAAAAACAAATTATCCCGTAAATAACTTAGTCTATACATCACAGAAATCAGTACCTATCAATCAGTACCCCTATCATGAGTTTTTTGACGTATAGTTTCGTTAACGTAAGCATATTTTGAATTTAAAATACAGCAGTCCTGCCGGCCTAGCATGACCACGATAGAAACGGGTTTTGTCTACATAGAAATAGACAAAGTGACAGATTTCATTCATAAAACGTAGAAATGTTTCTACAATCTGTCACTTTGTCTATTTCTATGTAGACAAAACCCGTTTCTATCGTGGTCATGCTAGGCCGGCTGGAACATTTTGATAAAATTTTATACAATTTGTACATTTTAAAAAATACAGAGAAATTAATTAAGTATTTAATTTATATAAATATTGTGTAACAAACGTGTATTTTCAATTCAAAATATGCTTACGTTAACGATACTACACGTCAAAAAACTCATGATAGGGGTACAGTAGATTGCCCTGAGCGAAGCAGGGGAGGGTCGTTATTTTTCAATAAAAGAAAATGTTTTAAATAACTTTAGCCACGGGGTCCAAACAGGAACAAAGGTACAATTTGTTCAAATAACTCTTAATAGATGGCGTTATATCTGCCGATTTGTTATAGAAGTTTGTGTAAAATTTAGAACATGAAAAGATAGACAGATATTTATTCAAATAAAAAAAAAATTTAGGTACGAAAAAATGTGTAGCCCAAAAGATTCAGTCACGTTTCTTTGTATGAGATGAGGCATCTGTACGCGTAGTTTTGTATTATCTGTGGTTTAGCCTTTTTTGACAAAAGACGATCGACCTCGCCTTATTACTGGAAAATGAAGACATTGCGCAAGGCCTCACAGATTAAGTACTTAAGAGCTGAGGAGCCGGAGTTAAAAGTTTAATCTGGTCCTTGTTCCAATGGTTCATATTTAATGGTGCTCCGTTGAATGGCGTACATACTTCTGTTCGACAAAGCGGGGTTTTAATCGGTAGCTGCGGGCTTGTAATATTCTCGTGGGCAGGGCCGGATTTATCGGTATCTCAAAAATTTGAGATACCTACCGATAAATATAGGAATCAGACGAAAAAACTAATTTATCAGACGGAATAAAAATTCCACAGTTTTTCAATAGTAGGTAGGTACCAATTTATTTCAATAAAAAAATGGTCTTTAACCTGCAGAATGAAACGAATAGTTCATGCTTTGCATAAATGAACTTTATTCACTTTGACAGATTTTACTGTTTTTATCTAAATAAAATCAAGTTGTTGAGGCTCATTTCTTGTGGAGGACCCTTTTTGTGGAGGCACCGGGGCCACAGCCCCTGTTACCTTGCCCTAAATCCGGCCCTGCTTGTGGGATAAGCTGAGGTGTTAATTGAACCAAGGTTACGAAGATATCCATAAAATATTTTCTTTTACGTAAACGTTTTTTTCTCTATAATGTAATATTGAATACCTGCTTTGTCTAGGAGGACGTATTACTTATCAGTACCTAAAACATATTTATTTGTTCAACACAAAAAAATATGAGTTCGCGCATTGGTATAGACAACTACACACATCAAAAGTATCTAGGGATCAACATATATTTTTGCAATAACTTTTCTCCTGATTGATATTAATTAAAATTTTCTTTAAGGATTCATCAAATAAAGTGTTTTCGTTTGTCACAGTAACGATAAACCAAGTCACCTTTGCATTAATAAAGAAATTTGCCATTTTCCTAATAAAGGGATTTTTGACATTTGAACCACTAACATTAAAGTTCGAAAAAAAGACTGAAATAACAGTTTTCTTTAAAATTTTATTGGGTAACTTAAACAATTAATAATCCGTGTTTCTACCGCGAACACTAACAACACAAGAACATCGGTTTGGCATACTCAAAATGAGTTCATCCAAATCACGCTGTGGAATGGCCGCCCATGTTCGTTGCAACAACAAAAAAAGGTCTTCTTGCGACTGGATACCCTACATATTCGGCAGAGCTCTTCTCTGTAGCATATCCCATGCATGCTCAATCGGGTTCAAGTCTGGCGACTGAGCAGGCCAGGGCAGGACATTGATGTTAGCTGCGGCGAGAGTCTGTCTTACAACTCTTGCGGTGTGCGGTCGTGCATTATCATGCATTAACTGAAATAAGGGACCGATTTGCACTTGTAGAGGAACGATGACGTCTGATACAATCGTCTCAGCATAAATTTGAGCGTTGAGGTTGCCTCTGATCCAAATCAACTCAGTTCTTCCGCCGATCCAAATACCCGCCCATACCATGATGGTTCCACCACTATAAGGATGGACTTCCTGGCAGGATTTTAATCGCTGTTGGCGTCCAGGGGTTCTCCAGTGTCGTATACGTCTTGTATCCGGTCTCATACCAAAACGAGACTCATCAGAAAAGCACACGAAACGCCATTGTTCTTCTGCCCAATTTCTGTGTTCAAGAGCCCATTGATATCGAATCCTACGATTGTGCATTGCTATAGGTGGTACCCGTAGCGGTCTTCGGGAATGAAGGTTCACTTCATGCAAGCGGTTTCTGACTGTTTGGTCGCTAATTAAGTTCCCTGAAGAGTGATGAAGCCTCACGGCTAACATCATGGCGGTTATTGTTGGAGCTCTTCGAGTTAAGATTTGAATGTATCGGTCTTGTCTCCGTGTGGTGCAGCGATACCGTCCTCCATGGCGCTCAGCCACGGTACCAGTGCTTCGGTAACGTAAAGTAACAACGTAAAGTCGACTGATAACACTCTGACTTGTATTCAGAGCTAAAGCTACAGTACGTTGCCGGGAACCAGCTTCTATCATTCCCACGGCTCTGAGCATTTCTTCCCTGCTTAAATGACGTCGCCGCTCCATAATAACGTTGGTTTTAATCAGTAGTAGGGAAACAGTAGCACTAATAATGTCTTCAATGCGTTGTATGTTTTTATAGGGAAAATATTGACAGCTTATTTTCATCTTTTACTCGAATTTGATTGAGAGTTCCTGATTCAAATTATGAAATGCACCAAAAAGGATCCATATAAATTTATAAAATCATAAATTTATTACAAAGCCACATCTCAATCTCAAGAAATCCGCATAAAAATGCTTGATCCCTAGACACTTTTGATGTGTGTATATAGACTGATAATATATTCTTGTACACTTTAGGTTTATTGGTTCTACTAAGTGAACAGGACTTATCTAAATTAAAATATCACATTAATAGCAGGCACTCCATAATAATAATGTAGATATTTATTCGTATATCTATTTTTATGTCGCAAAGAGTTAACAAATAAAACTAACTTAAATATCAATTTATATTCTGAGATAAAAAGTGCTTTCAGTTTGTTTTTCACGCACTCGTAAACTTGTTCTGAACCTAAAGTGATTGGATGCACTAAACTTCACTAACAAAATTATGAGCAAACAATAAATAAAAAGTTTTGTGAATATATACGGAACAACATTTATCAAATAGGTGCGTTTCATGCCAAATATGATCTTAACTCTAATCGATGTTTGTTTTCAGATTGGTTCTGGCATAGTTTCAAGTTAAAAGAGGTTTTGCCTGTTGAAAAGTTGTAATATAGGTACGGCGATGTCAAAGAAGTTAAATAAGTTAAATAAAAGTCGATGTATATTTTTGTGAATCTTAACCATGTCAAAGCCAAGTTATGCTGTTTCATATTAAGCATTAGGCATGTTAAAAGTTGATATTGTTTGAATAGAAAAAAATAGATTTGTTTCTTGGGGTTATTCCCAACGGACCACGTGGTCGGTTTTTGAGACCTCTAAAAATAATAAATAGAAAAATAAAAATAAAAATAAAATTAAAAATAAAAATAAAAATAAAAATAAAAATAAAAATAAAAATAAAAATAAAAATAAAAATAAAAATAAAAATAAAAATAAAAATAAAAATAAAAATAAAAATAAAAATAAAAATAAAAATAAAAATAAAAATAAAAATAAAAATAAAAATAAAAATAAAAATAAAAATAAAAATAAAAATAAAAATAAAAATAAAAATAAAAATAAAAATAAAAATAATTTATTTCAGGCATAGTGCCCATAATGGTATGCGTAAACAATAATGATAAAATAAAATTAAAATCAAAATGAAAATCAAATTACAATTAAAATTAAAATTAAAATCAAAATCAAAATCAAAATCAAAATCAAAATCAAAATTAAAATCAAAATCAAAATCAAAATCAAAATCAAAATCAAAATCAAAATCAAATCAAATTACAATCAAAATTAAAATCAAATTACAATCAATAAAAAACTAGACGATATTGCAGTCGGGACGCACTTTTATAATAATATATTTAATTTTACCCCGAACGAGTGGGGCTTTTTTTTTTAAATACTTGATGATTTTTGTGTTATTTTCCGCAATTAAATATCCCTACAATGGCAAAGCTTTTCATTAATTTGCTAAAAACCAGTGTAACTTATTTTACAAGACAAAACTAAGCAATAATTATGTACATATATTACTGTGCTAACTACGAGTTTTTATTGTAAAAAGCTCCGATAAATTACTTTAATTAAACTAAGAGACCGAACGTGATGTTCTTTTGACTACTATAGGTCAACGGTTAATGTAGGTCTTACGAAATAATGTTATTGCTTCTTCTTCTTGTAAATGTCTTAAATTTTCTGAAATCTTTTCCAAAGGGCGCAATAAGGACGATAATAAGTTTCTTGGCACTCACTTCAACAGTTTAATGTTTCGTGCGATTTCTGCTAAAGGTATAAGTTTGGACAGAGACTGCCGTTCTGAACTCTAAGTGGGGGTAAATAGCTCATTAGCCTCGTGACTGCAAGGTCTCTGTGAATCCTAAAGTTTTGAGTTTGTGAAAAAATCTAGGCTCTTGTCGAGTTTTTATAGGATTCGATTTGAGCTCCTAAAATTGCAAATATAACCATGAACGGTGGCAACTGTAGAATCTATACCTAATATAAATAGTGTAATAAAACAAAGTCACTTTTCGTGTCAGTCCGTTTGTCCGCTTAGTTCTTCTATACTATACATACAACGAAATTTAATGCGGTTTTCACAACCATTTAGAGAATTCATTCCGGAATGTTTATGTGTAAATAAAATACGTTAATATTTAATTTACCTACAGTCAGTTGCAGAAAAGGTCATTAAGTTTTAAAGGAGACTTTAACCATACAATTTCTATGGTTCACTTCTATGGTTCACACAACTTAATGACCTTTTCTGCAACTGACATGTTTCCACGTCAGTAGATCGCAGGCGGATCGCTAGTGAATTAGGTATAAAACGGCCATCATAAATGTCTGTTATTAATACGTAACTGATATTCAGTTACGTTCATAATACTTAAAACGATACGATGATTAATCCGCATTTAACGTTATCTACAAATTAATGTTATGTTTGTGTGGTAGAGGTCTCCGAGATTAGAGCAAAATGTTCACCAGCACTCGCTCAAACATAACTTAGTTGGAGAGGCTTAGACAAGAGCCGTGAGTTCTTAAAAGCTTCCGTCGAACTTCCGACAGTGGTTTTAGTAAATGGCCTATAATAATTATATTATCCGATTAAATACACGAATACCAATAAAAATCGAAAACGAATACAAATAAAACTACAATTTTTTTATCGCAAATAAAATTTATATGTGTGAAGTGAATCCTACTAATATTATAAACGTGGAAGTTAATGAGGATGTAGATGTATGAATGTTTGTTACTCTTTCACGCAAAAACTACTGAACGGATTTTTATGAAACTTTACAGTAACATAGCTTATACATCATGATAACACATAGGCTACTTTTTATCCCAAAAACGAGGCCGAAGCCGCGGTATGTATGTATGTATGTATCTTTATTTATGAACGTTTCACAATATTCATACAACAATATTATAATTTAAGGTGTAGGTACATAGGTATAGTAGTTTATACAATGCATATTAACTGCGCAGGGACTTGTGTCTAGGTATTTTATATGCACTGAATATACGCACAGTATAAAAGTCCTGAAATAAAACATCAACATTAACGCTCAACTTAAATAATGATAATGAAGACAGAACAAAGACATAAACAATCTCCAACTGCAAAGAAACATCTTAAACGTTAGTCAGACCTGAGCATCGGAGCTCAGATCCACCAACTCCGTTTACAAGTACAAAGAGGGTGCTCTTCTCGAGTGGAGGGGGAAGGTAATCACGTCAAGAGTCTCGATGGGCCTCCAATATGAACCGGCCCTCGCCGGGCCGGCTCAAGCGGCTCGAACTAATACCGGGAATTGAACTAATTAAACAATTAATACTGTGACAGATATTGTGGGTATTCTGTGAAATATCTGCTTTGTGAATTTGCTTTTTGTAATAATTTTCGATTTTTTATGTGGTGATTATGTGGAGTTTTCTTTTAAGGTACTATACTTAAGTGGGTCTTGAGTGCGATTCTAATTTCATTTTCTTCTGATTCGGTCTTTCCTGTATAGCAAATTGTATAGTATGAAATGGATTATGCATGGAAAATAGCCATTTTCCATGGTAATTTACATAGCCATAGAAGAACCTCATCATGTTGATTGGAATATCGTATGTTGTAGTCAATTATGGATTTACGTAAAATAATCACTTCTGTGGTGCCTAATCCTCCACAGAATATACGAGTAATTATTCGTCTCATGCATTCATTTATTCTTTACTAGCACTTTTCCCGCGACTTCGTCTGCGTGGTCCACAGGAACTGTGCATTTTTGGATTAAAAAGTAGCCTATAACACTCGGGGATAACGTAACTTCCTATTAGTGAAAGAATTTTCAAAATCGGATCAGTAGTTCTGGAGATTATCTTATACATACAGACTTTGCCTCTTTATAATATTTCGGTATGTTTGTCCAATAACTTTTATCTGATCAATAATTTGGATAATTTTACTCCTTGGAAAATATTTCGAGATAAACAAAAAGCTATAGGTACCAATTGACAAATGAAATTAGTAAATAAATAATAGTCTAAATCAATCAGTTTAAAAAAAATACTGTAGCAAATTATTTTCCGCTCTAAGGTTAAGGCTAGCTTTAATATAGAAAGTGGGTCAGCTCTAAAAATAAAATTCAGTCTAGTCTAGACCGCCACTCTTTTCATAGAGTTTAGGCACAAAATGTGAACAACAGTGAAGGTATACAAAAAGATAGGGTTGAATACAAAAATCTAGATTTAGTTAGCTTCTTGCATTCAAGCTTGTACCGCTGGAATGCGGAATACGTTATAATGTGCGCATTGACTAGGTAATCTGTACTTTACCTAGTTATTCTGCATAATATTAACCCTTTAACCACCAGTTGTTGAGAGAGTTGCATTAATCCGACAAATATTAACGTGTCGATTATGACTGTATTGTACTCCATAAATACGACACAGACGTAATGCACACGAAAATATTTGTCGGATAGTCGGACTCAGGTGGTTAAAGGGTTAAGGTTTAGTTACACCGTTAAATCGCAGGGTTTTAAAAATGGTGAAAAGTGATCGGCAAATTGTTTTGGTCACCGTTCTAACCTAACCTAAGTTTTTTAGTAACTATCGGTTTTTAAATTCTTTTTATTTGCGGGGACTTTGCGCTCCCCATTACCCAAAAGTCATTTGTAAAAACTATCAAGCTTATAAAAGCAAAGAACCTATTCTACTCACATAAAGAAATAATTGGTCATTATTCTGCAGATTACCTAGAAACTGATTAGAAACTAGACTAGATATATTAACAAATTAATCTGCACTCTAACTGATTTACGCACATTAGCAGTATCATATTCACTATAATACCTATTGTTATTTTTGTAGTTACTGTGTTCTGTAGGTCATCCATTTTGTTTCTAGTTTTTTTGTGTATTGTAGACATATTGTTATTTGTCACGAGTCACGGTCGCGTGGGAAACATGACGGCGGCAAATTAAAACGACGTGAATACCTATTTGAATGAAATTAATTATGGTATACTAATTAAAAGTGATATTGATAATTTTTATATATACCTTTTGTATACTTATAAAATTCAGATTTGTAGAATATACTTCGGAAAATATATACCAACATAATTAATTTTGGTTCGTTTTTATTATTATTTGCAGCATTTCTAAATCATTCTACGAAAAAACTAATAATAATTGCTGAAGTTCGACCGAACTATGACTTGCTATTAAATAATAAAAAAAACACATTGACATTGGATCATGTTTTAGAGATACGAAGCCAAAACGCCGTTTCTGCCTAGACCATAGTTCCTCAAAGTGGGGTACGCAAACCCTTACGGGTACCCATTTGATGGTAGGGGGTTGGTAACATTGTAGCGGCTGGCTGAGAGAGTTTTCCAGTCGTCTGGGAACCATAACAGGGGTACGTGGGGCCATAAGTTTGAGAAACTCTGGCCTAGAGGGTTCACAAGTGTAGCGTTATTATAAAAATAAACTAATAATTATACCTATAGTAAACCGTATGTAGGACTCTATGACGCACTTGGAAACTTGTATTTATGTTATTAAAACTTGTTGCTCCATTAAATGCAATTATAAGGAAACATTTTCTTTGACAAACGCTTTAATAATGTTTAGTGATACCAAGTCAGTGCAATATAACTTAGATTTTTAAATAAATCAAGCTAAAATAGTCAATTTAAAATGTAAAGTTTTAAAGAGTACTTACATAAATTGTTATTTAAACAGCTTTAATGGAATAAGGTAGGTATAGCGCGAGATAAAATCGGGTCTTGAAGTCATATATTTAGATTAAATAATTTAAAAGTTTTTCTCTTTTATTGACGTATTCTTTATTTCCTAACACAATCAAAAGTAAACATTCCAAGCGACAATTAATTATTGTAAATATTCCTTTGCATTGTCCTAAAAAATAAATGACATCACACAATCTACCGACATTTACTGAGCAATAATTTACGCGATATAATATAATTAATCGTTGCAGTGCAGGGTTATCTCGTTGTCACAGTCTGCCAACGGATCGTTGATACAGCAGTGTTATGGCAAACGTTATCAGCACGGCTTAGCGCTGCTAGTAACATCGGTGGGGTTAAAAGTAAACGTGTATTAACGAATTCTATGTAATTGAGGCTTAATTTAGAGTTAAAAAGCGAAGGGAATCTAATGGCATGCTGACAATAGAATTTAAAATGTGTTCAGGGATTCCCGGATAAACGCGCCTTTCATACAACAAAACGCACAAATCGATCATTAGTGCGGGCTCCAACTGAATTTACCAACAGCATATAAATTCAAACAGAATTCATGTAACGTTTACTTATAGGGGATTGATTGAGTGGCTTTTAACATCAATTTGCAGGATTTATACTTGCAAATGTATTTAAAAATATTCAGTACGGTATCCAATCATGGAAGCAGGTTTATTAGAAGGATACAATTAATTGCTCCAAAACCATCACCATTATGAAAAAATATATTAGAAACAGTATCTTAGTTAAAACGAGATACCAGGTGCCTTCATTGTGTACCAGAACAGCATACAGTGTAAGCGAGCTATCTTCCTGTTGTGTGAACACTGTTTATCGACGTGGAAACTACGCCAACTAGGCCAGGATGCCACTGCTGCCGACTAATGGCCATGTTTGCAGATAGTTCGCAAAGCCCAGCCCTCATAATGTATTGTGTACCCACTATTGGAAAAGGAAACGCCGGCATACATTTTATACCAAATGTTTGTACAAATATTCAGCACTGTGTACCAACGAACGTCTTTGAAGTACGATTTATGTGCGTGATCACGAAAAATAGCAATTTTTCTCACGGGAAATACGAATATCAATGTTAGATACATTGATTTCCTCTCCCCTTAAATTTTCGGAGACCGGGAATTGATTTTTTGCGATGTCTTTTTTATGGTAGCGTGATAAAAATCTATGTATTCGACGAGTTGATTAAAAAGTTGTCCCACCCACGCCCGTCTCGAATAAATTATAACAGCTTCCCAATTTGTCGGGAATAAATCATTCCGAATTCGTAAATCTACTATTAATATGTCAGGAAAGTTATAAGAGAAACACAACCTAAAGTAGCCAGATAATCCTATTTACGTAGTTCATCATCTGATCCAGGATTACGTGCTAATCCAGGCCGCAGTGGGGGTTAAGCAGACTTGGTAAACGTGTACTACATTATTAACAATTCCTTGTTCACGTTTACTATGATTATTATGCTCTTTAGTGATGTAATTACGAAAACGGGAAATTAACGTTGCATAATTTATCAGGCGTTGAATCTCGCACAGTTTGAGTGTGGGCATTAAAGTTAATTCATTTAAAGTTCGTGGACGGGACTGTTCGTTAATTAAATGTGAAGATTCCCTTATTGGATTGTGAAGAATAGTATATTATGCAATTAGTGAATAAAGGACGGATTTAAAGCGAGGGCCATAGATGAATCACGAGCTAGTGAAGGATTCTAACGATTGAATCACGACCGTAGGGAGTGATTCATGATGATTGAATCACGAGCGTAGCGAGTGATTCAAGTTTTAGAATCCTGAGCGACGCGAGCGATTCATGGCCCTCGATATAAATCCGTTTTATTCAAGAGTTGCATACTATACTTTATACCATGACTACGAGAAAAAGAAAGATTTAAGTGAAAATATACATATAATGAAGAAAAAGTAAAGTTAAATTGGCTTTGATGTAAACCAGCCGTGATTTTTTGGGTAGCAAGCTTTCCACCTTTCCACTATATCGGCCGCCCTCTCTTTCACAAACTCAGGTGTTAACACATCTTCATCACTAGAATGCATTTTTAATCGATTAGAACAACACTAAACAAACACAAAATTAAAGATTAAAGTAACACTAAACTTTGTGTTCGTACAACTTACAGTATTCAAAATAGCGCCAATTTACTAAGGACAGCAAAGAACACAAAACAGTTTTTATTCTAATGCTAAACTCCTTGTCGAAAATGTCGACCAATCAAATTGAATTTAGAACACATCAATATAGGTCGAATACACAGATTACACTTACACTAGATACGGCAAGCCACGACCAAGCGTGCCCTGCATGTTCGACTGTTCGTACTAAAAAAAGTCTGTTAGCTCAGTGACGCTTAGTGATTGAAACAATTCTGTTTACTCTGAGCACATCACTAAATGGCTGGGGTGAAGTTATCGTAGGTATAAAAAAGATGACACGTTCGGTTTTCATACAATCTAATAACGTGCCGCATCTAGCATAGGTTCTTTAAATCTGTGGTCGAATACATTGGTGTGTTCCATTTTCAAACATCAAAACAGTGAGTAAAAGTGCTTTTTATTCACTGTTTTCAGTGAATAAAATAAGCTTTTTAGAGGAGGAATGGTATAAAAATATTTGCTTACCTACAATATTTTTTTATTTAGTTTTTATTGATATCTACATTATTTTCCACATTTTCTGATGCACAATAAAATTGGCCGTAGGTACACCAAAGAAAAACTTCTTTGATGACATTTCATCTATAGACTTATTTTGTATAGTTTAGAATCTGTATAATTTGTAAGGTGTTCTAGGGTTATATTACAGAACGTAACTCAAGACTAAACATTAGATACTCCATCCCTTATTAGCAATAATGGCTTGAAACTAGTTTTAAGTAGGTAATGCTTGAGTCTTAATCCCTATTTTCCATGCAATTATAAAGGGTACATGAAGTATAACGGTTCGGTAATAAACGTTAAATGTAATGCAATGCAATGGACGAAGTTTTGAGAACCCTACTAGTGAAATATAAATGGGTGCGTCGTAGAACTGAATACGAACTTGTGTAGGTAATGTACTGTTGGGTAACTTTTATTACTTTTATAAAATACATGCTTCCACTCAGCCCCGGATCTTGAATTATTTCGAGGCGGGGCAAAAAATGAAAATTGGCGCCCCCGCCCGACAATATTTTTAATTTTTACCTTTATCATCGTCATTTCAGCCATAACACGCCCACTGATGCTGATGGCCATAGACCTCCCCTAAAGAACAACGACCGGTCTAGCGCTGTTCTTTGCGATTAGGCGATTACTATGCTTGGTAGACGAATACACTACTCTGTATTCGTGTACCAAGCTTGAATTTGCCGCCCTCTGAATTTGCCGCCCGGGGCATGGGCCCCGGCTAGCCCCCCCCTAAGTTACTTAAAATGCTCAAAAGGATGATTAAAATAATCCCAAAATTGCACTGAATAGAAACTTGCATTTATGAAATATTTCCAGGGTATAACATCAACAAAACCGCAAGCTATCACAACAAACCTTTTCTGGGAGCTTCACATTATGAAACATGAGACGTCCAGCCATCAACTTCATGCCGACTCCAGCGTCTCTCAGCATAATGCCATGCAAATTGGCGACACTCATTACTACTACCAAAGCGTTTAATTTGCGTTTGTGGCAGAAAGCAAAGCTACGACTGAAGTAACGAATTGAAGACACAGAATAGAGAGGCACAGAAGACCCAGGTCTACTGGGGTGCTCGTGGCTATATGGTTACCGATGGCCGCATACTATTGTATGTCCTTATCGCGAATGCGTTAGTCGTGAGACCTCTTCATGTCTTCATCTAGTGACAAATAAAGCCATTTTAGCTACAATTGGATTTCTCAGGCTTTTACTGTCTGCAACGAATGGTGGAAATATTTTTGATGTGAAATATTTATTGGCACGCCATGGGGATAATAAGACCGACTTTATGCCGTGATGCCAAACGGCATGACGCTCTCTCCGCCAACACTTTCTGCTTTCTTATGGGTGCGTGGTGCATATTTTATATACTATAGGTAATTATACTAATTTATACTTTCAATAACCATTTATTTCGATGTGTCACGTCTGCTGGGCGTCCGGTGACAGCCAAATTTTTTTTTCAAAAACGAAAACTTAGGAACCCGCAGGCACATAGTAGATATGCAGGGACATAGTGTTCAATGATCAATGGTTAAACTCCACGGTAAAGTAGCAGGCCTAGCTTGTTCTATTTATGTATAGGTCTTCTGTATATTTTTATTGGATGGTGCATTCCCATAATAAGGTGACCCAGTTAGTGCGGAGTCGGCCTAGTGACATTTCGACTGTGACTGATGTTACCAGCTTTTTTGTGAAATCGAAACGCGCCTGCGCGTGAACTTGGTAGATTTTTATCTTGATTTTGATGTACTTTTGGATATACGCCTTAGTGAGGGTTGTGTAATATTTTTTTACTATGGTATTTGATAGTATAGTATCATGGTATATTTGGTAGTGTTATGGTATTTCTAAATTTTATTCTGTAGGCTGTGAACACGATCTACTAAATAGGTACTTCAACTTAAAAATTGAGCTAAATGACAAATGACACCAAAAAAAAAAAATACAATATGCATTATACTTTGAATAATATCAAACTACCTATCCATAATTATCTACTTTTATTTCACGTTGAAAAACAGCGTCCATATTTTATGATGTTTAACGCACTTTCATCGGCCCGTTTCCCTACTAAAGATCGAATCATAATGTAAAGGAGTAAAGTCAAAATAATTATACCTGTAGAAGGCAAAATGATTAAGAGATACATTATTGAAATCGGCCATTAGAGCATAACCTATGTTGGAATGTCCCACAAACTCCATCGCTTGGCCACCTCACAGTATTCAGTGGGCCTCGCGAGGCTTTTGTTTAAACTAAACACGCCTACCGTGCCCGCGCGACGTTCCCCTTCAATTACGTTTATCTAATCGGCGTTTTGGACACCGACACGGCGTTTTTCTTAGTTATGAGATGGATGGAAATGAATGTCATCGTTGCCCGCAGATTTGGATTTGGCTTCGCTTCATCATCATCAGTGAGCAAACGTGGTCAAGGTTTCTTCGTTCTTTGTATCAGTAAAGAGTTCACTACAGACCAATATTTTACTATTACCTAACTAGCACTTTGCCCGTGACTTCGTCCGCGTGAACCACGGAACTGTGCATTATGCTGCTATCTATACCTACCTATATGCTGATTACCAACAGAGTGCATAGTGGAAGTATTTCTAACATCGTGAGAACGTTAGCGAAGGTGATAATCAACGACCAATCAAACATCGGTTTGCGCTCGGAAGTGATGACGCTAACGCATCGTGATTGGTTACTTACGCCATTCACTTCGAGAGAAGTTTACTCGATCAACGCGGTGATTTGCAACTCAGAATCAGCACTCAGTAGGAACATTGCACAAGTTCACTTTCTATGTCTTCCTACAAACATAAGATGGTTTATTAGTGGTCTATTCTTGTACGGAAATGATGCTCATAGGAATAAATCATTTATACTTACAACTAATGTAGCACTTGATGTATTTATTGGAAAATTATCTTAATGTGCGCATATAAACATGAATAGATATTTAATTCAGTTCTATAATAACGAAAATATGTGTAGTTTAGTTACAAATTGTGGTTTGTTCATTATAATTTCATAAATATTAATTGCTAGTTTAAATTAATTTGATGTCAATGCAGCAGACTGCGATAGGCCCAGTTCATAATATTATGTTGTCCATTATCGTATAATTGATTATCTAGTGTGTAAAGGATGTGTATACGTGAAGCATTGTATCTATATTTTTTTTATTTATTTGTTGATAGGCTTGCGTTTGACCGCCATCTCGCCTGATGTTAAGCGAAGATGCGGTCTACGATGGAGCACGCTTGCCTAGACGAAAAAATTCACTTTCGACTTGAGGACACTCAGGTTGTAACTATTAGGACACATCCACTCCGGCAACGCATTCCACTGTTTCTCTACTTACATACACTGAGAATTTAAGCATTCCCTGATGTCTTGGTAATAAACAATTTTATGCTTATGCCTACTATAAAGTTACTAATATAAGTTCAAAGTAAACCACACGAAATCAGTTTAATTCAAGCTTCGTGCTACCGTCTAACATTTAAGGCAGCTGGTCTCAACGATTTCTTCTATTTTTAAACGGAACGCTTTCTCTAACCTGTGCTGCAAGCATGCAACGAACTAGTTTCATTGTTACGTCACCTTTGCCTGACTTTCAGGCTATCGTGTCTAGTAAGTTTTTTTTTCGGCTTATTAGTAGGTAACTAGCTGTTCCACGCTGTTTCACCAATGGTGCTCCGCTCTTAAGGGTCATAGCGGGATGTTAAATAGCCTATAATATTTCTCATGAATCTGGCTACTATATACAAAAAGATTTTTTCGAATCCAACTGGTAGTTCCAGAGGTTAGTGCGCTCAAAGAAACTTTTCAGTTTTGAAAAATAGTATAGAGATAAGAGTTTTTGTCATTGATCGGATTTCAGTGATAACTTCGCAAAGAAATCGTCGTTGTTATTTATAATTTTAAAGATTCAGAATATTCGTCTTTGCCTTTGGTAATGAGCTCTCATGGATCATAAAACGAATCTTTTGGACCTAATCACATCAGAGGAGGCTGATATTGCTTGCATATTGTAAGCCAGAAGCCAAACAGTATTTTAAACTTTCAGGCCGAAATTTAAAAAATAAACGTTACTTAGCACGTGCTTTGCCTTAGATATATTCCCGTCTCTATCACTTGTAGCTGTAGTTTATCAGTTGCGCGACATTGACAGGATTAAGCTAAAGCAGGTGCTAAGCTAAGTGACGTTTATTATTCTCGGCCTCAAAATTCACTTTAAACAAAGAACAGAATCCATTTTTAAAATCTCTGATGTTTTTCGTATTCGAAATACGAGAAATAACCTCTTCAAATAATGGACTCACCGCCTGCAATAGAAAAATAAACACATTTACTTCATAAAAAGCCACTATCTTGAAATTGACGGCGGCCAGCGTCGACTGTTTGCGAATAAAATTACAAATTCCGGTGCGATATTCAATTCTTATTCTCGAAAATTACTGTATTCACATGAAATATTTACAAAACTTGATATTAATATTTCATGGAAGACGAATTTCATGATTTATTTCTTTCATGGCATCGTAAAATATGATCGTAAATGTCGAAATAAATTCATATGAAATTATGGTAAAAATAAACGTATTTCAGTGAGTAAGTAAGGATATCGAACTACATCGATGTGTCCATTTACATAATTTAATTAACAAGTTGACACACCCTCCAGTATAAACAAATTATTATTGACCTGTACCCCGATCATGAGCTTTTTTGACGTGTAGTATCGTTAACGTAAGCATATTTTGAATTGAAAATATGCGTTTGTTACACAATATTTATATAAATTAAATACTTAATTAATTTCTCTGTATTTTTTTAAATGTGCAAATTGTATAATTTTTTTTCAAAATGTTCCAGGACTGCTATATTTTAAATTCAAAATATGCTTACGTTAACGAAACTATTCGTCAAAAAAACTCATGATAGGGGTACAGAAGGCCGACTCTCGTAATTAATTTAGCACTATGACTGACAGTTAATTTTGAATTGACTAAAAATGGTATTCTGCTAATTAGTCTTGTCGTTTATTTAAGCATGCGATTTTTTTTTGGTCATTTTTGTGCCAGGTCAGAATTTTAGCTGTTTACCGTTTTGGTTTTGATCCACTTATTGGTCAATTTTCGATTTCATTGCAGTTTAAGTAAGTTCACGTTTGTCGTTGTTTGTTAGAAGAATACTATTTATTTGATCACACTAGATCGGAAGAAAATTTTTGAACATTTTAATTAGGAGAATTTTCAGATCCATAACAATACCTAGACTGAGTTGATATAAAAGTAGAGAGAAACTGACAAGACTATACCTCGCAGACTGTGTCCTCTCACAATACGTGGCAAGAAAGTCAAAGGCGAGAACTAACAATCGATTCACATACCCATGTGAATCGATTGTTAGTTCTCGCCTTTGACTTTCTTGACGGCCATGTTGACTTAATTACCCAATTAAGTCAACATGGCCGTCACAAAATAATGTAAAATATCACAATAAGCAAAAAAAAAACAAAATATAGCCTGTTCTTCTCCATCCTCGCTCCGCTCACCTAGCTCCGCTCAGCTACTTCTGCTCATCCGTTACGAGTGAGGGGCACGCGAGCCCCTGACATTGCACTTGACCTCGCTCCGCCACGTGGAGCATAGTGAACTTATGCTAATTCACATAAAAACAATCTAACAGAAGGTCACTCCATACAATGTTAGCAGTGACAATGACGTCGAAACAAAGAGAAGAAACTATAAAAACAGTGATTTACAGAGTTTGTGCAGTTACTCTTATTAATCTTCTTGTACCGTGCACGAGCTTTAGGAGATAGCCCATCCAGGCGCGGTCCGAGGGTCGTGGGGGTCATAACCCCCCCCCAAATCGTACAAAAATGCGCCAAACACGGTAATTTACGGTATAGCACTTGGGAATTAATCGGTATGACCCCCCCCAAAGTCGTCGGCTGCGACCGCGAAGCCCATCAGCCTGTCAGCGAGGTTTAAAGCCCAGGCTGCATGGGACTGTGTACTATAGTCATTCGTAGGGCACATTAATTAATGAATTCCAAATCATAAATGTATATTTTATATAAATTTTAAACATGATTGATGACAATGATGGCAAGAGATTTCACCTGGTTGCGATAGTCGTGGAGAGGATCCGGCAGTTGGGTCTCGAGGTGGCACTGCATAAGTCCGAGGCCATGTCCTTTCATGGGCCTCGGAACAGGCCACCATCGGGATCCCAACTAACGGTAGGAGGGGTTCACATCGGCGTCGAGTCCACGATGAAGTATCTGGGACTCGTGCTCGATAGCCGGTGGAACTTCGTGGAGCACTTCCGACGTTTGGCCCCCAAACTGGAACGGACTGGGGCCGCCCTCAAGCGGCTCCTACCTAACCTGAGGGGTCCAAACGCCTCCTGCCGGAGGCTTTACGCTGGGGTCGTGCGGTCCATGGCCACATATGGGGCCCCGGTGTGGGCGCGTTCACTGCGGCGGAGAGCCGCCCACTATCTGAACGCGCCCCAAAAGGTGGTAGCCGTAAGGCTGATCCGGGGCTACCGCACGATCTCGGGCGAGGCGGCAAGCCTCCTTGCCGGACTGCCACCGTGGGATCTGGAGGCGATAGTCCTCGCGCGCCTGTATGAGTGGCGCGCGGAGGCACTACGTCGTCGGGGGGAAACCCCGCTTCCGCGGCAAATTGCGGCGGAGCGGACGGACCTCCGGCGCGATCTCATGGTGGCATGGAAGGAGCGACTTTCGCAACCCAGCGCAGGGCACGCTGCAATAGCGGCGGTAAGACCCCTCTTTGAGGAGTGGCTAGGGAGACGTCACGGCGTCCTCACCTACCGCCTGACGCAGGTCCTCACCGGACACGGAAGTTTCGGGAGGTACCTGCACATCATCGGGCGGGAGGAAACGCCCGGGTATCATCACTGCGTTGATCGCCCCGAGGACACGGTGGAGAACACGGTGGGGGCCTGCCCTGCATGGGCGGAGCACCGCCATGTCCTCGTAGAGGCGATCGGCAGCGGCGGCGACCTCTCGCGCCCGGCCCTGGTTCAAGCCATGGTCCGGGGCGAGGGGGAGTGGGAGGCAGTCGCCTCCTTCTGCGAAGCAGTCATGCTAGTGAAGGAGGCGGCGGGACGGGAGAGGGAGAGATTCTCCCGTCCAAGCCGCCGCGGTAGACGCTCCGGGCGTCGGGAGCCGCGTGACGACTCCCGGCCACCGTAGGCGCGGGCCTGCGGGCGGTGAGTAATGGGTAGCTCACCGTCCGATCAGGACCAGGCCCGTGCCGAACGGCGCGTACGTGTTCCACGCGCGCCTCAAAGAGATGTCAGCATCAGAGAGGGGGCCCATTAGGGCCCAAGCCTGCCGGGAAAGCGGGATTTTCCGGAAGGGATACCGCTGACCCGGACAAAAGGGCTAACGAAGGAACATGGGTGGGTTTTAGTCAGTAAGAGTCTGACACTCCCTTCCGCTCCGCCCAGAGCGGGAGGGATCATTTGATGATTTCCCATCCTCAAAAAAAAAAAAAAAAAAAGAGATTTCACCTGATACGGGCGGGAATCAAACCCGCGACCTCTGCCGTACCCCACGGTACGGGTAAGGGTACCGTTCACTAAGCTACCGTATCACAGCCGTATCAGTTGAAACCTGAAATCTCTTTTGAATTGTGGTTGGTGCTATCGAATTTGAAATTCTGAAGTTGAATTCCATATTATAGATAACTTTTATTACAGGACTAACCAAATCATTAGGAAGTCCTTTACTCTTAATAAGGATACCTCCAGGTATTACCGAACCTATAAATACCGACTCTATTTGTTTTGGCATTTTTGGAAGCTTCATAACCAAATCGCCTAATTTTATTTTCCTAATTTCCGTGTAGCTACAAATTACTGTAACAATATCAAATAAGGTAGGAACAGTATACACCAACAAATTTCCGCTCACCTCGCTCTGCTCATCCGTTACGGGCGAGGAGCACGCGAGCTCTGACATTGCTCCTGAAGTCTTGACCTCGGCGCATGCCAGTGTTATGGTAATTAGTGGATACTGTTGATAGTATGTTCAGGGAGTTTGTACAGCGTTGTGTGGTGGTGTGGACTTGAATATGTAAACGAATTTACATGTGGCTGTAGGCTACGCAGTTCAGGTTAAGGGCCGACGTAGACTGACGCCAAATAAGTGACGAATGGAATGTTGTCGATATCCTACTTCGGAAGTAGTATTTCCTATTACTAATAGGGTATGATTTAATCAGTTACCTAATAAATGCATTTTCGGTGATCTAATAAATCATGTTTGTTCCTAGAATAATAGATCTGTCACCTAAATTGAATCACCAAATAATATCAAAACACTTACCTAAATATTAATTAAGAATTACTGGGAAATAATATCAATCATCTAATAATTGTATTGGGTATCAAAATAATAGAAGTGTCACTAAAATTGAATTACCAAACAATACAAAAATGTTTACCTAAAAATTAATTTATAATCACTAGAAAATAATATTATTATAAATTATCGAATATTTCAACTGAAATTTAAATCTACAGCAATAAGGAAGGAAGGTGGTCGACGGAGCCCCGCTACGCGGGGCTCCTATTTCCATCTGCAAGGTTAAAAGTAACCAAACACGAAGGGGTTGACGGGGGCTTCGTTCGCTCGCTTTGCTCGCTCACTGAAGCCCCCGTCAACCCCTTCGAACCTAACCTGTCCATGTCGGAGTGCCCAAGTTCCCAGGCTCGCTTCGCTCGCTCTTGGTTCGTAATGTTATTTTTATGCTAACCGATTTTCTCAATCCAATACAATCTCTATTAGGCATTTTTTGGGTATCATTTAAGCTATCTAGGGTTTGTCCTCAAAATAGTAGATCTGTCACCAAAATGTAGTCACCAAACAATGCAAAATCAGTTCCACAGTAAATCACCTAAAATCCTGAGATATAAGGTCTAGTACCGAATATTTCACCTGAAATTTAAATCTACAGCAATAAGGAAGGAAGGTGGTCGACGAAGCCCCGCTACGCGGGGCTCCTATTTCTGTCTGCAAGGTTAAAAGTAACCTAACACGAAGGGGTTGACGGGGGCTTCGTTCGCTCGCTTTGCTCGCTCACTGAAGCCCCCGTCAACCCCTTCGAACCTAACCTGTCCGTGTCGGGGTGCCCAAGTTCCCGAGCTCGCTTCGCTCGCTCTTGGATCCTAATGTTATTTTTATGCTAACCGATTTTCTCAATCCAACTAATCTGTATTAGGCATTTTTTCATAAAATTATGGAACTGATCTATTTATTAGGTGACAGATCTATCATTTTGATGATAGAACAAATTTTTTGAGCATAGAACTTCTATTTGGGCTATAGAAAAAAGTGATCAAACTATAATTTAAGTTACATATTTACATTAACTTCATGATTTATACTTAGAGACCGTTTTAATTAAAATGATGACTAATATATTTCTTGGGAACAGATATATTAATTAGGGTATCGCAGATTGGTGACCAATCTAAACTTAGATGACAGAAAATATAGTTCCCGCATTTTTTCATAAAATTATGGAACTGATCTATTTATTAGGCGATACATATCTATTTATTAGGTGACAGATCTATAATTTTGATGATAGAACGATTTTGACCACAGAACATATATTTGGGCTATAAAAAAAGTGATCAAACTATTATTTAAGTTACATATTTACATTAATTTGATGATTCATACTTAGAGACCGTTTTGATTAAAATGATGACTATTATATTTCTTAGGAATAGATATATTAATTAGGGTATCGCAGATTGGTGACCAATCTAAACTTAGATGACAGAAAATATAGTTCCCTTACTAATATTATAAATGCGAAAAATTTTGAAGAAGCATTGATGTATGTACGATGGATGTTTGTTACTGTTTCACGCAAAAAATACTGAACGGATTTTGATGAAATTTTACAGTAATTTGCTTACTTACACATCAGAATAACACATTTATAATATAAATACTTTATAAATTATAGGTACTCACTAAAATTCAGCACCAGCAAAAAATTGCCTCGTATACAGTTGAGCTACTGAATCAAATCCGACGTAATCTAAGTTTTAGTATACCTATAATAAAGCGTAATATATATACGGAGTTAATATTCATATTCATATCATTTATATGTATAAATATAGAAAACTACGTAGAAGGTAAGTATTCAAAAATCACTACTACTAATAGTAATAATTTTAGTTTCGCAAGTTGGTGGCAAAAAAAGCAAGAAACATAATTATTACACTTTTATTTTGAAACCGTTAATAAACAAAAAAAAAGCTCAGAAAAAAATATTTAAATGTAATGTATTACGATATAATTAATTACTTAAACAAGATGGCGTTTTTAACTCAATTAAAAATTATTTTATTATATCGGTTTCGAAATAAAGGTGCGCTGGTAGGCAAAAAATATGTGTGTGTAGTGTGTTGTGTACCTAGGCTTTCGTGTGCTAGCCTAACCTTAATTGCATGATAAGTAAAGGCTTGCTTTACTTAGCAATTAACATGAAGGTGTTTAGTTAGAAAATTACAGGTAGATACGTAAACTAAACTACAGGTTTCGGCGGCTTTGATTGATCCAGTTACTGTTTGCATGTGATACTTAAAGAATCCATAGGATAAAAAATAAAAAATCATCTAGAAAAATGATAAACATTGCTTATATGTAATACATTAATTCATACATACTTGTTACATTTACCGGTAATTCAGTGTGGTTCGGTTGATGTAATATTTCCGTCCGTTGGAAAGTACTTAAAACCAATTTATCATTTTAATGTGATAAATTGGTTTGAGCACTTTCCAACGACCTATTGACGTAATGGTGTCGGAACCATTGACCGAATATCCCGTTTATTCGTTTCGTATGAGTTTTTAAATTAAGACTGTAGGTAGTATAACCTAGAACTATGGAAAATAGATACAGGTGAATTTTTCAAGCGTTTGTAGATGGCCAAATTCAAAACTCTAAGAAATAGCGAAAAATAATAATCAAAAGAGTCTCGGGGTCGATTTTAATGATAACTAAAATGATCTCAATAGATTTTGTATAACCAATTTTCCTAGCCAGGACTCGAAACCGTTGATTTTGGAAAAAAACACGGCATGACATACGGCAAACTAAAAGAAAGTGTTAATTTTTAATAAAATTGTTACCTTCCTAATATTTTCAATTATCCATATAATATGAAGTAAATTTTTCAGAAATCTAATAATACCATTTTAGTTTTCATCAAAATCGGCCCGGAGAGTCCTTTAAATAATTTTCGCTTCATATAGTTTCGGTTCTGGCCATCCACGCACTCTTGGGAAATTTTATTCACCCTGTAGGTACAGTTGTAGTTGAGAAACAATTCGTTTTTAAAAGAGCTGAGTATGTCTAACTACGCATGCTATGTACGATCCAGTAGTTATTATTTTGTGTCTACATTTTAATCCAAATATATAATTAATGTCCATAACAGCCAATCTAGTTTATAATAATATCCTCAGAGTAAAATAAACAGTCAAGTCTCTACTACAGTATGAAAATTATATCTGACCTGAATATTTACATTGAGCTTCGAGAGAATTTGGAACAAATTAAGTGCTTGAGCAAGTAAGAGGCCCTTGAGAATGTTATTTATTTTCAAGCTTATCTAACCAAAAGCTTCTTCTTTACTGGCTTCTGAATTGTCGAAGTTAATTTTTTTTGTTGGAACTGCTCGCATGCTCGAAGTAATTTTGGTAGGCCAGTCGTAGTAGGCAAACGGTGAAGGAAAACATCGCGAGGTTATCTGAAGTTAATAGTCTGAAATCGGCAACTATAAATTTATACCTACTGCTGAAGACAATTATTATAGAATCGTATCAATTACTATAAAGTAACAACCTGTAAGTTGACGCTAAGCTATCAAACTGATAGACTTCTAAAGGATGACTCTGTCCCTATTTCAAATCCTCTGCGGTCCTCTATAAAGGCAGCAGCTGTTCTTCCTAAACTAATTTATTATGTCTAACCTTATTCGATCCACACTAGTCTATACCTAGACTTAATTAAATCGGCTCACACTGAGCGCAGCAATATTCTCTTCTTAACATGTTACAATATTGTTCAACACTACTTTTGTTCTTCGGTAAAATAGTAACCTAGAATACCGTATCCAAGAAATTACACAAAAAAAACAGAGCGAATTATTGTGAATTTCTTAGAAGCATATTAAACGCCACCAACAAAGCCGCTCGCAAACGATTCCATTCGCGAATCGTAAAATCTAGACTTAACAAACTTCAACCTTTAGTACCACAAAGAGACGTTTCATTTCTTTCACATATCGTACCTACCTTGTCCATTGTGTTCGCAAATCCACATCAAAAGAGCTATAGTCATTAATTTTCCCTTTATATTTCTTTCTAGACTTTAATCTGGTAGTGGCCCTGACAGTTTTGGGTGACGTCAGAGTGATAGGTACGAGCTAACAAAGGCATGATGACCGACAATATTTTCCATCACTGATAGAAATTGAGCAACGAAATTATGTAAGATTGATATCAGCGCGGTCTTGAGCTGTCATGAATCTTGGTTTTTTGTTGGAAAATAACGTAATTTTTAGTAAAGAGGGCTATTTTGGAGATGAGCTGTCGTTCTAATTTGGGGACAAGCGATTAAGGATATTCAATTTTTTATTATTCTTCATAACTATTGTTAGGTGTCACTGCATGAAACAACGCGAACACTTTCATGAAACGTGGACATAGGAGTGCAAATCAGTTATTTTCAGTAAAATGATAAGATATTATCACAAACAATACAATATTCCTTTAGTAAAAGTAATACCATTAGCTTAAAACTAAAATAAATCAACAGGTATCCTCTAAAATCAAAACACACAGCGTATAATTAGATGTTACGTAAACAGACACGTAGGCACTCGGGCAAACTATCGCTTTAAAAATTACTGTAGCACTATAATTAACACAATCAGACAACAGGTACATCGTCAGTTGGTCTAATTGCTTAATAATGTCACCACACACCACTAGACGGTAATTTAATAACAGTAAAAGAACGCAAGTAGTCGTATTTGTTGAGGGATTGCCGGCGCCCGGCAACTAGGCGGAAGCGAAACGAAGCAAAAAATAATGCTTCACTGAGTTCTCAGCGTAAAAGATACAGTTTTCATTCCCAAAAAGAATTACTTATTAGTTTTAAAACAACAATTCAAATGTAATTTCGACTATGAATTTCTGAAAGGTACACGATTTATATAAAGATTTCTTGGCTTTTGGACTTTGTGTCTTTTTATTTGAAGATGGATTTGGCTTGAAAACTTTGCTTAGTTCGTTTAGTCGGTAGAACAAACTGGGAATTTATTTATTAGACTTGGTGTCTAGAGATTTTAACTTCTGGTGATTCGAGGAACGTGCACACTACTATAGGAGGCTCATCCTTTATCTGATAACTGGCTTCGGGCACTCAAGATGCAACCACGAGTTTTACAACATGTTCCAAGAGCCGAATGTCGTAAAGCTGGGTCGTCTGTCATAGGCGGGCCATGTTGAGCGTATGGGAGATACGAAAGAATACCTAAGCGCCTTCTGCAAAGAAAGCCTGACCGGACCAGATGGCCGGATGGCATCGAGAAGGACACAAAGGCTATTGGAGTCAGCGGCTGGAGAGAGAAGGCCAAAAGTAGAGGCGTCTGGAGATGTTTAGTCGACCAAGACAAGGATGATGATGATGATGGCTTCGAGCACTCTCAGTTCTATTTTTTTTCGGAGAGGGAGAAGGGCATACATTACATAACCTGAAGACATAACTACAAGTATCGAAATCCGCTTAAAAATGTACAAAATCCGTTCTCTAATCTGACTGACCAGATACGCAAACAACTCACTTTGCCAAGACGAGAATACCGTTTTACGACGCGACTATCACTCGACATCCGAAGTGCATTTATCCTTAATATCTATTCAATTATTCAGTGGGTGTAAATGCGTTGAATGCTATTCTCAGCTATCATTACAATATGAAACGAGCAGTGAAGAATTTAATTCTAACAGCGAGTGGTGCCGTGCAGTCTGCCGGCTATTGCTGGCGGCATTAGCGTGAATGTCACGACATGCACTAGGGCTGCACCTGAATATTTTAGGGGTTGATCGTATAGCGTGACAGCACCCCTTTGGTGAGTAACATTGATTGGCAGTTTTGTTGAACGATTCAAATAAGGTATTCTGTTTTAAATGTAAGAAAAGGTTTTATTTAGATACTTATATATGGGTTCCGAGAATTTTAAAACAGTAAGTAATATTAATGTCGTAATGTTTTAAAGTTTTTTTTTTTACTGAAATACTGTATTATCAATTAAAATGATGTGTTGTAAATAACGATAGGTATGAGAAAAGAATGTTGTAATAGGCAGTACGCAATTTACCTTTCTGTCTTTATTCTTATACTTTTATGGGTTTTCTGGGTACATAAATCAATGTGAGAATTTATTATTTAGATCACACAAAACATATCTAGCCATTCTTTGTTTGGGTAACATTGCTTAATAAAGGCACATTGGAACCATTAGCAGATTTCCGTTCCCAGTTAGACAATATAATTTGGGATGGAAAAGTTTGTTTCAATACCTCAGATCATAGAAACAAGGGAGATGTGCCAAGGCGCTATCGAGCTTGATGCCTGATTTTGAGCAAATTGCTCATACTAAAAACATACGCGCTGGCGACGAACCGAACACGATCGATGGTATAAATACAGTGTTTTAGTTTAGTGCTAGTATTGAGTGACGATTAACAGTGTTAGATTGAGGGTGTGCGGAATGTTTAATGCGTGGGAGATCTTTTTATTCACAAGGAACGCTTAATTATGCGCGTAATTGTGTCGAAAAATGTACTATAAGTGGCATCAGTTGTTCCTGCATATCTCCTTGTTTCTATGATCTGAGTTCAATACCATCAACAACATCTGTTAACCCTTCCAATTCATTAGTCTTTCCAAAATTTAATAAAGCTATCATTTAATTTGAAAAATGGCGCCCGTTTCCCGCCAGCCCTGTTCCCTCGTTCACTTTATTAGATCCGCGGCTATCAATATGAATGTAATGTATTACCTATAATGTAAGGATCGGCAGTACTTTAGGAAATTTATGATCCGAGACTGCAAACATAGTAACTACTTCGTCTTACAAAACAGTTGAGTTGAGTTTACTGTCTTTTTACGATTTCTAGACTAAGGCCCGTATTACAGAACGATGCTCGAGCACAGATCTCTGCTTGAGCATAGATGTCAACCAATCAAATGGCTTTAAATGTATGCTCAAGCAGAGGTCTGTGCTCGAGCGTCATTCTGTAATACGGGCCTAAGAGTTAACTTATATTAATTCTGTTTTACTACGTAGTGTAGTATCTTAGAATACATATTTGGTATTTGGCAGACAGTGTAAATGTGTGAAAGGTATGGTTGTCTCATTCTAAAATAAATATCTAAGTATACTAATATTATAAAGCTAAAGAGTTTGTTTGTTTGTTTGAACGCGCTAATCTCTCTAACTACCAGTCAGATTTGAAAAATTATTTTTGTGCATGATAGCCTGATTCATGAAGAATAATAAAGACTATTTAACATTATGTTGCAACCCCTAGGATCCGGCAGCGCGGGTGAAACCGCGGCGAACGACTAGACTAGTATTAGGTACCTACATAACTAGCACCATACCTGCGACTTCGTCCGCGTGACCCACACGAACTGTGCATTGTTGAGATAATGAATTTTCAAAATCGGATCAGTAGTTCCGAAAATTACCCTCCACATACTTACACACAAACTCACAAGATTCGCACTCTCTTTATAATATTAATATAGATATATTATGATTGAGTATATAACAGTACTTTGTTTTTCTATGTTACGATTTATATAAATATCACTTACCTAACACAATAGTTTAGTAAAGATACTTTCTCACGGTAACAAGAAACGCGATATCTCACTTTGTTATCAAAAAGAGAATCTTTTACTTTCGATAGATTTTCCTTTTTAGGAATATCTCTATAGAAAAATACCATTAATACTTAGGATTTCTAGATTCTATTTTCCCAAACGTCCAAATTCCTAGCTTGTAGATGTAGGTATGTAACTAGTTAATAGCACGAAATGCGGCTACGACTCTATTTGTTTGATAAAGAAAGCATTTTTATAAAACCTAGTTCCAGCGAAATTGGAGCAGCATTAACTTACATAAATAAATATCTTACAGCAGACACTCTTTGTTCATTATAATTTACTTTTACGGACAAAAGCAGTGGATACGTTTTTCGTTTCAATTTTATTTCACAGTGTTCTGTTCTTTTTATACAGTTATGTTTTATGTTCATTAGCGATTCGAGATGGAATTGTGTGGCTACAATAGCTCTAAAGTTGAGAAGTAAAGTACCTAAGCATTGCTCAAAGCAGTCAAGATCTCGATTATAGAGATTGGAAAAATCTAATGGTGAGGATTCGCTGTGCCGACAAGCTTATTGAACGAATAGGTCCCCCGCTGTCAACACAGCGCATCCACAGCTCTGGCAAACTTACTCACCACAGAAACACAACACTTCCAAAGAGTAGCGTTATTTGGCTGTGGTTTTCTGTAAGGTAGAAGTACTTCCCCAGTCGGGCTGCTCTAGATTTCAGCGAGGTATCCCGCTTAGCCTTACGTCTCTTAATCACTTTTAATTCATTCAAAAATCACATTTAAAAATGAATGTTTCCTTTAAGGGCGCTCTCGGAATTTTGTCTCCTCTCTCGCTCGCACAGAACCATTTTTAAGAATGTTGAATGAAAAGATGCATTTTTGAAAAATGTAATCTGATACAGAACTACAAAATAATATTAATTTTACAGGTAAATAATTAAAACACATTTCTACTGTGATATCTGATAAACAAGGTTAAAAAACGATTACGATGTGTTTTTGAGACATGTTTAACTCATGTGTTTTTAATCATTAAATTGGAGTTTGTAATATTAGAATTATCATTTTGTAGTTCTGTATCAGAATACATTTTTCAAAAATGCATCTTTTCATTTAACTTTTTTTAAATATATGGTTTTGTGCGAGCGAGAGAGGTGCCGAATGCGAGAGCCCTCTTAAGAAAAATTACTGACTTCAATGTTTAGTAGGTATACTTTCCCCTAGGGCAAATTTGATCTTTCCACCCTGAAGAGTCGATTGATTTGGGTTTGAAAACCCATTAGTGAAAATTCAACACATACATATTTTAACTACTAACCGTGAAATTTTCCGCTGGTTTACCAAACCAAGTAACGTTTCAAACGAACATTTAAGTGGTTTTTCAGCTTGTGGGCACCACGTTCGGCATTGCGTCTTACGTCGCGGTGGATTTCCGTCAAATCCTCATTAGTTATTCAGCAGTGCACACACGTGCGGCGAGGTTCGAGTTTGTCGGCAGTGTAGGTACACACGTGGCGAACGGTCACTTTTTGTAAGAGGTAAGCCGGGCTACAAATGCTTAACTGGCCACGAAAAGCTAATTAATAAAAGTACGCAATACTGCCTGTGCTATTTTTCAAAGGGAAGCCGGTAGGAATCGTATTGTAGGGACTCTTCGCCACTGGTGTACACACTCACGTATTCCAGGAGTAAGTCTGGACCACTGTTGGGTAATTCATTGTGACGGTGTGTTTTCGCAGCTCATGCGAGTGCCATATAAACGTGTTACGGCAAGGTTTTCCCACTTTTAGCAATTTTATTATTATATCTTTGAACATCTGTATCTACGTTTATGTTAAGCCCAGAATTATGAAATTCATATCAGTCAAATGAAATATCATATCAAAATGCCTCATTTTAATCTCGTTAAAATTAAGACAGATACGGTTTTCTTAGTATAACCGTGCGTCGGTAAAAATCTGTGAAGTACAGTAGGTACGCGGCAAAACGATGCACGGCAAGTTCATATAGTATGAACACCATTTGTAATATTTAAGTCATTGAGATTATATTTTGAATATTCTTATTTACGAGAATTGGCCTGCTGGTATTACATACCTTTCGAGCAAACGTCTGCCACCAAGACGTTAAAAAGAATTTAGGCTTCTTTACTGTCAATATTTCAACGTAACAACTTCGTTTCCATTCAATTTATTATTTAAAAGAAAAATTGCAAAAACTCTTCAACAAACATTCGGCCCCGTTTCTTAATATTGCCCTGGGGAGCAACAGTCACAAGTTTGTTATCATTTCCACGGCCAGGTACGTTATTCAAACTTACACCTATTATTTTTTTGCAAACAAAAGTATTTCCATTTCGATAGATTGAATGGGAAAGTTTATCAGTAATTTATTGTTTGTTTCGCGTGATGTTTTGTGGATAGGGTCATGGCCTTTGGAGGGTCCTTGGAGGCCACATTAAAGTCATTCTTTTTTGATACCTATTTTAAAACTATTAAGACTATACATTCTGGTGGTATTTTCAAAAGTTTAACTTAAAAACGTAATTAAGCCCTGTTTTGTCAAAACTAAACATTATTTTGTTATCTTTCACACCTATTCTAAAGACTTGCGTTTTGCGACTAGCTCCACCCACGCTCTCGCGAGAGGCATAGGTAAAGAAATAATAACCACCTTTACTTTATCCTAATTTTTATTAAATAAAATTAGAAGTACCGGAGAAGATAGTGATTTCACAAATGATTATCAAATGAAAGAAATATATAATAATATATAAAAAATATTAAAGTGTATCTATGAACGACATTGCTAAGCGAGCGCCGAGCGGTAACTGTTGCGAGATTGACGGATCGCTATTATACGTTCAATCTGATCCAGACTGACGCCACAAATCGCAATAACTAGATATTTTGTGATCCGACTTATTAATCCATCAATCCATACATTACACGATTAATCTGGCATCGATCGTACCAAGGTCAGGGATTGAACTGACAGTGAATATTTACGAATAAAGGAATAAAATTCCTTTTTGTTTGAGGTTTAACGTCTATTCCACAAGTCACGTTTTTCTGTGCAAGTGAAGCCTCGGTCACACAATACTCGCAACGATTAGGCGTTTTTTTCCATTAGTCACAGGCACACGGCACGGCGACAGCCTGGCAGTCGGGGAAAGCAAAAATGCATCATCGCCATCACCTGCTAAAGGAAAGACGCGCCATATATTTTGATAGATACTTACTTATATTTTTGCTTCCCACAGTTGCCGGGAGGTCACGTGCCGTCGCCATGCCGTACCAGTGCCGACCAATATAATAACTTCACTTCACTTCTAAGAAGGCAGCTCTACGTCAAATTCCAAAACTGTCAACATTCAAAATGTTTTAATTCTGTAGAATTTATCTCATCTCCACACTCTGAACCTGGGGTAAGTCTCCAGTAATGGGCAATTTGTGGCCAAGACGATAGCGTCGATATGTTTTATAGCCTAAACTTCGCCACTTAATAACTTACGCAGTTTGTAAAGTAATTAACGTGCTGTGTAGAGGGCAGACGGGTACCGATATGATCCTTTGAGTGCAACTATTACCTATTATAGGTAGTTTATATATAGAAGGTAAGTTAAATTGCTTGCGTTTTATTTGTTCAATGGAATTTTTACAACAAGTGGCCACTAAAGAGAAAATAAAGCTCAACTGGTTCAAAGGTAAATTAATTGAAAATCACAATTAAGTGTAAACTAGGATCTGATAAGATAAAAATATAATGCAAATTACCCATCAGCAGCCTCAGCAATTTGAGGGTTAAAGTGGTAATTTCTACTGTAAAGTTTTAATTGACTTCAGTCAGAATAAAAATTACTTCATGCCTATTATTGATACTAACTTTTTAACAATAGAACTCAAAACAGACAAATTAAATAGCTACCCTTTAAAAATATATTTTTCGATTAAAACCAACCAGCATTGTAAAAGTTCATTTATGTTTTTATAGGTCAAGTTAACTCATCGTCGTACCAATTCACGTTCCGTACGTACCTCAGATCATAGAAACAAGGGAGATGTGCCAAGGCGCTACTAAAATTGACGCTTTGATACGGTCACATTGACCGTATCTAAAATGTACACGCTGGCGACGAACCGAACACGATCGATGATATAAATACAGTGTTTTAGTTTAGTGCTAGTGTTGAGTGACGATTAACAGTGTTAGATTGAGGGTGTGTGGAATGTTTAATGCGTGGGAGATCTTCATATTCACGAGAGGCGCTTGTAATTGTGTTGAAAAATGTACTAAAAGTGGCGACAGTGAACAACACTGTACTAATTTGCAATGATGGCATATCTCCTTGTTTCTATGATCTGCAGTACGTACCCGCATTTATCCGCTCCGAACTAAATGCGAATCGATGCGGACGCCAGCGTTGGAATTGTTTCTGATATTTTCAATTTTGAGCATGAAAGTCGAGTGGAGCTGGTATTATTTTAACTTGTACCTACGGAATATGAAGCCGAATATCTTAATCCTGGTTCGTTTTTGTGTCGTTTTGTTTACATTTTGCACTTTCATTAGTCATAATATCTACTTAAATCATCATTTTATCATATTTATTGCTAAAATCATCATATTATAGGTAGGTATCATATCTTTCTAAGCGTATGCGTTTAGTACTTTGTGCATGTTAACCAAGTAAAGAATACATGTGTTAACTTCCCACAGTATCAGTTTTATCGCGTTAAATCTCATATTTTTTTTATTGTAATAACGTAATAGTTAGCACATTAATAACACCACTTGTTATTTGTGAAAAATAAAACAGAAATGGAAAAAAAAAAAAAAAATTCGGTATTTCGATGCTGCAGAGACGCATTGGATGTTTTAAGATAAAGCTGTCTTACTCCGTGTAAAAGATTTAAGAGGAATCTAAAAATAAACAGCCTTTTTTTCTAACAGTAAGAGCTGGTGATTGTTTTTCTGATAGTAAGCTAGTAATTTATTTTTGCTTACGCACCCGTGTTTTAATACGGGGTGTAAGTGAAAGCGTACCAAAAACTGAACCCGTGCGTTCAGTCCCTTATTTTGAACCCCAGCGTTAAAAGTTTGCGTCGGACTTTAAAAAAAAATACGAATTTGTTTGGAGATTTTTTAAAGAACTGCAGAAAGTCGTTACTTTTTTTTAAAGATCGACGCAAAACTTTAACGGTGCGCGTTTCAGAAAAAGGTGCTGAACTTATGGTTTCAGTTTTCGTTACGCTGTTACTTACAACCAGTATAATAATTATTAACTGCGAATTACGCCTGTAAACGACGCAGGAAAGAAATCTTATGTAGGCCATTACATGCTAAGCTGAAATGTTGGCCTTCCTACATCCCCACGGCCTAACTTCTTATCCCCGACTGTTGATGAATATTTAAAAATATTGCGAAATAACATCACGGTTATGAAGATTATATTGTTACGTATGTATGAACGCAAATTCACATTCATTATTAATGAAATTTAGATGTACCTACCTGTGTTACAATCTGGACCAAAGTCAACCTTAAACACTGTGCAGCTACGTCGATTTTAGATTGATTTGAATTTTTGTGAGTGTTTTGATTGAAAAGTGATTGAAAAGGACATAAAACAAACTTATTTGCAATGGAAATTGAACTATGTGTTACTGAATTAAGGTTTCCAATCCCAAACTATAATAATACCTACTAAAATAGCTAATGATATGATTTTCAGTAACGATACGTTATTATTTAGCCTGTTGTGTTTCTGGCCTGTAAAGTGCGTGGGGCTTTAATAATGTGGGTAGTAAACATTTGTTTTGTCAAAATAAACTGGGGTATGTTTGTTCTACATATATTGTGTATTTAAATCAGCTATAATAATATCTATAATATCTATTATACATATATCTTTTCACTGCGCAAAAAGAAAGATACGCTACGGCAATTTGTAGGCGTCGTAGCATCGTGTAGCAAGTACTTGTAGCCTTGCGTACCTACGGACGATCCAACTTGATACCCGATCCGGGCGAGTCTCAACAAATTGGCATGTGAAAAGATAAGTTGGGCTTATAAATCTGTTGAGACTTTAGACTGACAGTAGGTACCTACGCACCTATAAACTGCATATTTTTATGTCACTTTCCTTAGCCTCACATGGTGGTGCTGGTGGGTCAGTTTTTTTCATCTTTCTCCTTATTTCAACTAGAGCCCATAAAAATAAATAATAAAAACTCTATAATAAATTCATCACGTATCATATAAAAATAGTTATAAACTATTATAATTCCCTTAACTTTTATGAATCCTAACTAAGTAACAACCTATATCGGAATTCCCGTGGGATCTCGGCGGGGAAGCAATTACAGTAGCTTCCATGATTCATTAGAGTCGGTGTGTAGGCGCGCTGGACTCAAGAGGCGACATCTATCGAGTAATGATGCTGTTCTCACTTGGCATGCTTCGTCAAGAGTCTGTTTGAAATGCTGGTGCATTCTCATTGATTTTTAAATGTATTGTATCGAGATTGAGGCGCGAAGCCGCGAAGGTAAAACAACTTACAAACAATGTAGTCTTGACTCTCATAAATAGGTACTCATAATGTGCGTAAATATTTCCTGTCTTTTCTACACGTCTACCAAGGGAAAGAAACATCCCCTAATCAATCATTGTTGCAAACTTTGAGGTTGACCTGGATACACGAATAAGTAAGTTACATATCTTTTACGACCAACGAAAGAATCACGATATAGCGACAAAACAAATGATCGCTTTTAAAAGATATGTAGGTAGGTAGGTAGGTAGGTATTCGTTTGGTTTAATACCACACAGACATGTTTTTAGAAGTATCTTTATACAGTGTTAGTTTAGACACTCATTGGTTAGATACACCTAAATAATAATAATAGTCAGTGATGTGTAGGTACACTGTGTTAGCTACACAGTGTACCTACTTATCACCGACTAGATCCATTAATTTTCCATTTTTTTTCATAGGAATATTCCTGTGGAATATTCCTATGAAAATTATTAATGAAAAACAAAATTAGAAATGTTTTTCAAAAAAATACCATGTGAATGTGAACTTTTTTCTCTTTGACAGACAGATTTTACTGGTCTTATCTAAAAAAAAACCAGTTGTGGAGGCTCCTTTCTTGTGGAGGCCCTTTTTTTGTGGAGGCCCCGGGGCCGCTGCCCCTGTTGCCCTGCCCTAAATCTGGCCCTGGGTAAGGGTCCCACAAGGTGGACCGATGACCTTATCAAACACAATAACAGAGAATAGGCACACTAATGAGAAAAGATTGAAATCTAAAATTAGAAAGCTCAAAATTCATAGAATTTGTACATATTTCATAATAATTTACATTGCTGTGTCAAGTCTGAATTATAAAATAGTATTATGAAATTCAGATTCCGAATTCAAATAGTCTTTATACCATTCCCCCTCTAAAAAGCTTATTTTATTCACTGAAAACAGTGAATAAAAAGCACTTTTACTCACTGTTTTGATGTTTGAAAATGGAACACACCAATGTATTTGACCACAGATTTAAAGAACCTATGCTAGATGCGGCACGTTATTAGATTGTATGAAAACCGAACGTGTCATCTTTTTTATACCTACGATAACTTCACCCCAGCCATTTAGTGATGTGCTCAGAGTAAACAGAATTGTTTCAATCACTAAGCGTCACTGAGCTAACAAACTTTTTTTAGTACGAACAGTCGAACATGCAGGGCACGCTTGGTCGTGGCTTGCCGTATCTAGTGTAAGTGTAATCTGTGTATTCGACCTATATTGATGTGTTCTAAATTCAATTTGATTGGTCGACATTTTCGACAAGGAGTTTAGCATTAGAATAAAAACTGTTTTGTGTTCTTTGCTGTCCTTAGTAAATTGGCGCTATTTTGAATACTGTAAGTTGTACGAACACAAAGTTTAGTGTTACTTTAATCTTTAATTTTGTGTTTGTTTAGTGTTGTTCTAATCGATTAAAAATGCATTCTAGTGATGAAGATGTGTTAACACCTGAGTTTGTGAAAGAGAGGGCGGCCGATATAGTGGAAAGGTGGAAAGCTTGCTACCCAAAAAATCACGGCTGGTTTACATCAAAGCCAATTTAACTTTACTTTTTCTTCATTATATGTATATTTTCACTTAAATCTTTCTTTTTCTCGTAGTCATGGTATAAAGTATAGTATGCAACTCTTGAATAAAACGGATTTATATCGAGGGCCATGAATCGCTCGCGTCGCTCAGGATTCTAACACTTGAATCACTCGCTACGCTCGTGATTCAATCATCATGAATCACTCCCTACGGTCGTGATTCAATCGTTAGAATCCTTCACTAGCTCGTGATTCATCTATGGCCCTCGCTTTAAATCCGTCTTTTATTCACTAATTGCATAATATACTATTGTGTCATATCGCGAGTTTGGACTCGGGACTAAAGAGACACATTTAAAATTCAACGGTTTAGTCAGCTATTTGAAGTTATAGGGCCGTACCACAAAAAAGATAGACACGCGTTAAACGCGAATGCTACCAAAATAATACGCACTTGTTTTAGCAATAACTTGTCTAAAACACGTGTGTATTATTTTTGGTAGCGTTCGCGTTTAACGCGTGTCTATCTTTTTTGTGGTAAGGGTGATAATGTCGGACTTTTGTATCAAAAGAGATCTCCGGTTTCTCCGGAATAATAAAACTGCTGTAAAATCGAATGTTATCTACTTATAATAAATAAATTATGTTAGCTGTTGTGATTAATTAGGGAATCTTTCACAATGTCAAAGATACTATCCATCAAATAAATTCTAAATGTATTTGTATGAAATTATCTGCCTGATAACTGATAAGTTAACCCAAACTTATCCAGGGGTGAAGAAACAGGCCATAAGCCAAATAATAAGAATAACAACCAAATTATTCTATTAAAAATTAACTAACCATGTATTTTAAAAAATTGGCAGCAGATAATATGAATACTTAGGGCGGGTTGCTTCAAACCATCTGTATTCGTAAGTCAGTACGTAATCGTTAAGTCAGTATGAAATTGTCGTACAAGCCGCCATATTTGACGGTTACAGATACGTAACTGTAAGTTGAAACAACATGGCCTTAGTGACATCATAGTCTAATTCAGTCATACTCAACCTTTTTTTTATAGTGGCCACAAACACGTTTCAGTCATGGTGTTGCGGGCCGCAAGCAAAAATTATTTAGATGTTAATAAAAAACATAATTCAAAATTTGATAAAGATTGACATTGATTCAAAAGATTGTCATTTTTTTACTCCCGGTGGGCCCAACGGGAGTAAAAAAATGGCCCGGCCCGCGGGCCGCAGGTTGAGGTCTAGCTATTATACAGTCTGTTAGGTGAAACATGGATCCTGCCGGGGGTGCGGACGAATGCGCAAGCGACTCCCGCGCCCCCGGCGTAAGGTAATTGGAGGAACACCGGGGTGGTTTTAGTCAGTAAGAGTCTGACAGACCCACTCGCCCTCCCTAGGGCGAGGGACATCCATAAGGATTTCCACCTCGAAAAAAAAAAAAAAAAAAAAAAGGTGAAACATGGATATTTTTGTATGAAACAATTGGTTGCAGGGTTTTACTTTCGATATATAAATTTTGACAGTCTCAAGTCTTGTCAAATGAATATGAGCGATTTCTACTTAATCTATATTTTTTATTCTAAATCAGAATCTAAGAACTCCCATTATAATCGCAGTCGTAATAAAAATATAACATAACCCTTCACACATTCACGAGTTTATAATAGCTCTTGCGTGACTTGCTCACTAATTGCATTACATGTCTAAAATAAACCAGACACAACGAACTGAACCTACTGAACTCTACGAGTAATAAAACGCGCTATATTTGTTTAAATTTTCTCAAATCTCAGTTCGTTTTTAGGGTTCCGTACCAAAATGGTAAAAAAGGAACCCTTATGGTGCGACTTCGTCTGTCTGTCTGTCTGTCTGTCATACCTGGTTATTTCAGTAACTACTAATGCTATCGACTTCAAATTTGGAACAATTATAAAGAATGCTTATTTAGCTTTATTGCAAGTGATTAAAGTAAAAAATGTTTTTAGTTTCATTGCAAAAGGGGCTGGAGTCCGAAATTTTAAAGTGGGTTACTAGGTCAAGTGACATATCATATGAAAGGGCTTGATCTGCACATTTCAAAATTTATTTTTATTTTATTTTATGTCTCACAGTTTTCAACATATGATGAAAAATGTCTGAAAAAATACCACCCCCCCCCCCTTATCTCCGAAGTTTACGAAGTGAAAAATCTGAATTAATTAGAGCTTATAGAAATTGACCCAAATATGGCACCAAAAATAAAACGATGTTCCTAGCTAGTACAGTTTTTTCAAAATCATCAAAATTCCTTCACAAACAAACTTAGTTATGCGGTCCGGTTTTTTTCACTTTATACGTCAAAAAATGATACGGAACCCTCGGTGCGCGAGTACGACTCACACTTGGCCGGTTTTTTTATTTGGTATTAGCTTGATTACGTACAGGACGTATGTATCAATTTAATGGAATCTTAATTTTTTATTTAAATTCATGATTGTTTTTGTGTTTTGTGCTAAAATTGCTATACTGGATGGTTGACTGTAATTTTTTAAAACCGTGTTTTACCCAACTGCGATGGAGCCCTAAGGGTGGTAATATTTTTTTATGTGATAATTTGAATAAAGTTGAGATATGAAGCCTAATCGACCTTTAGGTTAATTTTACGGAGTAACATCGCCCGCTCTTGGTCACTCTTTTAAACCTACACGTTTTTTTTTTAGCCATCATGAATGTATTCATATCTGTACAAAGATGTCAAAGTAAAAGAATAATAATTGGTTTGGTGCCATTTAAACCGTTTAGTAGTAAGTGTAAAGAGAAAAGATAATGATCACAAGAGACGTCCTCACTCGACGCTCAATGACCGATCGCTGTAAGCGCTTTACTCGCTTTACAACCTATTTGTTGGACGCGCTGAAAGGTAGCTCGCACTTTACGGATTTTTTCAAAACAAATAATTAGACATATTTTTATTTTAAATATGCGAATGTAAGTAGTACATAGACTTGAAACATAATGCACTTGCCATGTTATCTCTACACCACCCTTAGTTGACTGGTAAAGAATGCATAAGGCATTAAGTCCGCCTTTGTACCTTTTATGTTGCTAGTTGAAATATATAAATAAGATAATTTCCAAGAGTTTTAGATTAATTAAAACTTTTTGAATACGAAAATGTTTAATGTTTCAGTCTAAAGTACTTCACATTGCTATTAAAATATTTTGCTTGGCTGCCTACTGACGGTGTTCTAAACTTTCAGAAGAAAAACTTTCATAACGTTCACCTGGTTTTTAGTGTACGGTCTGATACTGATATCATGATGATAATGAAACTGATATCAGTTTCATTACTTTTTTCCCCTGTATAGGTACTTATTCGTTCGTCTGTTGCACTTGACAGACACAATTGATTTCGACCTGAATGAGGCGGATTTTTTTAATGCGACAGATGGAGGGTTATCGAAGTAACTGTTGGAGGTGAGATAGGATTAAATGTTATTTTATATTTAAATTTTATTTTAACTTTAAACATAATAATATAGATGTACACTAACTTAGCCGGGTTGAAGTTGGCTCACCAAGACATTCGCGTATGTGCAGTCGCTAAGAAAACAGTTGAAAGTGGGCAATAAACTTTGTTGTTTCACAAAAATACTATTTATGCACATTTTTCACTTATTTCTTGTTTTTTTATGTATAGTAGGTAAAGGATAATTGGCTATTAAAATTAGCAGCAACTTAGGTCTAACGTCTGCTCGGCCAAGTAAGATCGGGCAAACTGTATAATGTACCTTAGAACAACATTAATTAATTTGAAATTTTACTTTCAGCTTCACAAAACCCATCTTGTGAAGCAGAAGGCGAAATTTAAAATACTCCGATATTTAGGTACCTTTAATAATGTTCGCCTGGCTTGTTCCAGTCTCATTTTCGTGCCTGCGTAGGAGGCAAGTCGTTACATTTGCTCTTCCAAATACAAGTAGCTCGTTTGCTCAATATTTGCTCACCTTTGTGAGACAGAATTAACATATTTTACCTTTGTTAGTGTTTTACATTTTTGATTAATTAGACTTTGCTAAGCACAACGTTTTATGATATGCTGTCTTTACGCTATTATGATTTATTTTATACATTTTCTATTTTTATTTATAATAAGTTATTTACATAATATATATACAGTTCTATTTACAAAAAATAACACCTTATAAGTAATAATTATAAATAAACTAAAGAGCATCAAAAAATTCCTCCGCATCGCTGTCAACTGGTAGCGTGCCCAAAAGACTGGCGGCATTGCCACGTTGTATGGCAATGCTTAATCTTTGCCCAAAGTAAAAGCCAGCCTTTTGGTCACGGGAAGTGTCAACCAATGTTTTGGCGATATCTTTAAAAATGAGATGAGCACTCGGACCCCACGGCCCTAGGGTTTCAACCCCAAACGGCTCAAAAATATAATTACCGATGAGGTTATTATATTTCCGCCGCTTGAGGCTTTCCGCAGCTGCTGCAGCAGCATTTTCTATTTGAATTCGGTGTTGCAGAGAACTGAGGTTTATGACTAAAACCGTAGTAGCCGCAGGTTAATTGCGCTAGGAACAATCATTATGAAATTTTTTTAGCGAACATATGAAGTGATGAATCTTGTCGTACTGTCAAAAGAAACCAGTTGTAATTGCATGTGATAAAGGGGTATTACACTATCAAACACATTTATTTAATCATATATTTTATCCAACACTTAGTAGGAAGGATTTTAAATATCTTTGAGAACGATATGACTCATATGTCTATATTACATTGTCATATATCTAGATGACTCAAAGATCTTTGATAATTTAAATTTGATAGTGTAATACACCCCTACGCAATTAGCCTGGCGGCCACAGCAGCTCGAATACAATTTAGGTCAATATAAATTTTCAGCGAACTTATAATTTCAAGTGACGCTCGCTCGAACGGAATATTATACAGGGGTAATGCTCAAGGGAATGAATTTGAAAGCGTGGGTACCTGCCTTCGACAGCCAGTAGGCGGATCCGAATGAATAGATAAAACCTGAGCAATTACGTGTCGGTTTCAAGAATAAAATGGTCATTCTATGCTAATGTTCGGTTTGAAAAGAATTTGTATTTAAATGTGTCGCTAATTTTAATCACAAAATAAATTATTATTTTTAGGGTTCCGTACCTCAATAGGAAAAACGGAACCCTTATATCACTTTGTCGTCCGTCTGTCTGAGGCAAGACCTTAACGACCACTACGCCAACCAGGCACTTTCCAAACATTTTTAATACAAAATAGAACACATTTAATATAACAGGACTAGCCATTCACTTCGAGATGGCCGTTACCTCCCGTCCCGCTTCCTCACACCCCGCCTCAAGTCCAACCCGCTTAGTATGTATTGATTGAAGCAATTAATCTTTACCATTCTTTCTTACGTAAAAATACAATTACTACAAAATGTTTACAGTAAAATTTTATTTTTATTTTTAAACGGAATTTGTCGACCATTACAAAATGACGTCATAGGCACAACGGCCGTCTCGAATGAACGGGTAATGCCTCTGTGTGCTCGTAGCCTCGTGAACAAGAGATAAGAGATGTCCATTCATGAATATCTGCGTCGGACAGACTATAGGTATATGGGCCAATCGAGGGCCAATCTATATCTAACGTATAAGCGGTCAAATAACGCTCGGGTATCTTTCGATCGCGTAATACCGTATTGTGCTGGTTTCGAAATAATTTGTGTGTAGAGTCCATTTCAGGAAAGAAGTCCCGCGGACAATTGTGGGAACTAACTAATTGTGGAACTAACAACATTATGTCGCGCGAATACAGCGCTGCGTATGCGGGACTTCTTTCGTGAAATGGACTTTAGTCTATTTATGTAACCCCATTGTCCAGGGCCGTAGCCAGGCTTTTTCTACCAGCTGACTGGTACAAAATGCCTAAGGCATTAAGTCCGCCTCTATACATTTGTGTGCTTGTTATTGTTGTCAACATCAATTCCGGTTAATAGTATCATAAATTTTTAACAAACAAAATATGTACCTGCAACTATCTGGTTTACGCCGATTAGAAACTGTGTAAAAAGCTTTTAATCCATTTAATTTTCACGCTTAATTTCCAGGCAGGAACCAGGCGCCGTTCGAGGGAGAATGTCACGGTGAGATTCTCCCTCGAACATCCTACTTATATCAAAACCCACTTACCTATGCTCTGACTGACCCATATGCCCAGCATGTCGAGCTGCAGCAGCCGGTGGTACAGCTGCGCGCCGCGGGTGTGGTTCATGAAGAGGTGGTACAGGAAGGAGCCGCACCAGGGCGCCAGCGCCCCCAGCAGGTGGCACATCGACAGGAACCACGCGCCGGGCCCGCTCCGCCACGGCAGCAGCCCCGGGAGCACCGCCAGTATGTACACCAAAGATACTCCTGGAACAAGGACATAGGAATACTGAATCACGGCTTAGCAAAAACATTTTTAAGTTAGGATTTACGTGTTATACACACACCTATTCCAAGCATATAAATCAGCCTATAATGTCTCCACAGCTGGGACACAAACCTTTTCTCTGTGAGAGGGTCGTAGTCCACCACGTGGGCCTAGTGCCGGCTAGTGGACGTCATAAGCCTTATTTTATTTATTTTTTCATTTCCTACAGATAAACTATTATGTTCCCATTTTTTTTTTCAGTCAGCTCATTAAATGTCTATCGCTAGACAGCCCTGGGAAATAACTAATTTTCGCTAAAAGCCTTGACCGTCCAAATGTCCAATTCTTATTACAAGGCTGTAAATCAGAATTGTCGTATGTTAAGTAATTAGGTATGCTAAAACGGCAATAATAACAATTGATAGCTTTTGGGCCACAGTAACTTTTGTACCTACTGTTTTTTAACTGCATGACTTAGGGCGGGTTGCTTCAAACCATCTGTATTCGTAAGTCAGTACGTAATCGTTAAGTCAGTATGAAATTGTCGTACAAGCCGCCATATTTGACGGTTACAGATACGTAACTGTAAGTTGAAACAACATGGCCTTAGTCAATAACATGTCAATTGTCTTCCTACGTCTATCCAATTCCATACCATGCCTCCAATTATTGTGTTGGCTGTTCTTATTCATCTATATTTGTTAAGATGCACGTTACGCGATGCCTAGCAAAAGTATTATGTATCATACCTTCATTGAAATTCAGAATACATGTTGGAGGAAACATCGGAAATCTGATACCAATTAAATAATTCGCCTTTGTTTAAAATAAATTGGTTTCAAAATTCAAAATCTTGTTTTTGTTTACTCAACCATAGCCGAAGCGTAGTTTCTAACTCGGATTGAATCAACACAATACACTTTGTTTTCTGATAGAAACTTTATTTACAAGTTTATTTACCTACATATTTTCCGTAGGCTCCGAGGCGAGTTTGATTATGAACCAGCCTATAGCACATTTGGCACGCCTCGAGCTAACTCAGGTTTTATATTCAAGTTGAATAAAAACTACAACCCGTTTCAGCTTTGCTCGAGATTATTTATAGAATAGCTGTATTGTATTATTTCTGCATCTATGAATATTAACATTTTTATAAATAGACGGGCTTAGCTTTTGCATCTCGACTTAATTTATACATGTCAAATACTATATTATTTCTTCTCCCAACAACGAACTGAATTTGTTAAAATTATTAAAAAAAAAACCCTAAAAAGACACGGATGGTTATAGTAGTAAGATTTCTCAGCAATTCGGTTGGTTAGGTACTCTACGGCTTTTTAGTTTTCTATTTATTTAATAATCATCAGATCTTAGATTTCTTTCTCTAACATCTTGAAATACCAAGCTTTTATAAACAAGCAAACAAAAATATTCACTGCCTCTTTTGTAATATATAGATATCTTAAAAATGTAGATTTATTAGCAAGGGTTCTGCCAAGTTCACGGAAAAATAATTCTAAATAATGCCTAGTTCATATAATTATGTTTTTATAAACCGCTTCTAATATTCCTTTGTATTGAAAATAATAGCAAAAAGTAACCATCAAAATCATCCATCTCGTTTTTTCTTGTATTGATAAACTCGCATTGTATTTTGAGTTACGTCATCACTCATGAAGAAAATGAGAACGCGGGATGTGTCGTTCCCGCCTTTGATAGTGACACATTTTCCTTAGTTGTACATTTCTGAAGACTAGCTTCTGATATTACATTCCGTTTGCTTTCTCTTAACACAATAATTATGTTGGAATGCAGTCGTTTCAATGTATTAACAAAGGGAACTCTACTGGTGAGTGTCATAAAATGAAGTACGACTGTGTTTTGTTAATTATGGGACACATCAGGGGCCTATTTGATGTAACCACTCTGCAAGTCTTCACTCTGCACTCTACTCTTCACTTTTCAAATATTGCAGTGTGGAGCGAAAGTGTTCCAAATTTCAATTTTTAGTCTGCAAAATGTGTGTACATAAAACATGATTCAGTTGAAGAGTTCGGAATTTGGAGTGCAGACTTGCAGAGTAGTTACATCAAATAGGCCCCAGGGCCTCAAAGTCTGCAATTGTCTTTTAATTGTGTCAGAATGGTCTCATAACGACATCATAACTGTCAAAACCTAAGTCAAACTAACGATGTTGATGTGAGACCGTTCTTATACAATTATGACACAATGCAATAGCTGACTTGGGGCCCAGGGGTCACATCCTTCGGTGGGGCTAAAACACCTTAGTTATACCACAGTCTAAGAACTATACAGTCAGTCATCGAAGACATCTAGACAGGGACTTCGGTGCGGTGTTGGATGAGACGCGGGCGGAGCGCTTCCGAACGGCCGAACATCCATAATATACAGTTGTTCGGGAGCTTAACCGTTGTATAAAAAATATCTAGAGGATGTCGGCTTTTTCGACAACATTGCAATGACTGACTCTATCGTTCTTAGACTGTGGTTATACCAAATAAATACTGTGATCACAATCCGTTTGCCCGTAGACTTCTACGTTGCTATCGCTTTTTTATATCCATTTATTACGAGGACCTAAGAAATGGACCTACCATGTTTAGAAGTTGAGATTTTTCAGTGGTGTACGAACGTTTTCTACGTGTGGATGTTACAACGAGATTAAAATATCTAGTTGTTGTAGGTCCATCTTTGCAAATTCCCTTAAATTACGTCAATCTATTTTTGGAGATGCTTGAATCTTCGGAATAGTTTCAAATCTTATGTAGATACGATCTAATTATAAAAACAAACATAATTTTCAGAGAAACTTCGAAGTCGCCGCAATTGATCGAATCTGTATAAATTGCAATTCCAATACTGATAGGAAATAGATCGCAATCTGATTGTACGCGCCCACAGCTGTCGCCTACATTAGATTATGGTATCACTCTCGATTGGATTCAAGATGAGATGCAAATAAGCGTCATACAGAAGTGATGATGTATGACAAGTTTTATAATGACGTCAAGATATGGAGCCAACATAGCTTCTAAGGGAATTCTTATATGAAACGCTCTATCCATAAAATATTCACAACTCTGAACTCACATAATAAAATACTTAAATAAATATACAGGGTGGCAGGTTAAACAGTGGAAATATTTTGAGGGGTCATTGTACTCATCATTATGAACAACTTTTACTACGGGACCAACCCTGAAATCGCGAAAGAAAAATCAGCTGTTCCATACATTTCGTTGAGTTATGTGAACAAAAATGTATGGATCAGCTGATTTTTTTTTCGCGATTTCAGGGTTGGTCCCATAGTAAAAGTTGTTCATAATGATGAGTACAATGACCCCTTAAAATATTTCCACTGTTTAACCTGCCACCCTGTATAGAGCAAATATTTTTTGAAATAAACAAAGTATATAAGTATTTATGTTATCTTGGAATTTTTCAAGTGATTCGACAATATAAATAGGCAGGATAGAATATAAAATAAAAAATCTGGTACTTTTTGCAGCATAAAATAAATGTTGTTTGCAGTTTGTAAAAGGTTTTATAAATATTTGTTTCTGATAAATACATAAAACAAAATTGAAACCATTGATGCTAAATTACATTTGGCTTCTGCTAAATACTACTGCTACACATAGGTAGGTACCGTACAGATCATGTACAGATAGTAGTGATTTGTATTCGAAACTTCTGCTCAATAATAAAATTGTTACTGCCCTTTTCAAAACCAAAAAAGAAAATAATATAATGAGTTGTTTCAGTGTTCTCACCTTTTTCATAAAAATGTGAGAACATCGCTTTGATTAATGTCATTGAATTGTTTTGTAATATCCACACAAACATTATTTTATTTTTTCCAACTAGAATAATCGTTCTATATTATATAGGGTAATGTTTGGTTAAGAAAACTTATTTAGAGTCATTCGGGTCAACTGTGCGCATTTTAGTAAATACTATGTTTCACTACGCATAAAATAAAAGAGTTGGGAATATAAAAAAACCGGACAAGTGCGAGTATGCCTCGCGCCCTAAGGGTTCCGACATATTATCATAGATGGCGCTACTGCATACTTCCAATGGCGCCATCTATAAGCAGACGGCTCCACTTATGGTCTGGTGACTGACGGCGGACAACAAAGTGATCCTATAAGGGTTCCGTTTTTCCTTTTGAGGTACGGAACCCTAAAAATGGTTCTGAGATAAACCATAATTAAAAAAATATAATAAAATAAAAGCTTTAAAATGAAATAAAAACAAGATAATAGAATAGAAATCTTGGTAGTTTTTTTTCTGTAAGTATTTTATTATTACATAAAAACGGAATGCGCTCACTTGACCCACGATGCGGGTAACTGTGCGCACCCATATGGGGTAAGTATACGCATGTGGTTAATGAGCGCATTCCTTGCATTAATCAAAATGAACACAATATCCCAAAAAAAAGGTTCTTTATTGTAATGCTACTAAGAAAATATTTTTATTAGTAATTAGTCTGATTGAGTTTTTAAATTACCTAGCTAGTCCATTATGTAGACTAAAAATAGAAAGAGATCTTATTTAGCTGAAATAATAATCTCATATATTACATGTTCGAGTACACCGTAATGTACTCGCTATTCCAAATCTACCTTTTTTATGTAGAGATAATAAATAAAGTAAACGTGTAACGCAGTGTTTCCCAAACATTGTTCTGCCATGGCCCGGTAATTTTCACACTGCCCCTTCGTGACCCACTTAATAATACTTTTAAACCCAAGCTGGTTCCATTAGGTAAAATAATACACATTTATTAATAGTAAATATGTTTTATAAATATAAATACTAAATATTTTGGTATCGCCTATTTAGTCACTCAATTTTAGTGCGAAGTATGGAGCTCAGAGCTGCTGCTTAATTTTCACTATACCGGCGACCCGGTATTTTATTTTGATGGCCCGGTACCGGGTCGCGACCCGGCAAATGGGAAACGCTGGTGTAACGCTTATAGAATAGGAACCGGGTACGCCATCTGTCGCACAGAAAATGAACTATTGCTTCCAAGTGGATGCGTAACTATCATCAAGATTTACGACGTATGAACTGTTTGCACGACTTTGTTTTACTCCTCAAGGGAAATAAACGGTTTTACATGTTTATAACCAAATGCCAACAAAATTTAACTGCCATATCTGCTTTTAGTTTTCAGAGTATACGGGGTGTAAGCGACAGCGCAGCGTAACGAAAACCGAAACCATGGGTTCAGTACCTAGTATACATAATTTTATGCAGAGCGAAAAATCTGAAATAATTAGAGTTGATAGGAATTGACCCAAATATATCACCAAAAATAAAACGATGTTCCTAACTAGTAGGTACAGTTTTTTCAAAATCATCAAAATTCCTTTACAAACAAACTTAGTTATGCGGTCCGGTTTTTTTCACTTTATACGACCAAAAATGATACGTAACTCTTGGTGCGCGAGTACGACTCGCACTTGGCCGGTTTTTTTTAAAGCCCGACGCAAATTTAATTTAATAATATTATGGCTGATATCCAAAATATTCAGACCTGCAGGTCTTAATGGCAATGGATTTGTCCCCATATGGGAACAAACAGGAATAAAAAGTTCGACCCGTCACCTTCGCAGGTACAGTCAACAGCAAAACTTGATCACAGTTTTAGAATTTTTAAATAAATTAAGGAACAAATCACTGTTTTAAAATAATAATAATATTAGTAAGTACATTAACTCTAATTTATCCTCTGTCATGTGGAAAAACAATTTATTAAAGTTTTTTATTGATAAAACGCTTTCCAAACGAAAAACAATGAGTTTGAGACTTTGAGTGTTATCTTGTGCACACCGCTGTTTTTGTGGGCGTGTTATGTAATTAGGATCCTTTTCATTTCTACCCAAGATTATGTTACGTGCGTGGGTTTACTCCGAAGCATTCCTTATTTTTGATTTATTTTTGTTGGTGGTACAAAACATTGATGATTGAAATATGATTCAAGACGTGGGCGGTGAAATGGTTTCTATATTTGTTACCTACTATTTTCATTTCAATTCAAATTTTGTGGTAGGCGGAATTAGGTTTATATTTCACTCAAAAGAAGCCTTAAATGTTTTTATGTTTTGATCAGGCATAAATATTGTGCTTAGACGCGTTTTTAACGAGTGTTTTTAATATAACTAGCGGCCCGCCCCGGCTTTGCCCGTATTGTATATATTATACATAATATTATAGCCTATGTAAAGTTATTTTTGAATTATACGTATTATCAACACAATGCTGCGGAGAGCAGCACGGGTCTCTAGTATAATTGATTAAGATTTTAAAAACATGCAAATTATGTTCAATCAATTTATTTTTTTAAACAGGTCAAAGTGTTTTTAACCGACTTCCAAAAAGGAGGAGGTTCTGCATTCGGTTGGTTTTTTTTTTCATGTATGTACACCGATTACTCCGTGATCTCTGAGCCGATTTATGTGATTCTTTATTCATATGGTAGAAGAACCTCGCGCGGTGGTCTCATATAAATTTTATTAAGGCGTATGGTACACGTACCCTCAAAAAGATAAATTCCGTCGCCGTTGGGGTCGTACTACTCTTACACTAACTAACATAAAAATCCAGAAAAAAAAATATAATAAACCTTGATATGTTACCTTTATTTAGGAAGTATAAAAATATCGTAGCCTAAAAATTACTGTATGAAAATAATTATCGAAATGAGGTCGTTTATAGAACTAAATTCGCTACTGCTCCTAAACTAAAGATGATATTTTTTTGGTTGTTGGAGAATATAGGCAATCCATTTATCTTTAATCTGGATGTGGCTTATTTCAAAATATGTTTTGTAGCAGAAGCAGGAAATAATTTTGCTAATTTTCGCGTGCGTCTTTGCGCGGGCGACTGGCGGCAGAACAGCAAAACGCACGCGAAAATTAGCAAAATTATTTCCTACGTCTTTCCACGTCAGCACGGATTTCAAGCATTTCAGCCACTGACATTTTGAAACTTACTGTGTTCGTTAAAGTTCATTGTTAGTCCACTTGTCTAAATTGTCGGGCTTTGTTTCGTACAGGCAGGTGGATTTCAAGAACCGTAACATTCATGAAACAGTAAAATTCATTTTGGCCATGAGTTTTATACAATGTGTCATTTTTAAGCATGAAGTCACGACTGATATTAAGTTGCGCGTTTTAATTATGTATGTTGAGCTGTAATTTATATTATTTAGGTATTTACTAAAAAAGTTCCTTTCCCTTTTAACGACGTAAGTGAAAAGCCTCTCAGAAAGTTGAAAAAGTTCTTACATTTGGATATGCTTTTAAAAGGTCAAATTGTAAAAATAGGCCAATTAGGCACCCACGGACACGATTTTAAATAGCCCTTAGTCCCTTACTGATTAGTAGTTACTTGACTGGTGTCAGGTGTACCAAAAATATGCTTCTTCTTTATATCTTCTTTTAGAACACTCAGATGCAAAAAAAAAGGAAATTATTCAGCAGTCAGAGGTAATCCAATAGCTGAGGGAAAAATATGAAAAAAACATTTTAAATAGAATAAACACGTGCATAGATACCTAAACTGCATTCATGCCAACTACTACTAATTATTTAAGTATTTTTTTCATATAAAATTAATCCATTAGAAAGAATATAACTAAAATATGCTGAAATACATAGTTTCTAGGTAAACAGCCTAGAGTCCCACGATAAGTGCTATATTCTCAAGAGCAATGTATAGCGTCCAGGATCTTTGTTACATTATAGGATATGGGTCACGAATAAATTGCTTTATGTGTAACTTAGGTTACCCGAGATGATACCATGTAGACCGTACATACTATATGGCATTATTAAAACAATAACTTAATATTTCAGTGGCGGGTTTTTTTTTGTTTTTTTTTTCGTTCGTACGCCTGATATCGCTCGTTGTACAGAAGCGGCCTTCTGAATCTCTTTATTTTGTGGCTAAATTTTACACTCAATGTTGTCTCTATACTATTATAAAATTGTACAAAAGCCGTGTCTGTACATTGACGATAATCCAGCAAAACAGTCGGGATGGGGTACTGGGACGTGAGCAATACAATACCCAAAAAGATAAGTTTTTTTAATTTTTGCCTGTTTATCTGTTTGTGCGTGCATCACGCAAAAAGTACAGAACGGATTTTGATGTGGTTTTCACAGTTCGATGGTTTGGAGTCCAACTTAAAATCTAAGCCACGTTTCATCTAATTCCGGTGGGATAAACCAGCTTCACCTCTTGGTAGTACCTACTAGCCGCCACACTACGGAGGTCATTTAAACTGGAAATTTCATTGTAGTCCACGCGGACGGAATCGCGGGCAAAAATTAGTTTGCTTATAATAATATTTCGACCTTTGACCCTCGAACAATGATTCAAATACTTTTCTCAACACTTTATTCTGAACACATAGCTATAAGCTAAGTACGTCACATTCTACATGCGAAGGATTGTATTTGAAACTCAATATAAGTTTAGGGCCAAAGCAACCAACTCATTCAATAACAGAAGTTAAAAGAGGAAACATTTCTCCAGTCCGAACCTTACTGGGTTTTATTTATTTATTTATTTTCTTTAAGGTTGAGAACAACGTGAGCTTACATTGAAGTTAGAAAAAGTAGGTAGATTAGTTTCTCAACGCCGGAGTGATAATTAGCATCGCTGATTGCACTAACTTTTCCGAGGTAAAATATTCAGCATTTTCTGAGTTAATTTAGAAACTTACAAACTTGGTTTAATGTAAAATTGCTGTTATTTTCTCCGATGTTTATCTTTAACATCGTCTCGTTTAGGAAGAAGGAAAATGGGCTACAATTTTGCCAAATTTTGAGGAAAATGCAACAGATAACAGATCCGTGGTTTTACCGATTTGCGAATAAAATGTACAAAAGTATTAATAAACATTAATGCCTAACTATAATTATTTTTAGTTTCATAAAGAATATATTATGTTAAAAATATATGCATTCGTTATCTGGCGATCAATATAAATTAAAACGTGTCACATTTAAAGCGGTCACTCTACGACAACGAACGCTGCAGTGTTCAAAACAACAGTAAACAGTAAAAAAAAACAAACAAAAATCAATAATATTCCTACGTACCGCTTATACCATTTATAAATTTATAATCAACAAATAAATGTGCAAATTGTTTCAAGATAAGTATATCGAGAAAACCGATTCAATAAAATGAAATGCCTTAAGCAATTTTCTTTTACTTATAATTTATACGAATGAAAGTAGTGCGCAGGACGTGTTTCAAATAATAGTGGGCCTTGCAATTTCCCATAGTCTTCAGTGGTAGTGCAAATATATCGATTGTACACACCAAGCACCGTCATTATGGCGGAGCAATTAGTACATATTTAAGTTCGATACAATGCGATAATACAGTTTAATTGTTGTATCAAAAGCCGTGTGCACGATAGGATTTACCATCGGTAGCATAGCGGGTACTTACCTAAAGATTATTATTTTTTTGTAATACAACATGCGATACAACACGTAATGCAATATTTTCCATACATTTGAATGTGTTCGCGACACAACTGCGCGCATGCGAATAACGGATTAAGTGCATTAAAATGTATAAAAAAAAGTTGCATGCTGTGTTGCAAACTTGCAAATAACCTGTACCCGGCTTAAGGATCCATGATGAATTTTCAAAAATCCTTTTTAGGGTTCCGTACCAAAATGGTAAAAAAGGAACCCTTAAGGTGCGACTTCTTCTGTCTGTCTGTCTGTCTGTCACACTTGGTTATTTCAGCAACTACTAATGCTATCGACTTGAAATTTGGAACAGTTATAAAAAATGCTTGTCCAACTATAGTGCAAATTAAAAAAGTCAAAAAATATTTTTATTTTTATTGCAAAAGGGGCCGGAGTAGGGTCCAAAATTTCAAAGTGGGGTTACTAGGTCAAGTGACATATATCATATGAAAGGGCTTGATCTGCACATTTCAAAATATATTTTTATTTAATTTTATGTCTCACAGTTTTCGACATATGATGAAAAATGACCAAAAAAGTACCATCCCCCCCCCCTTTATCTCCTAAAGTTTGCGGGGCGAAAAATCTGAAATAATTAGAGTTGATAGGAATTGGCCCAAATATGGCACCTAAAATAAAACGATGTTCCTAACTAGTACAGTTTTTTCAAAATCATCAAAATTCCTTCACAAACAAACTTAGTTATGCGGTCCGGATTTTTTCACTTTATACGTCCAAAAATGATACGGAACCCTCGGTGCGCGAGTACGACTCGCACTTGGCCGGTTTTTTTTTTTTTTTTAATTTTGCAGTAGGTATTAAGTTTACGGTCTCATGCTTGTTAACAACTAAAAATGAATGTAGGTAACATGGTAACTGTTCAATTACCATATTTTACTATATAATTTTAACCCAGACAGTAACGTGAAGGGTTAGCATCGTTAGGAGACACGCACTTTGGTCATAAATCACCAACAGGACCTAAACAAACAAAACCCATTCTCAACTGCTTTCCTTTTTGTAACAGAAGAACCTTTGTCTTTTAGAGAAGCAATAACAGTCAGCTTACACTGAACAATTAAGCTGATAAAACCATTATAAGAAAAACTGTTTCCCAAAAAATACTCGTAAATCTATTAACAAAACAAACTAAGAAGCTTCAGTAAGAACCAAAGAATGAAGGCCGTTATCTAAAACGGGATGAATAGATGAAATATTTATATTACAGTATCATAAATAAAAGAGATTAATGTTTGGTTAAACGCGCCCAGACTTTGAGTAAAGGTGATTTCACAGGCGCGCTCACGACGACGGCACGGATTGTTCTTTTCGAACGTTCGCAAACAAATTGGCATTGCTCGCGGTGATATCACGCTGCGTGTCGGTGCAGCCGGTCGATTCTGTAAAAATCTCACCGTGAAAACTTAGGTGAAGTGAGTTTGTTTTTGCTAGGAATTGACACTATTGACAGCTCACTCCACGCTCACTTCACCTAAGTTTTCACGGTGAAATAGTTACAGAATCGCACTGCAGAATAGCAGAATAGCGATTTTGCCGCCCCCTATTATAGTCACGCTGACCTTTTTTTTTATTGTAATCAGAAAGGTTTTATAGCGTTCTCTCATACCAAGGACTCTACACTAGCGACACTAATATTTAATTTAACTATAGCAAAAAAAATATAATAAATCTGCTATAAATGAGTTTTTTTATTAAGGTATTTAAAAATTGCATATCGAAACTTTATCCATTTTTTTTTAAATTTTGATAATTGGGCGGCATTTTTTATTGCCCAGGGGCGGCGCAAAGGTTAAATCCGGCACTGTCCTATTATTTATGGCAATGAGTGAATTTTACGTGATCGATCGCTCGATTTGCCGCCCCCCTGGATGTACCGCCCGCCCGTGTGCTTGAAAAACATTTCTACCGTCACTACGAAACTAGTAAAAACTAAATAAAGTGCTACAAAGAAAAGTTTCTATTTTTATAAAGTAATAATGCAGCGAGTTTGTAGTTTGTTGCATGTAGAAGGAAGTAATGTATTGTTTCCACTTCGGTCAGGTCAAAATGAATTAATAATTTGAACTAGAATAGAAACGGTATCGGTGCACGTCTGCATGACGCGGCAGTAGACAAGTAATTAAACTATATAATGGCATTTCCCTGAATTCTGTCAGGTCTGTTTCAGAAGTTATAGACTTGTTAACATTTTAAAAATGCATGCGTTTAAAACGGATTTGTTTTGATTTGTTCGATAAAGGAGGTTTTTTATTCTAAGGTCTATTCATTTAAATGATTCACTTGTTCAACGACCAAAGGTAACGTCACTAGTTTAACATCCATGACGTCACTAAAAAGCCTTGGTTGAATAAGAATTTCGCACAACTTTACAATTTAATTGGCAGCCTTCATCTATTTATTTTGTGCTTATATCTGCGTGAAAGCTTGATAAGCCAGTAAAGTAATACTGGCTTGCTGACTGCCCTCCTATTAAACGAGCTTTATTTATTTAAATTACGAGTATTTTATAATAATTCTCGCTTCGTTTCAACAATGTGCGAGATATATTTTTACTCCAAGTACCTACCTGTATCTCGTAAATTCAAGTAAATGTATTGTGGAAATGAAACGAAAATTATATTATAAGTATAGAATGCGATTAGTATTCAGAGCTGCGTTTTCATTATACAAAGCTTATTCAATTGCTGAATTATTAGGAAAACTGAATTGTTACCAATATGAATGAAAATTGTATCAATCGTATTTAGATGATTTCACAGTCGCGCGGATGGTAAGCGGCACGAGCCACGAGATAGATGTGTCTTGTGTGTGAGACGCGTACGATTACGATTGTATGGCTTACGAGCCGCGCCGCGCTGACGGTCAGCTTGACTATGAATTTGAAAAATCTGAGGGTGATGCCTCAGATTTTTCAAATTCAACACAATCAGTTTTATGTCGAAAACGCTGAGTTGATGTCAGGCTCGGGCAGCGATCCAAGTGAGGAGAGAAAATATGAATCTGCATTGCATATTTTGACGTGTATTGATGTAATAATGAGGTCGGCAATCCACAATAGGATATCAGTCATGTGATGCCTATCAAAGATTAAAAAAAATGTATTTCTTGAAATATTGCTTCTAATCCATTCGGTATTCGGAGGTTCGAGGAATTTCGACAAAAGAGATCAAATAGATATTACATTATTTTGGTATCTTTTGCCTATACTCCACCAATCTGCTATAGTACAGTGTAAGTTATGAGGCCCTCCCGCTCCCTCCTCACGCACTCCGCATGTGTGTGCCCGGCTAACGAACAGAGCGTTAAAGCCTGTCTCATTTTCTTTCAAAAACATATCCTATTGCACTGTTAAATTCAACCAGCATTAGATGCTTATCGTAGATTGGTTAGCGCAAGTGCCAATCGACTTAGACAGTTGAACACAAACAATGTGTTACGAAACATTTAGAAACCACGATGCATCGTACTCCACGGAATATGTTTAATGGTATTAACGCCAAAGTTGGCGAACTTTGGTGTTCACACTGGTGAATTATTGATGGTGCAGACGTGGCTTCAGCATAGTGAACAAGATACATTACAGAAGATGTATTTTAAGTTATGCTAGTAAAAGTTTATACTGTGTATTGTATTTTTCACCTCAGATCATAGAAACAAGGAGATTTTATGTTATCATAGCAAATTAGTAGTGGAACCGCGCCACTTTTAAAGCAGTGTGTAACACTGCTTTAAAAGTGGCGCGGTTCCACTACTGCCAACTGGGCCTTGCCCAGTCGGGCTGAACCTTCGCCTTACAGTCAAGTAACGCTACTGTTCCATAGTATTGTGTTCATGTAGTGAGTAACGTCGCCAGAGCTCCCGAGGATGTGCTGTGTAGACAGTGGAGGAGCTGCTTATCCTCAAAGCTGTCGGCACAGTGAATTTTCATTTTAAAGGGTCGGCAACACGCACGTGTTTGCCACCATCATCGTATACTTACAAAAAAAAAACTTATTGTTATTACCTACCTTCTGCCTTCTTCTCATTTTGTGATAACATCGTGCAAGCTCCTAGTTTCAATATTGATTGGTTGGGTAACGAGTCGGAACTAGGCGGGAATGCATTTAACCAATTAAGACTCCGCTGCCGTTTGAGAGAAGCCTGGCTTTTGAGTGATTTCGCTTTTAGTTGATAGGATTTGAATCTTCTGTTGTACTTTCACATTTTTTATTGAGATGTTAAATATCCTTCAATGAAGTTTTACGGTACCTACATTGGCAAAGACTGCTGTTTCGTTTCAAGGGCTAATCAATATGCTCCGTTGCATTTTCTGAAAATTTTCGCGCAGGAAAAAACTGCATTTAAGGACTGTAGGTACTTTTTAAAATAATATCAGATGATATTGATATGATCTATATAAATAATTGATTTCGTAAGTTCAGAATCCCAAAATTATTATTTCCATTATTGCCTTCATAAAAACTAATTACTCTAATAACTAGATTCGTCCAAAGTGTACAGTCAAAGAATACCCCCGCCAATCAGCAGTAGGCCAAGCAATATTGCTGTGCCGTGATTGGCTTAGCTCAGCCCAGACAATGATTTATAGATCCTGTCACGTAAAAATAATGCTTAACGACATGGAGCACAAACAATCCAGCGTTCTTTTTACGTGACGGGACCTTTACCCACACCCACAAAACGTTTGCGGACAGGCTCCTGTAGTAGTAATCAATTACATATATGAATAATTTCTATTATCACTATTATATGTTTGTAATTATTATATTATTTATGTAATTGGTGCGTATATGCCGTGTAAATCAATAAAATAAAAAAAATAAATGAGTTCGTTTGTATGAAGTGTCGGGGGTGGTACGGTAGCAAACGTATTTGGCTCGTGTTAGCTCCGACTTAACCGGCGGAATGGTCCGTACGGCGCTCCTCCGGTTTATTTCCGGCATTACGACTCAATTCCTGTGTCCACGTTAGCTTCATCCTATATTCGTGTCGAGTTTTTAATGGCGCTGTGCACTGTAGATGGCGAATTTCCAATTAAGGTTTCTGAATGGGAATTATCTACTTTAATTGGTTAATGGAAACCAGCCCGTTACATGCTTGGACTGAAGCAATATCTAGGGCACGACTAACGGAATATGAACATGAAGTCTGGTTTATCCGTTTATCGGTAATTGGTCAAACATTTTAAAGTCTGTGAAATTAGTCAAAAGGAAATATAAGAAGAAAACTATAAATTTTTACTTTATTTGTTTTAATAAAGACAAATATTTTAATAATGCAAACATGCACACATTGATAAAGGGCAAATTACGATAACGAGTAGCTCTATCATTGTGTAGCTAACAATTGAATCGATTAAATAATTATTTTGCATACAAAATAATGTGCACTGTGGCACATGTTGTAGGTAGGCATAGGTATAGCTATAAGAATTCAACGAATAATAAAGTAATAAACATATTATGTACTAATTAATTGATGTAAGTATGTAGGATGTACGCTTTAAAAGCCAATTGTTATTTTCTTAATTTATTTCAAGACACGTTAAATTCAACTGAATCTAGTGTGACACGATAACTCAGTGGTTAAAGCGATTCCACAGTACGGCAAAGGACACGAGTTCATTTCATTTTGTTTTTAAATCTCTTAAAGTATGTTACCCAAAAATTGGCTGGGCAGCTCTGGGTTTTGTTGTGGCAATAAGGTTTAAATGACGTCCTTGTTTAATATACACAAAGATACGTTGATTATACCCACCGAAAAAAAATTTTCATTCCGAATAATTAATTGAAGATAAACGAGTAGATAATTAATGTCCGTACACCTATCAACTACAATTACCCATTAGGTATATTCATACATATCGCGCGGTTAAATCACGTCGCTATTACTTTTCCCAATTAATTGGACAGAATCTTGTGAACAGCATGTTGCGTCTCCCAGAAAGTTTCTTACCAACTTTACGGAATTATAATAAAGGCAAAGGAATAACACAATATGCATGTATTCAGCCTCATAGTTTGAAAAGAGACTCGAGATACTATCTCTGTTTTGCTCCTGCGATTTCGTGGGACTTACACCTTTCAAAAGTCTTGAAGAGCTCCCGACAGCAACTCATGGTTGAACTTTTTGTTGATGGGACAAGTTTAACGAGTTCCATACAATTTTGTAGGCATACCACTTTACACTATACACTCTATCTATCGTTAGTCGGCTTTAGTTTTGGTTTGCTTTTATTTTGCCACCAACTTCAACCGAAACTAAAATTATTATTTACTTTGTAGTGTATTTGAAGTCGTTTGTTTTTTTTGGAAAAAAGATTATTTTTTTTCCTTTATAGTACTTTATTTCCGAGTTCGATTACATACTTCGAGTTCGATTATGTTACTGAAATAAAAAAAAAATATCAGACACATAACCTACCCCGATCATGAGTTTTTTTTATGTATAGTGTCGTTTGTATACTCTTTGGTGTCGTTAATGTAAGCATATTTTGAATTGAAAATATACGTTTGTTACACAATGATTATATAAATAAAATACTTAATTAATTTCTCTGTATTTTTTAAAATGTGCAAATTGTATAAAATTTCATCAAAATGTTCCAGGACTGCTGTATTTTAGATTCAAAATATGCTTACATTAACGAAACTATACGTCAAAAAAACTCATGATCGGGGTACAGAAGATCGTATTCTTATATTCCGTGGGGACGAATACCTATTTAAAACCTCCTTTTTTGAAAGTTGAATACTTAGTGAAGTTGATTATCTATAGTTCGTAAAATATAGCTTGATCTCTGTGACAGATGTCAAATACGAACAAATAATGTCAAAATGCATTAAAAATGTACGGATTTGACATCTGTCACAGAGATCAAGCTATATTTTATGAACTATAGCATAGGTTAAAATGTAACCTATGCTAGTTGTCTTTATAATCAAAGCCAAACAGCATCCTAATTGCGAAACTCAATTTCTATCGCCATGGCTTTCATTTTGACGGTTCAACAACATCCATTGTGACGTTAAGCTAGCTATCGGGAGCACAGACTAAGAAACATACGGCGTAATGAATGTCAAAATCAATGCCATTAGGGTGCAGATATTTAAGATCCATAAAAATCAATGGTGTACTATACTATTTTTAATGATAATTTCCATTCCTCATTATGTGACCAGTCAAAAATAACCCACACTTCGAGAACCTTTTACCATGAACATAAATTAATATCACGCTACCTAGCAATCAACGAGTAGGTATACCTAATGACTGCAATAACCCCCACCGACTATGAAGGCTGAAGAAACACACTGCCTTTGCCACTCGGTATTGAATTATTAAGTTTCTTAAGTAGGTAGCATCTTACAACTACAAGAAGTTTTTCAGCCGAAATGTTTTCGTAGAGATTTGTCGAGATAATAAAAAAATATTGCAGCGAGAATAAAACAAACGATTACTGCTCACCCTTTGCTTTACAAAGGATGAAAATATTAATCCTAGCCCATTTATTCTCATTCTTTCTCAAAAGAAAATTTCTTTAGGCATTCGCTGAGTACAAAAAAATACATGCAAAGGAAATTATAGCATTCAGACGGGAAATTGAAATGGCCTCCGGCTCGCTGCCCGGATCTGTCGGCCGATCAATTATTACCTATATTTATAAGCTCAGCCCCGGCCAAGTACGCTAAATAATTTAAAAGGAAGCCAATACACTACGTGCCCGCCTGTCTTAAAAGCTTAAATTAACTGCCCTCTGTTAAGAGATTCCAAGCCTACAAGTTAAATGCAGAGAATATTCTTGGGTCTACGGTCTACGGTGCCGGTGTGGGATATGTCTATGACCGCTCTTAAATTATGTAAAGGGAAGATACGAATATGTGGGTAGGCTAGGAAGCTAACCCATGTTTAATAAGATAATATCATGTAGGTTTCATTCCTTTGTACTGAGATAGTTTGGGGAATAGCTGTTTATACCTTGGCTTCCGTGGCCATTAGCAGGACGAAAAAAAAAAAACGTGTTTTATTATGTTGGTACTTGGTTCCTATTGCTATTATTTTAAACTTAGAATGCAACATAGAAAAAGTAAATTCAGCCAGAGCTTTATAACTGAAAGTGTGCAAAATGATTTAAATACATATATTATGTACCATACATAAACTTGTATTTTTTTATTATAAATAAATTAACTAATAGAAAATAACTGCGATAACAACAACTAAAAAACGATTCTTACTTTAAATGTTTTTCTTTTATTCCTTCAATGCGAGGAAATGACAAGCTGTTTCCTTTAAGCCCGCAGCCAAAAAATCTATATCTCGAACGGACATTCGGTAATGTCATTGAATGAAACTGTGTCGAGTTTCCTATAGGAATTACGACTAATGTTCGTGAAAAATACGCACGTTTCCTTTTATTTCTGTTAAGGGCGTGAACGTACAGCCTTCACCCGAAATGGCGATTGTGTAATATCTGGGCCGGTGCCAATCCGCGTCCACCTCGCTTTTAGCGTAGACGGTGACCATTTTCAAGTTTCAACAAATTGGAAGGTAAATTAATGCGCGTTTAAACGACGCCGACGTTACGGCTTTCATTACGTCTAAAACTTCAATATTTTATTATTATTTTATGAAGTTCATTACTTAGATGTACAGATACGTCGCCTATTAAAGCCACGATGTACACACATCAAAAGTGTCTAGGGATCAAGCATTTTTATGCGGATTTCTTGAGATTGAGATGTGGCTTTGTAATAAATTTATGATTTTATAAATTTATATGGATCCTTTTTGGTGCATTTCATAATTTGAATCAGGAACTCTCAATCAAATTCGAGTAAAAGATGAAAATAAGCTGTCAATATTTTCCCTATAAAAACATACAACGCATTGAAGACATTATTAGTGCTACTGTTTCCCTACTACTGATTAAAACCAACGTTATTATGGAGCGGCGACGTCATTTAAGCAGGGAAGAAATGCTCAGAGCCGTGGGAATGATAGAAGCTGGTTCCCGGCAACGTACTGTAGCTTTAGCTCTGAATACAAGTCAGAGTGTTATCAGTCGACTTTGGACACGTTACCGAAGCACTGGTACCGTGGCTGAGCGCCATGGAGGACGGTATCGCTGCACCACACGGAGACAAGACCGATACATTCAAATCTTAACTCGAAGAGCTCCAACAATAACCGCCATGATGTTAGCCGTGAGGCTTCATCACTCTTCAGGGAACTTAATTAGCGACCAAACAGTCAGAAACCGCTTGCATGAAGTGAACCTTCATTCCCGAAGACCGCTACGGGTACCACCTATAGCAATGCACAATCGTAGGATTCGATATCAATGGGCTCTTGAACACAGAAATTGGGCAGAAGAACAATGGCGTTTCGTGTGCTTTTCTGATGAGTCTCGTTTTGGTATGAGACCGGATACAAGACGTATACGACACTGGAGAACCCCTGGACGCCAACAGCGATTAAAATCCTGCCAGGAAGTCCATCCTTATAGTGGTGGAACCATCATGGTATGGGCGGGTATTTGGATCGGCGGAAGAACTGAGTTGATTTGGATCAGAGGCAACCTCAACGCTCAAATTTATGCTGAGACGATTGTATCAGACGTCATCGTTCCTCTACAAGTGCAAATCGGTCCCTTATTTCAGTTAATGCATGATAATGCACGACCGCACACCGCAAGAGTTGTAAGACAGACTCTCGCCGCAGCTAACATCAATGTCCTGCCCTGGCCTGCTCAGTCGCCAGACTTGAACCCGATTGAGCATGCATGGGATATGCTACAGAGAAGAGCTCTGCCGAATATGGAGGGTATCCAGTCGCAAGAAGACCTTTTTTTGTTGTTGCAACGAACATGGGCGGCCATTCCACAGCGTGATTTGGATGAACTCATTTTGAGTATGCCAAACCGATGTTCTTGTGTTGTTAGTGTTCGCGGTAGAAACACGGATTATTAATTGTTTAAGTTACCCAATAAAATTTTAAAGAAAACTGTTATTTCAGTCTTTTTTTTCGAACTTTAATGTTAGTGGTTCAAATGTCAAAAATCCCTTTATTAGGAAAATGGCAAATTTCTTTATTAATGCAAAGGTGACTTGGTTTATCGTTACTGTGACAAACGAAAACACTTTATTTGATGAATCCTTAAAGAAAATTTTAATTAATATCAATCAGGAGAAAAGTTATTGCAAAAATATATGTTGATCCCTAGATACTTTTGATGTGTGTATTTTTCTCCGAATGTTGGCTTTTGATGCAGTTCCTTAGTTATTAATAGGTACGGAAATACCTAACGATTAAAACTGCATCAAAAACCAACAATCGAAGAAAAAACATTATACTTAGCGACTTTTGTAGGTAGGTACCTACAGCTACGAATTTGTTTTTAGGGTTCCGTAGTAACCCTTATAGTTTCGTCATGTCCGTCTGTCTGTCCGTCTGTCACACCCTCGTCAAATCTACAGTTCAAAACCAATTTGTTTGAAACTTCGCAAGTAGATGTCTTCTGTGAGCCGCTATAAAGGCCTGTAGTGAAATTAAAAAAAAAAAAAATTAGGGGTGTCCCCTACACATGAAACTGAGGGATGAAAAAAAATATTTACCTACGCTTACCCCTTTGTGTGGGGTATCGTTGAATAGGTCTTTGAAAATAACATAGAGGTTTCTAAATGACTTTTTTATTTAAGTGCATATTTAGTGAACTACGAGCTCCGAAAGTCGTTAACAATATGTCCCCCCCCCCCTGTAGTTTTCCAACCACTTTATGCAAAAATCTAAATTAAATCAAGCTTATAGCATTTAATAAATACTTTCGATTAAAATTGGTTTGAACAAGATACGTTAATAACTTTTTGAAATATTCACTATTTTCAGTTTTGAGTTTGACAACCGCAAAAATAACTTATGTTTGTAGTCGGAAGACTGAAATACTTCTTGCTACGGAACCCTAGACTGAGCGTAGTCCGACACGCTCTTGCCCGGTTTTTTAATATTAATTTCTATTAGCGCGTAAAAAATACTTTGAAAGTAATAAGAAGCAGGTATTATTATTTCTTCAGGTATTTTCTTTTTGATAAAGTTGTTAGGAGAGTTTCATAACAACGTTGATGTAAACAAAATTATGATGCGCATTTAACTGACAAAATTCGTCGTAATAAGAGGTAGGTATACGTTTTACGACACCCAGGGGATACCATGGGTTGCCCTATTTTGAATAGGGGCAAAGTAACTTAACACTTAAATTATTAATTTATTGTCATTATAAAATCTAGCACGTACTTAATGTGCATAATTTCAAGAGTTTTAATATCAAGGGGATTCAGGAACTAGGGCGAGAAAACTTTATAGACAACACAGATTTTTGTTTTTTACTCAAAAAAAGAGGTTCTGTATTCGACCGCGATTTTCTCCGTAAGTGTCCGCGATTTTCTCAACAACTACTGAAATAATTTAATATTTTTCCCTAATTACCTACATACTTTCAGGAAGGTTTTAGTATAATACATACTAACATAATCATTCCTCCATTCCATATAATACCATTTACCAGCGATTCATAAAGATTCTTAAATTATATTCATTTAGAGAGAACTGTAAATAGCTGTCTGTAAGTATGTATGCCTTTGCTTGTCGAAGTCCATAAGGTAATTGTTAATTATTTCTAAACTAGACTTTTGCCCGCGACTCCGTCCGCGTGGACTACAGTGAAATGACCAGCTTAAATGACCTCCGTAGTGTAGGGTGGCTAGTACCTCCAAGAGGTCAAGCTGTATCTCTGGTTTTTTTTAGCGGAATCAGATGAAACGTGGCTTAGATTTTAAGTTGGACTATAAGCTATCGAACTGTGAAAACCACATCAAAATCCGTTCAGTAGTTTTCGCGTGATGCGCGCACAAACAGACAAACAGACAAACAGATAAACAGACAAACAGACAAAAATTTAAAAAAAATCTTTTCGGGTATAGTTACGTACCCTATCCCGACTGTTTTTTCTGGAATATCTTCAATGTACAGACACGGCTCTTTTACAATTTTATAATAAGTAGTATAGATAAACCATTTCTGATTCTTCTAATCAGTGTAATGATAAGTTTATCTAGTACCGTACGGCGTACCTAATTTAACATACCTATTATATAGGTAAATTGAATTTTTCATCATAATATTCGTGGCACACATAAAAACTTTTTGCAGTATTTTTATGGTTCATCTAAAATATCTGGCCATTATTTCATAAAAAAATATTTACGAGCCATAAATTATTAAAGATAAAAATGTTTTTTTCTTTTATTATTAGTTTACGGCCTCACCTTTGATTAGGTGCTGACTTGCTGACCATTAATTTATCACTTGATTTTATTAGCTGTGATGTATGTATGTACAAACTTATTTGGGAAATTACTTTCCTATAACTATCCAAAAAGAGGCCAAGAGTGGGCCATTGTGTATGTGTACCTACTTACTTAGAGCAAACATAATAATGCCAATGCTAATGAGCAAATCTTGGGAATAAGAAAATAACAAACAGACAAATCGATGGTAAGTAATACTTTTCTGTATATATATATGTCGTATCACTGTCCGAAGTAGTCTCGCCTGTTATTATTTTCTGAATGAACCGAAAATATTTCTTAAGGTGTGTACACACAAACGAACAAAACATGGTGAACACGACCATCGAACATGAAACATTTGGTTCGTACGTGTGGACGTAAATTAGTAAAGCGAATACGAACACTATACCTACGAATCCAGTTCGACTTGTGTTCGTGCTCAACCTTTAGTAACCAATGCTATGCATTCGCCGTTGGGAGTGGTCGACACTGTCGACAGTGAATTTCTCCGAACACCAAATACACAGAACAACGACGTTGGATCGCCACAAACATTTTTAACGAACATAGTGTTCGTTGTATGTTAATCGTACGCACATGTGAACAAAATGTTCGATAGTCTTGTTCAACATGTTCGAATTCGATCGTGCGTATACAGCTTTATGTTCCAAGTTCCAATGTCTTTACGACTTCATTCGTCACGTATGATCTTTGAATACAGAATAGGTAGGTACTGTAGCGTCTCAGACCTCATTTACGTATGTAAGACTGCGTAGATATTGTCTGGGGTAACCTTCGCGACTTTGGACTTAGTCGTACATTAGGGCATTAGTTATGAATTTATGAATGGGATTTCATTTATGAAAAATACTCATGATATATGAGCATTCGTTATGATTGATTATACAATTTTCCAAGTGGTTACGAACAGTAATTATCTACACAATAAGCTAACACTCATCAAATAGGGCTTAAGCAGACGAGCTACTTTTAGCACCAGCGATCGGCGATTGAGCCGCTTTTCGGAAGCTTGTTTCCGCATGCGAATACTGTGCTCCTATTCGCACAGAAACACACGACTGACGATAGTCATGGCAATCGCTTTTTGGAAGCTCGATGCACCGGCTGTATGCTACGCTTCGCATTTCGATACAGCAATTGCACGCAAAAAGTGGCCAGAACGCGATGCCACATCGAAAGAATGCCTACGCGTGATTTCAATACTGCAATCGAATGTAGAAATTAGTACTAATAGGTACAGTCGCAAAATTGCCGATCGCCAATGCTAAAAACTAGCTAGTCTGCTTTGGGCCCAGGCTCCACTCCAATTAGGAAGCCAAAAATCCTAAAATGCATTAAGGGCGCTCTCGGAATTTTGTCTCCCCTCTCGCTCGCACAGAACCATTTTTAAGAATGTTGAATGAAAAGATGCATTTTTGAAAAATGTAATCTGATACAGAACTACAAAATAATATTAATTTTACAGGTAAATAATTAAAACACATTTCTAATGTGATATCTAATAAACAAGGTTAAAAAACGATTACGATGTGTTTTTGAGACATGTTTAACTCATGAGTTTTTAATCATTAAATTGGAGTTTATAATGCTATAATTAATATCATTTTGTAGTTCTGTATCAGATTACATTTTTCAAAAATGCATCTTTTCATTCAACTTTCTTAAAATATATGGTTTTGTGCGAGCGAGAGAGGTGCCGAATGCGAGAGCCTTCTTAAGTGTTCACGTATAATCACAACAAAATGGTGAGTTATAAAGTTATTACGTCCAAATACATGATGTTTAAAAAAAAATAAAACATGATGTTATGGCTCTTATTAACATAGCTGCACAGCGGGATTTATGTCCTGTCCAAGCGTCCATGTTAATTAGTTTTAACTAATTTAATTTATGTGCGTGCGGTTGGCAACAATGCTTTAGAGTTATGATCGTTATTTTGAATGTTGGTATGCGAAATTTTGGTAATGTAGCTAAATTGTAATATTTTACATGAGTGGAAATCAAATTATTAAAATAACACAATTAATAAAATATGTTTTCTGGCGAAAATGTAACTATGAACAAATAAGTAGGTATTTAACTATGTACTTATTTACTTACATGACAATATACCTACTTAAATGTTCAATATAGGTAATACCATAATACCTACCTATAACTAGCGGCACCAGTTATGATCTCTTTCTTCTTCTTTCTTTTGGTCTCTTTGGTGGAATGAAGAAGACGGGGGGTGCCGAGGCCGTACGCGATTGGTTCGTCAGTCGATGCTCGTCGTCTAATTGGACCATTCTCTATTACGTATTGTCAACTGTCTATTGTTTATTGTGCCGAAAATGTACATGCGCGATCTGTGATCATAATTCACGCCGCAACCTATACCTATCTTATAATCTTAATCTGTTCTCAGGAAAAATAGCAAAACTATGGCTTCAAAGTGTTGAACTAGATATCTGTAACAGAGGCAACAAAATATAATATTAAGTAATTATTATTTTATTTCTACTAAAAGTTTAACATCAAATCTAAGGCTTAGTAAGTTTATTATTACACTCCCTTCCGCTCCGCCCAGAGCGGGAGGGGTCATTTGATGATTTCCCATCCTCAAAAAAAAAAAAAAAAAAAGTAAGTTTATAAATGTATATTTTTTGTGAATTTGAAACATGTCAAAGCCATGTTATGCTTATATTAAGTTATTAAATATATAAGTGATTCTCAAAAATCATATGACCCGAGCGGGATTTGAACCCGCGACCTCTGCCGAACCGTGGCTCTTGCTCTGAACCGGTAGCTCAGTTGGTTCAGAGCAAGAGCCACGGTTCGGCAGAGGTCGCGGGTTCAAATCCCGCTCGGGTCATATGATTTTTGAGAATCACTTATATATTTAATAACTTAAGTAAGTTTATTTTACAAGAAAATTTAATTCTGTTTACTCTTTAAAAAATAAAGAGCATAAAGTATTTCCAATGTACCTAGTTGGAAACAATACATTCGGAAGACATTCATGGAGCACCAGCTGCCCACTTGTACTTGCAACAAATGCAAGTGCAATTTGAATAAAATAACGCTTAAAAGGCTTACTGCAAGTATGTGATTCAGCCAGCGTGCAACGGTAGCAGCACAAAATACTACAGAAAAATGACTCCGCAAAGACAGTTAAATAAATAGCGACTCTTGTAGCAACAGAATAAAGTGTACCTCAGCTCACACAGCGCTGCGTGCCTAAAATTAGAGGGCCTGTGCACACCCGGTTTTTTAAGCGCGCCGTTGACGCGCGTTTGTAGCGATACAGACGCGATACGCAAGTCAGACGCAGCCTGTAGACCTCTGTAGGATAAAAGCGCGCCGTAGACGCGCCGTCGACGGCGCGCTTAAAAAACGTGGTGTGCACAGGCCCTAAGCGACATTTTGGGCGATTTTGATTCTGAATCACATAATAATTGCAATATGATTATGAACCAAAAGCTAGAATTGATATTGTTTCTATACAAAACTCTTTAACAAACAATTGATTGCCTAGTGGTCGAAAATCTAAATTGAATTTTTTTCAGGGTCTTTGATTTAAGTAAGAAAAGCTCAAATTATATTATTTCCTCGTATTTATCTGACCATCTTACATACCTACGATTTTGTATCATTTTTATACATATTGAAATATTTTTACTTATCTAGAAACTTTTACTGCGTAGGTATTCATTTTAAGCTTAAGCGTATGAAATAGACGCTTAAACGGTTCGATGACGCCTACGTGTGATCGGATATTACAAAATGTCGATTAGAAACGGCACATTGAACAGTACAGGTGAACGCACCATTCGCTTTACTTTCAAACGACTGTACCTATAAGAAACACCCAAATATAACGAGAAATATGATCTTAAATATTCAAAAAATAGACGCAGAAATTTTCACAACTATTCTGTATCTATGTCCTCTTCTACATACTTATATAGGTATATAGCGAACCGTTAGTTGTAAATACCTGGTGGGCAATAAATATTGTTTTATAGACCATAACAATAAAACCTCCCATGATAAAATAATGTTCCAGACATTCATACATTACTAGTTTTTGCCCGAGGCTCCGTCTGCTTTTTTCGTGATAAAATTAATTCCAACTCAGAATGATTTGCAGCGATTGCCTCGGCAATTAATACAGCCACGACGCGTTCAATACTCGTACACGCTCTTTGTTCATCAGTCACCGAATATAGAGGGATTTTAATACCTATCAAACGCAAACAAAATGAGCTGATTGCTTTCGATGCTTTCTGGTCTCAATTCTCTATCTCCAAAATTCTTTATCCGATTATGACAACTACGGTAATAACAGAACTTATGTCGTCAAACAGCCTATTGGCCTTTTATCTATTGTTATAAAATGAAGTATAATATTAAATCACAAAAGTAAAACGTGCCCGTTCTACGTCCGCACTATGTAGGTACTGTGCCGCTTAGCGCCTGTATCTATAAATCCCGCCCAAGAGACAAGGCGGGTCGACTTTCACGTCTTTTCTTTTTTAAATTAAATTGGTACCTGTAACTATCTCAAGGAAGGACGTATTTTTAAAGAAAAGCTATTCAGTATCCGATACCAGTTCTATTAACTACAGGACCAACCTTGAAATCACGAAAAAAACCGTTCCACACAAGAATATTCATATCGCTCGACAAAATGTAAGTAGTTCCGTCACTATCTGACCCTATAGGGGGAGGGGGGGGGGGTAGATTGTAGGGCATTTACAGAAGTTGAGTTTGTGACGGAGTCATCCTTCTTTCATCATTTAGTGCTGGCAATCTTCCATTGCTGGCCACTTCATTCATCCCATTCTTCTAAATTCGGTTTAGATTTTAACTTTAAATTTCAAAATTAGAACATCTCATATTTTTTTGCATTGTTTCGGCATTCTTTGTCTAGTCTCCAACGACATCACTGGTGACCGCTGAACCGCTGTACTGTTATTATTTATTACCTACTACTTATTTATCGAGTGTGCAAAGCTATAAGCAAATAGTCTCTTTTGTAACAGTTATTTTTATACGTCTGTGTAACGTTATAAAGTGCAAATATACAACCTACGTCTCGTAATATACCTCTCCAACCATCCTGCAGTGTTTTATTTAAAATATCAAGATTTGTGTCTGTGGAGGCTGCCTCCGATAGCTAGCCGAGGCTGAGAGGACGGAGGAGGGAGGCCCTCCGCGACAAGTTGACTGAATCTCTCAAAAATCACTCTAGAATCATAGCCAGACATGCTTCTATGAAAGTATAGAAGTACACTAAAGAGAGAGTTTTTAGGAATAAAACTGGTAGAAAAGCATCTGATAAAGGTGATGCGTATGATCTGTAGAGTCGACCCGGGCGAGACTCAACAGATTGGCACCTGAATAGGTCAGTTGGGCTAATATTTGTGAGTAAGGAAGGTTTTAGAATACCTAGTGGCAAGTTGTAGCATCAGTGTGTTTATTAGTGCATAACACTGACAGGGCTCGATCGCCCGATTGGCCGCAAGCGCCACAGTAATCCATTCGGCTCAATCTAACTGACATTGGTAAACCGCGTGTGGCAGCCCGAACTCAATCAGACTGCGTAGTACGCTATAGTTGAGCTATTATTGATTCTTTATACATATGTGGTTTACAAGGTCACTTTTAATCACTATTCAAAAAATAATATGGTCTTTGGGGAAAAAAAAACCTTGTTTTAGGTTTCCGCACCAAAATCGTTAAAAAGGAACCCTTACGGTGCGACTTCGTCTGTCGGTCTGTCTCAACTGCTTATTTCAGCAACTACTAATATGCTATCGACTTGAGATTTGGAACAGTTATAAAGGACGCCTGCCCTTTATGGCAAATGAATGAATTGAAAAAATATTTTAACTTTCATTGTAAGAGGCGCTGGAGTGGGGTTCGAAAATTTGTAGTGAGGTTACTAGGCACTTGACTTATCATATCAAATGAACGGGCTTAAATTTTAATTTCTCATTTTCTTTTATGTCCTAAAGTTTTCGACATTATGATGAAGAATGTCTAAAAAATACCATTTCCCCCCTTATCTCCATAGTATGTAAAACGAAAAATCTGAAATAATTAGAGTTGATAGAAATTTACATAAATATTGCATGAAAAATAAAACGATGTTCCTAACTAACACACTTTTTTTAGAAATCCTCAAAATTCCTTCACAAACAAACTTTGTTGTGCGGTCGGGTTTTTTAACTTTTGTACGTCCACGGACAATATGAAACTCACGGTGCGCGAGTTCGACTCACCCTTGGCCGGTTCTTTTGTTTTAGTATCACTCAGTACTAAAATTTCAAAGTTGTCTAAAAATGTGTCTAAAAAGTAGGTACCTACGCTAGGAGACCTACTCTTCCCGCTACACCCGTGCATCGTCCCTTTTATGCAATTACCGTAGTTTTTTTACGTGTGACTAGTAACCATGCAGAATTGGGAAATCTCAGAAAAATATTTTCTTATGAAAAACATTATCAATTTTTTTTGCAAATATCGCGTCTTTGATTAATATCTAGACATTAACTAGAAAAAAATAGATGATGATTAAAAAGTCATCTTGTATACCTATCTATATTAGTTTTAACAATTGATTCATAATATCGTCGCAGGTATGTGTAGGTAGTGCGCCCAGAATCGCTCAAATAACGATGAATGACACATAAAAAGGCGTTAATAACTCACACATTAATTGCCTGTTAATATTAATAGGCGTTAAACGCTTTATATGTCGTTATTTGCTACACAACACGTAATAAAAGATCTCTTGTTACGTATGAAATAACCGTCACATAACTACTTAAATGGTTAGGTACATATTGGTACATACAGTTACTGTTTAACGTATCGTATCGCAATAGTTAGAAGTGGACTTATCGACCAACCTATTGACTACCTATTGACCAACCTATATACTTATTATTTGATAAATTAGTTGTAGATTAGCAATATTTACTGAAGGTAATTATTTATATGAGGTCTGACTTAGTTTAAAAACGGAAGTTCAACTGTATCTAATGTTTTTATCGTTGCATAACTTTTATTTTAACATATCAGCAGAAAGGCGTCCATTTCTGGACACATATTGCTTCCTCTAAGCATCGCCACAACGATCGATAGATGAATCAATACTTTAACAAAAGCGCACGACTGGTCGTGCGCTTTTGTTAAAGTATTGATTCATCTATCGATCAACCTGATTCAGGTCGAAATCAATTATGTTTTACAATTGTAACAGTCAAAGGGTACTAGCAAACCGCTTCGCAAAGGTTCAATCTTAGACTGATGTGGCAATATATCAAAATATTTTACACATAAACCTTCAGGGATATATAGAACTACGCGAAACAAACAGACGGACACGAAAAGCGGCTTTGTTTTATACTATTTATACATTTTATATATTATAAATAGCAGTGGCGAAGGGTCAATTTTTGTAAGAGGTAAGTCGGAGCTACAAATGCTTACCTGGCCTCGAAAAGCTAATTATAAATATTTGACAATAGTAGTCAACACTGCCTCTGCTATTTTTCAAAGGGAAGCCGGTAGGAATCGTATTATAGGGACCCTTCGCCACTGATAAATAGGTTTTTTGACAGGGGTAGCAATGCCAAATAAGTAAGCTGAATTTATTATAACGAAACTAGTGGCATGCATGGTAAAATGGTAAAATTAATTTTTCGAAACCTGTTTTAATACCCATGAAATTAGTTGCGTAAAATATTAGTGTCGTGAAACCGACAGTATCGCTGAGATCATGGCCCCGTCAGCAACAACGCTTTATTTTACAATGAACACTGTTGTTCAGATATGATAGTGATCGTGACACTAATTTGGATTTGTATTTACGTGACGAAATTAGTTGCGTGACATAAGTTTTATTAAAAAATCGCGCTTAGCACAAACGTATTTCGGTTTCATGAAACTAACGCATACAATATGCAATTAAAAGTTTATACTTGAAATTGTTAATGATTTCATTAACAATTTCAAGTATAAACTTTTAATTGCATATTGTAGGTAACTAATTTTATGTCACTAGTTTCACAGTCTAAATCCGGCTTAACGTGGAGGATAAACTTTATTTATTCGTATAAACGAAGAGAATAATCAAAACTTTAAATCTCTAAATTCAATTAACAATTGAAGCGTTAAGTGGACATAGGTGTTATCTAACAAAATGTAAAAATATGAAAGGACGTCGGCAGTTTTGGGCTTGATATGGTACAGTAATAAAAGCCTAACCAAAAATAAAAATATTTTTTAATTTTTCTTTGCGTTATTTATCTTAGAGATTAAGAATTGGAATCAAAAATCGAAATAAATAAGAAATAAAATGATAATGCCGTTGACATTTTGAAAAAACCAATAAAACAAAAACGGGTGCATGCTGGCTGGCGCGTGCTTCCACAGAATATCATGTCGACAGCAACTAAAACCTTTGAATTGAGAACTCATTAGTCGGGCTGTACTTCATTAGACCACCACAGAATATCATGGTGACAGCAACTAAAACCTTTGAATTGAGAACTCATTAGTCGGGCTGTACTTCACTGGATTATTCACACTATACTTAACCTCACTGTCACAAATACGAAGATTTCTCTTTAACCCAATTACGTACAAAAACAAATAAAAAATGAATTTAAATACTCTTGAAATACTGATCACACCAAACTAATTTAATATCTGTACCGACTTACACAATCTGAAGCCCAGCGTTCTATGGGCGTCTGCCAGTGCCCTTTTTACAATAACAAAGGTTCTAACTAATGTTAAATCGTTCCATGAGCTCGAAATACTGATATTTTCGTTATATAAGGAGTTACAAAATTGTATCAAAGGTGATATCTGCTATTTAGGTTGATTTGCTGCCCATTACTGTATTTGCACTACAAAACAGGGCGTGAGATTCTCCATACAAACGTATTCCCCTTTTTTCTTCCTGAATAATGGCTCTAGAGTATGTTTTTTTGTTTCATAAAATCAAGGTCTGCTGTATACACGTCCCTGTCATTTTCTTTTTTTCAGCAACGAATTAGTAAAGAAAATATGACCCTCCAAAAATTACAAAAAATGACCTATTTTTACCGCCGTGAATAGAGGACTACCAGACAATTTAGAAAAGTTTTTAACATAAAAGAAAATGATAGGAACCTAAGCATACTCTTATTTTAAATAAATAAAAAAAAAATTGCATCGGCTCAGTTTTCGAGGAGAAAAAGGAGGAATACGAAACGTCAATCTCGTCAATTTTTTTGTGATACAATCGGTCTGAGCTGCAGTTGTCCCTATCACAAACTACGAGGGTTGTTCGGGCGCAGCGCAACGGCAATAGTTTCTTCAAATACCTATTTTTCAAATTCCCCGCCGGCCCCGTTCTCTCTTAACTAACTATTTGCTAATTAACAATGTTGTCCACTTAAGGCTTTAATTTTGACCGATCACAAAATCAAACTAAAAAAATGCAATCATCCTTTTTCTTGCTACTGCTACCAGTACATTAAGCACGTAATTGGGGAGACTACCCCAGTTATGGACAACAGATTATTATGATGAGCCAATACAAAGCCGTACTTATCGGTAATCACGGTATAATTTACAAAATGCGACCGCTCTATACTGTTTGCTGCGGTATCGAGGTGAAATTACTGTTTATGCATTTTCGTAATTTTCCTTTGTGAATGGAATTAAATAGAGTGGTGCGTTAAATGTCATTAGGGCAGCATAGATAATGTAATAAACGTTATATTAACAGCATGTAATTTTACCACTGTAGGGTAAAGGTGAGTAGGTAAGTCAGTCTGGGTAAAGAGCTCGTGAAAGAGCTTGCCCGGGGAGTACAATCCCCTAAGATGCATACATTGCAAATATAGAAATAGTTTCATTGGTGTTTCATCCCTCACTCTTGAGAAGTGTGTTCTTACACTTCTGAGGTTATTATTACGAAAATAAAAAGCTATCTGCAAGCGCGGATCCAGGGGAAACAATTTTTGTGTGAATTTCCCTATCTGCCAGAAAATTCGTTCTAAACAAATAGGTATAGGTAAACAATTTTTGTCAGTTAACCATTATGACATAATGCTAGCCGTGCCTAATTATTTTTATGTTGGTATGTATTATGTTGTATTTATTTTATATAAGATTGTAAGTGTTGTAATAGTTACGTCTGTTTCTGTGACCTATATGGTCATAGCCGCCTAAAATAAATGCATTTTTTTTTTTTTATTCAGGCGTGAGTGGCTATTGCACCCTTTGCCCTCCTCTTGTATCAGCGCCTGACCATTTGTAATACATTATAACAGTTTCCATTTGCTGTCATTGTTTCAATACTATAATTAGAATTAGCTACTAGTTCATTAGTATACATAGTATAATTCTATGCATGTCCAGAGGTTGCCGCTAATCAGTGTTGATAATTAAATTAGTTTTACTGGGGATTATGCTATAGGCCGGGTGTTGTTTTGTGATGCAATATAGGCGAGACCTAATGTAATTCGATAGGATATTTTAAATCTTTTAATGCCATGCCAGTCACTGCCGGCCTAGCATGACCACGATAGAAACGGGTTTTGTCTACATAGAAATAGACAAAGTGACACATATTTTTTTTTATTTTTTTTTTATTTGAAAACGTAGCCCCACACTAGGATTTCTCCTGTGTCGTGGGTGCGTTTACAGACACAAATTTCACATACACAAACAGCCAGACCTATGTGCAATGCGGGAATCGAACCCGCGACACGTCGCGCAACAGCCAATCTCTCAGCCATTGCGACCACCGTGCGGTCGATTGAAGAAATATTAATGACATTGAAGAAATATTTCTACGTTTTATGAAAGAAACGGTAGAAATGTTTCTACAATCTGTCACTTTGTCTATTTCTATGTAGACAAAACCCGTTTCTATCGTGGTCATGCTAGGCCGGCTGGTGACCAGCAACAATAGATTTTCTATTATGTCTGGTGACATGGCTACCAACTATGTTAACTTATCCACTAGGTTTATTAATTAGGAAATAGCTTCACACATCCTAAGTTTTTGCCAGGGCAAATCCGATACTTGCTTGCTTGAGCAAATACGGTAGTACTTAATCTGTTTTTCGTGAAAAAAAGACGTTAACGCGCGCTTTTTATAAGCACACGACCAGGTGTTACATTGAAGTACTAGTTAACTCTTTGCAGTTAATTTAAATACAACATAACTAATTATTTTTTGAAAAAACAAATTTCCTCACTGCGTCATAAATACCTATGACACTTCCACAAAAAAGACCAATCTAACGGCACCTCATATGTATCAAATCAATCAATCTTAAACATTAAGTTTAAAAACATTTACCCTTTTTATTCCAACACTGAATTAAAAATATAATGGGGTCCACAAAAACCCGCGAGGCTACTCCATGGGGTTCCTCGATACAATAGATGGAGATAACAGATAACGCCGCCTTACCCCTTTAGGGCTCACAATGCTCGGTTTTATGGGGTTGGCCCATAGTTGAGTCCCATTGAATCGGTCACGACGAGTGCCTCGAATATAAAGCTCTACCTGAGAATTTACTAATTGGGTAGAAACCTATTATATGTATAAAATAGACTATTCAAGTTATTCAATTAATTAAATGAAGATTATTTATTTTTCAGTCGCTGCCGCTTGACCGAAGCATTGTTCTGGCGGGAAGTCGATGTTTTTTTAAAGAATTGTCATCAATAATTCACACAAAGAATTTGGCGAACTTTCCAACTAAACTTTGACCCGCATATTTATAGACTTTATAGTATAAAACTTTGTTTAAATCAAGATAATGCTTAATTTATTGAGCCGCCGCCGCGCCGATTGGCGCCAGCGAGCGAGCGTTTCAAACAATAACATTTTCATTTCACCTTACGTTGCTTGATAGATTAAAGATTTACTCAGAAAAACGATTAAAAATCAATTAAGCCATCTATATAGTATTATTAAATTGTAAAAAAGTCGTGTCTGTGCATTAAAATATTCCAGTAAAAACAGTCGGGATACCGGATAGGGTGGGTATGGGACGTAAACACGCCCAAAAATATTTTTTTTCATCACGCAAAAAGTACTGAACGGATTTTGATGTGATTTTCAAAGTTTGTTGGCTTGGATCTAATCTTAATATCTAAGTCACATTTTATTTAATTCCGGTGGCACAAATAAGAGATACAACTTGACCTCGTCGTAGTAGTAGCCACTCTACGCTAAAGAGGTCATTTAAAATGGTCAATTAATTGTAGTCCACGCGGACGGAGTCGCGGGCAAAGGTCTAGTCATAATTGTAAAGGCCTTAATGAACTACATACATAACTACGTTTAATATCATCACGTTTGTAATTTAGGTAAATAGGTATTTAGTATTTCGATATCGCTCTGTATTCATTTAGGGAAAATCAGCATAATTAATTAATGTAACATCAACATAGGTGTATGGAATAAACGCTGTTTTCATATATACAATTATTCACATAAGGTAAACCGTTCTGATAACCTTATTTGTGCGGAAAAGGGAAAATGGTATTGATGCATTATCTTAATAATATTAAGACTACATAAAAATTGTACGGAAACATATTATAAAATACTTCTACGATCATGAAAGAAAATATATCAAATAAAACTCATAGTCATACATACATTATCTACATACATAATATGAACCCTAAAAACATAATACTTTTTTTTTGAGCAGTCACGTAACAATGAGGCCAAGGAAAAAATACATTTCTAGTTCCTATTTCATATAATATTATGCATGAAATAAACAATTTTAAATATCATAAAATAGTTTATATTGTGAAATAATAAATACCTTACTACTACTACTAGCATTCTTTACTAAGCCATCTGGCATTTCATAATGGCACATAAATTCTGCTACGAAGACCCGTAGCCCGGTGCTACGACTACGAGCGACGTAGCCTATGCTACGTATGCGGAGATGGGAATGCTTGCAATTTATTGCACTCAGCCGTCCCGCTTCTTGCTACGTGGTGGCACTTATTTTCATATTTTTAACCGACTTCCAAAAAGGAGGAGGTTCTGCATTCGGTTGGTTTTTTTTTTTTTTTTTTTTTAATGTATGTACACCGATTACTCCGTGGCTTATGAGCCGATTTACGTGATTCTTTTTAGTTAATATTTTCAAATTTTATTTAATATTCAAATTATAATTTCATATTTTAGTTTTATTATTTCCGTAAATGAACTAAATGTCTATAACTTTATACACCTACAGATATTACTTTCCACAGAATATTGTATAAATTACTAATTCTAAGACTATATAGGTAGGTACTTAATAATGATGTTAAAATGTTTAAGTAAGAAGCGCGCGATGTTGAAAATGTAACTTGCAACCGAGTCTTTATGTAACCGGCCCCGAAGGAGGAAAAAGAGCAAACTCGTGCCGTTTACAGAATATTCGGCTGTAATACGTAACAAGGCGCAAATAAATCAATGGGTACGTTACCATGCGTGAGGATGTTGATGGTCTCGTTGTGGAAGTAGAAGAGGCTGCCGACGCAGCCGGCCCAGCTCTGCAGCGGGCGGTAGCCGGTGAGCACGTACGGGTTGAACTGCAGGTGCTGCGGCATGTCCCGCCAGTGCAGCAGCTGCACGCCGCCCGACTGCTCGCCACCACCACCCCGCTTCTCCTCCGGAACGCTCTCGCCCGCCACATCTCCCCCACGATCCTCATTATCACAGATACGCTCTAACGACTTTTTCCTCTTCTTAGGTCCTTTCCCGTTCACTTCTTGAATTGACATATCGAACATTTTTGTACATGAATCAGGTACGCTCTGAACGTCTCTCATAACAGCGTGGTAGCGGCGCGCGTGCCGGGAGGCTGCGAGTCGGATCCGTCCGTAGCGTTGTGTGCCCGCATGGCCAACGTCGGCGGCCTGGAGGATCGCGGAGATTTGTACAAATATCACAGTTACAGCATTAGTGTGGAGCGTGGGGTGTTCGCGGACGCTGGCAGTGCTAGTTTTCTGTTATTCAGTGGTGGGTGTGCGGAGCGCGGCGCCGCGGCGGTGCGCGGCGAGTCGTGGGCTCGGAGGGCGGGCGCAGCGCGCGCGACTGGCCGGGCGCGCTCTAACCCCGGCCGGCCGCCGCGGCCGCGCCCCGCGCCCCGCACTTTTGCGCACTGCGCAAACCCGATCAGCTGATTCCCGCCAGAAGGTCGGTCCCTCGGCCCGCTCCCTTTCCTCGCACTTTCACTTATTGTCGAACAGTAGGTTAGGTACCAGTAGTTGCTCTGGGTATTGAAAGATTTACAGGCTCTATTGTTTCGCAATTTGGTTTCTATGATTTTTAATTTAAATTTTAGGTACCTACCTACCTATTTTTTTATAAAATATTATTTTTCACGTTAAACATATGCACAAATAAATAAATAAGTAGATACAGGCTGCTAAACGTTCATTCAATATTTTCGTCTTAATTCGAAGGTAGATAAACTATCAAGTAAACTTCCGCACTTATGATAGGTACCTATCTCTATTATAGAAGAGTGGAATATTCTCAATACTTATTCCAAATCAGTTATTTTGTAATTTATTTATGGTAGTTACAGCACTGTGCATCGACTCACAGCGGCATCTGTGAATCTAACCCTAAACCACTGAGGTGTAGAGCCTGAACCGTAGCAGATAGCACGCAGTATTTTCATAAGGTTCTTTGCAAAAGAAGCAAACCCCGTCCTACCGCGTGAATGTGTTGAAAGGACTTATAAAAATCATCAGGAAACTGGCGGGCGAATTTAGGGTCTATTATTTTCTTCGTCTTCGTCGAACAGCACCAACCTATTGGGGACATTGAATGAGTGCATTTATATGTTAACTATCTTTCGCCCGCGGCTTCGCCCGCGTGGACGTCGGAAATTATACCACGGGAACGTACGTCAAGTTTCACTACTAAGTACGTCTACTTCACCATAACGACATCACGGTTACTCAGATATCTAATATTCTAAGTATAATCTATATTCTAAGAGATTTGCCCGAGTACTGTTTATGTGCTCATAAGAATTGAAGAGTTCCGTTAATTTGTCATGGATCCTATTATCAGATCTTAACCAAAATTAGACTACACCTGAAGTACCTATTTTTCAATACAAAGATAATCAACGAAATCAGTCCGCGTGGTAAGGAATTATCGCTAAACATAGGCACATAAAAAAATAATCCGATGTTAAGAACGTCCTCCTTGTTTTTGAAGTCGGTTAAAAAAGGCTAAACACCATTTCTTTGTTTGTAACTATGAACAAAATCACCAATTTTCATGACCCTTACTTAAAAACTAACGGTACACTTATACACATTTTCAACCCCCATTTCACCCGTTTAGGCATGCATTTTCACAAAACCTGAAATACCTATTTCTATAGGTATTTGAAAAGAAGAGCCCAAATACCAATTCCAATGACTAACTTCAAAAGTAACGGTACATCCATACAAACTTTTATCCCCTTTTCACCTGTTTAGGGGTTGAAATTTCATGAACCCTTCAAAATATGTTTCATTAATTGAAACGAAGATCCCAAATACCAATTTCCATGACTCTAACTTCAAAACTAACGGAACCCTTATTCAAACGTTCACCGCCCATTAGGGGTTACCCTAATGGGCGTACCTACCCTACCTCTACTACTACTCTACTCTACCCTTTAGGGGTTTAATTTTCAAAAAACCTGAAATATGTATTTGTTTATTTAAAGCCTAAATACCAATTTTCATTGATTTTACTTTAAAAATTACGGACTTGCATACAAACTTTCATCCCCTATTTCCCCTTTAGGGGTGGAATTTCCAAAAATCCTTTCTTATTGGATGCGTACATCATATAAGGAATACGCCCTCCAAGTTTCATGTTTCTACGACCAGCGGTTTAGGCTGTGCGTTGATCCATCAGTCAGTCAGTCAGTCAGGACAAAGCATTTTATTAATATAGATAGATAGATAGAGTCCATTTCACGAAAGAAGTCCCGCAGACGCAGCGCTGTATTCGCGCGACATAATGTAGTATAATGTAGTTCCAACAATTATTGTCCGCGGGACTTCTTTCCTGAAATGGACTCTACTTGATATGTCATTGAAGCAGACCCATGAATCATTGACGTGACGACTTGGATGCGTTCATAAAAGTACCTAGGTTGTTTTATTTTTATTTAATAACTAGCACTTCGCCCGCGACTTCGTCCGCGTGTCCCACAGGCACTGTGTATTTTTTCGGGATAAAAAGTAGCCTATGTTACTCAGTGATAATGTAGCTTTCTATTAGTGAAAGAATTTTTAAAATCGGCCCAGTAGTTTCGGAGCCTATTCGGTACAAACAAACAAACAAAAAATCTTTCCTCTTTATAATATTAGTATAAATAGGCTTGCGTTAGACCGCCATCTCGTCTGCCTGTCTCTGTGCCGACACGCCGCGTGATATCACCGCGAGAGTTTACGAACGTCCGAGGGAGAATGTCACGGTGAGATTCTCCGCAGAATAGACTGGCTGGTGTTAAGCGATGATGCGGTCTATGATGAAGCAGCCTTGCTTAGAAGAAACCGATTTACTCGTGACTCGTGCGTGACATAGGTTGAACAAAAAGATTTGATATGATGCTTAATAAATGAGCCCTAGATGCACCGCATTTCAGATTGTGTAATGCAATCAGTGCCGTAACTAGGGCGGTGCCAGCGGTGCCCAGGCACAAGGCGCAGACCCTGAAGGGGCGCAGAAATGACCAGACTAGGACCAAGAAGAGCGCAGAAATGACCAGAGTATTACCAAGAAGGGAGCAGTTATAGAAGCTCGCACCGGGCGCAAAAGGCTAGTTACGATAGGCTGGATGCAATAGACAACACGCCCAAAGCCGCGCGCAAGTCGCCGCCGCGCCTCGGCCGCGCCGCTGAGCTCTGCGATATTGGTGCTGATTCTGTTGAACATCGCACTAAACCAATTTTAATCACGCTTTATCTCTTTCTTACAAACACCATTGAAAAAGGACAGAAAATATTAAGAACTGTCAAATTAGTCTACGCCCTTGTCATTTACGGGAAAATAGTCGTGACCTTGAAAATAGTGGGACTAATTTTTCTTCTATCCCTTTCTCTTGCTTTTTATTAGAAAGAGACCTAATGAGACTAAATTAGTTTAGTTGATAAACAACAGAATCGGCATCATTATCCTTAATTGTTAGTGTTACATTCTCAGATCATAGAAACAAGGAGATATGCCATCATAGCAAATTAGTACGGGAACAACTGATGCCACTTTTAGTACATTTTTCGACACAATTACGCACATAATTAAGCGCTCCTTGTGAATAAAAAGATCTCCCACGCATTGAACATTCCGCACACCCTCTATCTAACACTGTTAATCGTCACTCAACACTAGCACTAAACTAAAACACTGTATTTATACCATCGATCGTGTTCGGTTCGTCGCCAGCGCGTACGTTTTTAATATGAGCAATTTGCACAAGATCAAGCATCAAGCTCGATAGCGCCTTGGCACATCTCCTTGTTTCTATGATCTGAGGTTACATTGCTGCCATAATCTTGTTTTATGCTTGTATTTTCAGTATTTTCATGTTGCCATTTTCTGTACATATAGGTAAAACGCCAACACTAACTTATTTTTCTTAGATAAATTCGACATATTCGTGATGCGCCACGTCTAAAATTCGAGAACACCAATCTAACATATTATAAACAACTAACAATTATTTACCTTTGATTAGGTATTTAATGTCAATCAAAGCAATTTACCTACTATGTGATAAAACAAGAATAGGATTGACCTAGCGCCATTATTATATTGTGACGTTTTGTATTAAAATCTATTACAGCTACAAATTCTACAATAGATTTTATTTGGTAAATCAGACTCAGATAAATAAAGTGAAAAAAAAACCCTATTGATTCGCAAATTAATTTTGTTTGTAAGGCTGGTTTTATTGTTACGCGTTTCGGCAGCGCCGGCGCCGTTGGAGCGAGCGCGTTCGGACATGTATGTTTCTTTATACTGTGGTAGTAGTCAGTAGTTGCGTTTCAAAGTCGGGCGATTGAGCAGCGCGGTTTAGTAAACGTTACGCCTGCAGCGGCGCGTCTAGCGGCGTGACTATAAAACCAGCCTAGACTTATAGTGATAGTTGACAGTTCGAGGTTATTGACGTTCCCATTCTTATCGTGATCGATAGTATTAGAGAGGCCGCACACGTCAGGTAACCCGGTCCGGTTCCCTGATCAGGTTTACCGGACCCGGTTTGAGCCCCGTTCACACGGCTAGATTGCATTCGGTTTCTACCTCAGTCTCTACGGTCGCGACTGTACGGTCGACCGGTCGACCCGTCGCACCGACCCGACCGTGCATTCTCTGATCGGCGTCGGACATCAGGTTTGACGTTGGCATTGCCCTAGTTATGGCACTCTCTTTGCCCCGCGACTTCGTCCGCGTGACGTACACGTAGCGCCACCTAGCGTCCTAAGGCAATTGTGACCATCAAAAGTTATTGTTCTTTCCCTCGGGAACAGTAGGTACTTTTTTTCTGGATGAAAGGTACCCAATGTCCTTTTCTGTAGGTACCTAGGTACCTACCTAGCCCTGACAACATTATATTTATGTATGCATTTCATGATCATCGGTTCAGATTTAGACGTGAAAAGGTCACAAACAAACTCACTTTTGCATTTATAATAGGTACCTATTAGGATAGGATTGAGAGTGTGTTCAGGCGCGGTCCGAAGGGGGGGGGGGGTCATGGGGGTCATGACCCCCCTAAAATCGTACAAAAATGCGCCAATCACGGTAATTCACAGTATAGCACGCCGCGCGCCGGCATTAATCGGTATGACCACTCCCCTAAAGTCTTCGGCTGCTGCGGTATGACCCCAAAATCGTCGGCTGCGACCGCGCCTAAGTGTGTTACGTGCTCAGGTTACGTGTAACGTTTTCCAGCCAGCTAATGATGCTGAAAGTTTCTCAAAAGTCCAAGTAGGACGTTGGACGTGACCTTTAGGTTCTATCAGATTGAATTAAGATAGGTAATACCTAGGTAGGTAATTACAGAAAGACTAATGAGTTTCTGGGTTTCTGTAATCAATAATTGTGGTCATGACGGAATACCTACTGCCAGCTTTATTCAAGCTGGTATAGGTATTGGAAGGTGCTAGGGGAGATGCCTATTCTTGCATGGTAGGTTTAGGTACTTGACGGAAAACACGATTATTTCGTGAAAACATTAAGGTTTTCCTCAAATATAATGTTGAGGGCTATATTGATGATTTTTATGATTATTATTCAATAACTATATTGTCATTATTATCGCGAATCGAATTTAAATCAACATACAACGTAAAACAGCGCAGCAATTTGCAAAAAACCCGAGATACCTATTTTGAATTTCGCGCGCAACCTTGACGGATCCATCTAGAAAGTAAAAGTGATAAAAACCACACGTCGTGTTTATGTTAATGTCTTATTGTGTATTTGGACAACAGATTCTTCATTATGCACGTAGATTACCAACAAGTAGCCCGAATATTTTGTGTCATTCTTTTCGCGTCTAAAATATTCTGCCACGTAATAAATTTAAAAATTTGTCAAAAATTTATTTCATGTCACCTTCATTCAGTCGACAACTGAGGCCCTAGACAAGTTGCTTTTTAACCTTTTAACCGACTTCCAAAAAGGAGGAGGTTCTGAATTCGGTTGGTTTTTTTTTTTTTCTGTTAGCGTTCACGCCAAACGCTACGGACAAAATGTATGGAATTGACATTTGTGACTGACTTTTCCGCAGGTAATGTCATTGCCATAAATTTTGGACGTCGCGTTTGGCGTGAACGTTAACAGAAAAGCAACTTGTCTAGGGCCTCTGTTCAATACCTAGAGACCGTTTCACGGGTTTCACGTAAGAAGTCCCTTCGACGCTATGTTGGCTGCCCTGAATGTCACTCATAATAATATATTATTAGGTCTTAACGTTTTATGTTTTTTGTAGATTTATGTGTTACTAGCTTCCGCCCGCGGCTTCGCCCGCGTTTTTGGGATAAAAAGTAGCTTATATGTTATTCTGATGTATAAGCTATATTACTGTAAAGTTTCATCAAAATCCGTTCAGTAGTTTTTGCGTGAAAGAGTAACAAACATCCATACATCCATACATCCATCCTCACAAACTTTCACATTTATAATAATATAGTAGGAAGGATAGGATAGTAGGATAGGATAGGATAGTAATGCCTAGGACACTATAAAGTGGTAAACGAGAATTGCGTTCCACGTAAGAATTCCTCTAGAAGTTATGTTGGCTCCCCTGCTTGTCATTCCTATTTAGGTCATATCGTTTTGTGTGTTTTGTAGATTTATGTTTTTTAATAATATTTAGAACGTTATAAAGTGATGAAAATGAATTGGTGCTAAAAGAAAACTGCCAACACCGTTATAAACGTTGTAATAAATTGAGATTCTGGGCAGCCAACATAACTTCTATGAGCATTCTTACGTGGAACGGAAAACTTCCAACAAAGTTAAAAGCGTTGTCATCTGCCTAGCCTTTTCCCAAATTATATTGGGGTCGGCATCCAGTTTAACTAGTTTTGGCTGAATATCAATATTTTACGTGGAGCGACTGCCATCTGAACTCCACAACCCAATTAATGGGTAATACCGGTATTCGAATGTTAGACCAGCTGTTAGACTTTAGGGCTTCTGACTACCCGTAACGGTTGTCAAAGATATTCCTATGACAACCCGGACCGACTGCTTAACGTGCTCTCCGAGGTACGGAGGGGTCTCGATGTGTAAAGAACGGTCACCCATCCAAGGACTGACCGCGGCAAGCGCAGCTTAACCTCGCAGATCGATCGATCAGCGCGGCCGTCATTTAGCCACGAGCCCCCCAAAGTTAAAAGCGTTGTAACATATTGAAATTCAGGGCAGCCACAGCCAATTTGAGCCAATATAGCATCGAAGGGACTTCTTAAGCCTGGCGTCCACTGAGACGCGCCGAATCGAGTCGAAACGCGTTGGCGAAGAAATTCGCCTCCCCGAAGATTTGATAATATTGTTCTGTGGGCGCACCTCGGCGTGATGCAGTGGACGGACTCTCATAGTAAATGTATAGGAGGCTCAGATCATATTCTATGATCTGAGATAGGAGGCGAATGAATTCGACTCGAGTCGGCTCTCTAGTCGACTCGACCCTTTAGGAGGAACGCTCTCTTTATGCTCCCTTTATGAGCAACGAACTCCAAAGTTATAATAGGCTTGAGTTAGAATGACACAACCAGCCTTGAAATAAATTTTATCAGTCGTATTGTGTGATGTGAGCCCACACAAATGTGAAAGTGAAAAGTTTTTAAATATAACCAGTTCCAAACAAAGTTGTATTTATCACTCTGAAATTATAATATAAGATATAGGTATGTATGTATTTGTATATGAACGGACTTTAAAAAAATTACTACGGAACGCATTATTGAGTTTATTATGTTGGCACCTTTTGCTGCGAAACGGTTTTAGAAAACTACGCTAGATGGCAGTAGCATCGTGACAACTTCCTTTAAAATGAGAACTTTTTTGTTCTTTTATTATAAATGTATTCTTAAAACTTGAGTTTAAATTAATTATTTTAATAAATATGTTTTTATTTATTTATATATTATGTTAATTACATAAATGTAGTTGATAGACTATTTAAATATTTTTCGTGATACGGAAGAGAAACTTGAGTTACGATTTTACGCCATCGCGTTGCGTTCAACCAACCAACAAGCATCTGTCTTGGATTCGGATCGATGTTCGGGCCTTTATTGCGAAGAAGCATACTTCAAGGTTCTGCATCGCGAACTTGGAATTGTTTAACTAATTTCACTCAACTACTTTGGTGTAAATTGAAATATTTAAGTGAATTGAGGGTAAGTTAAAATGAATGTGATTACTATCAACGCGTACTTAGGGCTCCAGTGGAGTCGTAGAGAATCCAACATGGCGCCAGCATGTAAAATGTAAATAACTTGTGACATTTATTGCAATGTCTACATGAGCAAGTTAGTTATTTTGAACTATAGTTTCGTATACACATTCTTGTAGTGATAGCTGCAAAATTGGCAATTTTAATTATTTTGGGCACCGTTTTTCGCACAATACGTTACTGCAGATGGGTACGTGATAAAATAGTTGCAGGCGTCGCAGCTGCGTCAAAATTGGCGAACTGGTATTCTGGAGTCGAGCATTAGTTTAGCCAATCTAAAAATAAACCAAGAATAATGTTAATGAATAATAATCTTGTAGATATCGTTGACTATTTCAAGGCTAAAAATATAAATCAATACTAAAATATGATTTTTAGAATGTATGTAGTTGTGATTGTTGTAATAAAAATCTGCTAATCAGTACCTACCTAATTGAACTAGAGATATTTTCTGCAGTAGATATTTTTATACTGAACCTAAACAATCATCTATCATGGATACATACTCCTGAGTAAAAACTATATGTATTGTTTTATCATTTCATAACATGAAATTGTCTACAAACTGACATACTGCTTAGCGTGTCCCTATAATAGATTCAAAATTGGGTATTGTGGCTGTTTGAAAATGACTAATGCATCAGTTCAAGCTATAAGCAACTTGATCAGCTCTGCCAGTACATCTTTCTGAATGAGAGCTTTGATTTCAGAATAATAAATTGACATTACCTTTTTTTTAAAAACATACCTTGCTTCAAAGTGCATGCCAGTGTGAAGTCATAAATTTCCACTACGCACCTTTGACTTATTGTCAATGGTTAAAAACGTTTATGTTTTTCAGCTTAAACCGCTCGGATACGAGTATTGGTATCTGTGTTATGGTAAGTGGAAGTACAAATGTACTTTCCTTAAGTACGTGGCTGCCAAAAATAATATCACCTATAATTGATATTAAAAAGCTGTTATTTTTGACAGACACACATTTGTTCAGCATGTTTGGTTTATAAATGGAATGGCTTAAAGCAAAGATTTATTGAAGGATCTACTATAAAAGAAAGTTCTTACAGTTCAGTTACAGCAGTAGTTCTCAACCTGTTTTGAACCAGGGACCACTAGGAAATTTCTGTTTGGGGCAGGGAGGGACCTTAGGTCCAAAAAAAAATTATTTTTTTAAGGTATATTGTTTTGCAGACCTTTATTCAGTTCTGGTTGGGAACCACTGAATTACAGTATAATACTTGTTCCTAAACATCCTGCGCTGCAAATCTTTTATGGTAGATGCTTTACTTACTGAATATTTTTATTTAATTTGTGTCACTGACAATAAGACCCAATGTTATCACTTCTAATATTAAATGGTCCGCCAGGTGCTCATTTAAATGTTTTTCATATCTAGGTTATTTCAGTATTGGGATATCAATAGACTTAATAGTTTTACTCATTTAACATACCATATTAAAATTATCATGTAATACTGAGCATACCTTTGTTAATAACTGTCATAATAATTGTATTATAAGCCTGTGAACCAAGAAGTTTGTAGGTAAAGCTGGAGACAACTAAGAGTAGGAACACACTTGCAATTAATGGTTGGGCGATACCTGCACTGATGAAAGGAAAGTATGGATATTATAATGTATAGGTGTGTCATCAGATGCAAGGCGATTATCCCATACTTTCCTTTGATCAGTGCTTCTATTGCATAAAAATGAATTACAAGTGTGTTCCTGCACTAAGATAAAATAATTCATAACTGGGAACATAATTTAGAAAACAAGACATTATCAAATAGTGGAATGACCATGATTGTTACAAAGATTTTTTATTTGGTTTTTATTATTTTGCATTCCAGCCTTGCTTTTAAAAACGTCATAGACTAAATTAATACTGTAACTATTTTAATACTTATAACTTTGCCTTGTAGGCTTAGAGAATGCTACTTAAGAATTTTACAGTAACATTTTTTTAAATTATGTGAAACTAAATAATAACAAACACAATAACTTATAAAATTAGTTAAGGTTAAGATTATTTATTTGTATAATAATATATTGTTGCTAATTACCAATTGATTAGCAACAAATGGTACATATCTGCTTACACAGCAAAAAGCAATGGCCATGCTTATGGTACAAGCACCAATTAGTATTCCAGCTGCCAGTAATGTTAACATTTTTAGCTTGGCAGTCCACAGCTTGCTATGTTCCTTTTGCTGATCTGCCTATAAACAAATTATGAAACAAATTGAATACCTATATGCTAGAAATGCTAATATTTCTACTTCTTTGGAATTGGGTCTATTTGATGAGGAGAAAGCATGTTGTTCACTAAACGGAACTAGTATGAGCAGACCGCGCCACATTCATACGCACAACTTTAATACCCTTACAAACATTACTTAAAAACTAATACATCTGTCATACTGGTGATGTTTCACATGTTGGTATACTCCTCGTGTGGTAAAACACGTATAATGGTGTTGTGTCCTGTTTACAGATGCCGCGCACGCGCAGGAAGCACTACTCGTCGCACTCCAGGTCGAGGTCCAGGTCGTACGAGGCGAAGCGCCGCCGCCTCGACGATGGATCTACAGAAGGATCCTACAGGAAGCGGAGCCGCAGCAGGGGGGACAGAGACAGGTCAGTCGAATTTAACATTGCTTTTTAGAAGTAAATTATTTACCAAGGCTATGTCATTAAAATTACACATAGTGTGGTATAGCGGGCTATTTTTCGCAACTAGTCGACGGAAAAAGCGCGAGCGGCCTGCACTTACCTTGGCTTGTCCAGAGGCTGATGTGTTGGTCCCAAGTGCGTTTTCTCACCAGTAGGTACATAGGTGTCCGAAGGGGAGAAACACTATGGGTTCGGTACCACTGCGTCCATGCTGGATCCTCTTCTGGCGAGCTTATCCGCTGCATCATTGCCTCGGAAGCCGCAGGCTGTGTCCTGTAATCCATTATGTTGTTGAGCACCCTGGTTCAGTCTTTGGTGACACTTGTATAGGACAATGAATAGAGATGTCAATAAATTATTATTGACATAAGCCTGTTTAACTAATCGTTTAAAAGAATGGGGGATAATGGGGGAAATTATTTTTTATTTATTTACCCATTTAAATCATACATTTCAATACAAATATCTTGTACATACGATGTATACAGGTCTGTAATATAATGTTGGCAACCAGTGGTAAAGTGACCTTGTTGATCATAGTTGAATGTTGATATCATTTCTGGAACTTTTCATTCAAATACACCTTACATTCATCATCATTAAACATTTCGTAATTAATTTCAATAGAGGCGGTAGAATACAGAGCTATTAGTACACCTCTGCCAAGCTGCAAATATATACCACATAAATGTTATGGGATTGTGTCTTAAATCTTAATGTTACGGCCCGCTGCAAATGGTCGCCCGCAGTGAAATCACATTTATAGCAGAAGGCCAAATCTGTAATTAATTTAGCACTATGACTGACCGTTGACACAACTCAGATTATATTTTAAATTGATTAAAGTTGTTATTCTGCTTATCAGTTTTGTCGTATGTTATTTGTCGTATGTTTTTTGTTATTTGTTTGCCACTTTAATTATTTATATGTCTAGATTGACTGTCGCGGCCCCAAATACGTAGAAAAAAGTATAGGTAAAAGTGTTCCCCCTAATAGCTGCAAATAAATGCACACATGGACAAATAACACGCAAATGACTTGAAATGACACGAGTGTAAGACAATGCTGTCACTCACACAAGCCTGTAAATTTTGGCCCATTTCAAAAACGGAATTACTGGGCGACGCGCAATCTGGACATATAAATAATCAAAGGTTTGCCAGTTCAGAATATTAGTAGAACACGGTACTGCTTTGATCAACTTTTGGTCAATTTTCGATTTCAGATCTAAGTTCACGTTTGTTGTTGTTTGCTAGAAGAATATCATTATTATAACATTGATGACACTGAGATTAGATCGGAACTATATTTTAAACATTTTAATTAGGAGAACTGCGTTCAGACTAAATATCAGGTTTATTCCGAACCTGACCCGAAAATCCTAACCCGGTCGCGGGTTAGGTTAGGAACTTGAAAAAAATTATAATATTTGTTCCAAACGTAACCCTCTTCCTAACCTGACTTACCCGACCCGACGTATCGTCCCTATCGTAACTCGAGTTGCGATAAAGATAGGTTTTTCCCTCTCCTCTTCCTTAGAATAAAAAAGTACTAGGAGAACAGAACCATGCAGAAGATGTCACGGAGCGCAAAATATTGAGATAGTGCATTTTTGGTGTGGGTTTTAGTAGTTTCGTCACTACTGTAGTTTCTGTGTCTTCTGCATGGTTCTGTTCTCCTAGTACTTTTACCATTCTACTCATAACTATCATTCTGCGCATGACAATGCTGCTAGAAAACCACTCTTTACCTGATTGAAAATAAGACAGATGTGGGCCCAGTCAACCACTATCATTTTTTAAAAGGGGCTACTAGCCTCGGTCCCAGTTATTAGAAGGGTTAGGGGTCATTTGGCCCACTATTGAACAGGGACCGGGGCCAGTAGCCTCTTTTAAAAATTGATAGTGGTTGACTGGGCCCACGTCTGTTTTGTTTTCAATCAGGCAAAGAGTGGTTTTGGTGATCACGCGCAGAATGATAGTTAAGAGTAGAATGGTAAAAGTACTAGGAGAACAGAAGTATGCAGAAGACACAGAAACTACAGTTGTGACGAAACTACTAAAACCCACACCAAAAATGCACTATCTCAATATTTTGCGCTCCGTGACATCTTCTGCATGGTTCTGTTCTCCTAGTACTTTTTTATTCTAAGGAAGAGGAGAGGGAAAAACCTATCTTTATCGCAACTCGAGTTACGATAGGGACGATACGTCGGGTCGGGTAAGTCAGGTTAGGAAGAGGGTTACGTTTGGAACAAATATTATAATTTTTTTCAAGTTCCTAACCTAACCCGCGACCGGGTTAGGATTTTCGGGTCAGGTTCGGAATAAACCAAATATCAAGGTATACCTATGCAAGTATTGCTACAAAAATATATTTCATACAAATCGTAACTGGGTTGTAAGCATGAGAAGATAATAATAATTTCGTAAAAAACTTGCATCAAGAAAATAAATATTCAAGTGTCGTTCATGTAAATGTTGACTGTATTTATTATCTAACTTCCTCATGTGTAACTCTAACTGTAGTCAATAAAATGAAAAGTTATAGAAATATGTGGTCTTATATCGATTGTAGACCATTTAATTGTATTTGTGATGGTTGATGTAATAGATTGATAGTAAACAACCTATCGTTATCCGCGTTGGCGATAAAAAAATATGAAATTATCAAAACGATAAAAAAATACTACTATTATGCAGCAACAGGGGCTTAGATCTTCGCCGGGCATCATTTTACTAGGTATATACCTAAATATTTTACTTATGAAAACCATTAACATAGTCTAAGCTAGTAAAACTAATAAGAGCTAAAATTATGCTTCCATTTTAGTAGACTTGGCTATGGAGGCCATGTTAATAATGTGATAGTAGCGACATCTGTTGGTTCAGTTAAGTTTCTGGTAGCATGTGGCTTGACACGAGCTCTACTTTTGCTCAATGTGTTAAAAGTTGCTCGCTATTCGCCGCTAGGTGGCGCTACCTGTTTCAGAAATAGTTTAATGACTAGATTTAATTAAATTAGATTTAATGACTACTTGATTACTGGAGAAAACACTGACATTTTAATATATTGCCATTAGATAATATTATATAAAATAAAGTGTAGGGTTTTTCTGAGTGCATTTCTATACTAATATTATTGATAGCTCTTCCCAAACATTATTTTTCTTGTACCGAATAGGCTCCGAAACTACTGGACTGATTTTAACCATTTTTTCACCAATAAAGCTACCTACATTATCACTGAGTAAAATAGGCTACGGTTTATCCCGAAAAAATGTGCAGCCTGTGGGCCACGCGGATGAAGTCGCGGGAAAAGTGCTAGTATTTAATAAAAATGTTGGTTGGTGTGTTCTGCGGAAGAAGGCTCGCCATAAGAATGTAATAAGTATGTTACAGTTAAAACTCTTAACCGGTGAAAACTAGTTTTGACTGCAAAAAGCAGTTCAAACACTTTTTAGTCATGCAAAAACACTAGGCACTTACATATTTTATGAGCGAGTACCTGTGTTTTTCAGGTTTTCCTGTTTTTCAATTTTGTATATACGAGAATCTACTCAAACAAATACCTATTATTAAATTGAGTTAATGATCGCTTTACTGCAAAGTAACCGTTTTCCTTATGGATCTTATAATGCGCAGTCAGTATGGAATTTAAACAAAATAATATTAAACCACCTTTAAGCACTTTTTGTTAGAACTACCTACTTCCTCATGTCTTACACTGTGTTAATTTAGGTTCTTAAACCAGATTCTGGCTAATGACTGAGGCCGTTAAAATAAAGGATCGTTTAGATTATGTTTACCCATCCGTCGTGTATTTAACCGAAACTTCCTAACCAAACGAAGATAAGCAAATACAAACAGACCAAAATAATAAAAAACGGGTGTTTTAGGTGTGTAAAATAAACATATTTGAGTTTTAAAAATTGCAGTTATTTCTAACAAATAATTAAAATTCAATTTCAGCTTATTATGATACTAGTTGTGTCCAGCGGTTTCACCAGCCGTTGCTCGGCTCCTAAGGGTCATACCGTGATGTAAAATAGCCTGTTATTCCTCATGAATCCGACCATCATATCCTACAAAAAGAATATTTCGAATTCGACTGGTCATTGCTGCAGAGATTAGCGCTTTCAAACAAACACTTCAGCCTAATGTAGGTAAATAAATTAGAATTACGCTTACGTGAACGTGATATGTAATTATTTTACCAGCTGCTATAATAAAACCAATGCAATAGGTTCAGCAAGACCGAAGCCACAGCTTATTTATTACGGTAGTGTATGGACTGGTGTCACTTGTTCGGTCATTACGCCTAACTCTCTAACGTTACCTGTTTTCAACGTGGTCTAACGTTAAGGCTGCTTTTCCACCAGTATGTGCGCGGAAGCTAAGCGGTGAGCGAGGATAAAGCTAAGCTATGAAACTATGTGACCGTTTCCACCAAAGCTAAGTGGTGTAGCGGTGCGCGTAAGATGTGCTATGAAGATGCGCTACGCGAGTTGGCTGTGCGAGGATGATGCGACATTTGAGCTAAGCTGACAAACGCGTGCTAACTATAGTAGTACATTGTTTACTCTGCTGTACACAACTGACGCATCTCTAGCTCACATCCTTAGCTCGCATTCATAGCTCGCATCTGTAGCTTCCATCCTTAGCCCGCATCCATAGCTCCATTCTTAGCTCGCATCCCTCCATATTGAAAACAGCTTCGTTGAACTCGTTTCCACCAGTGCTATGCTATGAAAATAAACGATCCTTATCTGTGTACATCATACGCAACCTTAGTTAGCACATCTCTATTGGCAAAGCAGTAAAGCTATCAATATCGTCAGATGAATAGCAGGAAATTAAACTGTACGTTCTGTTTTTCTGCCTACGGGCGCCCAACACAATTCAATTTTTTACTTGAATTTTTGTGATAATGACATGAAGTTTTGTAATAATCTCATGTTTATCTATTTGTTTACTGAACAGTCGTCGATAAATTAAAATCAGATAAATATCCCTTCTCTTATTTGCACTGTCTGTAATCCTTGACGATGTGCGATGTGCACAAACACGCATCAATTATCATGCTGTTTCAAAACCGTCACAAAATCGTGCTGATAGATTGGAAGGTGTAGGTATTATGCATAGGTGGGTGTAGAAGTCTGCTTCTTACTATGTGTAAAGGAAAGAGCGTGAGGATACATATATTCGAATGTATATGATGATATTGAGCGAGGCTAACGGTGTCTCAAGGTACGGGTTAGTGTACGGTATCTGCAGATTAGGGCCCGCTGTCGGGGCATAAGTCATATTGTGGGGAGTCGTGCCAGATGAATGAATCGACCCCGCTCCCAAGCACTACTGCTCCTTACGGGACTGCGCGCTTATGTAATTCTATTTGCTATCTTCAATCTCGTGCAATTTCCTTGTGTGAAAATAATGCTCACGCGAAACCTTATAAACTTTAATAATAATAAATGTATTGAACAGAACAGGTGATCCCATTTAACATCCACGGGGTAGGTCGTCAAAGGAACTTGATTATAATAACAATTATATTAAAATATTAATATGTGCCTACATACTTATAAAAGGGAACAATAAAAGATCCCTATGTCATACTCTTATGTTCAGTTAAAATTATTCACGAACATCCATGTCTTTGTTCTTGTTGTCAGCATAAATAAGAAATTATCTCGCCATTGCAATCTTGTTTCTTTATGTGTACAGAGATCATCCGAAGCGTCTGACGCAAGACCGCTCCGAAATTTATGTAGAGGTGGCTTTACAACGTTAAATAAGTAATTTCACAGAGTTACCATAAAAAATGGTCTGTGCATGTGCAATATCGAGTTTGGCGGCGTCTTTTTGTTGGCGCTCGTCAAGAGGTGCCAATCAATTACTGCATGATTAAGTATGTAGTCCTTGTTGTACAAATTGGCACTGCAAGCTATGGTGCTGCTGTCACACGTGGCTGATTAACGTAACGGCCTTCGATGTGTGTCGTTTCGTGGGAACGAACTTGACTTTTATTTTCCTCTTTTCTTCATTTGGCCACGCTAACATTGACATTCGTTTACCCTATTGACCAAGATTTACTTGCGAATTTATTCTCACTCCATTTAACGGAGGGTTTTTCCTTTTTATGTATTTAAATGCAATAAAACTTTTTATGTACCATCAAGGACATAAGAATGACAAAAAAAAGGTTAAAAAACTTTTTGTGAGTAATTAGTTGCAACCAAATTAAACCGTTTTACCGTTCGCGTCTCACATGAGTCCCTTCGACGTCATGTTGACTCCCCTGCCTGTCACTTCTGTCTACGTTTTATGTTTTTTGTAGTTTATGTGTTAAAGTAATGTCTAGGAGTAAGTGGTGAACGAGAATTGGTTCTGAAAAAAAAACTTCCAACACCGCTAAAAACGTTGGTTGTAACCTTGTAACATATTGACATTCAGGGCAGCCGACTTAGCGTCGCAGGAACTTCTTATGTGAAACGCTCTATAATAACGAAATAATTGTAAATTGTAGTGGTTTAACCATGTGCCTCCCACGGCGAATGGTTCGAGTTCGATCCCGAGGCAGGCACCGCTGACTTTTCGAAGTCATGTGCATATTAGAAATTAATTATCACTTGCTTTAACGGTGACGGAAAACATCGTGAGGAAACCGGCATGTCCTAGAAGTCCTAGAACCAAAAAAATTTAAGAAATGTGACGTCCACCAAACCGCTCTGGGCCCGCGTGGTGGACTACGGCCCACTCCCTCTCATAGAGAGGGGGCCTGTGTCCCAGCAGTGGGAACATTATAGGCCGATTATTATGATAGTAAATTAATTATGAAAAAAAATGACAAACGAGTACTTGGAAAAAAAAAACGCTGTAAATGTCTTCATTGGATCGATTGAATATCTATCTATACCATTATAAAATTGTAAGAAAGCTGTGTCTGTACATTGAAGATATTCCAAAATAAATAGTCTGGATATAGTGGGACGTAACTATACCCAAAAAGATTTTTGTCGTTTGTCTGTTTGTGCGCGCATCACGCGAAATGTACTGAACGGATTTTGATGTGGTTTTCACAGTTCGATAGCTTGGGGTCCAACTTAAAATCTAAGCCACGTTTCATCTAATTCTGGTGGGAGGAACCAGAGATACAGCTTGATCTCTTGATAGCACTAGCCACCCTACACTACGGAGGTCATTTAAACTGGTCATTTCACTGTAGTCCACGCGGACGGAGTCGCGAGCAAAAGTCTAGTAAGTATGACATAGAATTTCATAGTTCATACGTTCCTGACGCACTGGCTGGACCCGTATTTGGTGTAGTAGGTAGTCCACGCGGACGGAGTCGCGGGCAAAAGTCTAGTACATATTATAAAATTGCTAATGCAGTCAGCTCTGACCGCTGTAAGCATTGCGCCGGAATCCAGTTCTGTTTTTTTACACTCTGGTAGCGTGTAGTTTTTTCATGCATTTTGGAACCGTCCAATGTACATTCTCATTGCCAATTTTAATAGCAAGTCCGAGTGGTGGATAGATGTGGATGCTCTTTGTTTAACATTGTTACATACCCTGCTAAATATTACAAATTTTATTACTGGTAAACAGCATTTTATACTCTTTATATGTACAAAATAAATCTTCACACATTATTAACAAGTTAAATTGTAATAAAACCCCAATCCTTCGATGAATATGTGATGCTGATGATACACTCCAGTACTTTTACACTGTTGAATGTTTACTTATGCGTCACGTTTGCATTTTATAAACATACAGGGTGTCCAGTAAATAGCACGACATACTGCAGGGGGTGATAGCTTGGATCAATACCTACCAAAACAACACAACATATGTTCAGCAAAATCTTACGGATTTTTTTTCACCACTCTCGCCGGCCTAGCATGACCACGATAGAAACGGGTTTTGTCTACATAGAAATAGACAAAGTGACAGATTGTAGAAACATTTCTACCGTTTCATTCATAAAACGTAGAAATGTTTCTACAATCTGTCACTTTGTCTATTTCTATATAGACAAAACCCGTTTCTATCGTGGTCATGCTAGGCTGGCTGGTTAAAGTTAAGCGATAAGAAAATTGATTTGTGAAAATTTAAACAAAATAGTATATTATGCAATTAGTGAATAAAGGACGGATTTAAAGCGAGGGCCATAGATGAATCACGAGCTAGTGAAGGATTCTAACGATTGAATCACGGGAGTGATTCATGATGATGGAATCACGAGCGTAGCGAGTGATTCAAGTGTTAGAATCCTGAGCGACGCGAGCGATTCATGGCCCTCGATATAAATCCGTTTTATTCAAGAGTTGCATACTATACTTTATACCATGACTACGAGAAAAAGAAAGATTTAAGTGAAAATATACATAATTATAATGAAGAAAAAGTAAAGTTAAATTGGCTTTGATGTAAACCAGCCGTGATTTTTTGGGTAGCAAGCTTTCCACCTTTCCACTATATCGGCCGCCCTCTCTTTCACAAACTCAGGTGTTAACACATCTTCATCACTAGAATGCATTTTTAATCGATTAGAACAACACTAAACAAACACAAAATTAAAGGTTAAAGTAACACTAAACTTTGTGTTCGTACAACTTACAGTATTCAAAATAGCGCCAATTTACTAAGGACAGCAAAGAACACAAAACAGTTTTTATTCTAATGCTAAACTCCTTGTCGAAAATGTCGACCAATCAAATTAAATTTAGAACACATCAATATAGGTCGAATACACAGATTACACTTACACTAGATACGGCAAGCCACGACCAAGCGTGCCCTGCATGTTCGTTTCTAAAAAAAGTCTGTTAGCTCAGTGACGCTTAGTGATTGAAACAATTCTGTTTACTCTGAGCACATCACTAAATGGCTGGGGTGAAGTTATCGTAGGTATAAAAAAGATGACACGTTCGGTTTTCATACAATCTAATAACGTGCCGCATCTAGCATAGGTTCTTTAAATCTGTGGTCGAATACATTGGTGTGTTCCATTTTCAAACATCAAAACAGTGAGTAAAAGTGCTTTTTATTCACTGTTTTCAGTGAATAAAATAAGCTTTTTAGAGAGGGAATGGTATAAAGTACTATTTCTTGAAAACATTCTTGTTTTTGATAGAAAAAAGACTTATCAATGAGTAAACTAACTACTCACGAATAATTTGATGTAAAAAAAATACTAGGAAAAGATTTTGTTCATAACGAGATACTTAAAAATCTGTTTCAAGGTAGAGATTATTCGATATTTCGGAAAATTTTGTAAAACTGTAAATCCGTACGATTTTGCTGAACATATATTGTGTTGTTTTGGTAGGTATTGACCCAAGCTATCACCCCCTGCAGTATGTCGTGCTATTTACTGGACACCCTGTATAATAAGAATATTAAACTGCTTATTGTCAAAGAATTCATATACTAGTTGCTAAGGTAAATTGAGTTATGGTATAGTCATTGCGCACTTACAAGCAACATTGTCCAAGAGGCCGGTGACCCTATCCAAGTGTTCCGGATTTAAGAGCTTAACATAATAACGAATGGAACGCGAAGGACTATAAATTGATATTTTGCACAAAGGGTCGGCGACAGTAATTGCTGGTTTGTCGGCAAATTGCGCATGGACGTGTTGTGAAAATGATTTCTTTAATCGCACGCCCGACTCTGACTCAAGGATACTACGGCTAATGCCAAACTGTAATTTAAAACAATCAGCGCCTTCGTGTACCTACAACGAATAATCACAACCTGTTGAATAAGCGTCGCACGATATTTTTTATTCACTTACAATAATGCTGATGTACATACATGACTACGTACGTGTCAATATGTTTTCATTTTCTTGTCTTTCGCAACGATTGTATGCCAAGGACCTCTGAAAGGTCGTTTACTAAAACGGTAATCTTTATTTTATCTGTGAGCAAATAACGTATGATTTACGTTTTCACTAAATGGAATCACGTCATCTCTTTGATTTCATTTGGAAATTCCTAACTCTTGCATAAAAGAACATCAATGTATCACAATATTTTTTGTCTTATTGTAACGTAAAACGATCTGAATTGCTATTGTTTTTGTAACAGTAAGATTGCTAAATGAGGAAGCTTCCAAACAGCATTGTTATTTAGTGAAAAGTGCAACATCTCGTAAGCAATGGCCGGCGATTGCGTACTTGGCGAGCAACAATTGTCGCAAGAGCTGGTGTTTCGTGTATTATTCCGGTGACAAATGTTGGCGAGGCGCGCGGGGTGGGGGCGAGAGGCGTTGTTCTTGACACAGTAAAACTAGAAGTGCAGTAGGTAGGTGCAGCTGCGGCCCACGCCGAGCTTTTTGCAAGCTGCTAATACGACTATCCACAACCGGTCTCTTGAGCTTTAAATTCGCTGCATTCTTGCCGTTCGGCAGTTCGTATTTGTAAAGACAAAGTCGCATCTGCGTAATATGAATACAAACGTTACCGAATAACTATTAAAGTCTACAGTGCTGTTAATGCAACCAAGTAGTTAAAAAGTAACTGAACCTAGTCCTGTGAAGTTCCCTAAATACATGATAGATAAGGCACGCGTATTTAAGTTGCGAAACCAACTTGGTCTTATGTTGGAAGCGAATACAAATTCTATAGTACTGTAGTAGTATTAGGTTTAGGAATTAGCGTCAAATATAGCAATTTATAATATTTTTGATTTCACCGCGTTCCCGGCTCGGTACGGCACGCGGTGCAAGAGATTTATCTGGCGTGATCTGCGTAGATCTCGGCCAAGAAACGCTTTCCATGTCGCGAGGCGGAACGCCGCCGCCGCTGCCCGCCGCCGCCGTTGCGATTTATGCCTCGTATCGCCACGTCCGATATAATCCGATTGGGGATTTATGCCACTTGCCTGTTGCCCGTTCGTTACTCCGCACCTCCGACTTCCTAGCCACTCATTTTATTACTACACTTTTATGGTTGATGCATTTTTTGCATGGTTAAACTCGAAAGGCCCCGAACTCTTAATGATCATTCTCTAAATGTATTGCTATGAAAAAAATATTACTTCCTCAATATAATGTCTGCACGCTGTCACACCATTTTTTTGACACAAAGACAAGGTAATATTCATTTAAGAAAATTATTTCTTTGCTAACGTATTGGATTATGATGGCAAGGTTGCATCTCATCATATCCTGTTAATTTAACAATAGCTCACCGAACCGCGCATCGGCCTTGCGTCGTCTCTGCTTTGCGAGGGCTTGATCAGGGTCTTCTCTGACACGGCGCCATTACGTCTATTCTTTTACGACGGAAATTCATAAGAGTTATTTGCCATTTCGTCAAATGGTTTTGGCGTCGATCCAAAATTTCTATTTCAGAAAGGAAATGTTTTAAGTGATATTCATTTTTATACTTTATGAATACCTTTGCTGAAAAATCGACTATAATCAGGGTAGCAAGCAGGGGAGAACAGTATCGAAACATTCGTAAGCTAGGTATGCTATAATATGACATTTCTATAGAAGTATATTGAGTTTCAAAGCGCTGCCTGCCTGCAACACAACACAATGTTCAGTCGTCGTTGTGACTTGTGTGGATGTCTTCATGAAGACAGTCTTATTCCGGCTGGCGCTGTCGTCGGCGCTATTGTACAAGGAACGAGCACATGTGACGGAATCAACGACCGTTCAGTGAGAGCACGACGATTTATCACGCCACTAAAATGTATCATTGACTGAGTAAAATTAAACCAGCCATTCGGAACATACTTTTCTAATATTAGACTACACACGTTGCCAAATTGGAAGTTGATTGAAAGTTTAGCCGTGTGATTATGATAAGAATAAGAAAACATGTTAGGTATATCTACGTAACTGTAAAATATGTATATCTAAACTATTTAATAAAAACATTCATGTAAAAGGTCGTAGTCATAAATACAGATCGTTATAAAACAATATTTGAGCTAGCACAGCGATCGCGTCGTTTATTAGACATAGAGTCCTATAAATCACTCATCTTGGGCCCTACTTGGATAGTTTGTAAATCATTCCTACGATAGCCACAACTCTATATTAATCCAAGACCATGTTCGTAATAACAAACGTTATTCGAACGATACAGTAATATATTATGATCGTCATGACGAACGTCAAACTCCGTTACCTCAGCGTGAAAAATATGCCCTTTCTTAAAAGCAGACTACAAAAACTTGAGTGATGCATCGTAAGTCGCAACGGTCAGTACTTACGAACAATGATACCATTGTCACGTCCGCGGAAATCGGCCCCGATTGACTAGGGTTTAACGCTCTTTTCGATTGGTTTGGAGAAAATTGCGCACACGACACGCTGCCGACCATGTTGCCGGCTAAACGTTCATTATGGTGACATAATGACTTAATAGGCTCTCTGGTGAATAGACATTACCTAACAGACAGGAAAATCTGTACGTGGCTGGTGGCTACTACGTGTTTAAATTGGTTTATGTAACAAAAAACCGCGATATTTGATAAATCCGTTAGTCCTTAGTCCAGTTACAACATGCCAGCTTTTGCCCACGACTTCGTCCGCGTGACCTACAGGAACTGAAAAAAAAAATAACCTATAGGACTCTTGAGGGATGATGTAGCTTCAGATTAATGAAGGAATTTGCAGAATCAGATCTGTAGTTCCAGAGGTTACCTCCTTACTACAATCTTTACCTCTTCATAATATTAGTAGGTATAGATTGTACAACATATGGAGTCGCTATCACTGCGGTTTGGTACAAATGGAGGGGGCATATCCTAGTAATGCGCACGAGTTGGGTCGTTGAAGAAATGCACAAACTGCACCGTGACACGATATCTGGTCGTGGCTGGTTGCGAAGGAGCCGTTAGTCGCGTTTAGGTGCGGACAGGAGCGCGGGCCAGCCGGTGCGGGATCGATTAGTGAACCGGTCCCCACAGTACGTTGACTCCCGAGGGCCACTGTCTGTGCCTGCGGACGCGAATTATGCACCTCTCGCCATTGCGGCACTCCCCCCACCTTTAACCCAAACACGCAGGCTTTTGTACGTCGCACTTGGTTACGAAGAATTCTTTCGTGATACAATTCCAAGTCTATTTCTTACCCAGTTATGAGATATTAAGTCCTTAATAAACACTTATAAAGCTTTTCGTAAATACTTCTCTTTACTTTCAGGCAGAAAGTAAAGAGAAGTAACTAAATTCGTTAAGTGTCAGACTAGTTAAGGCCAGGATATCCGAAATCAACGTATTTTTGATTCAATGGTAAACAGTCAAATATTCTTTGTTTTGATCAGATAAAAATATATGTTGTAGTTTCATAAACATTCTTGATTATTCTATGGTTCAAAACACGATATGTACAACTTCACTCGATCTTAAAATATTACGAAAACAGGGATTTTTTAATCGTTTTTCAGGTCATACTTAAAGTATATCAAACTTATATTCATCAAAATTATGTCAAAAAATAGTCAATAACGTTTAGAAGATTATTCTATGGTTACTTTTTCTCAAAACAGTTTTAATTTTTTTTAATACAATATTATTTAACAAAAGGGAGGAGCGCGAGCGCGCGGTTCGCTTTAGTAGCCCGCGAGGCCTCTCCGAGGTAGGACCTGTGTTCCTTTTGCTGGCTCGCTGCGTTCGAATAATAAATCGACCGAAATATCAGTTTATCGTTATTCCGTGATCGCAAGTTTGAAAAATCTGTCTGTAAATAATATTGTAGTTTCTAGTACCTATTAATAATTAAATTGTAAATATTAGTTTAAGTAGTAAGTAAATAATAAGTTAATATAGTGATCTAGTATTTACCTATTTAAGAATATAAAAATAAAATATGGGGAATAAAAACAGAAAAAAGAAAAAAAATCAAAATTTGAACTACGGAAACTTAAAAAAAAACCAGCCAAGTGCGAGTCGTACTCGTGCACTAAGTTTGTTTGTAAAGGAATTTTGATGATATTGAAAAAACTGTACTAGTTAGGATATACAATAAAATTGGACAAGCATTCTTTATAATTGTTCCAAATTTGAAGTCGATAGCATTTGTAGTTTCTGAAATAACCAGCTGTGACAGACAGACGGACAGACAGACGAAGTCGCACCATAAGGGTTCCTTTTTTACCATTTTGGTACGGAACCCTAAAAACATAAGGTAAGTTTGATTACTAGTAGGTACCTAACCTATTTATAACTTACCTACCTACCTTCAATCAACAATATAATAGGTAATTGCTGATCGTAACTATCCTTGATACGACAGAGCAATATTGTAGTTGTATTTATATACCTACCTACCTACTTGCTTTCGTCACAGTACTAGCTAAGCCTATCTATAGCTGGGTACCAGTGGCGAAGGGTCAATTTTTGTAAGAGGTAAGCCGGAGCTAGAAATGCTTCTACCTGGCCACGAAAAGCTAATTATAAATATTTGACAATAGTCAATACTGCCTGTGCTACTTTTCAAAGGAAAGTCGGTAGGAATCGTATTGTGGGGACCCTTCGCCACTGCTGGGTACTCACTTAGCAGTGTAGCATGTAATGTATCAGATACGGTATCAAGTGAGTACCTACGTAGGCACGAGCCCGCTGCGAGCCGCACGCGCGTGGCCCGTCGAGTGGCGGTATCACTGCGAACCAGGGACTTGAAAACGAAATGAATTTCGTTCCGTTACACTAAATGTTCCCTCATAACATTCCAAAGTTTGTAACGATTAGTATCGTTACAAACCGAAAAATAACAATAACGTTATAAAAAAATAACGTTATAAAATAACATTTTCGTGGCACAATATTATAAGTAATGTTATGCTTATATCCGCTATAATAACGTTATAGGTAAAACGTTACAGATTCACTTGTAACGTTATTCATAAGAAGTTTTCTTTCTCATTGACCACCACGGCGCCGCGGCCGTCGCACCCCGTAGGTATAAGTCACCGTCGTATTCAAGAGAGAGTGCGTAGGGTAGGTGCGCCTGTTTGCCGACCATCGCCTATTTTCGACCATTTGACGGCACGTAGCTACAGAACTCCGAAAAATTGCAAAACTAAGCCGATTCTTTTTTAAAACTGTGTTTCCGTAGAAACTTTAACCTGGCGTCATGGGGGTTGGGTCTGTGAGACCGGCACATTTTATTTTGCTTGAATTTCGGTTACCTACTACCTTTCCGACGTTGCTGGTTTTCTCAGTAGCTGGAGGTATTGAGTTGTTCTAAGCGTCGCAGGCAACACATTGGTCGTGCGACAGCCGCACTGCGAGTTACACGTGCGCAAAGTTGAAAAAGGTCACTAAGACCCACCCCCGCACTTAGTGTAACAATTTTGCGCCATTTTTCACATATTACTTTTACCATACTATGCTGACTGTATCAATGATAATGATGCGGAGTGTTTTTTTTTTTTTAGATATCCTAGTTTCCTATTAAAATGTGCTATTAAAACATTAAGACTGATTGTTTATTACTATTATACGATATTTTTCTTTTATTTATTTACATGAATACCTAAAAAAATAAACCCGAACAAATTTGATCTTTTTAATTTATGAAGTACTAGATTATTTCATATTTAATAAGCGGGTCTGTATGACCCACCCCCTACGTCCATGTTACACTTTTTCACCCCCATGACGCCGGGTTAATATATTAGTAGTTTATACACAAGCACTCAAAGTAATTTGTACGCATCTTACATCGAAAGTAATTAAATCATTCTGTGGCTCCGAACGAACGCGAATAAACGGGTCGTTTTCTAATAAAAAATAGTGCGCGTCGTAACATTAATAGTAAGTTTGTAATGTTTTCTAGCACTTTTTAGTTTGTTTGTTGGTTAAACAACATTGTTTAACATGTATTGAATATGAAAAACGACATTGTTACTTCCAATTTTGATATTATAATCATAAAATAAAGCGGTCGAGAAACAGAACTACGGTTTTAAATTGTCTAGTTTTCGACCGGATGGTCGAAAATAGGCATAATATGGTCTACCTAGGCTGTTTAATGATCTACTAAAGCCTCAAAATATTAACATTGCAGTTTTCGATTAGGGCGATGCCGACGTGGTCAAGTTAAATGCAGCTAAGACTTAGGCCTATCTGTTCTCTGCCAAAAGGAGGCCATTCCAGCCCACTTCTACTTTTCGAGACGTATCATACCGATAGCTAACCATCTTGAGCTTCTGGGCCACCTGGACCTATATTGAGGCCAAGGCTCAATTGGCAGCTAAAAAGCTGGGTATCATCTCAATGGTGCGGCGGTACTTCACGTCTGGACAGTTGCTTTTATTGTACTAAGCACAAGTTCGTTTGTGCATGAAAAACTGCGCGTAACTATGGGATGGCTCAGCCAAGTACCAGCTTGAGGCGTTAGAGTTGGAGTCCTTTGAGAAAGGTGCCAAAAGCTCATCAACAACAAATTCCTTTTTCAGACTAACCTCCAAAGTCTTGAACATATATAGTAGATATAACAGAGAGAGAACATACATAGATAGTTGGGTTTCTACCCATGAATTTGGCTATCATATACAAAAAGATCGAACTCGACTAGTAGTTCCAGAGATTAGCGAGTTCAAACAAACAAACTCTTCAGCTTTATTATATTAGTATAGATGTTTATACATGAATTTTTAGATGATTTTGTCATTTGAATTATAAAGAGAGGTTGATAATTTACTCGTTCAATTTTGTATGCTTACTTTTCTCCACTGAATGCTTTACTTTCAGTAATTTCAGTAAGTGGTGGAAAACTGGGTACTAGGTGGTCGAAAACGGAATTTTCCGGTCGAAAACTGGGAGAAACGGCATTTTGAGACATGTAATTATTTTAAAAATAACCAGCATTCTAAATTAACAAAGAATTTAACTTAAATGAAAGAGTATATTAAGAATACATTACTTAATATTATTTTTTGTACTTGTTAGCAGAAATATTATTTTTTTAATTTTGATTTGACAACTCCACTAATTGGTCGAGAACAGGCACAATTACCCTATATTATTTGAAGAAAGTTTGCAAAGTTGCGGTTTCGCAGTCGCGTTGGTGGTAAAATAACATAGGTACTATTTTTCAATATGCAACTGACATGATGACTTGATCAATAATAATTCGTAGTAATATATAGGATAGTAGGTATTTAGGCACCTGAAGAGTTTTATTACAACCTGGAACTTCACACTTCGACTATTGTTTGTCATCGCTCAATGAAAAATCTCTGAATACAATTTTTTTCTTCTTACGGCTCATATTTAATAAACTCAAATTATACGATTGAAATCAGATGTAAATAAAAATAAACACGGCGAAATGCTAGGTTGCCGTTGTTGCCAATACTGCGCTCGGGGAATCGCCGCAGATCTCAAGGTCAAGGCTAGCTGGCAACGTTGCGTATCGAAATGAATGCTATCGAAATGAATAAACGTTATTATATTATATCGTTATATTAATAACGTTATTATATCGTTATATTAATAATATCGTTATTAAATAGTTGTAGATTTCGTTCCGTTTGTAAGTATCGTTATATACAAAGAATTAATTATGTTACGTTTCTGGTGGAACGGTACAAATTATCGTTACTGGAACGAATCGTAACGTTATTTTGAATAAAGTTTCAAGTCCCTGCTGCGAACACAAAGGCGGCTCGCAGTGTGATCCGGCAGCTCGTAGCTAGATACGCGGTGGACCGTGGACGAGCCGTACCCACTTGCAGGTTGATACAGTATCTGATACGTTACATGCTACACTGCTAAGTGAGTACCCAGCTTATTATTATTAGGTATCTACAGATTTCAAGCAAAGTCCCCATAGTCCCCTTAGTCCTCATTGTCCCCATCGTCCCCATTGCCCCCATAGTCCCCATCGTCCCCGTAGTCCCCTTAGTCCCCATAGTCCCCAAAGTCCCCTCAGTCCCCATAGTCCCCTTAGTCCCCACAGTTCCCTTAATCCCCATAGCCCCCTTGTCCCCATAGTCCCCTTAGTCCCCATTGTCCTATAGTCCCCATAGTCCCCTTAGTCTCTATCGTCCCCATAGTCCCCTTAGTCCCTGTCCCCTTAGTCCCAGTCCCTTTAGTCCCAGTCCTCTTAGTCCCCTTAGCCCCCTTTCCCCCTTACAAAAACACTACAGTTCATTGGTTATTAGTCAGATTCAATAAGTGCGCCGCACTATTGAATTTGAAACATCTAAAGAGGATTAAAATTTCATTACTGCCTAAAAGTTTCTTATAGAAAACACTACCTTTGGACGCACTTAAAGGCGAACCAAGTCGTCCTTTTCGAATAGATGGGATGAAAAATATTTGACAATAGTAGGCAATACTGCCCATGCTATTTTTTAAAGGGTAGCCGGTAGGAATCGTATTGTAGGGATCCTTCGCCACTGTAAGATAGATATAGATAGTGTAATATCCACCATAGCCGCATAGCTAGCCATAATCCATAGACCATACTCATAAATAAAAGAAGAGAGATTCGTCGAAAATAATAAAAAAAACAATTATTATTAATAAAATAAATTGTGTAAGGTGCTTTATAAATGTATTTACAACGTTTTACATAAACCTAGCTACAAACGAAACCCCAATTTTTGAGGGCTTCGTTTCTTAACGAACGAAATTAATGTTAATATTTTGAGGCTGGTAGAATTTATACTGTGACGCAAAATTTTTGTTCAGTGGGGTCAGCGAGTTCATTTGAACTGCGCTTCCGCGTAATTCGCCGCGCGGGGAGGAAGGGAGCGCTAAATGCCTATCGCACTCGGATATCGTGGCCTTAAACTGTAATAATTGTAGGTGCAGTAAACCACGACTAGTTTCACTCCGTGGATGACGGGTTTTGACGGCATCTGGTTGTTTTTAACTACACATGTCCGCTTTTGCGTAATTACCAGCAGGTGCGCCCGCGCCGCTCTGTCGTTTGAGACAATTATAGGAAAACGCGTGAGTTTTTTCGCCCATGCACACCGGTTTAAAGCATCCAGCCGGTAATACAGAACCACCTTGGATGCTGGAGAAATCGCATTCGGTTAATAAACTTAATGCAACTACCATTCCCGTTCATTATGATTTGCAGGCGACAATTTTTTTTTACACCAGCGCTGTTATCTAGAGCAGTGATAGCCTAGTGGTTTAACCATGTGCTTCCCACGGCGAATGGTTTGAGTTCGATCCCGAGGCAAGCACCGCTGACTTTTCGAAATCATGTGCGTATTAGAAATTAATTATCACTTTAACGGTGAAGGAAAACATTGTGAGGAAACCGGCATGTCCTAGAACCAAAAATTCGAAGACATGCGACGTACACCAACCCGCATTGGGCCCGCGTGGTGGACTACGGCCCACTCCCTCTTACAGAGGAGGCCTGTGTCCCAGCAGTGGGAACATTATAGGCCGATTATGCTGTTATAGATGTAGCCATTAATAAATGGCACAAAACTAAAAAATACCGTGCCCAATAATTGTCCAATGTAGGTTAGGTACCTATTTACCTTCAAAAACCAGTAAACCACTGAGCGTAGCAAAAAACATACCAACTTAAAAAACTAAGTTAGTAATGTCTAAAACAAACCAACACTTCTAGCTTTAAAAAGAGTTTAAAGTTATGAAGCCATATTTAAATCGCGATTGATGCAAAATATTATTTTAGAAGTGCACATCATTATTTAAATAAGACATTTATGTAACACATGCAAATTACCTAACACGTCATGTGCCCACTTAGACATTAATGGCTTAATAAGACTTTAAATTAATAAACAAAGAATAAAATAATTCGTCTGTATTTGCTTACTTAACATTCTTCCAAGAGTTTCGAAAATCATCTGACATGCTCGCATCTGCAACAGTGCCTATCGATACATTAGATTGCTTATAAGGTATAAGTTATAATTATCGTAATTAAAAGTCCAAGACCAGGAATCCAGGGTACATGCAATGAATCCCAATAATTCTTTTAGGTATTGTTTACTGGTTCGTACCAAGTAAACTGGTAAGGAGAGTAAACAAGAAGTAGTCGGTGCTGATTAAAAGTGATAAAGCTGTCTGGAATCGTCCTGGTACTGTAAGGGCCTAGCGGGGGACCCGGGCGTGCGGGGAGCGACTCCGGGCGTCGAACCCGCGTGGGTCGGGGGTCAGCGGCGCGACACGCGTTCATTAGTGCATTCGTGCGCCCGCGCAGCCCTCCGTACATGCTACAATATGTGCACTTGCATGCCAGTTTGCATTTCTTAGAACATTGACACGCAACTCTTTCAACTATCTTTGTTTATTCCACCCGGAACGTATCGTTGCGTGTGCCTCCATAAACATGTGTCGTGTTAGACAATGACCGAGTCTGGTATTATTCACATGAAGGTCGTGCAGCTGATGTTGACGAAGGTACCTACAATTACGGAAGCCGTAAATTTTTATTTTCCGTCCTGTCCAAATTCAAGCAATAATAAAAGACGTAAAATCTCGAATATTATCAGAAATAGTAACCTATGGTATGTTTATTTTTGTTTAAATGTGCAATTTACGAACCCGGTCCGGTTAATTCGTCATTTCTTTGTCGGGTACGCACCTATTGTTGAACTAAAGGTTTTGCGAGGACATTGCGCTTCTCAGGGCCAACGCGAAGTTATTGTGGTTTTATGTTTTCCGTAGAATTCGTACCTACATACATTTGTCGCTAAATAAACGCGGCGGTTTACACCAATGTTCTTTTGATTAATCCGTACCCGTTCGCCTACACTAGTATTTTAATTTTTTTACTTTCCTTTTCATTTTACAATACGTCTAGAAGACTTATTTTGACAGGCGACCATAACAATGAAAGTTGGAGTATTTGTCACAACAATAGGTTTGTGCTTTTGCAAATTGATATTGCGCTCATTTATCTAATTCGTACTGGTAGACATATGCAATGAATTGTATGAGTCAATCGAGAAAGTAAACCAGTAAGCATTGTTCCGAGTGGATGCGCGTTGTACTGAGTGCGTGGGCACAGGCAGCGGCGCGAATTAAAGCAGCTCTCTATTCATTACTCATCGTTATTGCTATCGCCATTTTGGAAGACGAAAGCTAGTGTAGGCTTTAACTCATGTTCTATGAAGCTAACTAATTAATTTTATTTTTAAGATAAAAGGGTGTTTTTTTATATTCCCACCACGGTCACTAGTCACTTCACATGAGTGACTTTTCATAAATTGATTCACGCTCGATGAACGCTTATTTGAGCGTACTGAAGCCTCGAAGTTTAATAGTCGTGCATTTATAGACATGTGCGGTGCGATGCATTAAAAACGGATATGGTTTGCAGGAATAAGCATTTTTTTGCGTTCCGCAGTAAAACTAGCAACTCCTATAGTTTCGTCTGTCCGTCTGTCACACCCTCATAGTCTACGGTTCGTAACCAATTTGTATGAAATTACGCAGCTAGGTGTCTTCTGTAAACCGCCATAAAGGCCTGTAGTGAAATTAGGAAAAATAAAAAAAATGGGGTGCCCGGGGCATATATGAAACTGAGGGATGAAAAGAATTAATATTTTCGCGCACCCCTTCATATCGTTGGATAGGTCTTTGAAAATATGTAACACAAAGGTTCCTAAATGACTTTTTTTATTTAAGTGCATAACCTACTATTTACTGAACTAGAAGCTACGAAAGTCATTAACAATGTATGTGTGTCCCTGTAATTTTCCAACCGAGCATCTGGCTCATAGATGGCGCAATTGCATATTTCTAGTGGAATATTTTATTATGGATGAACTATCCACATAAATAATTAAGCTTTAATGGAACCCTCAGGGCGCGAGTGCTACTTGCACTTGTCTGATTTTTTTATTATTATGCAAAAACTAGTAGGAATACCTGCATTACCAGTTGATCAACAAATAGCATTGTGAGACAATACCTACTGATAAAATTAATCTCGGTAACCTTTCTCAGTAACCTTTTACGACAGCTTAAGTGTTGGAAAGAAGTGATTAAAGATTTTTAAGGCTTTATAGACATTATATGCAGTACAGTCAATAAGCGGGAAATAGGTATAATTATAACAAAATACTTAGTGCTCGTATTTGAGCTTACTAGTCTGAGCTTTGTGTAAGTCACAGATCTAGATAATCGTCCGTCCCAGCGTGCCCGAAAAGTTTGTGCGATGCGCCTACTTGCCGCGTTCCTACTGTCTTGAGTTAACTTTAAAACGCGTCCGTGAAACTAGACAAATAGTGTCGTTGACATAAAAATGCCAAATTGTACCAATTATAACCATAACAACTCTTATAGGGTTGCCCAAGGCCTTTAAAAGACTTGCGCGACAGCATTGTAGGTAGGAAAAAATGGCACGTTCGTTTTCATACTATTTAGTGAACATGCGGTGTCTAGCCTAATCTAAATCTGTGGTGTAAGTGGTAATTAAGATCTCTATACCCTATATTCTGAAATCATAACCGCTTGTAAAACTCCAAAAATAACGTTGACTTTGCTGGCCCCCGTTTGCATTGCATTAGTGCGTGACTGACCACGATAAAAGGGTTCAAAGTTATTTGTGCAGTCACCTAGAAATATTATGAGTGCAGTCTAGTGAAACTCGGTGCAATTTATATTTTTGTAAACGACGAAAATAATAAGTATTTTTTTTATTGCCTTGGGCATTGTTGAGCGCAGTTTTGCCCCCCCCCCCCCCCACAACAATGGATTTATCAACTGCGCCATCATGAGGGGGGGGGTTGGGCCTCCGTTACCCTCACTCACTCGGCGAAACACGACGCAAGCGTCGTTTCACGCCGGCTTTCTGTGAGGCCGTGGTATTACTCCGGTCGAGCCGGCCCATTCGTGATACAGCATGGCGGTGAGAAGAAGAAGAGGTTTTAATCGGGAAACAACAGCTACCATCCCACCACCAATATATCTATTACTAGTTCCCCGCGGTTTCACCCCCGTTGCTCGGTTCCTAAGAGCCGTAGTGAGATGTTAAATAAGCCTATACTATTCCTCATGAACCTGGCTATTACTAAACAAAAATATTTTTTCGGATCCGACTGGTAGTTCCAGAGATAAGCGCGTTCAAACTACTTCAAACAAACTCTACAGCTTTATAATCCTACTAATATTATAAATGTGAAAGTTTGTGAGGATGTATGGATGGATGTTTGTTACTCTTTCACGCAAAAACTACTGAACGGATTTTGATGAAACTTTACAGTAATATAGCTTATACATCAGAATAACACAGGCTACTTTTTATCCCAAAAACGCGGGCGAAGCCGCGGGCGGAAGCTAGTATTAGTATAATATATGTAGATAAAATTGAAGTGTCTGTAATGTAAAAATAAAAGCTTTTTACTAATGCATAGGAAAATATAGTAGGTACCTACATGCGGTGCTTATAACAAAAAAATAATAAATTATTAAATTTTTGTCTGTTTGTTTGTTCCGGCTAATTTCCGAAAAGGCTGGACCAATTTTAACGACATTTCCACTGGTAGATAGCTGATGTTATAAGGAGTAATTTATGCTTCTTTATTTTAGAAAAAGAATTAGGGTTCCTTGCAAAATTCTAATATTTGCTAAAAGGCTAATATTTGTCCCGAAAAATTGCACAGCTCCTCTCTGTCCTCGGTCGATACAGAATTGACAGGCAGTTCCTTGTCAGTCACACGGAAGAAGTCGCAGGTAAAATGTTACTTATCATCTAAAATCACTACCAACCTTAACCTTTCCCAACCGTCTGTTTGATATCACGTTACCATCAATCATCATCATCTAACACATCACTAGTCTCCTGTTACTACCAGTCAACTAACAACTAATTCATCAATAATGACGTCCGGAAATATATATAATTTTTAACTGACTTCAAAAGAGGAGGCTCTCAATTCGTCGAAATCTTTTTTTGCTATGTAGGTATATTTGGCGAGACTTGCCTACCTAATTATTTAGATACCACGTGGACCGATTTTGACGTTTTTTTTTAATTAAAATGGGGGTAGGTACCTTAGGGGTCCTCCCATTTAAATGATTTGATAACATTCCACCCGTAAAGGTGTTAAAATAGGGGATGAATTTTCATATTGGACCCCTGTTTGGACCATACAAAAGGTGCAGGAACTCGTTGATGTCTTTTATATTAGCTTGCTTTTGAAATTAATTTTAACACCGTCTTTTTCTCTCTATTATTTGGCAAATATAACTGAGTACTCAGACACCAATCCTATTATGGATAAAGACATAAACCTGATTCAGATCAGCAAATCACACGCTATTGTTGCAATCGCATGAGTTTTAATGTCACTCAAAATAAATAAGTAAAAGTTATGGAAGTGGGGCTTTATACAATTATGTGGTGTCGGTGCCGCATCAAACCAAATCAAAGACATTTACTTCCAAAATCTGTTTCACGCATAACGTTATTGTGTTCTTTTTAGGCGGTTCTTGAAAAATAAAAAAATCAATCATAAACCTTTGAAAACCTTTGAATTACACGTAGACCACGCAGTCCTACATATTTTTAATAAAGCCCCGTGCTTTATAAATATGGACCTGTCAAGCTATATCAGAACGATCAAAAATGTATAACTAGCGGCATCAGTTATGATCACAAACGTCACTTGCACATTAGCTGGTTTTTCGGTCTCTTTGGCGGAATGAAGAAGACGGGGGGCGCCGAGACTGCACGCGATTGGTTCGTCAGTCGATGCTCGTCGTCTATTGGACTATACTCTATTACGTATTGTCAACTGTCTATTGTCTATTGGGCCAAAAATGTATATGCGCTATCTGTGATCAAGATCTCTGCCGATACTTATGCCTTTATAAGTTACTAGCTGTGCTCGGCATGCGTTGCAATGCTCGGCGTGTAAACCTTCCTTGGCTTTCCTGCAACGACTGTACAAAGTTTCAAGTCAATTAGTCCAGCCGCTCTCGAGTTTTGACGAGACTAACGAACAGCAATTCATTTTTAGGGTTCCGTAGTAAAACTAAGAACCCTTATAGTCCCGTCCGTTTGTCCGTCTGTCCGTCTGTCACACCCTCGTCAAATCTACAGTTCATAACCAATCTGTATGAAACTTCGCAGTTAGATGTCTTCTGTAAGCCGCCATAAAGGCCTGTAGTGAAATTACGAAAAATAAAATAATTAGGGGTGACCCCAATACATAAAAGTTAGGGATAAAAAAATAAATTTGCGCGCACCCCTTTGTGTGGGGTATCGTTGGATAGGTCTTTGAAAATAACTTAGAGTTTTCTAAATGACTTTTTTATTTAAGTCAATATTAAGTGAACTAGGAGCTCCGAAAGTCGCTAACAATGTGTCCCCCCCCCTGTAAATTTCCAACCGGAATTCAAAAAATCTGAAAAAAATCAAGCTTATGGCATCTAATAAATACTTTAAAATTGGTTTGAATAAGATACGTCAATAACTTTTTGAAATATTCATTGTTTTCAGTTTTGAGTTTGACAACCGCAAAAATAAGTATAATATTATGAAATACAAACTTATATTTGCGGTTGAAAGACTGAAATACTTCTTGCTACGGAACCCTAGACTGAGCGTGGTCCGGACACGCTCTTGCCCGGTTTTTATTTATATAGATGATGATAGTAAAGCAGCTATACAACAGTAAAGGTTTCAAAGAAATCCGTTCAGCCGTTTTCACGTTATGAGGTAACATACAGACAGATGCACATATTGATTGATGTTGTGTTGCTTATTTCTAGTATTCCTAACCGGTTTTCGTGAAAGTATTTTTTCCAATGAAGACTATAAAAGTCTTCTACGATTTCATTAAGTATCCACTGCTTTACTCGTTTATATCTTTTGGTTTAATATGTAGAATGTATGATATTTTAGTAAATTATTTAGGCTAGGAGCAAGCTCACCTATTATAACGTATCGGAAAGTGATTTGATTCCTACGAATGTGACAGTGTAAGAGACAAAGGTGTTTACTTTTACTAATATACACAAAAAGTATAATAATGTGATTGTTCATTGTGGCAGACGAGTCTCGTAGAAAGTATCCGGCGCGTGCAAGAACCGTAATTGCGACCGTATTGTTATAACTCTACTGTTTATAATGATTAGCACTGCTGGCAATATAAGCGAAATTAGCGATCCATTGTGTTGTACGTATTTTGATCTAGTTTTCATGTACTGATCGCAACATTTGTAATACAATATCTTCACTAAAGTTGTGGGAGGTGATTCTCGCGGGTTCGATTTAATATCACTTTCGATATATATAGCAACAACTGTCAAAATATCGATCGAATGTAGCTTTCGGTATTCTCGTGAAGTCACTGCAGATATATATCGATGGTAAAGCGTTCGACATGCATCGCGTGGTATGGAGCAGTCGATAGTGTCATATCGAATGAATTATCGTACGCGCGTAAAAGAAATTGTAGAATTGTTGTCAGATTGGTAAATTCATTTTGCTTTCAATTGATCAAAACTATGAATTTCGAAAGAAAATCGTCTTTACAGACAAATTTGTCCGTTGTCGAGGCTTGTATCACAGAAAAATTCCCAAATCAAAACAAACAAACAAAAACAAACGATTTCACTTCACTTTTAGGTTATGGCACTATTACTTAAAATGATTCAATTCTCAATTAAGCTAAAATTACGTAAGGATGAGTACAATTTTAGAAAAAATAAACAAATGTTTAATAACAATTAAACACATAAAAATATAGAATTTTTGACAGATGTCCATAAAAGTCACTGTCAAAACATTGACACTCCGTTCCACAAAAAGTATACACATGTTAAGATTTTTTTTTTTATTAGAATGAAATAAATACTCCCTACTTGACTAAATTCTAATGGTGGTTACTGTAAAATGATAACTTATTCATACTTTTAGCCCAAATGACTAGAAAAAATTATTTGAAGACAAATTATCAAAATTTATCATTAATTCTTGGTCCGAGCACCAACCAACAAAAACGGAACGTGTCTTGGCAGAGACAAAAACTCGAAAAGGATTGAATGAACATATTAATACGTCAATATCTATTACAAAAATATCTATTGCCCGCGAGAATACCGATTTTAGCATGGGACCGATATTTTCAGTAGATATGATCTTGATCGAATGCGATATCTACATGATACGATATTGATCATATCACTGATTTATCGCACAAAGCGAGAATCACCTCCGTGATCTAACAATATATCATTGTTGTTATTGGTTTACCGAAATAACATTGGCCAAACATATCACTTGATATGTGATTTGACAACATATTCAATTGAACAAGCTTTCAAAAACCAGGGATACTGACGACTATTTAAAAGAAACAGTACTATAAAAATAATATAATTAAAATAATTAAGGCACAATTTTGCACGCAGGGAATGGTTAATATATAGTTCTCGTTTGACCCCTTTGTCACTAGCAGGTACTTAGTAGTGGAGCTAGTAGGCACTTCACATTTTCAAATAATTCTAGATAATAGAATAATTCCAGAAATAGACCATCTGTCTTTATCTGTTTTAGTTTCTATCTCATGTGATACCTATTTACTGCTTGTATTTGTGTTTTCAAAAACATTATAAAAAATCGACTTAGTTTTGCAGTAAAATAATTTAACTGGCAGTAAAACTCAAATTGATATCTTTGTACAGTCAGTTTTACGGTAAATATTGAGATGAAGTTAATTAATTTGAAACGCCTGCGACGTCGACGACGATGGTTTCCCTTGCCACAGACAAGAGCCGTTCGCCTTCGATGCCAATCGTAAAATTACAGGTTAAAGTTAATTTCCTTATGTTTTGATGATTGCTGGAAAGTGGAAGGAGATACATACTTCCATAACTTTAAATATTTAACGTGTAAAAATAAATTATAATTATTTTAAATATAAAATTCTGGTCACGTAACCACACTAATTATATAAAACTAAACAAGTCAGAATAAAATTTTACGCCTTTTGTCTCGTTTAGACGATAATATAAATTTAAGTCATATTACGTACGTACCATCATTGCTTTTTAGGGTTCCGTAGTAAAACTAGGAACCCTTATAGTTTCGTCATGTCCGTCTGTCCGTCTGTCTGTCTGTCCGTCTGTCACACCCTCGTAAAATCTACAGTTCATAACCAATATGTATGAAACTTCACAGGTAGATGTCTTCTGTAAGCCGCTATAAAAACCTGTAGCGAAATTATAAATATTTTCGCGCACCCCTTTAGGTATGTGGGGTATCGTTAGATAGGTCTTTGAAAATAACATAAACGTTCCTAAATGACTTTTTATATTTAAGTGCATATTTAGCGAACTAGGAGCTCCGAAAGTCGTTTACAATGTGTCCCCCTGTAATTTTCCAATCGCGTTATCCATATATAGATTCCATAAGCTTGAATTTTTTCAGATTTTTTGATAACGCGATTGGAAAATTACAGGGGGACACATTCCCCTGTAATTTTCCAATCGCGTTATCAAAAAATCTGAAAAAATTCAAGCTTATGGAATCTAATAAACACTCTCGATTAAAATTGGTTTGAACAAGATACGTTAATAACTTTTTGAAATATTCACTATTTTCAGTTTTGACCGCAAACATAAGTATTTCATTATAATATTAGGAAATACAAACTTACGTTTGCAGTTGGAAGACTGAAATACTTCTTCCTATGGAACCCTAGACTGTGCGTGGTTCGACACGCTCTTGCCCGGTTTTTACTTTAGCATAGGTATCCAAAAGAGCCTTTCTCTCTCAAAATAACTAACCGTGACATCTTTTCACTTTCGCCATTACTATGTCAATCAAATTCTGAAACAATTTGCAGTTAGTTGATACTAATTAGCTTAATTTTAAAACAAATTAGGTGTTGCAGCGTCTAGTCGCATTGAACTTTTCTTTCTAACACACAAAACCTGTATTTCGTGGGATTGAGCGCCCTGACAGCAGGCGGCGGTGGGCGTTCAGTGAAAGCTTTTCAATGCGAGCTTGTTGATATTTATTAATTCAAAATATTAGTTTATAAACTCTCCATTTCGTAGAATAGTACCAAAGTTTTAATAGCCTGCTGTCGCACTTGGACATGTCCGTAAATTTGTAGTCGTAATGGCATAATAATATTTAAGACAAAACATGATAGCACAAGGTAATCAATTTCAAATGAAAGAATTAACGTTAACGGTTCGACTAATTCAATGTTGAAATCTGTTACAACGAAGAGAGTCCGATAACGAATCTCCATTGTATTCATATGAGCTTCAATCGATTTGAATGTAGGTACCAAATAAAATATGCGCGTGTTTGTTAAATAGTACCAAATCCGTTATGTGTCAGCCTCATGGAACTAAGTACATAATGCTGTATTGTCTCGCTACGGGAAGCGTGGGTGATAACTGGTTTCATAGTATATGGGTCAAATACAGACAATTGCATAGATAATATATTAATTTGTCGTAATGTAATTGTTTCAAAATTTACCAACAGTGAATGTACACACACGTGACCTAAAACACACATGTTTTTGTACAATAGCGAAGAGAAGACTGGCATAATGAGTTCACAAGACGTTTTGAATGTAATGTGATATGAAAAGATGTGGGGTATTAGAGCAAGTGCGAACCTAGACCGACTACAGTTAGTTTCGGTTCTGACTCAGCATCGGTAAATGATCACGTTAACCTGAATTGTCAAGAACACTCATTGTCTTCAATTGCTTTATTTACTCTGATTGAAATTGATCTTTTCTTACTCCGTAAGTGTCCGTTGAGTAATTTTCGAAAGTAGGAAAGTGGTTTTAACTTAATATGATTTACTAAGTGACTTATTGAGAGTTATATACTAATCCTATGTAGAAGTAACATAACGATACCTACTCTAAAGCTCACTTAAAACAACATGTTCTTGAACCGTGACATTGACCACCACATGCAAACAAAGCAGTCGTACATAGGAAAAATATAGACGTTTGTCTTTGAACATATTGAATCTATAGTGTGCGGATATTTTGCATCATAATATGCAGCTTTAATTGATAATTTATTCAATACAATGTGGTTGTGCGTATGCGCGGTAAGTTTGTTCGTTAAGCTAGAATACTATATAAAGAAAGACTGACGGTTCGTTGTCGATTATGCAAATCGAATCATTTATTTCCTTTTTCGTAGGAAATAAAAATGCTTATTGTAAACAACGCTGTCGATGCACTCATCACGGTATTTACATGGATACAATCAGGTGCGGGTCACGATTACGGAAGTTCGATACATATTTGAATCATTTTCGTCAAGGACGAGCTGGTAGCCGGCGTGTGTACGTACTTATTAAGTGCCAGATAAGATTCCTCGCTGTACAACAGTGAACATAATGACATGGGGACCTTGTCGCGCATCGATATCGGCTATCCTAAAGGGAAGACAAGTAGGTAAATAAGATTTCTGTTTAAGGATTGGCAATGCATCGGCCGCCCACGTATTGTTCAGATATCGACGAAGGCGTCGCACTAAAACATTGCAAACGATCATTCGGTAATTCGTTCGTTCACGGAAGTATTTAACAGTCAGCCAGTCGTTCCATGTAAATCGGTTTACTTTTAAGTCATAACTTATGTGGGAATATAATATACACGAACCACTCGTGTTATGTAGGATCAACCAACATAAATACTCTGTATTAAAATGTTTGCCAATTAACGATAAAAAAACGCCGGCGATCTTTTGAAGAATTAGTATTTTATGGACATGTACAAGTTTTTTATTCCAATAGGTTTGATCTATGACTCCATAATTTCTGTGATATGTTTCGTGTTTACTTGCTTATTATTACCAGAGAAGGAAGACTTATATATTAACTGATAGGTATGTAACTATGTATAATTAATTTACATAGTTGTCGGTAGTGTTGTAAAAGTTAAGTCTTTGTTTTTATTTAGTCTTCATATCGAGAAGTAGATTTTCAAAACTTAGGACTAATAGTCTCACGATCACGAGTCACGAGTTCTTTGAGTCTTTTGAGTTTTTTTTTTAGTTCTATGTGTTCTTTGAGTTTTTGGAGCTGAACTGAACTGATCTATAAAGTTGGTGTATTATTTATGTTATCAAAGTTTAATAATAAAGATGTAAAATCCACTCAAAATTATGTACCGTACATAATCACTCTGTATGTCACCTACCTGTTACTCAAGATTACTTTAGGATTCTAACAATACCTTGGACTTGTATTTTCTTGATAAAATAAAAAAAATACCTATAAAAAAATACATTCTTGAAAAAACTACCTAGGTACGTTTATTTAATAATTCAAGTTCAAATCATTTGACGGTAAACAATGGCTTTTTACCACGTTTTTATTTTATTAACCCTTTTTCTTGTTTCTGCTTCATTTACTTACTAGCTGACCCGCCCCGGCTTCGCACGGGTAAAGTTTAGTTTATCCTTATGAATGGAGTCACGCGAAATTCGCTGCTATGAAGCAATCTCACAAATTAAAATTAAATCACTCCGTCGCGCGTCGATATCGTGTTATCTCTGAAACTATTTGTCCAAATAACATACCACAAAAATCATCTCCATTAAATATTTATGACGAAGAAACTACTTATTTTAATAAGGAATAATATTTTATTGATAATGTGTCCAGTTAAACGTTACGTAATTATTTTGTTATTTTTTAAAACATAAAAGCCGCTTTTTGTGTCCTAAATATAGATAAATTTTAAATATTATGCTGTCGCGGACTTTTTTGTAGAACTATTTAAGGCCAATATTTTTGTAATTTTTCTGACTTAATGAAAATTATAACAGCTTGGCTGGTAAAAATATGTAACATATTCATAAATTATATACAAAAACCTTCCTCATGAATAACTCCGTCCATTGGTGAAAACCCTTGGAAAATCCGTTCAGTATTTTTTGAGTTTAATGCGTTTAGACAGACAGGCAGACGTGGCGGAGGGACTTCGTTTCATAATATAGAGATAACTCTAGATAAGGACTCAGATGACTCAGTCTCAGTTCTTTTGAAAAGATTCAGTCTAGAATTCCTTTAGACAAACCTCGAGTCTTCAAAAATTAATATAAAACTTAGGACTCGAGTTTCTTACAACACTAGTTGTCAGATCCTGATAAATCTTTTTCGGAGAAAGTTGTAGCCTAGTAACTTTGCCTGTATTGAATTGAATGACGAAAACTTTTCACTTTCTTTAATTAGCGAACAACACAGAGGTGTCAGATGTCCTGAGATGAACTCTGTTAATTATTGCCATTTCTTCATTAACTTTTTCCCGATATGGTCGTCTCTAATACATCAGAATGCGGGCGTGGGCGATATTATTTCCTCAGTGGGGCGCGCTAATCTCGGAAAGCTTGAATGTTTTGTTTACGCAATCAGATATTCGCATCTCGCGTAAATTTTGATCACTTTTGTTTTCAAACGTCTTCCGAGCTTTGCCATGGTCCACTCTAGACGGCCTTGATTGTTATCCACCCGCGCCTGTACATTGCCTGCAGTCGTTTGTCACGTGACGTGACATGATTTCCCTTTTATCAAAAGAAATATTAATAAAGTGAAAGTTTCCTTTAAAGCCAGCAGCAACTATGAAGATTTATTACAAGTATTTTAAAGCAATTGACGTGTCGGAAAGTAACGTCAACCGTTTAACCTTCTTCTCGACAAAATACATGCTTCCGCGTTTCGAATACTACGAAGTAATGTGTTTTTTCTTGTGTGTGAGTCACGCGGTTCAGGTGCTAATGATGACGAGTTTAATTAATGCCAAGTTGTGTGCGGCACCTAGGGCAATGCTACCGTTGTAGGGCACTCAACGCCAGGTAAAGCCACTGCATTAATCACTAAACATTGCATAGAAAAAAGTTATTAATTAATGACAACATTCACAACATTGTATGTTGTACCCAAAATGTTTAAATACATAAGATTTTTAATAACTATGTGCACTGCACATTGTGCAGGTATTATCTAATTATCAAAATCTTGATTTTAGTTAGATGATCATGATTTTTATGATCTTATTTTGAATTAGAGAAACGATGTAAATTGTAAAAATGTATTAGGTTTAACCTGCTTTTTACTAATTAACCTAATATATGCTGCCGATAAAAATCAACAAGCTGACTTTTGTAATTTAGTAAGAAACGAATTCTGAAACTCTGTATTTGAACCAAGATTATTTTGAGTTGTCATAATTTGATTTAGACGTGTACTTCGTCTTCGTCTATGAAAAACATAAAGTACTACGTGCTACAAACAAAAAATCGAAAAAGCCTGAGCAAAATATCAAATTCTAATAAATATCTAGATCTAAATATCTAGCCTTTTCTCTGACGAATGATTGATAGATCTCGCGTTTCTTATTGGAAAGTTTTCCCCTAATCAGAATCGGGTATAACCACCCACATGTGGATCATTTCTAAGACGCAGTACAATTGCTGTCTCCTTTCTAATCGCACATCACAAGTGTGACGGTGGCCCCGAATACAAATTATGGGAACAAGCTATTTCTTGTATGAAGGATGGCGAGTGTCGGTAATGTGGCTGGCGACACCTACGCGCCTCCACTTCGAAGAATCCAACTGTACGACGAACCGACTTTCTGCCCCAATTACACGTGTCTTCATGCTGGTACTTACCAGCACGTGGGCATTGCAACTTTCGTGACTCTTCGATCACAACTGTTGTCGTGGTAAACGCTTCAATTAAATAGACGAATTCCGTTAACTAAATACCTTTATAATCGCAACCCAAAAATATTTCCAGCTTCGTCAATACCATCAAATTGTCATAATTTTCTTCATAAATATATGTATAAGTCTGTTGTAAGATAATTTAAACAATTGGTTAATTTTTACCTTGATCTGTGGTTTGTTTTGTTTATTTTTGTCTGGACCGAAGGTTGTACCACATGCGTGAGTCACAAACGTGTACAGGATCTTTGTTGTGCTTCCGAGAAGCTCAACGGGTACGTCTTTGTGGGAAAGGTGTTTTAATGCAGGTCGACGGACTGATTTCTCCTGTCCTGCTTACCGGACGATATAAAACTAAAAAAAAAAATTAATGTCTCGGTCGATTTGAAGCACACTGCGTTAGATTTGGTTTATTCATGATCCTTAATTTAAAACATCGAAAGATGTTGTTTCCACAATATTTCTTTTTTAAATTGTTTTGATTTTTTTTTGACGTCGATGAAACATGCCTTTAATTAGTCTTTTTATTTCCATATATTTTTTCCTTTTCTAAGTAGATTTTCACACAAAAATATTTGCACGGACGGAAACCATTCCTCTATTTATAAATCTTGGAATTTCCAAAAACACACAACATTATTAATCAAAGGGCTAGTAAAATACAAATCCCATACAGGACATAATTTACAGATAACGCATTTAATATCAAGCATAGTTTATAATTAGTCTCAGTAACTAATAAGTACCCCTTGTTTTCCTTGTTTGTACTTGTTAGTTGACACGAACACACATTTAACAGCACTAAGTACCAACGGGAAAATTTTGCTAATGGAACGTCATAAATGGCACAAAAACCTGCTTTGACCGATATACTTAATTGAAAGATGACGAATCAATATCAAGTAATGTTCTGTTATACCTGGTTAGTTGTTTGACCCCAATGATTAATGAGGACCGTTACTTTTGACTCAGTTATTATTGCGTTACTTTTCGAAATACTTGTCTGACCTGCATCTAATGTTAGCACGTACAAAAATATTAATTACTGAGATGGTATATTGCCTAATCACATAAATCCTTCTCACAGCTTGAGATTTAGCTTGAATCGAGCTATCAGCGGTAGTTATAGATTACAAATAATGTTTTTTCTTGCAAGCTTAATCGCGCAACAATAATGAATAGTGATGGGTTTCTGCCCGGGCAAAAACCCCGAAACGATTTATTGGCCGGGCAGAAACCCAACTATATAGATGGGTTTATGCCCGGGCATAAACTCGAATGAATAAAAAGAAACAGAAAAATAAACCCATATATATATACAAGAATAAAAAGAAACCCATCACTAATAATGAAGCATTGGCGATGAATCTCATAGCTCCAGGAAGTCTATTTATGGTTAGTATTTTGATATGTAATTTAGATTGGTGTTTGTCTGATTCAAACTCGTGCCTGCTAGATCAGGTTTCCGCCGTAGCACCATTTATGGTGTCGGATTAATTCGCCGTGGCCATTGCTAGCATCGCAGCACTTAAAAGTGGAAACGCTCGACTAATGCACATGTTCACGGATTGTTTCGTGTGAGCACTAACCAAAGGGATGGTGAAGCTCATCGATCTTACCTTTTACAGTGTAATATGGCTTTTAGTGTCGACACCTGGTGCGTGATTTGTACGTTTTCATTACCATACACATACGTTAATCATACCACTAGAACTGCGGAAATTACATTTTTTTTTTATTTTACTGTAGAAGGTTCAATGCCTAGAAATCAGTCTAAACCAATTGACACTAATTGGCAATCAACTGGGAGCTTCTTACGGTGAGGCATACTGAGAAAGAGCAACATTGTCGTGCGCTTGACGGCGGCCGATTTTTCTTTCGTTAGTCAGTCTAGGCCGGCCTAGTAATGAACCATTTGGGTCATTGGACCTCGCCGTTTGTCGGCTACTCGCCGCCGCCTCCGGTGCCATTATTTTTTGCCGCCATTTACGTGCCACCAATTGTATAGTGACGCGGTCGCCTACAATCACAGGTCGGGCCATGTTTTTGCTGATGATGACGCGTGTATGTAAATACGTACCATCAATTTTGCATGTTTTTATTCTCTCATGTGTAACGGACATCGTTTGATTGAGGGCTCATACAAAGAATCTTTGTGTAGGATGTAAGGTGCCTTACGGTATCTTACGAGAATAATCAGGATTTTACTACATAATTCATTTTTGAATTCAGCATAGCAGAACACTTATGTTAATAATACGAATTAAGTTTAATCGATTTATGTTTATGTAATTATTTTATTTTGTTCCAAAAAATTACATAAATGCGATAGAGTACAGAAATGAAAATGAAGATAGGTATTTAGTTAGTACATTTGTTCCAAATCACGGTTTGATAAGAGATTATTCACTTTCGTTCACATTTCTTATAAAACATCGTACCTATTCTGAAAATTTATAATTTTAATCGTTTTAGTTATTTAGTTAATACCTACATAATATTTAAGTTTAGTACATGTTCAGTATGTATAATGTGTATGTGGATTGACTATACAATACATAATGAAACTATATTTTCAGCTCAACTATTTACAGTATGCGATAAAGGTCAAGCAAATGTTGCAAAGCTTAAAGCCCTAAGGGGAATGAAATCATACAACCGCATAATCGTTGGCAGTGACACACATCACCACTGAATAAGCAATAATGTTCCAGTCTAGGCCATGTTTGTTTCACACATAAATAAATATTAAACGGACCGTGTCACAATATTATACTGTATACAGTACCTACATTAAATATGTTCACGATGTATCGGTGCTTTTAGGGTAAGCAAATCATAATATTTAATCCAATCATGGCTTCAGTACGAAAAGGTTTTCCACGTTACAAAGTCACCAACACAAGGAAACCACAGCAGTCAGATCAATTTTATTTACTCTCTCGAACATGTTCTCTGAATTTATGTTTCTTAGTAATAAAACGTAGGCAGTCATAATTTATGTGCAAGTCTCGAGAGGCTATTAATTCAATTTGTTTTCAATATCAGCTCTCCTCAACTTTCACCCATATTCGGCAGTCTGGAGAATTATTTCGTATTGTTAATCGCCGTCAAATTGAAATAAATACAATATTAATTTCTTTCCTCAGTATTCATGCATAGTGCTAGGATGATTTATTGCTATAATTTATGTCCAATCAATATGAAATTGTTAAAAATAATATTTCAAATATGTAGGTATTTAATGATAATTATTTTTATGTATAGTCGGAGGGGTTCTAGTTCCAAACTTTAAGAGTTTTGACCTAGAACCCCTCCGATTTAATTATTATGGGGACCTTACACCTTACTCGTTACTACCTACTATGTATGTTGATAGTTTCCGTCCGACTTGATTTACAAATGATCTCCTTTTTAGGATTCTGTACCTCAAAAGGAAAAACGGAACCCTTATAGGATCACTTTGATGTCCGCCAGTTACCGTATTTTTTGAAGTCTGTTTATTTTTTTTTAAATCAAGGGTGCTGCTTTGGGCTGTAATAACAGCGAAGAACTAAAATTTCGCTACAATTCCACATTATAATACATAAAATAATATAATATGTATTTCAGAAACGTTTTTTACTTTTTTGGAATGGATAGCACAAGTTTCGTGCCAACGATTTAATTAAAAAACATTTCGATTATCTAATACCTAGTTCATTTTAACTAATTAACATTTAAATAATAAAATTAATTATACAATGGCTTGTTAGAAAACATTATTTACTTCCCAGTTATATTTGTTATTTTACAAAATGTTATAGTCAATTTGTTTGTCTCGACATAGGATTGCTGTAAAACACATACCATACAGCTACAGTGTTTTTTTAGGGTTACGTAATTTTACCTTTGCTACTTTCTCATCGTTATTTACACTATTAAAGCCCTCCTGTATGTCAATATAATTATGGAAATTTAAGAATACTAAGAAAAACTTGAAAGCGATTTTCTTTTAAACATATCGATTAATATTTTTATTTACACATCATAATACCGTTTTCGCAGATAAAGTGTGTACTGTGTACCTAATGTGTACGCGTGTGTTGTTCGAATCGATACCTTGATGAAAAAGCATTTTTTTTAAAGCAGTAGGCACCTAAGTACCTACCTACCTTTTTATTTTGTACGTAGGTACACAGTGGTTGATGTTGGCTCTATCTTGGTGTACTATGGGCGTTGTTGTTCTAAGCAGTGATTCATCATGTTCATACAATTTTACCAATTCACGACTAATTCCTATTGTATGTATATCATAATTATTATTTTCCTGTTTAGGTAGGTACCTATCTAATTTTTTTTAATGTGATATTTGTTTGCAAGTTAATTCAACATATTTTCATAATAACATTAATTACTTAATAAAGATATACCATACCATATAAAGTATGTACAAGTTATATTTTTTTACAGTGGCCCAAATACATAATAATGTTCTGTTAAAGTTGTTTCGAAACCAATTTGACCTTCTGTACCCCGGTTGGCTTGATGTGGTTATGATTTTTCATTGAATGTGTGTTTTTATTATAATTATCGTAACGTTTTTTTTATGGCCAAGGTTAAAACCGCAGCGTTATTAACAAAATAATTTTTGTTTCAGGTAATTATCAATTATATCGTTTAGCTGCAACGAAACGTTTAAGGTGAGATATCCCGCATGTTCCACATCGCAAGGCCAGGAATGCATTTAACAAAAATAATAACAGAACACGGTAGACATTTATTTGGCTTGCGTTTGTTTTACCAATCAATATAAATTTGTTGTTCATGAAATCATGACACAAGCACATTGCGGTCGCCAGACGAAAGGCAGACAACATAAAATATTTTTTTTTCTTTACATACAAACGAGAGAAATCCTGCTATGCACCGTTGAAAATATTTTATGTGTTGTATAATAATGCAGCCCATTTGATTTAATTATAAATCCGTGTTGTATAATGCAGTAATTAACATTTTAATCAATAGAAAATAAGCAGACATAATATTAGATTATATTTATTACCTATATAAAAAAAAAATAGTCTAGGAAGATTGTCTCTGTTAATGCATAAATCTAATAGGTATAACACATAATATCATACGTTATCGTGTAGTTACATTGTAGTGCACTATTTGGTTGGCAACTGTTACAAACTTGTAGGTACTGGAATAGTGCAGTCGGTCGGTCGGATGCAAGCGTGCGCTCGAGCTCGCCGGTAGCCAGTGTATCGGCATCTCGTCGTTGTTGTACCGAAGGTCAGTGCTCCTGCGATTCAGCCCGTAATGCTCTCGCGATAGAGTCACTAGTGGTGGACCGCAGGAGAGAGGCGGCGGCAGCGGTGGGGTCCTCGCATCGGGCCGCCGCGCGTTGCCTCCCTTCAGTCAGTTTAGTCGCAGCGGTGCACGCACACCGCACGCAGTTCTCGCGCTCGCAACGAGAAGGTATGCACGGACCGGCTCCGTCGCTAACGAAACGCACTCGCTTCCGGTGGCTGCTCTCCTTCCAACAACCGATACCACCACTGTCCTATACTAAGCGTACGTGATGTTGTGACAAAGGCTGGTTTTACTCGCTATATAAAATATCCTGTGCTATATGCCACTTAGTTGGTTGCAGCCACCGAACGCGTCTGTGTGCTGAACGGTATACATATTTATACTCAGTGATATCGGTTCAAAGCAGTGTTATGCGAAAATGTGTTGAATTAAATTAATAATGATTAAAAGTGTTGCTCAATTGGTTTTCCGCAATATCAAAACAATCGCACTAATACATTTATAAACACTGTGTGTTGTTATCTCGTGCGGTGTATTCAATAATAATAATAATGTCATACAAACATAATGCAAGTCAGTCTCACTATTCAAGGTGATAGGCTGGATAATTAATGTTATTTGATCAGTGTCTAAATCAGTCTAAACACATGATCATTACGACAAAATAATCGTATCTCAAATATGCCAAGGTGCCTAATTAATTGCCCATCATAACATACAAGTAAATCTATCTCACAATAAATAACATTCATAGCAATACATGTCATGTTGCCCCAGAAAACTTGTTTGTATAGCGATACGTTTATATCGGTGCAGCTGGAGTGGAGTCAGGCTAGGATGTGTCGGCCGCGGGCCATATGGCAGCAACGCCACTAGCCATATTAGGGACGCCAACCAAGGCGACACTTGTTGCACTTATACGGCATAAATGCTCCACAAAACTAGTGACGTCTTATCACTATCTACCATTTAATAAATTCCTCTATCACTGACTTGACGGCGCACTCGTCCAAAGTTTTGTTACGTTTAATGATGTGCGTGCGGTTGACGTGATCGATTTATAACTGCATAAGAGATAAGGTAGGGCAGCGGTTTGCGAGTGCGTTATGCAAGCAGGCTGGTGAGCTGAGCGGTCGGTGGCGCACGGGGCGGTTCGTTGACCAGTGCGTTGTCCCGCCGCTCCGCCGCGCGCCGCCCACCGCGAAGGTCGCGGCCCACAGCCCGCCGACACGTCCACGACCTGCACCGAATACGAATGCACGTGAAAATAACACACATCCGATGTATTAGGTGCAACCCTGCATTATTAGCGTTATTTCAACACATTTTCATTTCCTACGTTCTTTACAGGTAGAGTCGATATGTGTTCAATGTGCTCTGTGCTAAAATAATTTTTATTGTGAAGAATAATAAGTTTTATGACTGTTGCTTGGAAATTTTGATCTCAAAATGGTGACTTCGAGAATACCGGCTTATTCTCTGAGTTCGGAGTTCAACAGGGAGTTCAGAAGTTTCCGCATAACGCGAGCCACACCACGTTCGACTCTGTACGCTCCCGCTATTGTTCCTATACACGAGTACCCGAGGGTCAGCGTGCATGAGCGGCGGGAGGCGCTTAAGGCTGCGCTGGCAAAGGCGTGGTCTTCCAAGAGTAGTGAGAAGAAGAAGCACGACACGTGGACCGTTCCCATCGAACAAAGCAGAGCTGGCATCACGGCGGCCGATTTCACCGCTAAGTCACAGTATAATAAGAATGGCGATGTGTCGCGTGTTGCACTTGTCAAACACGAGTTCGAGAGCAAGGATGCTGAACGAGCGGAGACCGTCGACAACAGAACTGATAGTGGCCAGCCTGCGAGCTTTACATACAGCCGTATCAATGGGAACGGTATCGACATACAAGAAACACTAAAAAAGGGCTGTGATAAAGGTTTACACAATAAAGATTTAAGTTATAGCGACTACCTAAATAATGTTCCTAAATGTAAAACTAGTTTCGAAAATAACTTCCTCAAACAAAGCCACGAGGAACGCTATAGCAAACGAAATGGGTACGATGCCGCGACTAAACGAGTCGATAGAGACATCAACCTAAACAATGTCGAATATAGCAGCCTGAACGGCGACACGTACGATTCTTTGAAGTATTCGCGAACAGCGAACGGAACTGAATCGGTACAATATAAAAATTACGGTAAGGTAGACACCGTTAAAAGCAAATTGCTCAGCACAGATAGTCCCAAAAGCGTGACGTCTTGCAACGGAGAGAAATTAAATGGATACGGTGGTTTGGAGCGGCGCAATGCAAAAGAGCAACAGCGGCCTTTGACGAGCGGTCCCAAGGCGCTCGTGGAACAGAGGCTCGCCGAGCGTCTCGAGGTGAAGGTGGCCGAACTACCTGCTCTCTACCGGGGTGTAGACTCCTGGACACCAAAATCTGCTGCATTCCAGAAGAACATGCGTGACCACGAGTGGAGCGTTTCGTATGTACCCACATCACACAACACGATGAACCCTAACTAACAAACTCCACTCCTTTCTACTACACAATATTCATAAAACATCCATTAATCCTAAGACCATGGTTTCGTGTGTGTTCAGCGTCGAGCGCGCCGAAGTATACTAAATACGTTGGAAACCGAGTTTATCCCATGCGCTTATAAATAGGAAAAAAAGCTAGCGCGCAGTCGGCAGCTCGAGTGCATCGACTTGCCACTGGTCCGGTCCGAGAGCAGTACGAGCAGGCTTTTACATTTTATATTTGTCAACAGTGGTTAGATTAAAGCTAACCAGACGAGTTTCTTTGTACGCAATATTCTTATAGGTAACAGTGTGCCAACATGCAATTTCGTATCAGTAAACCCGTGTAGTAAATGCAAAACGTAACCTTTTCCTTAGATGTGTCATCACCAGTCATCACTCATCTGCTGCTTATAGGTTTACGCGTTTTAAAAATATTAATCTAAGGTTTATCTGTATCATAATTCATACCCGGTATGTCCGACAGTAATTCTTATTTCGTAGACATGATGTTTGTACCGTTAGTGTACGGTTTACCGAGTATTCGTTAACTGTTTCTATGACATTGTAATTCATTTACAAAAGTTTTTACTGGCCCTGACCCTCATATATGTATAAGATACATAATCTTTATATCCTTAGCTTCTTAATGCGTTTGCTTGTTACATTATGAAGTTTGACAGCAGCGGTGAGGGCCCGGGGACTGGTTGTGCAAAATCATTGCACAACTCACCGTGACTCACCATCGTTGCGCTTTATTCCATCCTGCTAGCGATTGCTTAATCTCTTCGCTCATTAACACCATTTGGTTACTAAGTATGAATCCTAAAGTTAAGAAAACAACTAGATCACCGAATACGGTCATATTCAATTTTTATATCGTGGTCACTGTCTGGCCGACTGCGACCTCCATTCGTGCACGTTTGCATAGACACGTAATTATTATTTTCAGGTCAAATAACGGTTCTTTCACTTGCGCTATTATCTTGCAAACATATTCCAACTTGCAGTATTTTGTCGCTGTGTGTCGGTGCATCGGATGTTTGTGTCCATAACAATCTAACATAACAAGTAAACATTCTATAACTTCGTGGGCGCCAGGCATAGCCATAGCTTAAAAGATTCGTCTCAATAGCGTTCACAGTGAATGTTTCAAGGTCCTGTCCTGGTTTGTGCGCTCGCAAAGGATTTGTCAACTTTGTAGGCGTTATGACGTAACTACAACTTATTGTTTTCGGCTCCTTCCTTCTTTTAGGAACGGAATGATAACACTGCATCAGTTGGTAGAAAAGTCTGCTATACTAGCTGCTGGTTTCAATAAATAAATAAAACCGCGCGGTATTGTGAGATAAATGAAAACTGAAAGAGAAAGTATTAAAGATATTGCGGTAAAACAAATAATGCTTATTATTTCTCGAAATTATAGTCTCCGATAAAAAAAAATCGTATTGTAAAAACGCAAGCTCTGGCAAAAATTAAGACATGTTTAAGTTCCGTCGACTGCTCGCACCTTTGGGATGGTTCAGCCAAGTACCAGCTTGAGGTGTTGGAGTCCATTGAGACGTGCCAAGAAGCTCATCACCAACGACTCCCTTGTGCAAACTAAGCTCAAAGTCTTGAACATTGATGCAAAGTTGCTAGCCTATCGCTTTTTTTATCGGAAACATTTCAGAGAGTGTGCTTCGGATCTGCATGATCTCATACCCTCCTGCCCTTTTTTCTATCGGACGCGACGGCCAGAAGCACAAAAAAGCGATACAAAAAATGCAAACAAAGCGCTTTGATTCCACTTTCATTCTGAAAAGTAGTAAGAACCGCCAAACAGTAGAATGCGCTGCCTGTAGGTGTTCCCTGATAGTTACAATCTGGGTATCTCCAAGTCGCGAGTGACTCGGTTTCTTGTAGGTAAGCGTGCTCCATCGTAGACCGCATCATCTGATAGGGCGATCAAACGCAAGCCTAATATTTAATAAAATGTTTGGGTATTTTTATTGCATTGATAAATATCCCAAACATTATTAGCTTAAATACCAGGCAGGTCACCATATTTTATTATTTGACTATAATACTACACAAGTAACGTCAGCATACAAGCATCGTCTTTTAACACCATTTTCTTCGACGCCCGCAAAACATTCTTACAGCAATCAAAAACACATCAGACATAAAGAAAATGCTCTATTGCTAGTATAAATTACACAGGGGCCTTCGTTCCGCCAACATTTTGTTTATGTGAAACTTTTTAATAATTTCTGCCTGTGCGCGTCGTAAAAGTTAAGTAACGTTTTAATGTCGTAACTATTTAGTGTTTCTGCTGTATTGATAATAAAGGCAGCATTAGTGTCCTGCTCACGTACACCAACAAATGCCAAAACATAAGCTTACGGTTTTATTCAACTTTCACTGCTGACTGCTTGTACTGTTATAGTAACTAACTACATAGGTACTTGTATACTTTTATTTAGCGCCTCGTCTGCGATACACTAACTCCACATAAAGGTGGCATTCTTAAAGCATTTATCTTGTACGAAGCGAACCAGAGTCATATAATATGAAAGTAGGTAAGTAGGTACGATTCTTATTCTATGCCAGGGCACAGAGTAAGTCTGTTCTAGTAAGTGTACCTACACACTTACAGGTAAAAGTTAATTATATAAAATAAAAGAATCCAGAGGTGTACCTCTTATTCTAGCACCAGTAGCTTCTAATACTAGTCCAATATAAAAATCACTTCGTAGAATCACACGTTTTGCTTCAGTTCATTCGTTTATGACATATCCTTTTGGTAGTTATTGAATGCAAACCTTTTTTTATCAAAATTGTTTTTTTTAAATACTTTGTCAGTGAATCATAGGTATATCCATGTTGGAAATAAAACTTGTGGTAACTTAAGTCATAAGAACTTGATAAAACAACTATAATAATTTGTGTTTATCCGGCTTTAACTTTTAGAACAAATATGATTAACATACATTGGAATACTAATAATCTAAAATTATTCATTCATATGACGAGGTAACTTTCCTTTATCGTCTGTTCGGTGTTCTAATTAAGGTTAATGGTTTTCGGTTACGCGATCAGACGAGCCCAGTATATTTCACTCTTCTTTCTGTACATACATAACGTATTCATTTTCCTATGACCTAGAATAATTCAGGTCGTCTGCCTCATGGGGCGTTGGATCCCCACAAAAAGTTTTTTCGTATCGCATTTCTAGGCTTTTTTTTACAGTTTCAGTTTTTGTATTACTCTCGCTCCTACAGAGCGATGTATTTAGTTGTGCTTGTCATTGACCTGACGAAAAGCGGTGCGGGCGGGTGATTAGTTGTAGCTGCAGCGTTGACACGGTTCACAGTAATCGCTCATCCGGCGCGGCCTTGTCATCGTGTCGAGCGCCCGCTCTAGCCGAACACGGTTTAATTGTAACACTAACATAAAAGTAATCACTAAACAAATCAAAATTGAAATATATTCAGATGAACACTACAATTTTGATATTATGATAGCGGCTTTGTGTGAGTTAAATTTGCGAGGTGCTACTGAGGTGGCTGTCAGATTTGTGGATAAAAAAGATATGTACCGAATTGCCATGTCTGTCAAGCAGTGGATCCTTGACCGGGCACTGTTCGTGTCACGTTGCAGACTTCGGCTTTCGATTTCGTAACCGTGCCCGCAGTGTGCACCGGCCACCCGATCGATTATGGTCATTGTGCCAGAGGCGTTCCACTCTCGCTGCGATTTTGCGTGCTCCGTTGCCTCTCTGACCTTTGAACGCCTTGTCGTTTGTGCCAATTTCCTTGTGAAGTGACACAAAGTAAAAAATAATTAAACCAAGCAGAAATCGCTCGCGTTAACGTATCCTTACAAAGGAAAGTAATATTACGAAACAAAGCATAAGGAAATACCAGTGAAACAGTAAACAGCAAGATGATTCAATACGATACACGTGTTGGGTATTTCTAAATATAAAGAACCGTTGTGTGAATACCGTTGTTGCTTGAACGTTGACCGCGTTGCAAATTAATGTTTCCTTTTAACGATTTTTCATCAAGTGTACTTATTTGTACAGTTTCCGTAATGTTGTTTTGTTACGCCTAGAGTCAATCATGTAACGTAGGGGGCATTGCTAAATACTAAATATAACTTGCTACGAGCAGGAAGTTAGACCATAATATAATAACACGTATACCGGGAATACGAGATAAACAAACTTTCCCAACAGTTTTCTACCAATATTGACCAGTATCGTTATCACGAGACAGCTGAGCGGCCCGCGTAGAACCGAAAGTACACTTTGTGAAGACATAAACACACAACACGAGTCGCGAATTACGCCCAAGTTCGCTTTCACTCTCAACAGCCACCTCAGATTGTAATTAAAGAGTCCTCGACTACCGGTCTCCACTGAGAGGAAAGGAAAGCCTAAAAAGGAGTTTCACCAATTAAAATTAAAGGTAGCAGTAGACGTTTAACCAGAAAGACGAATATGCTATTAATTAATTAAATAAGTTTGGTGTCAAGACAGTGACGTTTGGTACTGGTTACACTGGTTTTAGATTTTTATGAAATAGCCGGTTCCGAGTAGCTTACACATGTGAGTGCCTACATGAAGCTTCGAATCTATGTATAATGTTATGTCGTTGTTCGTCGAAAGTGAATGTTCCGGTGTTTGTTATTCGCGACGGAGTCCGTGTCGTGTGACGTGAGCTGCTTTGTTGAACATCGATACCACCATCGAGAGCCTTCTTTAAATAAAAGTGACACACGTTGTGCAATCGTTTGATATTCACGTCGTTTACGAATTGGTGCGCTAGTAATTTGACACAATGAACCAAGGTAACTCTCAACAAGGTAAATATCTTTTGAGAAGAGAAACTGTTTTACTGGCATTGTCAAAATCCTCACAATTTTTTCAAGTAACTTTATAAGGACAAAAACGATAATCAAGTTCAGTTTTATTGTTTCCAACCGTAATTGGAAAGCGGAAGACTTTTGAAACATACCCATTTTCTTATGAGGAATTGAGGACTCCAAGCTCCTTATAACAAACTAGCATTTTGCCCGTGACTTCTTCCGCGTGATCTACAGGAACTGTGCATTTTTTCGGGTTTAAAGTACCTAACCTATAAGCACTCAGGGATATTGGATAATGTAGCTTTCTATTAGTGGAAGAATTTTCAGATTAGGATTGCCAATTTTGCGACTTTTACGTTAGACATTTATAAGTTTTGCGACTTTTGACTTTTGCATACTTTTTATGCAAAAGTCATAAATGTCTAGCGCAAAAGTCCCAAAATTGGCAACAGTGCTCTCAAAATCTACTTGTGTAATATAAACTACGTCGAACGAAAACCAAATACATATTGATGTATACAGTTGTAACACTATATTGAACAGAAACGAGAATCAACACTAGTGAAGTTACTGTCAAAACATTCAAATAATATGATGAACCACAGAACCCCATGTACCTACGCTATATTAATCTGCCCTGCCTTCAGAGAAAATTCTTGAATGTGTAAAGGCAGGTTTTTCAATCGTTAAGTCGTTTATCCAAATAAAAAAAAAACATGTGCACAATTCGCGAAAGTTTAAAAACAACTATTAAATTAATTGATTTCAGGAATATCTATGATTTCAGATTTAAAGAAGTACACATAATCCTATTCGATCTTACCTAAACTAGTAAACAAATATCCTAAAACAGTGACCTTAGATTAAATTTCACTATCGCTATCTTTCAGTTCTGCAGTAACCTTGTAGACCAGGGCCGAAGCCTTCAAAAATGGTAAAAAATGAAAAAAAATTACAGTAGGATGAAACCCATTAGAAAAGGAGGGGAATATGATCAAAATGAAAGGAAAAATAAATTACGGTCGATCCGAGTTCGGGAAAGGGGGGGGGTGAGTTTTTAAGGGTAAAAAATGGTTTTCCTTGATTTCCGGCAAAACTACAAGTCCTATGGAAAAAAGTTAAATGGCAAAGTTGTAGGTAATAAAAAGATCTACAACTTTTGTATTTGCAATTTTTTCACATAACCTCAAAATTTAGGTGAAAAATTCAAAAAACCAAGTTTTTGGTTTTTTATTTATATCTTTTTCAAAAATGTTTTTTTTTTCTACGAAATTTGGTGAAAACTTACCTTATTATGTCCCAAATACACTGTAATTTATTTGATTTAAAATATTTATTTTTTCGTCAAAATATCAGCTTTTTTCAAAAAGTTTGGGGGTTTTTTGTTCATTGAAATATCTACTTTCTGATTGTGTAAAAAAAATGTACATTACCATAGGAAATGTTCTCAGAAAATGCAAAAAATTGAAAAAACTCAAATTCGATTTTTTTTTTATCATTATCTACAATTTTGAGGTATTTATTAAAATTTACACTTTAATTACTCAAAAAACGTAAGATTTCATGTTTTATTTATAAACGAAAAAATTGCACATTGAAATATACTTATTTAATTAACAAACAAATAAGTTAATAAAGTTAATATTAAATAAGACATCTACAATATTTTGAAAAAGTTGTAGAATCTTCTTTAAATAATATTTTTAGATGCCTATTTATTGCTGTTTTAAGATAATTCATATACCTGAGTGACCTTCGGTAAATTTTAGCCCATTGTAAGTTATTTCATAGAGAAGTGGGGACGGACCTAGGGTCTGGGCCTTACTACATACCTGCTATTTCGTAGCAGCTGTAAAAACCGTTAGCCAGTATTCGAGATACAGAGCAGTGTACAACATCGTTTTTAAAAATACGCGTGCAGACTGAATTACTCTAAGTGAATTGTGAGAAATTTACTTTATTTTGTTGAAAAAAAATATAATGAATAACGTAATCAGAATTAAGTATCTAAATTCAATAGTACGATTTACATGTATAATTATATTGTATGAGATTTTCTATGACATGAATGTAATTCGAATTAAATAAATAAACTTTTTAACTAAAAAAAATTGCAGCAATCACATTTTTTTGATGAAATTTTACATAGAGATTAAAAAAAATTTTCGAATTTGAGTTTTTTTCAATTTCTTGCATTTTCTGAGAACATTTCCTATGGTAATGTATATTTTTTTTTACACCATCAGAAAGTAGATATTTCAACGAACAAAAAGCTTCCAAACTTTTTGAAAAAAACTGATATTTTGACGTCAGAATTTTCGATTGAAAATTAGGGTGCTTTTTTGATATTAAGTTAAAATAAGGCGAAAAAATAAATATTTTAAATCAAATAAATTACAGTGTATTTGGGACATAATAAGGTAAGTTTTCACCAAATTTCGTAGAAAAAAAAACATTTTTGAAAAAGATATAAATAAAAAACCAAAAACTTGGTTTTTTGAATTTTTCACCTAAATTTTGAGGTTATGTGAAAAAATTGCAAATACAAAAGTTGTAGATCTTTTTATTACCTACAACTTTGCCATTTAACTTTTTTCCATAGGACTTGTAGTTTTGCCGGAAATCAAGGAAAACCATTTTTTACCCTTAAAAACTCACCCCCCCCCTTTCCCGAACTCGGATCGACCGTAATTTATTTTTCCTTTCATTTTGATCATATTCCCCTCCTTTTCTAATGGGTTTCATCCTACTGTAATTTTTTTTGGTTTCAAAAATTATCGACCCTGGTCTATTGCGCAAAAGCCGCCCACAAACATTTTGCAATTCTTTTAAATAAATGGTAATGAATCTTGAACTTACTTTACAGACGTAAAATTTAGAAAATACATAACAGATTTTATATTAAGTTATCATAACCTAAGTACAGAGGGTGGACTTTTGTTAACCTTGTCGTTAAACTTTATTCCTCCCCACTTACCAACAGATGCATTATTTATTTTATATAAACTTATATTATTTCTATGGAAAAAATATATTATCTCCTTAGTATAGTATTTAACATATGGTCTAACACGAGACTGTGAAGGCCCACAGCCTAGAAACAATTAAGTGTTCAAGTTCAACCTCTCGTATGGCGCTAAACAATGTGACATTAAGCTCGACATATGAGCGACGCCCGCGCACGCTACAACGCCTGCGCCCGCGCCCTAACGACACAAACCGTTTAAGGATTTTTTATTTTAGATAACTCAATTTGTCTTTATTGATACAACATTATTTATATTTAATAATTATGTTGTCAAATTATAAAGTTATTATGTCATACAAATGGTATAGTTATGAGAAAAAATATTTTTGATGCAGATAGGTATTATGCTTTTCGATGCTTTATGATATTCGGTAAAAGGTGATTTGTTAACTTGAAAGTTGACTTGAGTTCGTAAAAAGCCAGTTGCACCACCTCCGGGATAATTTCTGATAACTTATCTGGCAGATAAATAGTTCTAAACAAATTCTGTTCCAATATTGAATTTATCGGATGCCTATCCGAACACTGAAACAGGCTCATGTTTAAAATATTCTGGTTTCCCTCCTATCTAAATAAATCTAAATCCTCTATTGTAACTTCTTATATTTTTAATAATTAATAAAAGCATTAATAAACATAATTATTAGAAAAAACATAAAACTCGACTGCGTATCTAATATTTAAATAATACGCCCTATGTCACTCCTACAATAAAGACAAATCTAACGACACCTCATAAGTTAAAATCCGTCAAGCCCATAGGCTACAGAGCGTGCCAAAGAAATAGACATACTTACATAGGTACATAGGCACATACATTCGAAAAACATTACTTTCCTTCTGGAGCAGTCGGGTAAAAAAACAATATTTGTACTGTACTAATTATAGCGAACACGGTATAGTTTTAAAAATCAATAAAGTATTAATTTTATGTTGAAAAACATTTTTAAAAACAAGCTGTTGTTTATGACAACCTAACTCCATCATGAGACCATGGATATCCTCTAGCTAGGTCTATAATAGTACTTGTCAAAACAAAATATACAAAGAGCCCAAACACGACAGAGTTATGTTAAAAAGTTAAAGAGATCCTATAGCCACCTCCCGACTCCACCATTAAACCACCTCCATGGTACCATATTACGGAATAAATAATATGTCATTGAAGTGACATAATTTTATTATGTGTTCCCCGCTCAGTCGGTGAACTCGGAAACTGGTCTAAAATTCGGTTGAAAGATTTCGGGCAACTTAAATAAAAGCTTGTACAAAGATTCCAAGTGGAAAATATTGGAGTGCCACCGAGAGACTAAGAGATTTCCAGAAATACATTTGTAACTCGGGTGATTCTGCAAATAAAAAGAAATTAAAGTCATTCCGTCATTAAAACATTCTTTCTGCTGTCGACGTTCTTGAGATTTTCACTACTTTCTGTTTTACCGTGTTATACATCTTTACTGGTATGTGTGAATAATAGTGATGATTAGGAATTATAATTGGTCATAAATTCTCTTGTGTGCAAACGCGACATAAAAATTCGTCTAGCTTACTTTCGCAACTTTATGGTTCCGCTACTTGCCGCTAGATGTCACTAATGATTACATTGTTGAAATATAACTTTGTGATATGAAAATATTCATCTAAGTATACACGGTAGAGCTACATAGACATGTTCGTATTTTCTGCATTATCTTGTGCGTATACATATTTATCTCCACTGCGACTAGGTAAACCAATTACGTACATTTAATTCTATTAGCGGTGCCAGCGTCCCTATTTCTGCATTCATAAGTTATTTTCAGTTGGTTCTTACGAGTGATAAGTTTCATTTTAAGTATTGTATGTGTTGTTTGTTAAGGTGCAATATTTACCTACTTCTTAGTACCTATTGATCTATGATGGTACTTAACGTTATGGGCGAAAAGAGCGCGAGTTTAACATTAATCGACAATAGTTTAATACCTAGCCCCCAAAGTTTGCGCGTTTGCTGGTAAGTCACTCAAAGGTAAAATTCAATGTTACGAGTTATTCTACGCTCTTGAAATTAATTTATGATCAAATTTAACGAAATGTAAATGTCAAAACGTTGCAATGAACTAATAATTTACCACGATTCGTGTCGAAAGTATACAAACGTCAATCGACCGGTGATTTCTCATAGACGATGACATTGTGCCAATGACGTGGAGGTTTTGATTGTTCGCTTGTTAGGCTGTGACGGCGGCGGTGTTTTGAAATGAACACTTGATTGTACGTCGTTTTACTTGAGCCAGTATCTTGTTCGCGGGCATTCTGACCGAGCTGGCAGTGTGTCGGCGACCGCAGCTCGGGCCGGGTCCTCGCCGACTCACCAGTCACGACTGTCATCAAACGGCTGCTCACCCATCTCAAACAATTTTTGCTACCTATTGTCAACTTCCCACCGGCATCATCTGTGTGTTATCGCTGCTAATAACGCTCGCATAAAAAGTGATTACTTTAATGTTTTAGTGACCTTGACTGTGAAGGCTCAACCGCTAATATTAGGATTGTGTGTTAACGTAATCGTTAGGGTGCGGTAACAGTATTTATTTTAGATATCTTTGCATTATACATATAGGTACTGTATGAAACGAGAATGTGTAAATGCAACTTTCAACAAGTCAACCAAAAATGATTATAGTACAATTATTAAAATTAAAAAGCGACCGTAGAGATAGGGCACCGTCAAAGGCTTAGGCACGGGGCAAAGGCGGTGGGCTGCCGTGCGGGCGTTGCTGAGCGCTTGTTGCCTGCCGCCATCTGACCACCTCGCACAGCTGATAGATCCGCATTCTGCTCATGGAAAACGCTCGCCAACGTTAGTAACACCTTGGCCAAACGCTCTTCATCATTAAACACACACGGACCTCACCTAAACGTTCGTTGCATACGTTGCACTATCTTATCCTACTCACTAACCCTACAGCCCAACGATCGATGATTTCACAGCTCGGAGCACTCGTGGAGGCGGAGAAATGAACGTTCCAAACGGTCTCATCACCGGCGATCGCCTACTTCGCACAGGCGGAGGAGACATCACCGCGACGAGTCCTCGCCGCGTTCACCCCCTGAACAGGTCAGTCTTACAGTTTCTTTTTTAAACTTATGAGGATGTGCGAAAGGATGGTGTGACTTGTAAAATCCAAAACTCGCCAATACCACAAAAAAGTGTCTACCCGTAAACCTGTCTTTCCCTCACTTCTATGATACTACATGTACTGTACGTCGTAAGCAGAGTGCGGAACCAGAATAAAGCGTAAAACGTCAGCGTGCCTGTTTGGGATAACACGCGGGACGGGTTTGGCTTGCGAGTGCGCGTGCGCCTTCGCCCGTGAAGATGTGCGCGAGAGACGGCGACCTCCTCGCGCTTGCGCCCGTTCTATTTGTGTTCGCCTTCGTCACTCGGAACGCCTTCAGTCAGTCGCAAAGCTGAGCCGGCCGCCCGGCGCGTCTCTGCCGCACCGAAATACTAGTCCACCGCGTCGGGCCGCGGGCGGCCTGCCCCGGAGCCATGGCTGCCCAGCCGCCGCGTCCACCCCCCAATAACCTTCTGTTTTGCGGACCCCCACCCGCCCTTCCGCACGTGTTATTACTACCCAGTGATGTTGCATGCGGCAACGGTGACCTCCAAGTTGCACCCAGCATAACCAGCCAAACAAACGATGCGGATGCCTTACACGAAATAAACAACGTAGGAGTGCCCACATATGAAGGAACGTACGACGATCAAGTAGAACTTATCGATAGAGATCAAAACATTGAATACCAGTTGCCACCCGAAAGCTATTTGCGAAGAACTCACAGTTTTGACGTTTCGGATATTTATGCTGCAAATATCGCACACGAAATCGACTCCCGCGCGTTCCAACATAGACGATCTGAACCTGATTTATCTAAGTATGGATTGTTTGCTGAAGTGACTTTAGAATGTGCACCTATGCAGCCTCCTCCTCTTGTGCTCAACAACCCTTTCTACGACGGTTCGTATGCACTGGATCCAAGTCAATTAAATCCAACCATGGTGATGTTACCTGAAAACTACTTAGCCTTTGAAGATTCTTTCGTTCCATCATGGGACTACAAGCCAGAATATCTAATAGATAGAGACAACCCTGAGCTTTACTATGATGGAATGCCGTTAATTCCTTCAAATGATCCGTGGTCCATTTATTGCAATGAAAATGCTGCTTTCGACTATTATTCTCCTAACTTTGAAGCGCCCCTACAGGAAGATGGTGTTCATTATACGCCTTTAACAGATTTAGACTATGCCATCCCACAATATATGAGTTTACCTGTAGTAGAGCAAGCGAAAATGGAGAACTACATAAACAATGTTTACAAATCAGAAGATACGAATCAGACTAGTGTTAATGAACCAGGTGACAAAAATAACAACGATGAAGCAAATACACAAAAAACTGATGTTCCAATGTCAACTGTCACAGTGAGCAATATAGTTAGTGAAGATGAAAAAGTTAGTGCCATTGACTCTTTTGCTAATAGAGATTCGTCTACACAAAGTGAGGAATCATTGAATGCTGACATTTCCAACGATGTGACATCTAGTTTAGCTTTTGTCCCTAGTAGTAAAAGTTCACAGAGACCTGATGATACCGATGATACCAGTGACGATACGTCCCCGTGTTCTACGGACTATCACGAGGCGTCCGCACTTGATTTAGTACAAAGTCTCGAGGAGCTCTCTTGTTGTGATAGTACTGATTTTTCCCCAAGTAGAGATGACGTCTCACCGACTGTTCCAGAATTACCCAAACCTAGCAATGCTGTGGCAATAATAGAAAATCAAAATGTAAAAAATGCTGCAGTAATAGCTACGACTACTGCTTCAATAATAGAAAATCAAAATGTAAAAAATGCTGCAGTAATAGCTACGACTTCTGCTTCGAATCTACCTCTAAGCCAATTGCCATCCATTCCATTTGACGAACAACCACAAACGCAAATACCTCCCGTACCAAATAATATACCCGAAAAAGAACCTAGAAAAGCAACCATAAATGTAGAACATATTTCGCAAAATTTAGAACCCAATAAGAAAGTAGTACCTGTCCCTGAACCAGAGGCAACGAAACCAAAAGAAACGTCACAGTGTAATAAAACGAATCAACAATTGCCAGAACCATGTGCCCGTGACCATAGTACTAAGGTTAATGATCATGCGTTGAAAATAACACAACAGCCGCCTGTTGTTCCTCCTGCGGTGCCCACGTCTTGGCTGGCTCCAAGACCGCCAGCTAGTGGTAATCAAACAAATGTAGTGCATCCGCCACAGATACGCGTCCAGAACGCCGAAGGCATTGTGACAGATTTGCAGAAGAGCCCCATGGTCGCCTCCCAGCCGCCTGTGCAAACACAGCAGCCTGCAGTGGAGCCCCAGCCTTCGTGCTCCTTCGCGCCACAGCAACCCGCGCAAAACTCACAGCTCAAACCTGAGAAACAGTCCAATGAAGTAGAGGTCAGCCAACAAATCATTACTATACTTTAACAAGTATTAAAAAACACTATTACACTTGGTGAAATTAAATATGTTATATGAAAAGTAACTGCGCCACGCGCTGCCAGCACGCGTGTATTGAGAGCAATGTGCATCTATTTTAGCATATATTATTAGGTCAAGGATTTAATTTATCACTATCCTCGAAACGTTTTAGGAGCTTTTTAAAAACCGAGGGAAAGGGCTTACCCATTTCTGAATGAGTTATGTGTTGTATTTAACCTCTATAATGCTTTTGCTGTACGCAATTAACGGTATTCACTTTTTTTAACAGTACTGAACTTCTAAATGTGTTCGATTTCGTGTTGCATGGATAACATGGATTTCATAGTTTCAAAAACAAAACTGCATAATTGATAATTCGATTTATACGCAGCGATGGCTCATCCACGTAGGTAGCTTTCATCGAATGCAATAACAATGTTTTTTATGTACCAATCTGTAATAAACAACATTTTAATGTGTGTATGATGTACTAAAATAGTATCAGCAGCTGGCACGATCTATGAGATTCCAAATGAGATCGATAGATGGCGCCACGAGGCGTTGTTCTTGCGCAGAAAACATAGACGGCGCATGCGCACAGAAATAGTAACGCGATGATCACCTTCACCTAGGAGAGACAACCGTCATGCATTCTGTTATGATAATGATAACACTCAGTACCCACTTAGTACAGTAGCCACATCAAACTATGCCAATTCTTTTTAAAATTAAAATGAAAATAATTGCGTGTAAGCTATAAATCAATGATGGTAAAAAATAAGCTATTTCGCCATAGAATTTTTGCAAACAGCACTTTCTACCGATAGTAACTATGGTGCACAAGTACATTCATTTATAGACCAGCTAATTCATACACATTTGCAAGGCTTAAAAAAATACTACCATTTATCACACATACTACAAAGTGAACCATAAATTGATAAAGATTGGGTTACAAACTCATTTCGCAGTAAGAGCCTGTAGTAGTAATCGTTGCGAGTCATACCTACTTAATACGTTTGACTAATGAACACTCATCAAGAGGCGTGCTTCTCAATTGTTTTGAATTGCGAAACCAAAACTAAATTGTAACTCGTTGAATCCGGATCGAGGTAGATGAGGTCCACATGCTAGGAAATCTTACACGTTTTTATTGTACTGATATAGAATCGTATCGTAAACACAACTGAAACTATGAAGAATGATCAGAAAAAAATTCAAATGAGTCATGAGCTTCGTTATGGAAAAAAACTAAAACTGTATTTTAAATGTTCCGTGCCAAAATTGGCAAAAAGGAATACTTCTCCGGTGCCCCTTAGTCGATTTTCTCTGAAAATACCAGCCAGAAGAAAATTTGCAAAAACGAGCTTGATGTACCTACCTTACCTAATAGGGAATGTGCATGTCATTTTTTTATTACAAATATCAAAATAATAAAGGACTAAATAATAAAATACTGACATCAGGAAAAATTGTGAAAAAATACCTATTTAAACACTATTTGTTACTTAAAAACATATTAAAATTAAAATACATATTAAAGTTAGATACTTTACTACATTTAAAACGCCAGCCATATTGGTGGCCATGTTGCCACGTCGCTTTGCAGCTTACAAACGTCAAACATCAATCCATTTTTGACGTTTGACAGCAAACATCAAAAATGGATTGATTAATTTATTAAAAAATAAATAGTGCATTAAAAAATACCAAAATATTTCTAGACTCTAATGCTATGTAGGACAGCAAAAAAACATGAAGTTTTGAATTACATGCATTATATTACAGCAGGGGAGTATAAAAAATTTTATGTACATTCTAGGGGTTAGTATTAGAGAGTTAATGGGAAAATTTTATAAAACGTTCTCGGCTAAATCAATGGGATGTCCTTCCCACCCGATTACACTACAACAAAGGAAGATGCAAAAATCGATTTTTAATTATTAAATTTGTTAAAATGAGGCTTTTGTTTCTCCTTCTTTTTTAGGCGTTATAAACCCAAAACAAAAACCACTGCACTGTCATAACGTCAGCTAGTATCAACATCTTAAATTCTTGGAATTAAACGTTATGGAAAATTGTTTTAAGACAACTTGTTTTCGCCCTTCTCTAAGCAAACTGCTTACGCAAAACTGATAAGCCATCAGCAGCATCGTATCATAACATTTACATAATAACAACCTTTCGTCCAGTTATTATAAACCTAATAAATCATAAATGCAGAATTTAATATTGTAATAGGAAAATAAAGATTTAAATATCGCTTATAACATGATGAATAGATAATTAAGAGAAAGTTCGTTAATTCACCACACATAAATGATTAATTTAATTAGTACTGTGATATTTACACCTATTTCTTGCGTACCGACTTAACTTAATTATGTAAGTACGTTAATAACTTAAGGCTTATACTGGTCAGGGGTCAAGTTCATAGGTATAGAGTATGCTATCGCGTATCATTAATACAATAGGCCGTGGCTTGTTGGCCGCCAACGGTCGAGATATGGTCTGATAAATGCGGTACGCCCGTTGTTTTGCCCACCTATCTATTTGGTAATGCCCGATTCCTTCCGGCCAACCTTGCCGATATCGCTCAGGTTGCGGCACTGCTCCGCGTCAAGTAGATACTTAGTTTAGCTTCGCCAAATGTTTATAACACGTGCCATAAAGCTCACTGTCCCTGCCATTGATTTTTAGAGAGCTTGTCTGACCACCCAGCTACTCCGAAAAGACCCCCTAAAACTTAATTAAATTGTAAAATAAATAAAATAATGTATTCTAATTATAAAATATTTCTTCAAACAACAGTGTTAATCAGTAATAGTTTTAGTATTTTTTATTAAATGTTATTTTATAAAATACCTACAATTTTTTTTTTGCATTCAATTGAAAGTCGCAAAATAACTTGCCTTTTTCACTGCTGTAAAATACTTTGAAACATAATATATTTGATTTCAGTAAGTTGAAATGTGATAAGAATAATTTTAATTAACTCCTACATAGTTCCAAATTAGAAACATACTTGTGCTCGCTGACATTGTCAGATTCACTATCACAGCCACGTGTATGCATTGTAAAACAAATCCCTGTGACAATGATAACTTTGATACATTATCAACAAATAAATTTAACTTAATTATTATAGTGTTAGATATCCAAATAAAGGCTCAAAAGGGTATTGACCCTGACCATTGAATAGTGCAACAACAGACAAGCATTCTTTCAGTTTAGTTCTGTCGCTAATGGAACAAACAATAGTAAACAGTGCCTTTTGGAATACCAAAAATTCCCTTCACGTTTTGTCGTTGGAACGACAGCAATGTTAACGAGTGGGACGCGGATCAATCCTGTTTAAACCGATACCAAAAGCTTGAAATTGTTTGCTCCATTTGTGCATGCCATCTTTAATTAAATGCCATGGAATGGCCCACGCAGTATAGTCTCGATCGCTGAACGAAGTACACAACATTATATTATTGTATTGACCTGTTTTTTTCTACAATATTTGAGTTCAAGTAATCTTTTTGATTGTGTCATCTGGTATCGTTCGCGCAGTTAAGTGGAGACGTGCAGTGGTATCGCGCGGCGCTGTCAGTACAGTTGAGTAACAACCGGCCGGCTGGCCACCCGCCCCACGACGCTGGCGGCTCCGTCGCCCGTGTTTCTAAACTATACAGTGCACACTAGACACAGACCACAGTGCAGTGCGGTGTAGTGAAGTGCATTATGGCCGAGTTGTCAATAAAACAAGATCGAGCACGGCTTCCCTTGCGGTTTGGCTCCTTTTATGAGCTCTATAAGAAGTTTCTCAAGGAGCACGGATGCAAGTGGCATGATGTTTCGAAATTGCTCTCCATGGTCGCGGAGATCCTTTTCGATGTAGACGGTGCTTGTAGCCGACTAGCGGGCAAGGTCAGTCAAAAACAAAGGTTTGACTTAGGAACGTGATGCTTCAAACTGCTGTGAACGTTCAGATTTAACCTCAAAAAAATAACCGTCAAATAACAAACAATACTGACATGCACGGCGTAGCTCAAATGATTTAAAATTATTATACAATCTGTCCGGTAAACGACTATACAACTTTGAAGGGGGTGTAGTATGCTCAATTTTATCAATTAAATTGTTTCATGTGAGGGGTCTAAACCCAACCCATTTTTTTGTAAATTCAAAAAGAAAACGTTAATTTTAACGGGTAAATTTTGCCTTGTATTTTTATTTTAATATGAATAGCAGTTCTTATGTATGTTTTAGTTATTGGACACTACTTTCCAGATGCTAAAAGTTTTATTTTTTACGATGATTGGACTTGAACTTCTAAAGTTATTGTAGGTACTTTTATTACGAACGCCAAATGAAAAACAAGAATGGCTGCCACTCTGGGGGGGTTGGGTTCAGACCCCTCGTATGGAACAATTTTATTGATAAAATTGAGCATACTACAGTTTGTACAGTTATTCACCGGACACTTGTTGTTACAAAAATAATCGTATAGATAGTGAGAGCTTTCGTCCCCGGGGGCCCGACGTCAGCCCATATTATACTTAAATATTTTCATGATTAATACATTTTTTATATAGTTTCAAAGCAACATAATTATCATAGGGGTATATTTGACGACTACCTTTTATATTTCTTTAAGCAGGTGGTATCTTATTTACCGTGAAGGTGTCATATTTTGGGTTAATGAACTGATCGTACAATCAACTCATAATATTATTTTAAATACACAATACAGTCACATATACTCAGGAATACTTAAAACACAAACAGGAGCACAAAACTATTCGTTTTGCGTTGTAGAGACTGGTCCCTTCTATAATACGACAAGGCGACGACCAATCCCGTTGGGGTGGTTTTTACCTGCACCCTATTAACAAACGACCCTAAACAGCTGGCCGTCAGTTTGTAGTCATTCAGTGACGTACTACCGATGTGCAATGTTAACTAATAATTCCCATGTTGTAGTCACCATGTACAAGTGCTACGATACCTTTACTAGTGGCGAACGTCTTGCATCAGTGTTGTTGTTAGTGATCACTACCTATCTGACCGTTCACAAAATGAAAACGTTCAGCTTCCTAAGTGCCTTGGAGCAAATTGTTAACTTCAACTATCCTGTGTTGTTGGATGAAAAAGGGTACCCGCGGGTATGTGTTTGTTCGTAATAAGTGATACGTATAATGTACCATACAAAAAAAATAAAATGTACATAAATCGTTGTGAAATACATGCACCAGGTTAAAAGCACCTGCAGATATTGATCAGTAATTAGAAGCAATACGGTAGTTCGCAATAACGTCGACTAATAGTGTTGAAAAATGTTTGCCCGCCAAGTGAAAGTAGAAAATTACCGAGCAGTAGCATAGATAGGCACATGAATATGCTTTGGCAGTGGCGAAGTACGCTATATTACGTAAAGAATGCAAGATATTTTTGTGTTTCTTCCGCTGCAATCAAAACTTTTTCAGTATGTAAACAATATTGTGACGACAATATTACTGCGTATTATAACATCAATTATTACCGAACCCGACTGAATGCCGTCAATCTAATCCGTTATTTATCTTTAATTCAAAACAAACATTACGATTTACGAAACATTCGGAATCAATCAAGGTTCTGGTTCTAATATGCGTTGTTTGAGAACACGGATGGGGGACAAAAAAATAATAATATAAATGTTTTACAATATGATAAGCGTGAGACAGCACGTAACTCGGTCGTGTCACTTTATCATGTCATCTCGACTCCGGGGGCGCCCGCATCCGTCCTAATGGTTCTCTAAGTAGATAACGCATGCTTTAACATGCTGATTTGATAATTGGTAGAAATAAGAAGCTATGGGATAACAATAACGATTATGCGTGTATTAGACAGTATGGTTGCGTGTCGGGCGCGTGCGCACGCGGTGAGTCTCGTCCGTGTCGGTCGCGGGCACCGTCGGCATTGTTCACCGCTCACACGCGCTCCACTGACCTGGTTACCTACCGCTTATTGACAGAACTGTCTTGGCTCCGCTGCTCACCGTTCAGAGAAAGGTGTGCGTCTCCAACGCGACGATGTCATTATAAAACTCAATTACCCACATGACCGTGTGAAATTTAATAAGTTTGAATGTCTGTTTACACTGATACATTTTTAGCACGCGATGACGTCCGTGAACAGACTATTGTCGGTGATATTATTCATAATCTAATATACCAACACCTCCAAATGGGATTAAAGGGGAATTGCAGTTCACATAACATATTTTTTTTCAAACATTGTAGAAGGAGCCATTAGTCATCTATATTACAAATAAAAAAAAGGTCAATTGTTTCTTTGCCAAAATAACAATGTGACGAGGAACTAAATAGAAAATTAGTGTTTATTAAAACCTTTTATAAAAACCTAAGGTCATTAACCTTTGCTAAATATTTATTTATTTATTAAATACCTCAGAAGTAGAAATTCGTGGAATAGACTTGTAATCTACATTTCAATAATACGAAAAAACGTAGTAAAGTGTAATGCGAAGAAATGTGTTCGCGGCGGGCACCTCGGAGTGCGCGGGAGGGCGCTCCCACGGGTTGCCGATATTTTTAGTGCACGACGATTACTTGGCACCGGCGGCCGCACTCGGTTGCGCTAGTGATCTTTCTGAAATTCGTTCGCGCTTAGGTACGCTCTGGATCTCGAGATAGAACCAGTCTTATGTCCGGTGGCGAAGAAGTAGCCGTGTAAACTAGGAAAGTCGCGGGTATCTCAATGTTTCGTTAAACTGATATGATTGTGTAAATATGACGATTCTAGACTATTATGTGATATATCCCGGCTAAAGTGCTTGTAATAAAACAAAAAAATCTGCCAAAACAAACAATATGGCCAGTTTAAGCGCTAGTGCTAGTACCACGACGAGTCCGCGACGTCAGCGTTATAATAGATCTTCCACCACAAGCGTCACGCAACTGCTGTCAGACGGCTACTCCAGCTTTATCAATCGTTTAACTCGACGAGGACCGTCTGAGAAGACTGAAATTATCTCGGATCCAAAGCTTACCGCTGCTCGCCCGCGGTTCGATGACAAACTCATTTCAAGCAAAAATTCCGTTTTGGCGAATGTGCGACGGTACGAGAACAATGGCCACATCTCACCATACACATCCTTGACGTCCGGTGCGCCAGCGCGGAAGTTGAACGATGACCGTACGTACTCGAGTTACCTGGGCGCGTCCAAGTCGCGTATCGATACATCACCTTTGCATTCTACCTCCGGGATTAGCGCACTCGGACGTACTGACTCATTCCGCAGAGCTCACATGAAAGATAATAAATCATCGCCGTTCACCAAACGGTATCCTCTGAAAGAGCCCAACAATAATATTGACAGCATTTCGTTAGGTAGTACGCGCAGTCGTTTGGAAGATAAGTATTCCTCAGTGTTAGACAGGATAGCGGTTCAGAAAAAAGAAAGGGCAAGGAGAGAAAAAGAAGATCGTGACAAAACATTAGAACCTGAACCGACTTTGTCGCGAGGACTAATGAGAAGTTTAACGACTGCTGTTTTTGGTGAAAATTCGTTTAAAAGAAACAATTATTCCCATGACAAAATCAGAGAAAAAACCCCTTTTAGGAATACAGCGGACCGGCGATTGTCTTCGAGTCATAAACAAAAGGAAGAATATAAAAATGGATTTGACATTCCATTAAAAGATCGGCCTTACTTTGGTAAGGACAGAGATAGTGTGTATCGAAGACATCAAAGGAGATCTTTAAGAGCAGAAAAAAGCGAAAGCGAGAGAAAAATGGGGAAATTATCATTGCGTCCTGTAGATATAAACATACATCCTGCAGTTCGAGATTTAATATCACCACCGCAACTAAGTGCAAACGGCACTAATGCAAAGTTAAAGATAACTAAAACACCGGCAGCTTCACCGGTGAGAGAAGTTGGACGCCAAAGACAAATATATTTCCCATCGAGCGATGAGGACGACGACAAGACCCCGGTCGGAGACCGAGTGCTCAGCGACCGTGAAACTAGGCGGAAGGAGATCCAAGGACTTATAATGAAGTATGCACATGTGGACGAGATGTACGGGCGTATCGGCGATAAGGAGACTAACGACACTACGTGCGGAGTGATCCCTCCCAAGAAAGTTCAACCCTTGGCTGTGGGCGATGTAGTGGTGCTGCCGCCCGAGCTGCGCGCCCGGCAGCGACCGCAGCGGCCCCGACACCTGCGGCAAGCGGCCACGCCGCCTGTAAGCACAAGCTAACCAACCGCCTGCGCACTGTGTGCCGCTAACATACACCTGGTCCGTGGTTTTCCACTATTTACATATTGTACCATCGTATGCATTGTTTCCGTTGTTACATTTTTGTTAGTGGCAAGTACGATAACAACAAAATGGTCAGTTTACGAAGTAAAACGATGATACTACTCCTACTGCGGTGATGCTACTGCTTGGCCTAGTTTTTGTAATAACTCATAATTAAACGTTAAATGAATGCATTTATTTCTCAGCGATTTGTTACAAATCGAGGGTACCAATAAAAATCTAAAACTAAATCGAAAGAGGGTATCTAATAAAATGCGTAACTTAGTGCAACTAACGATGCCTGACGTGACAGTTGATATGAAAGTAACAATTAATAAGCACAATGATAGTGCATGTCTTAAATTTCTTTGTGCGTGGTTTAAAAGCTAACATGTCTCTTTTGTGTGTTAAAATATTTTCAAACTCAAAACTTAAAAGAAGTTCCGATAGTTCTGTTTCCCGTAAAGTTAGTAATGTGACCTAATTAATATTCAAGAGAGGTTCGGGTGGACACTTATCCTAAATTACCTGTGTGAAAGTACATTGTGCAAGCGATCGGTATGCGAGTGGTGTGTCATCTCCCATCCCCGGTGCGTCCCGTCCCGCTCCCAGGCCGCGCGGTGCGCGCGGGCGGCCGAGCGGCCCGCCCGGCCGCCCGCCCAGCTCGCCACCGCAGCGCCCACCCGTCCGCCCTCTAACAGCATGTACCTCCGACACACCATACCAATTGTCGCTTGTCTGACGGGCAACCGTTCCATTGTCTGATTGTTGGGTACAACACTACTCGGGTCGTGCGGATCGCGTGGCGCGCTCTCCGTGGCATGTGGCGTGGTGCGTGTGGCGTGATGTCTGCGCGGCGTGCTGTGACTGCGCGGCTCGTGCGGCGGCGGTGCGGCGGTGCGGCGCTGGCGCATGCAGAGCTCCCGGGCACGCTCCTCCGTCAAGGACGACAAGGACGGACACCTGGTCTACTGGCCCGGATATGTCATGGGAGCGAGATGTTCGTGTCCACACCCATAACTTAAACAACTGTATTTACACATACATATGTACACACAACACACATACTGTACACAACACACATATACATACATTACACAACACATATACATAACATAATAAACATTCATTACACTTTCAGAATAACCGAAACCCAAACAATAGTTTACATTATATGACTCACAACAACAACACTACACGACAGATGCAGAAAACTCAACAAGAAAACGAGTTTTCTCACTCAATAACCACCGCCAAGTCCTCGCAGTCAGTGATTCGTGTTTTGAAGATTTCAGACTTAAATTTCTGCTTTTGAATTGTATTTTTATAATTTTTGATAAAAATAGTAAACAACATTACAGAATCCACTTGGATATGAAACGAAGTCATGCTGGAGCCTCGACTATTGGTCGTCTTTAACTATTTGTTGTAATTAGTGATACTAAAATAGTTGATATTCTCAAGAATTGATCATAATTCTCAGAGTCTGCTAAATGTATCAGTTAACTTATAGTGAATGGAATACCAATGCCGATTCCATCATGACTTTGTGCAGAGTACATTTGATTAATTATGTTGCCTTGGTTTCATTGCAGACAAAATCATCGACACGCTCGGTGAGGGCACCTTCGGCAAGGTGGTCGAGGTGAAGGACTTAGAATTGTGAGTAGCTTTCTTTATTTAACGTACGCTAGTACAACTTTTTGTGACCACAGCGATAGCATCAGCACTTCGTGGCTCGCGGTGAAATGTATAAATGCATCTGTGACCATTTGCATATCCCTTGTTTGTATTTTTAATTTAAAGTATATTCTGTTGTTTATTGTGACATGGTTAGCGTTATGTAAATTCAAGACGTTGAATTATATAATTGAATGGTGAAGTTCCCTTGCCTTACACTAAGGTGTTGTGGTGTCGTTCACATCGGCGCCGGATGATGACACGTATTGTTTGGCAGGACACGCCTCACTAATTATTCATATCTATTTCCATTTGTTTATAATAGCACCGACAAATTTCAATACTTATTGCCAAAATTCCGAGTTTTATGTACAGAAATAAACCATGATATCTAATTATACATTTCAGGGAGCACAGAATGGCTCTGAAGATAATCAAGAACGTTGAGAAGTACAGAGAGGCTGCAAAACTCGAGATAAACGTCTTAGAAAAGTTAGCTGAAGTTGACCCTGATTGTAAAAAGTGAGTGTTTGATTTGATTGTGTGTTATTATTGTGTGCAACGTCACGTGTTGATAGTCGAGGCTGGTGCGGCGGACGCGCGACGCCGGCGAATGTAGCAATATTTGACCTTGCACGTTTATATGCGACGTTACTGCTCCTGGCTGGCGGCTCGCCAGCGAAGAACCCGATGTCAACTCTTAACACACAAAAATACCGTCTGCCGCGCGCTACCGACTTCACATAATATTTGATTCCATGTAATTCATTGTATGACGTGTATTTATTACATTCCCTCTTTTAAAAATCTAGAAAAATGTATACTTGTATCATGAGATGGAATTGATGCTAAAATGCTTGTTTCTTTCTGTTTCAGCTTATGTGTTAAGATGTTGGACTGGTTCGAATACCACGGACACATGTGCATCGCATTTGAAATGCTTGGACAAAGTGTATTTGACTTCCTGGTGAGTGTCAAGGTATTATTATCGTTACTATTATTGTGCATGTTAATGCTCAGTCAATACTGTATGCGTCATCGCAATGATAAGTAATAAAGTATATAATAATGGTTCTCCAACACGCGGGGTTTTCACATTGCCTCCAATCAATTATATCCTGCGTTGAGGCTGAGTTATTGTTGCATGATTTCGACAATTTACATTTTGACATTGAATCTAGAAAATAATAAAACCAATCTAAATAGAAGTTATATAATTGGGTACCTAACTTTTCGATCTGTAATTTATAGTCCTCGAACTAACGTCGGAATAAATTAGTTTTAGCTGTACCCATAGTTTTGCATCGTCAAAGATAATAAGCAATACATTTGCAAGAAGTTTTAGGTTATTATATTCATGTATACTTTATCCTGTTACAATGATGCAACAGTATAAAAATAACAATGTTTTAGTTTTTCCCGCTGCCTATTAATTAAGGTAATAACCCGATTCCCTCCAGTATCTCGTCGAATACGAAAATGTAAATCAAAATGCTTTACCAAAATAAACGTAGTATAATAAGAACTACTCAAAATAAACCTGATAGGTTCTCTGCCACACTCCGGTTCATCTACTGCTTTATTTATGCATTTCCCGCATGACGTCATAGTTTTTGGTCCTGAGCCAGTCTCATTCACGACGTCTGCACGTCCTGTGATCGTCGCAATGTCATTAATTATACTCTTTGGGATAATAATATGACCGATGGTCATTATTATCCATCCGCAACCTATATTAAGATTTCATAAGAAGCTTACAATGACAACCAATTTTATCGATTCATGCAATTTTCGCCCATAAAAGCTAACACGCACGGGTCACACACAATAGAGTGAACGGAAAACTGTCAAAACATGTTCGAAAACGGTAAAATTAAAAAAAAATGTAATAGCGGCGAAAATATAAACTTTTTCTTAATCAAAGAATGCACTAGACATAAAATAAACAAATCGTAAAAAAATATTCAAAATTTTTGGGCTAAGTATAAACATTTTTTTGAAGTTTCTGCGTTTTTTTTCTATTGAGTGAATGTAACGGGTGGGCCAAAAATTTTTGCACTTTTGAAACATGAATAGAAATAAAACTAAAAGTGATAATTATATTTTGTTGATCATTCAATGTAATGATGATTTAATTTCTGCCAATTGGGCAAGTGATGTTGCTTTCCTTGTGTATACTCGACTTAAATTTCTAATTCAAGAACAAATTAAACTTTTCCTGGGAGAGTGACTTAGATCCATATTCAGAGCGAAATAAACTCCGAACAATAGTACAAGAATCACTGTTTTTGTAAAAATGTTTTACATGAAATGCATGCTGTCCTTCCGTGAAGTGTTCTATAGTGACTAAAATTGCATGAAGCAACGCCTAATTTCCCGCCACCCGCGCGCTCCTCCCTCTAACGGTTTTCGATAAATTCAGTGTTGGCCCAAAAAAATTTGGCCCACCCAGTACATACAATTAATTATACATCACTAGCGACCCGCCCCGGCTTCGCATGGTTGCTATAAACCTTCCTGTTGAATCACTCTATTTATTAAAAAAATACGCATCAAAATCCGTTGCGTAGTTTTAAAGACCTAAGCAAACATAGGGACAGACAGGCAGGAAGCGACTTTGTTTTATACTATGTAGTGATATAGTCAAAATAGTCACATATGTTTCGAAAAGCGGTAAACCATAATAGGGTATTGCCTAAAAACGTGACCAAAAAATACTAATTTGGCTGCTGTTAGCTTCTTAACCGTTTTTTCGTGTAAGTCTAACTCCTCTAGGCTAGTGTAAAAATTATATAAACTTATAAGATGTATATTTGTAAATTTTCAGAAAGACAACAACTACCAGCCGTACCCGCTGGAGCAGGTGCGACACATCGCGTACCAGCTCATATACAGCGTGTTGTTCCTGCACGACAACAAGCTCACCCACACAGATCTCAAGCCAGAGAACATACTATTCGTCGACAGCGACTACGAAGTCGTCAGCGTTTACAACGCATCCAAAAAGGTTAGCATTGTTTTTTATCTTATTGTAGTATCCCGTATTACAATCATAAAAACAGTATTTCCTAGACTCAAAAAAAAAAAAAAAAAATGTGTAAAAGAAGATTACCTGCTTGAATGACGACAACCATAGTTCACTAGTATGTTGCGTATGTACAAAAATGTAAAAATTTCTGGCAGTTGGCAAAGCTCCGCTGACGCATTTACATTTTTAAATTATACAATATTCACATTATAAGAATAGAAATAAAAGTATTGACGCTAGAAGTCCACATAATATTATAGTCTAATGCAGTTGTTCCCAACCGGTGGTCCGTGGATTCCAGAGGTCCACGAGAACTAATAACATTATAAATTAATATTTACGCGAGAACATGGTCATAGAATTTTTAATTTGAGCCTTACACCAAACAAAAATGTCTTGAGGTCCCTGATCTAATGAAACAATCCAACGGTAAAAGCAAAAATGTTATCGGAACCCGCTGCTACCGTTTACAGTCCCATAGCTATAAGTCTATAGCACATTAAATCGGTTCAGTGTGTGACGGCCAAGTAGTGACTAATCCCTCGCCACCTCAATATAGCGCACTTGCTATTTTCGTCATTCTCGTAAGAGTAAGAATCGCTTCTCTCAGCTTTTGACATAATAGGGAACGTTATGTCATAATTATTTTACTTAATTCACATTACTAACAGATGGTTTTAGACTAACCGATTTATTTGGTTTAGTAGAAACGAAGATTATTTTGGCTATGAATTTGTGGTAAACGAAGCTGTTAACATTTTCTAGGTGTCTATTATCTAATGGCGTTACCGACCTATCGATAGTTTTCATCAAAAAAAGCCCTACTAACGCTAGGACAGTCGATAGTATCGATACTCTCGAAGTTCTGACAACAATACTATCGAGAGAACAATCGATATTCTTGCTATCGGTCAGCAATCGATAGACTATCGTGCGGCAACACTAATATCTAGAAAAGTTCTATATTGAGTGTGCAATGTAATTTCCAATGATATTTTGTGCACAGAAACATGACCTGATGCGTGTGAAGCGCAGTGACGTCAGACTCATTGACTTCGGCAGCGCGACGTTCGACCACGAGCATCACAGCACCATTGTCTCCACCAGGCACTACAGAGCGCCGGAGGTTATATTAGGTATGTGTCATTCTCATTATAAAACTCTTAGGCTAAGTTCAGATGATCGCGCGGACCCTCGCGGGTCGACGAACCGCGCGGTACAAGTATTCAACAAGACCGTATTACCGTTTACATGATCGCGCGGTACAAGAATTCAACTAAACAGTAATGTCGTTTACATGAGCACGCGGTGACCCGCGCGGTGCCGCGCGATCATGTGAACCTAGCCTTATTCCGAAGGTTTTTTAACGCCCATGTGATACGTGCAGTAGCTTGCACAAGTCTCCAATGACATAATTCTCATTGGCTATTTAAACGGTCAGCTAATTAAAGAGGTTTTGGTCAGCTCCAAAATGTATTTTGTCCGTGTTGTATCTTTATTTTTTGATAATCCTTGATTTAGTTGCTGAGCAGGACAAAAACATATTAAGTTGTCAAAATTACATTTTAGCAGATTTTTCTTGCTAACCGAATATTTAAAAAAAAAAAAAAAAAACAATCGTAGCATGATGATGAACCTGGCTATCTTATACAAAAAGATTTTTTCGAGTCCGACTGGTACTTCCAGAGATTAGCACGTTCAAACAAACTCTTTAGCTTTATAATATAAGTATAGATAAACGGGTAATGCTTAATAAGTGACAATCTGACAATACAGTCGAGAACGGCATTAGCAGTAATCAGAATGCCGCTCGATGGGCGTGTTTACCATAAAGGAAACAATAAAAACTGCGTTCATGGTCACGATGAGCATAATTATCTTTTCGGACGGACCTTCACAACATTCCTCGTAATATGTATTACTAGTTTCAAAATGTTCTGCTCCATGTTCTTTATAATTTCTGCTAAAAGTTGCTGCGCAGTTTGTTGCGTCGTTTCTTCTGCGCAGCTAAAACACTAGGAAGCGGTGAAGGTCGGGCGTTTTTGGGGGCTGTCTAATGTATATTGACGTTCAAAAAGTGCTTATTGGCTTCAGCCCAGTTTGAATAAATGATTTTTGAATTTGAATGATAATAAATGGTTAATTATATTTTTCCAGAATTGGGTTGGACCCAGCCGTGTGACGTGTGGTCTATCGGCTGCATCATGTTCGAGCTGTACCTCGGCATCACACTGTTCCAGACGCACGACAACAGGGAACACCTCGCCATGATGGAGAGGATCCTAGGACCCATACCCTACAGGTTCGTGGATCAATCAAACATGATTGTTTTATTCTCTAGAAACTGGTGTAGAACACGGATTAGTTACACCATTTTGGGTTATAACGCTATAGTAGTTTCAAGTCATATAATAGAACATCGATATAGAAAAGTATATCCATTTACAATGTCGCCAATTAAAGGCGCCGCCTAACACTAATTGAGCGAACGGACTATACACATGAAAGTCTTAACAATATTCCATCAAGTCTGGAACATTTAAACAATCTCTAAATAAATTGGTCTAATTTAAAATTCGATGGTTTTTGTTTCCTTCTAATGTTCACTCATAAATCTGTATTCTAGAAACCTGACGTGTTGTTGAATATATTTGTATGTTTATTCCCTCGCTGCGAATGTTCTGATGTCTTTGTTTACTCGCGCACCGCCACTCAACACGATCAAAGTAGTTACAGACTACAGTCGGTACACCGAGCCGTTCAAATAAACACATCGGTTTGTTCCGTACACATAAGTGCCGTCCGATATAAATAGTTTTTAAAACTAGGACAATTATTATCGTCGCATACCGGCCCCACATAAAACTCGTTTAAATATTCTGTTCAATTTGTATTTGTGTCATTACAGAATGGCGCGCAAAACAAAAACAAAATACTTTTACCACGGCAAATTAGACTGGGACGAGAAATCGTCGGCTGGCAGATACGTCAGAGAAAACTGCAAACCGCTGATGGTAAGTTACATTATTGATGATATTATAAGCGTGTTTGCATTGTTTAACAAGAGCCATATCACATTAGGACGCCAGCAGCGCTTCCGTGGCGTCCGTGAGACGCCAAACGGGCCGCCAAAGCGGATGCCAGACGAGATTAGTATGAAAACAAAATGATCATCGAAGAAATGTATGCGTGTCGAGCGAGTGAGCTTGGCGTCCCTGCTGGCGTCGCCGCCAGCTCGGAAGCCATGATGGCCACAATGTTAATTTTGTTTTCATACTAATCTCGTCTGGCATCCGCTTTGGCGTCGCTGCTGGCGTCCTAATTAGACATGGGCCTAAATCAATCATTTTTTAACCTAAACAAAATAAATAGGAACATACACGAAGGTGTCCCTAGCTGCAAAGTTAGAAACATTGAGTTGGAGTCTGTAATTAGTCTCCGATAGACGTCACCAACGCTTCTTAGAGGCGTAAAAAGAGGTTTCCAATTTCAACTGATTCAGACACGACACGGTAGCTCAGAGGTTAAGAGCGTTGCCCCGGTTTAGGCAGAGAGAATCCTGCCTGTGTCAGATATTTTTGAGAATCTCTTATAAAATACACGAAGGTATCGTCAATTTTATTTTCAACGTATATTAACCGCTGTCGTCGACTGTGTCCGCAGAGGTATCTCCAGAGCAACAGCGAGGAGTCCCGGCAGTTGTTCGACCTGATCGCGCGCATGCTGGAGTACGAGCCGTCGCAGAGGATCACGCTGCGGGAGGCGCTCAAACACCCCTTCTTCAACAAACTGCCACAGCACCAGAGGCTCGGTCAGTACACGGTTTACTAAGCACTACTGCACTACATACTTAAGAACATAATGGTGCTGATTCTGTTGAACATCGCAGTAAACTAATTTTAATCCCACTATATCTCTTTCTTACAAACATCATTAAAAAAGGACAGAAAATATTTAGAACTCAAATTAGTCTACGCCTTTGTCATTTACGGAAAAATAGTCGTGACCTTTTGCGATTACGACTAAATTGACATTAAAACTATTCAAGTGGACTAATTTGACAGGATTAAATAACTGCTATCCCACTCTCATGTTTTTTTATTAGAAAGAAACATAATGAGACTAAATTAGTTTAGTTCGTAAACATAAGAATCGGCACCATTATTATGTATACCTAATAAATTATTAAAATCTTCGTTCACGTGTCATTTGTGAATACGCCCAAAATAATATCGATTTCAAGTTTGTATCCTATGTGTTCTTCAAACACACATTTTAATCGAAACCGATGGTGGTGCACTACCTACTTATGAATTTTTATTATTATTATGTATAATAAATTATTAAAATCTTCGTTCACGTGTTGTTTGTGAATACGCCCGTACCCATATCTTATAGGAAGCCAAATACCTATATTTCGATGTCCCCTTAATTTATTAAGTCTAATTTGTGATGAGTGATCTTTTGTTATAGGACACCAGTTTACAAGGCCATCATACCTTAGGTCAGGCCTGTTTGTCGTTAGACGCTTATCTTAAAGCTTTATTTTTCTATAATATATTTCACTTAATGGAAAACATGTTGCGACATGACGTTATCATTAATTGGTTTTTTTATTGTGTTGTTAGTGTGCCGTTGATTTATTTCGCTTACTATCTATATTCATACTTTGTTCTCGTCTATAACATCCGCTGTTAATAATTTTACTTTATTATGTACTTAATGGGTCAATCAGACAATTCTGTGCCGCTCACTCGTTTGCATTTAAAACTAAAACGAGATTGAGCTCGCAGTGTAACTCATACAATAGCGACCGCTAAACTTAGGGCCAGTTTCACACTCTTCGGATTGGCATTATCTACCAGTTAAATTAAAAATGGGAACCATTTTTTTACGAAATAATCTGTCTAATAAGTTATACGACACTCATACAGAGGTGGTGAAACCGGCCGTTAGTCTTCGTAAAGTACAATCGTTTTAATAATGTGTGTGGATATTACAGGCAATGACCGCTTGCGGTGCAACGGTGAAAGCTCGGGGTCCCGCGAGCGATCGCATTCGCTCAGCAGGTGAGCGGCAGTGGGCCGCCGTGAGGCCTGAGCCGCAGGCGCGGGGCCGGCCGCCGCCCGCGGGCCGCGCCGGCCCGGCGGCCCGCCGACCCGCCGGCCCGCCGGCCCGCCGGGGCCCGCTGATAGTCAAATGGCGCGGCCGCGCCGTGGCCCGCCGACCGTGTAAACTTGTACAGTTGTAATGAAGTGATAAGTGATAATTATTTTGTCGAACATTGTAATCTAGGTAATATTTTGTTGTGAATCGGTACTTCTCAATTTGTATTTATAAAGTAACTATTATTCGAAAATAAAGACTGTCAGTCTGAATTTTGTTTATTTTTATTAAAGAGCCAAACTAACTTCGCCCAAAAAACATTTCGCATTTCGTGATATAAACTACATTGCGAGAAAACCTATTGAAGAAGAATATCGGTCGACTTGCTTGCTGCGGAAGTTTTTACAGTTGCAAGTAGGTAATACTAGGCACAGACGTAAAAGTGCGTCTAAGCTAGACGAGCCGAGCACCAGCGGAGCACAAGCCGAGCAAACTTCGCATAGTGTGGACCCACTAAAGAGCGCGCCTCGAGCGTTTGACTCATGCTCGCACGTGCTCCGCCAATGTTTTTTTGACGAACAAGGGATAGAGAGCTCGTGAACGACGACGCGCAAAAGAGAGGAAAATAATATTAATGGAATATTTTATTTTTATTAGTCATACAGGTACAGGTGAATTTTGCAAATGGGCGTGGACTGCCAAATCTGAAACTAAAAAGAAATAACGAAAAACACTCAAGATTTAAATAAAAAAGAAAACTGCATTTCATTAGATACATGAAAGATCAATTTTCCTAGTCAGAAAACGAAAAAGAAATACCCATATGTATACTGTATTTCAAAAATCTAATGATTCAATTTTAGTTTTTATCAGGCCCCGAGACTCCTCTGACGTCATGCTCTCTGGAAACCCCATCATCAGTTTTACCATATATAAATACACAACGCAATTGTACGCAATAATTATGTACTCAATTTATACATACTTGAAAAAAAATAGGTTCATAGTACAATCCAATTGTTTCTGTTTTTCGCTATTTCTTACAGATACATAATTTGGTCATTCAGGCCACAGTTAATTTAGAGTGTAGATAGATTAGGTATGCCAAAGAGAGCAGAGATACAAGAGAGAATAGTTTGTAGTCCTTCCTCCTGTTTCTGATTGCCTAGTACCTTTCTCATATTCTGTTAGTTTGTAGATGCTTAATAGTCTTCCTCCTGTTTCTGATTGCCTAGTAGGTACCTTTCGCATATTTTGTTAGTTTGTAGAAGCTTAATTTAATAAATCTTCCTCCTATTTCTGATTGCCTAGTACCTGTACCTTTCGCATATTTTGTTAGTTTGTAGAAGCCTAATTTAATAAATCTTCCTCCTATTTCTGATTGCCTAGTACCTTTAGCATTGTTTTGTTAGTTTGTAGATGCTTAATAAATCTTCCTCCTGTTTCTGATTGCCTAGTACCTTTCGCATATTTTGTTAGTTTGTAGAAGCTTAATTTAATACATCTTCCTCCTATTTCTGATTGCCTAGTACTTTTTACGCGACTGCGGCGAAGCCCAAAAGGAGGGTATAGTGTTTTCACATATTATTTTGTTTGTAGATGCTTAATAAAATCTTGCTCCTGTTTCTGATTGCCTAGTACTTTTCGAATATGTTATTAGTTGGTAGATGTTTAATAAATCTTCCTCCTGTTTCTGATTGCCTAGTACCTTTAGCATATTTTGTTAGTTTGCAGATGCTTAATAAATCTTCCTCCTGTTTCTGATTGCCTAGTACCTTTCGCATATTTTGTTAGTTTGTAGAAGCTTAATTTAATACATCTTCCTCCTATTTCTGATTGCCTAGTACTTTTTACCCGACTGCGGCGAAGCCCAAAAGGAGGGTATAGTGTTTTCACATATTATTTTGTTTGTAGATGCTTAATAAAATCTTGCTCCTGTTTCTGATTGCCTAGTACCTACTTTTCGAATATTTTGTTAGTTGGTAGTTAATAAATCTTCCTCCTGTTTCTGATTGCCTAGTACCTTTCGCATATTTTGTTATCGCTGTCAGCAGTCACATGAATATTGTTTTATTGACTGTTGTTTGTCATGTCATGACAATCTTAAAATAATTTTGTCATCGTATTTCAAATCTATAAAATTAAACGATTGTATTTATGTTATAATCAATTTATTTCAAAAATTTACATATAAATACCGTACATTCATGGTTTAAGTTATAACTTAACTATAATTTTAAAGGAACGTCATGCAATAATTTATTCTAATTCTAATGTATATATTAGTATTATATAATATTTGAACCGCAAACTGCTCTGTCCTCAATATACATTACAATATTTGAGTCATGAAGAAATACAAAAAATCAGCTTGACAAATTACGAGAGCCTTAATTTACCAAGCATTAATTTTATCAATAAATAACACTTAAGTACAAAATATAACTAATTTCAAGGTTGCTTTTGGAATGGTGAATAAATAACAGTACATAAGGCCGTCGCACACACGAAGCTTTTATGTCGTGATGGTGTTTGTTTGGAGTTGTTCTGCCGTCCAAATGTAATGTGAGGTTTCACCGCCGTGATAATAAAGATAAAAAACATCAGGCGGCATAATAAATGCCTCTCGTATTTCGTAAAAATATAATTTCAGTCACTTAAACCGCCATATACGTTAAGATCACTTAACAAATCCGTTAGAACAGCCGGTTGGTCATCAGTACGATCGACTTAAATAAATATTCGAAGTAAGATTCTGAAATACACTGCAAACGCTTGAAAACATGTCCAACTAATAAATATGTATTGAAGCACAAGTTCATACAGAGTAAATACATTTACCGTTAGGCATACTCTGATAAAGCAATGCGGGTACATAATATTTACAAGAAAGAAAGTTTACACGATTTACAATTCGGAATGTTTATAGAAAAACAAAAAAGTTAACTGTGTGGGTATAGTTAGATATTACTGAAACAGACGTAACATTCGACGCGACGTTTAAAAAAGTCGCGAGTCCAATAACAACTTTATCATTGCAGTAAGAGCAGATGGGGGGGCGTAGCGTCCGTCGTGTCCACAAACGTAGATAAACACTTAGCGAAATCGAATAGCGTGTTTCTTCTAAAATATCGATTCAAATTATGAGATATTTCACGTGCGGTATTGCACATGCCATTATGATTTGTATATTTTATAATTAAAATCGAAATCACGAGAAAAGCTATTGCGAATTTCGCAAAGTGTATCGATACATTTTTTATTTTTACACGTTATGGTACAGAGTTGGGAGTGTATTCAAGCGCTGGTGGTGCGAGCGTGGTGCGCACTAGATCATGTCGACGCGCACGTCGCTGTTGGGCCACGCGTACACGGGCGGCACGGCGGCGGAGTACCGCACGTCGTACATCTGGGCGCGAATGAACTCCTCCGTGTTCAACGGCTGCGGGCACACTGACGCTTTGCCTGCACAATAAAACGTCAAGTCAAATCCATAATGTATAAATGTGAAGGTTGAGATCTTCAGTTCAAATGGGGGTATAAAACATATCCAGAGATAGGTACCTACTTTTCAATATTTTTTTTGGAAATATCATGCATAATGCACTCTTTACTGATAGCATAAGCCTAGGATAATTAGCCTATAATGTTTCCATTGCTGGGACACGGGCCTACTCTCTGTGAGAGGGAATGGGCCGTATGTGATCCACCACGCGGGCACAGTGTGGGTTGGTGGACGTCACGTGTCTTAAAATTTTTGGTTCTAACTTCTAGGACATGCCAGTTTCCTCGATGTTTTTCTTCACTGTTTTTAGAGCAGTTGTGATGAGACAATTCGCATAAAGTAAAGTGCGTGCTTACCCTTTCAACTATTGCAATTGACAGACAATTGATTTTGCCCTGAATCAGATGTCGAAACAGTTGAACTAATGTTTGAATTCGGCAACGACTCGTATGTCGGGACCGTTACCACTGGGCCTATCTGCTTATAAGTTACACGATAGTTTACAGTCACCTTTTCGAAAATGTACAGGTATTTGTGAAAACGATTTATAAATGAGCTTCATATTTTAATAGAGACGCATTCTGAAAACATACCTACTCGCTGACCCGCTGTGACGCAAACTGATTTTTATTAGGTACCTAGGTACCACCCACGCTGAAATTTTTCCCCGGTCTAATTGAAAATTATACGTGACTAGAACATTCGAACTGTGGACTGCAGATTATTGTATCAGACTTGTGGTTTAAAACACAGGAACATTCGAAAAAATTAAGAGAAACTGTTTGGAATCTGTTCTAAAGACAGCACAACCACATAATGATTAGTTCTGAATTAAGTATGATGATTTGATAATACTACTTTGCCCGCCACTGCCGTCCGTGACTTCGTCTGCGTAACATACACGTAACGCCATCTAGTGTCGAAATGCAATTGTGACCGTCGAAGTTATATTTTTCCCCCGGGAACAGTACTTTTTTTCTGGATGTAAGGTAGGTACCTTATGTAACAAACAAACTTACTTTCGCATTTATAATATTAGGATTAGGATAATGATGGAATTCATAGCCTTTCTTTCACCCCTCGAAATATATTGAATTGTCACAAAAGAATTGAAATGAAAATTTTAATCTGGTGGTACAATTTTTTCAAGCCTACCTACACCCACCCATAAACATGAAGAGCATAAACGCGTGTCATATTTTATGTGTCGTTGTTCATGGGTCGTCTGTGTACCTAATGTACTATATATCTACTCACCGCATTTGTAAGCGTGTTCGACGACCTTCTTGGCGATCCTGACGGAACAGTTCTGGATGTCCTTGAGCGGTGGGTAGAGGCTGCCTTGGTCCAAGTCTTCCTGAGATACGATGTCCGCCAGCGCCTGGACAATTCAATATTAAGGATAAGAATAAATTTTTGGATGTATCTTACGTACACAGGACCGGAGATTTTCTTGTTTTTCTCATAAATTCTCCACAAGTTTTTTTCTGAAAACATGTGATGGGGACTGACAAATTTTGAACTTTCAAGATCTTACGCTAACGCTCTCGAATGCCTCAAATTGGAAGCGTCAAACATTTTTTTCTACCAGAAAACTCTTTAAATATTTTGATACAGTTTTGCTTCCCCCGGCTGAGGCGATCACTGTGCCGTCAATCCGTCATCGCCATGCCGTTGCCGTCTTATTGGAAAAACGAACAATGTGTGATGTAGACCAAGTGCGTAGCCATGCAGCCCCCCTCCTAGTTACTCCCTAACCGAAAAGTTAATAATCTTAGAAAGAAAAAAAAGCATTTTAATAAATCATTTATAGATTGATTTTTTGCTGCCCCCCTGGCTACGCCTTTGACATAGACTGTGCAGTCAGGCGCGGTCCCGGGGCGGGGGGGCACGGGGGTCATTGACCCCCCCCAAAATCGTACAAAAATGCGCCAAACACGGTAATTCACGGTATATCACGTCGGCATTAATCGGTATGACCCCCCCTAAAGTCTTCAGCTGCAGTATGACCCCCCCCAAAATCGTCGCAAATCGTCAAATCTTCCCTCGGAGATGTCGATGATGCCGGCGCAGATGTACGAGACGTAGACTAAGCAGTAAGTAGTTACCTCAGCGGCGAGCAGCAGGAAGTCCTCGGAGATGTCGATGATGCCGGCGCAGATGTACGAGACGTAGACTGAGCAGTAAGCAGTTACCTCGGCGGCGAGCAGCAGGAAGTCCTCGGAGATGTCGATGATGCCGGCGCAGATGTACGAGACGTAGACTGAGCAGTAAGCAGTTACCTCGGCGGCGAGCAGCAGGAAGTCCTCGGAGATGTCGATGATGCCGGCGCAGATGTACGAGACGTAGACTGAGCAGTAAGCAGTTACCTCGGCGGCGAGCAGCAGGAAGTCCTCGGAGATGTCGATGATGCCGGCGCAGATGTACGAGACGTAGACTGAGCAGTAAGCAGTTACCTCGGCGGCGAGCAGCAGGAAGTCCTCGGAGATGTCGATGATGCCGGCGCAGATGTACGAGACGTAGACTGAGCAGTAAGCAGTTACCTCGGCGGCGAGCAGCAGGAAGTCCTCGGAGATCAGGCGCGTGCATTGCATATAGGCAAGTAGGCAGTGACTACCTCTTAAGGTTCAATAAAACCATTTTAACTATTACTACATCAATATACATCATTATATATCAATAATTAGTCATGATTGATATATTTTATTTATGTAGTAACACTTAAAATAGTTTTATTGGATCATATGAGGTAGGCACTGCCTACTTGCCTATATGCACTGCACGCCACTGTCGGAGATGTCGATGATGCCGGCGCAGATGTACGAGACGTAGACTGAGCAGTAAGCAGTTACCTCGGCGGCGAGCAGCAGGAAGTCCTCGGAGATGTCGATGATGCCGGCGCAGATGTACGAGACGTAGACTGAGCAGTAAGCAGTTACCTCGGCGGCGAGCAGCAGGAAGTCCTCGGAGATGTCGATGATGCCGGCGCAGATGTACGAGACGTAGACTGAGCAGTAAGCAGTTACCTCGGCGGCGAGCAGCAGGAAGTCCTCGGAGATGTCGATGATGCCGGCGCAGATGTACGAGACGTAGACTGAGCAGTAAGCAGTTACCTCGGCGGCGAGCAGCAGGAAGTCCTCGGAGATGTCGATGATGCCGGCGCATATGTACGAGACGTAGACTGAGCAGTAAGCAGTTACCTCGGCGGCGAGCAGCAGGAAGTCCTCGGAGATGTCGATGATGCCGGCGCAGATGTACGAGACGTAGACTGAGCAGTAAGCAGTTACCTCGGCGGCGAGCAGCAGGAAGTCCTCGGAGATGTCGATGATGCCGGCGCAGATGTACGAGACGTAGACTGAGCAGTAAGCAGTTACCTCGGCGGCGAGCAGCAGGAAGTCCTCGGAGATGTCGATGATGCCGGCGCAGATGTACGAGACGTAGACTGAGCAGTAAGCAGTTACCTCGGCGGCGAGCAGCAGGAAGTCCTCGGAGATGTCGATGATGCCGGCGCAGATGTACGAGACGTAGACTGAGCAGTAAGCAGTTACCTCGGCGGCGAGCAGCAGGAAGTCCTCGGAGATGTCGATGATGCCGGCGCAGATGTACGAGACGTAGACTGAGCAGTAAGCAGTTACCTCGGCGGCGAGCAGCAGGAAGTCCTCGGAGATGTCGATGATGCCGGCGCAGATGTACGAGACGTAGACTGAGCAGTAAGCAGTTACCTCGGCGGCGAGCAGCAGGAAGTCCTCGGAGATGTCGATGATGCCGGCGCAGATGTACGAGACGTAGACTGAGCAGTAAGCAGTTACCTCGGCGGCGAGCAGCAGGAAGTCCTCGGAGATGTCGATGATGCCGGCGCAGATGTACGAGACGTAGACTGAGCAGTAAGCAGTTACCTCGGCGGCGAGCAGCAGGAAGTCCTCGGAGATGTCGATGATGCCGGCGCAGAGGATGCCGAGCGCCAGGCCGGGGAAGATGTACGAGTTGTTGCCCTGCCCCGGCCGCAGCACGCGCCCGTCCTTCGCGCGGTAGTCCGGGAACGGGGAGCCCGATGCGAAGATCGCGCGCTCCTGTAACAAACACACAGACATGAGTTTTTATACCATTCCCCCTCTAAAAAGCTTATTTTATTCACTGAAAACAGTGAATAAAGAGCACTTTTACTCACTGTTTTGATGTTTGAAAATGGAACACACCAATGTATTCGACCACAGATTTAAAGAACCTATGCTAGATGCGGCACGTTATTAGATTGTATGAAAACCGAACGTGTCATCTTTTTTATACCTACGATAACTTCACCCCAGCCATTTAGTGATGTGCTCAGAGTAAACAGAATTGTTTCAATCACTAAGCGTCACTGAGCTAACAGACTTTTTTTAGTACGAACAGTCGAACATGCAGGGCACGCTTGGTCGTGGCTTGCCGTATCTAGTGTAAGTGTAATCTGTGTATTCGACCTATATTGATGTGTTCTAAATTCAATTTGATTGGTCGACATTTTCGACAAGGAGTTTAGAATTAGAATAAAAACTGTTTTGTGTTCTTTGCTGTCCTTAGTAAATTGGCGCTATTTTGAATACTGTAAGTTGAACGAACACAAAGTGTGTGTTACTTTAATCTTTAATTTTGTGTTTGTTTAGTGTTGTTCTAATCGATTAAAAATGCATTCTAGTGATGAAGATGTGTTAACACCTGAGTTTGTGAAAGAGAGGGCGGCGGATATAGTGGAAAGGTGGAAAGCTTGCTACCCAAAAAATCACGGCTGGTTTACATCAAAGCCAATTTAACTTTACTTTTTCTTCATTATATGTATATTTTCACTTAAATCTTTCTTTTTCTCGTAGTCATGGTATAAAGTATAGTATGCAACTCTTGAATAAAACGGATTTATATCGAGGGCCATGAATCGCTCGCGTCGCTCAGGATTCTAACACTTGAATCACTCTCCCTACGGTCGTGATTCAATCGTTAGAATCCTTCACTAGCTCGTGATTCATCTATGGCCCTCGCTTTAAATCCGTCCTTTATTCACTAATTGCATAATATACTATTTTAATCCAACATTAGGCTTGCGTTTGACCGCCATCTCACTTGATGTTAAGCGATGGATAGTCTACGATGAAGCATTCTCGCCTAGAAGATACCGATTCACTCGTGACTTAAAGACATATTATGGCACGTACCTAGGTATTTGACAGTTCTCACAATGAAGGTGGAATCTAAGAGATTCGTTCGAATGCCGCTTTTTCGCGCTTCTGACTAGTTACTATTATACAAAATTATTTATTGTATGTGCGAAAACCGAAATACCTCAAAAATTTTACAATTAAAGGAGTAGGTATCTTTAAAATATTTGAAAAATAAATAATGAAAACTGAAAAAGTTATACGCTCCTTCGGCAACATATAATTATGTGATGCAAGCGTTTCATAGGCTCCGTCATATGCTTAATTTCCATTCCACCAGAGTAGTATTAAAAAAGTGTGCGGTTGGGGAATCCCCGTCAGAAACGAAGTTTAAATATTATTAGGTACACAGTAAAATTACGAGCATTATTTATGCGACCTCCCGCTCTGACGTCTCGACGGGTACCTACTGGTCGGAGACTGCGAGCATGATTACCATGACTTTTAGATTAGCTCTAAAACTCACGGTAACGCTTACCGCAAGCCGCGTTAGGGAACTTATTTAAAAAAAACAAAGTGTTACAATACTAACGTCGGTGTTGGTGTAGGCGTCGATGGCGGTGCACTCCGCCTTGCTGGTGGGGTTGGACAGCGCGAAGATGACGGGCCGGTCGTTGAACGTGCCCATCTTGCGCAGGATGGACGGCGTGAACGCGCCGCCTATCGCCGCGGCACCTGATACAACATACCAATAGTTTATTATTACAAATAAGTAATAGGCTTGCGTTTGACCGCCATCTCGCCTGATGTTAAGCGATGATGCGGTCTACGATAGAGCACGCTTGCCTAGAAGAAACCGCGATTCGCTCGTGACTCGAAGACATAAATTGTAATTAGATATCGGGGAACACCCACTCCGGCAGCGCATTCCACTGTATGGCGGTTTTCATAATGAAAGTGGATTTAAAAGTTCGGGTTTTTGGTACATCAACCCATCAATCAACATGAACCGATGGCGCTTTTTCGTACTTCTGGCTGTCCAATAGAAGAAACGGCAAGAGGAAATTGACCGTGCAGATCTGAAGCACGTACACTCTCCAAAATGTATCCGATAAAAAACCGATGGACTAGCAACTATGCGCCAATGCGCAAGACTTTGGAGCTTGGTCTGAACAAGGGAGTCATTGCTGATAAGATTTTTGGCACGCTTCTCAATGGACTGCAACGCCTCAAGCTGGTACTTGGCTGAGCCATCCCAAAGGTGCGAGCCGATTCTAACTAACCGATGAGCACGGAAGGCTTGGCGACGTCCACGACCTCCTCAAGCGTGCGGACTGGCGGGTGGTCCTTTGCGAACTTCTCCTTGTGCTCGTTGATGCCCCCTTCGGGCCTGTTCTTCACGATGAGTCCCTTCGAGTCCACCATCCAGATGCGCGAGCGAGCCTTCTCGTCCGACGTGCCTTCCGCCTTCATCGCCATCACACAAAGGGTGGCGATACCCAGAGACGCCTGCAAATGTTATGGTGTAACAGTTATTTTGAAGAACGGAAGAACATTTAAATGTGGCTAAGATTGTCATGGAGAATGATAAATAACAAATATTCTAAATGCGAAAGTTTGGGTGTGCATTTGTTAGTCTTTCTTAAACGGTTGGACGGATTGGATGAAATTTGACAAAGAGGTAGCCTGGGACCTGGGGAATAACATAGGCTACTGTTCATACATTTTCACGCAGACAAAGTCTCGAGCAACAGCTAGTTGTACAAAGACGATAAATATGCAGTTTTTGTCTTATTAAGTTTACAATCAAGTGATGTAATATATTCTATGTCGTAGTTCGTACCTCGCCGGCCCCCTGGAACACGATGGTGTTCTCGGAGAGCTTCTTGCCGGTGATGCGCAGGCTGGCCAGCAGCCCCGCCACCGCCACCGACGCCGTGCCCTGGATGTCGTCGTTGAACGTGCAGTACCTTAACAACAAGTAATATGTCTTTAATATTTAAGAATTCAAATGTCTGTTCACTGTTTTCATCACAGAATAGAAATTAGAACACTTATATTCCGTGAAATAGAAGACTTAGGTATATTCCGTGGTTTTCTGGTATAAGGTATCTACTGAAAATTGTGTTTACTAAGCAGTAAGCACTAATAAAAGAACAATTTGTATCAAAAGTAAGGTAGATATTAATACAGATTCTCATGTGGTTTTTGTATCAAAACATTCCAATTTTTTTCTAACTTGCACCCATGGGAATATTAATTAATAACCAATACCACCAGCAACACACCTAGAGCGTGGCATTAGACCCTTTTTTCAAGAATAATCCAGCATTTTATGGTAACATATTTAAACGAAACCGATCAATACGCAAGGAAGAATACTCACTTTCCACGGTACTTCTCCAAGAGGCGGAAGGCGTTAGCGTTGCCGAAGTCTTCGAACTGTATGAGGCAATTCTGTCCATAGCGGCGCACCACCGCCTGCATGAACTCGTCGACGAACTCGTCGTACTCCGCGCCCCGCACGCGGCGCTGGCGCAGCCCTATGTACAGCGGGTCCTCCAACATTGTCTGGCTGTTGGTGCCCACGTCTGGGGAAACAAAGATAGATACCTAGAGCGGTTCCTAATAGGTGTTTTGTGGAACCCTCGTATGTCCTTCCCAAGACCATAATGGTGGGCAAAATCACTGGAAAACGTAAAGTTGGAAGGCGCAAAATGTCATAGCTAAGAAACATCAGATAATGGACTGTAGAACAACTGTTCAGACTAGCCCTGGACATGAAATAGTTTAAGGAGCTGACTGCCAACCTTTAATAATGGAGAGGCACTAAAAGAAGAAGAAGAAGGAACCCTGGGGTTCCGTGGAAGGATCACGGGTTCGCGGGTCAGCATCGGAAAATTCTCAAGAAGAGGTCTTGAGAATTTTCCGATGCTGACCAGCACATTTTCGATACACCAACTGACCCGCGTAGGTAGGTAATTGTCGCGTCGGTGTCAAGATTCTTTTAACGATAAGTTAAAAAAAATAGGGTTCCGTTAAAAATATGTGTACCCTCAGATCATAGAAACAACAACTTATCTGTAGTGGGTGTAACTTAGGGTTCAATAAGCAAAAAAATTGAGAACTGCTGAACTATAAATTATATTTTAATAAGTGGACTTGGTATTTAGTAGCCCTACCAATACAATTTTCCGATTGAATAATGCCAGCATATTTTTAATGGAAAGGACTACAATATTCAAACGTATACAAAGTTACAAACACATTGATTGTCTTATAAATATATATTTAATAACATTGATTGTCTTTTATTTCCTGCTTGCATAGGGATATACCCTGCCGGCCTAGCATGACCACGATAGAAACGGGTTTTGTCTACATAGAAATAGACAAAGTGACAGATTGTAGAAACATTTCTACGTTTTATGAATGAAATCTGTCACTTTGTCTATTTCTATGTAGACAAAACCCGTTTCTATCGTGGTCATGCTAGGCCGGCTGGATATACAATATCGCCAATGTCATTGCTGACCACATGCACGTCATACAATGAGTGTCTATCTACAGTCAGAATCCCTGAAAAATGACAATACCATCGTTAAGTAGGTAGTCTACTTACCCAAAGTGATGGGCAAGCACTGGTGCGGCTTGATGCCGGCGAGTGCTGTGTAGAGCGAGAGCTTGCCCACGGGGATGCCCATGCCGCATGCTCCCAGGTCACCGAGGCCTAGGATGCGCTCGCCGTCCGTCACTACGATAGCCCGCACGTCACTTTCAGGCCTGGTGATGTAAATGATTATTATCGTTACTTTGAAAACAGTCGAAATCAAAATATAAATAAAGTACCTATGCCAAATAACAGAAGACTAATTTCCAAGCATCTAGAACTGCTTGGTAGAAACCTTTGGCGCTGAATGAATCATAAAAATATAGACAAAAGACGACCACACATAGGCCTTCCTCAAAAATCGGTACAACGACCGGTATCTATACTCATATAATGAAGCTGAAGAGTTTGTTTGAACGCGCTAATCTCTGGAACTGCCAGTCGGATTCAAAAAATTCTGTATATGCAATGATAGCCAGATTCATGAGGAATAGTACCTATAGAGGTAGTCTGTGCCTATAGGCTATTTAACATCACGCTACGACCCTTAGGAGTCGAGCAATGGGCAACTTTTTATAAACCAGTAAAAACCGTATCTCGTATCCGCTGTAATATCCAAAAAGTAAAAAGTCTGTGTGACTCACCAGTTCTTCAGTATATCGTAGATGTGTCCCTTGTCGTGAATGGTGATGAACAGTCCCCGCGGGCGGCGGTACACCAGTCCGTATTTCTGGCAGGCCAGTCCAACAGTGGGCGTGTACACGATGGGCATCAAGTCGGCCACGTTCTCGCCCACGAAGCGGTAGAACAAGTGTTCGTTGCGGTCCTGCGAACAAATATTCCATTTATTATCATAACCCATTTCAATATTGCGAACAAAATCCAATCTTACGCCAAGAAGCTAAATACAGATCGCTACCAAATCCTAATAGTTGGTACACCTACCTCTTGGACAAGCTGGTATACTATCTATTGTATAGATCATACGTAGCCACCTGAGCTAATCGTAAGTTAACTTTACTTTTACTATGAGACCGGTGGTCGCGTTAAACGTGTGTTAGTGAACGTGAGTTTAAACTTGAACGTACTAATTACCCCTTAAACTGCCAATGGCGTAGTAAACCACTGCGTGCAAGTTCATAATTACTTTAGTTGGCACGAGTTACCGAGAATATTGTGTACATCGCCTTGTCGGGTATTCGAATTGAATAACACTTCGGATTACTGTATTAAGACTTTAGAATTTACTATCTTGTTGCTATATTTTACCTGACTGGCTCAAAAGGAGGGTTATGTTTTTCGAGTTTATATGTAGTTTATATCTATTTCTTTGACAAAATAGATGTCTTAGTATTCTGTCCACGAAATATGTATGTATAAACTGCATAATATTCGTCATTAACAAGAAATAACATCTAGCTGTCTTTTTGTCTGACACCTCATAAATATTCAGCTTCAGTGAAGCGAAAGATTCTAATTTATTATGGACGCAAAGCAACTCAATAAATATAGAATGAACTGGAGTTCTATTAATATTTAACGAAGTGAACAATATTAACATCGTCATTTCTAATAAATAATGGAAGTTTTCATTATATAAATCCGTTCAAGTGTAGCGTGTAGCGTTTAGTACCTAACAACTTTTGAAAAAAAAAATGTGTAGATACCTACCTAATATTTTTGTTATGCGGCTCATTAGGCTAGAAATTTTCATAAACATTACCACGAATAATGATCGATGATGATGATGATGATGATGATGATAATGTGATAGTGACCTCTAATTGAATAAATTCTTCAGATTCTATATTTTCTGTACTCAGACGCCTTTAAACCTTACTGTACTTAATGCTGTTAAAGATAGGTAGATACTAATAATATTTAGATAACCTCTTTTCGTTAAACTAAAAGCTAGACTATAGGCATAGTTTAAAATAGAATGTTGGCGAAGTAGGTACCTACCTAGTTCCCAACGGACCAATTTTACCATACCGTATACAAAATCTCACAGATTAAAAAATAAAGCATGACTCACCAGTAGTCCCATGAGGTACAGATATTTGTTGAGGGGGTCCTCGTACCGGTCGATGGACAACCTGCACAGCTGGACCTGCTCCTCCTGGCTCTTGACCCTGGCTGGCAACAGCCCGTGGATGCCCAGGGTCTGTCGTTCTTCGATTGTGAAGGCCATGCCCTGAGAACAAAAGAAATAAAGGTAACATAAAAATACTACTCTAAAATATTTTTGAAGCACTGTTTTTTTTGGTAACTTTATGTAGGTAGCTTCACCTTGTATAATTATGTTAATAAAAACATTTATCTAACAGCGGAATATTACAGTTTACATTTACATTAAAAAATCTTCCATACGAAACTTGGCGCGTTGCCAAATTCTGGCTCAATATGAACGAAGTTTTTCAGATTATTTTTCTCATTCCCCATAATACTGTAGGTACCTACAACAGTTGAATGAGTACCTACAATAGGAATAAACATTACTATCGCAAACATTCAATCATAACAACGGTTGTAAAGAAAATTCGATGCACAGATAACGCACGCCACATGAATCACAGTTGTTCATATATTTGTGCCAATTGTGATGCCATTAAATTTCTGTTGACATAATACCTATACTGTTACTGACTACAAATGAACATAGGTATTTACCAAAAGCATCATTATCAGCCTGTAAACTTCCACTTGTGAACATAAACCTCCAACTTATATACAGCAGCATCAATTAGATAATATTTGAAATCCATAAATCCTTCAAACGATGTTTTCGCCGATGGGACGATCACGGATTACACGGATTACACGATCACGAATAATGTACTGATGTTTGCAGGAATACTATAAGCTTGGCAACCCCTCCTTTTGATTTTAGGAAGAATCCCGGTTGGCTTATGACTAATAGGTACCTAAGCATTTGATAGTTATCACCATGTTTGCCTATAAAACTACGATAGGGTCTGGTGTCCGTGATGATAGTTTCAGTCATGTCATGTGTCAGTAACCCGGAAGAAACTCACTGCCCTTCCAATAAGGTCGAAGATAAAATGACACTGATATTAATCTTATCAAGAAATCTACATCTTTACTGATGACCATGACACGATAGACAGAGAACTGTCTAAAATTAGCCAGTAACCACGCAGTAATGGAATAAAATCTAAATGTACGTCTAAATATTCGCAAAATGATAGGTAGGTACACATTGTTTATGCGATTGACTACTTCCTTCTCAGCTATCAAGTCAACGCTCCACTGCGGTATAAATTTACCGCAATGGGCATTGCACTACGCCCACACACCAAACATACTTTCAACACTCAAAGATAATTATAGACAACGACCGGTTTGTAAATAAATTGCATATTATATAAACAAAAGTTTGAAATAAACAAAATTCCGCGCTCATTGCCCGGAAACGTTCCGCAATCGCCTGACAATCAGCTGTGAAGTCGTGACGTAACGAAGGTGACCGCTTCTCAACGACCTTCGATTCTGCATGGCTACATAGTACAACTGCTCGACTTTATTATTATCTCTTTAAGGTATGTATTTGTATGGCTTAGAATTATCGGGTTATATTCGCGTGCGTAAAGATGTTTTGACTAGCGCAATGAAAGTTTCCGCTAAATTGTTACGGGTATGACCTGCGGTGATCTAGTGTTGGTTTTCTGTGTAGCCACGGTTTTCTTGGATTACCTAATCTTCTATGGTTTCTGGGCTTCGGAAGCCAAGAAATTCCGGATTTTATACCTACTAAACGAATGCTCTGTAATAGATAACAGTTTTCCAATTTTCCAATATTATTAAAAATATCTTACAACATTATTTGAATATCAAAATACTAATTTTATATTCAATTTAAGTAGGTAGATATTTTACAATTTGCTTAATTATTCTCCGCATAAATAAAATTCCTCAACTCACAATAACTACCTACCTACCTACATTATAGTTAGGAAAACTAGAAGTAACATTCATTGTTCCTATTTTGTAAGAAAGCAATTTTCCAATTTTTTTTAGCTCGCTCCGAGCGTCAGTGTTCATAAGAAAAGTTTATCTGTGAAAATAAAAGCAAACCGAAATGCAAAGTCGCAAGAAATAAAGTTTTTGGCACTTGCATTCATTCAAAATTAAGAGTCTACGTCTAAAACAACTACCTATTGTGCGTTTCACATAAGAATTCCTTTCAACGCTATGTTGGCTCCCCTGAATCAATGTGTTACAACGTTTTAAACTGTGTTGGAAGCTTTTTTTAGCACCGATTCTCGTTTACCACTTTTTAGTGTCCTACTAGGCATTACTATAACATCATTCATCATCTGCCTAGCCTTTTCCCAAATTATATTGGGGTCGGCATCCAGTCTAACTAGTTTTGGCTGAATATCAATATTTTACGTGGAGCGACTGCCATCTGACCTCCACAACCCAATTAATGGATTATACCGGTATTCGAATGTTAGACCAGCTGTCAGACTTTTAGGGCTTCTGACTACCCGTAACGATTGTCAAAGATATTCCTATGACAACCGGGACCGACTGCTTAACGTGCTCTCCGAGGCACGGAGGGGTCTCGATGTGTAAAGAACGGTCACCCATCCAAGGACTGACCGCGGCAAGCGCAGCTTAACCTCGCAGATCGATCGATCAGCGCGGCCGTCATTTAGCCACGAGCCCCTTAGGCATTACTATAACACTTAAATAAAAAAAAAACATAGAACGGTAAGATCTAGACAGAATGACATTTAGGAGAGTCGACATAGCGTCGAAGGAAGTCTTATGATTTTGCTGAATCGGTATTTCCGTTAATTAATTAGCTGTCATTAAATGCTGTCATCACACTCATTACTCAAATAATTATTTAAGAAATATTAATTGAGTCTATTCAATCATCTATTTAGCATCCATTATCGTACTATCACTATGTTAACAGTAGGTACAGGTAGGCTAACTTATGGAAACATGGAGTACCTACCTACTTGCATTGCATAATATTTTGCAGAACTTATGCTCTAATACGAGAAAACTGGCTTAGGATTGATACTGATATTGATGTTCGTGAACGGGCGCCGTCTGTTGGGACTGGTCATCTCTGAACTGCTATGGCCAATATTTGGAGTTGTGTTTACTATTATTCTAGACTTTTACATTGTTCTCTCATATTTGTGTTATTTCCGACAAAAGCAATGTAACCATGATATTGTAATCATTTGATTTTAAAAAGTAACCATGGAGTTTCTTGCCCGTTCTTCTCCATAGGAATCTACGCTTTGGAACGGGCATCTAGCTTCATCATTATGACTAACTGACAGACTCCTTGACAATTCAAAAGTACCTGTAATTGGTCTAATTGAAATAAATGCTTTGACTTTGTCTTTGATACAATTCCATGAATTATGAAACGGTGAAAATACTTATTTCATGCATATCAGTAAAAATATTGTATAATTTTAGTGAACTTAAATGAAAATTCTTATAAAACGATGCCTGAATACAACTGTAAATAAGTAGAAATTGCTGAAAGATACGACCTTCAATTAAAAAGTAATTACGTTACAAAAGTCTGCCATCAGCACTGCTCCATACAAACAAACTTAATTAAATGAATGTGACGTCAGAAGTCTTGCTGGAAAGTTTAAGAGCAGAGTAAAGAATTTATTGCGAGTGTAAGAGGAACACTCCAATTCGGAACAATTTAAGTCCATTAGGGTTCTGCTAACATTTTTATAGGAAGATTGGTCCAATTTGTTGCTAGATAGATATTTGCTTCATCTATTAATCACTATCCTCTTATTAACAGCCTACACCGTACTACTACATATATTATAAACGTGAAAGTTTGTGAGGATTCATATATGGATGTTTGTTACTCTTTCACGCAAAAACGACTGAACGGGTTTTGATGAAACTTTACAGTAATATTCAGCTTATACATCAAAATAAAACATAGGCTGTAAATATATAAAGATATTGTCTCAAAAAATATTTACGCTAGCCGAAGCTAGTTGCCTATAACACTGCTGTTTTCTAAGTAGCCACATAAGAGGATTACAACTCAGAACTATTTCCTCTGTGACACTAACTACATAGTTCCTACAATTTATTCTAGCCATTTTTTATGTACTTCTAGAGATTTGTGACTTGCCGTTAGATCACAGTTTTATTTTTATAAATATAAACTTGGGATCAAAATAAAAACGTTTTCACTGATGTGAATCTTACTGTAGAATACTTTTTAAATATCAGAAAGACATATTATTACGTACGTCTTTCATTACCCATTCAAAGAATCATCCAACTGCAATAAAAATAATGTTAGAACAGTCAACGAACCCGTGAGTCTACAGCGGCAACACTATCAGGCACCGCGAACAAATCCCTCCGAGGTATCAAGTGCCACCAGTCCCTTTCCATTGCTCACTTCACTCCATTTACTATGAGTCACTATGAAACCACCATCACTTAACCAAGGCCGCACTTAACGTCACTCCGCGAAACCACTTTTCAAATCGCATTGAAAAAGTTTAATTTCATTTTGATCGTTTCTGCAAACTATTGTTATTGCAAGTTATAAACTATAGTATAATATACTACAAAAATAATAAATAGCAATTTAAAACTTTAGTTCTAATACATTATAATATTACAGTTAACGTCATTAAACACAGAGACGCGGCTTCTACAAGCTATAAAGCCGGGAACATTTTACACTTTATCTAAATGGAAAACGCTTTTCAATTTTCAGCGTCACTGGCGGCAGGCGTCGACTGCATTCGTAGTGGAAGTAGTGTAGTGGGAAAGGCTATTATTATATATTTATAAGGAATGCGGTACACGTAACGATCAATAGTTCAATAACAGTGGCGATGACTTCTGTTATTTATGAGAAATGTACGGAAAAATGACGAAAATGTCCGGTACCTATATTTTTAGGTTTTGGAAACGTCGTCATTTTTGGATTATTATACGAATGTTTCCTGGCCCTTTGCGTCAGTTTAAATTATCATAATTTAAAACACAATAAAATGACTAATAATTACATGCTTAATGTGTTATTAAATAATATGAAAATGATTCAATTTCAGATTTAAGGCCAAAAGAATAGTCTCAGTGGCGTTTGTAGAGTAGATGCCTCTGGAAAAGCTAAGCGTACAACGTCGAAAAGGATATAATAATACTAAGAATACTTACGTAGACCTACCCTTGAACTGGACATACGCCGGATAAACCAGTAAAATATTCGATTGACTTTATTATGTCTTATACTGCACCTGACAGTCATGACATTAAGACTTTTCCTTTACCCTCCAGCAATCAAGGTTTCAATTAGATTATGCTCAACCAACAACGCATAAATACTTTGATACTACACTCAAGGCAGTTGTTTGATGTAGAATCAATTAACAACAACGCTACACGAGTTTATATGTTCATAATTATATCTGAGACTCTAACATTTCCACGTTAAAACCCTTGCGGGCGTCCAGCAAAGTTTCAGCGGCAATATTATCGCAACCAAGATCATTACCGCCGTCGACCGAGCCGATACGATCCCAAATTGTCCCAATTACACGAGTAATCGTTAAATAACCTTCAACTTGATGTAAAGTGCCGACGGCGACAAATCTTGGAACTCTACGTTCCGTATTTGGTGCGATCGATTCTGTTTTAAATGACGATTGACGTTGTTCCGGTTCATTAGAGAGATTTCGTAAAGTTTATACTAGCATTGACACTAATTGCATCGTCATTGATATATCTTAAGCTAATGGGATTAGTTGTTTGAATAATTACCATTTCGTTTATTACTCAGCACGAAAGACTAACAGTAGAACATTTTGTCTATTTACTTACAAGTCCTAGATTCTCATTTGCGGTCCAATCAGTTTATGTAACAAACAACAAATATGGAAATATAAATTTAAACGCGAAATTTTGCGAGCAATCAGAGGAAGTAAATAAAACAGGCGGCCATGTCAACAAAATAATGTTCAAAGGGAATAACTCATTTTCCCCGTGCCAAGCTTTGTAGGCACGTAAAATCAGAGCTAAGTACACAATTACACATGAGTACCAGCCGTTACAATAATTCTGACATTAACGTTATATCAACTCAGGCACAATCAATAAAAGTTACGTAACAGCTCATTTTATCACGCTGTTCATAATGTTCATGATTTTATTCTACTTTGTGACAATTTTGTTCTCCCTTTTGCAACTTTAGAGGAGTTTGTTATTTTCCTGAAATATTCAGGGAAGTGTCAGATTAATTACTGGACTTACAAAACGTTTATCTGTCGAGACGAATGGTTCGAGTTCGATTCCGAGGCACGCACCGCTGACTTTTCGAAGTCATGTGCGTATTAGAAATTAATTATCACTTGCTTTAACGGTGAAGGAAAACATCGTGAGGAAACCGGCATGTCCTAGAACCAAAGACATGTGACGTCCACCAACCCGCACTGGGCCCGCGTGGTGGACTACGGCCCACTCCCTCTCACAGAGGAGGCCTGTGTCCCAGCAGTGGGAACATTATAGGCCGATTATGCTATGCTTATGCTTATGCTATCTGTCGAGACACCTCCTGGAGGTCAAAATCAATTATTTTGTGTTTTTCAAATGCGACAGACGAAGGGTTCAACTTAGTTTTCAGAGTAAAAAGTACAGAAGTACTTTTTTTTTATTTCATTTCGTAAAACGAAGTGGGAATACTTTCTTAAAAGGTAGTTATCTAGCTCCCTAAAAATTCTGTATGAATATAAATATATTTCGCACATCAAACGAATCGATCAATATTTTCCAAGCCTTTTGTATTCGGTAATGGTACCTGGTGCCGAACAAACCTTTTCAATATAGTAAATGTTCGCCCTTAATTTAAAGTAAATACCTATTTAACATTCGCAAAATAAACATTAGAATTTTCTATTGAAAAACGAGCTGTATACAGCCAATTAATAAACCCAAATAGTATGTTTAGATTCTAATAAAATATTTTAGGTTTATATTGAATTTGAATATAAAAATACCCATCTCAATAAGTTGTTGATTATTAAAAAGGACAATACCTACAATCATTTGTTGTCTTACAAAATACCTACTGATTCCACTTTCCTTCTACGTCAACAACAATCGAATCGCCTGTCATGTAAATAAATGGCTCATTTTCTTCTTATAGACTCAATTAATCCAACGAATAGGCCACTAAGGAGTTAGGAGTTTAGACTTTTAGAGCTTAATTAAGTGAAGCGGAATTTTCTCTTAATTTTTCTTTCGGCCTTAAAATTTTATTAGAGGGTGTAAAAAGTCCAGTAAACTACGAGAATGTTTCTGAAATTAATATAGAAATAAACATATTAAAAAAACAACTTATTTTATATGGACTGTCGTTTATTGTCTACACATATTGCTGGCTACAAATATTTGTACACCATCATGATCTTGTACAAATGATCACGCAAAGTGTAATCATACTAAAACGTTCAGTATTACTCTCCTCCAGCTTGCGATAGTATCTAACATGACCACGACAAACATACCCTAACCTAAACCACGGGGTCTCATCAGGAACATAGGAACATTTGTTCAAATAACTCTTAATAGATGGCGTTATACGTATCGATTTGTTATAGAAGTTTGTGTAAAATGTAGAACATGAATAAATAGACAAATATGAATATTTATTAAAATTTTAAACAATCGTTTAGTTACAAAAAAATGTATAGCCCGATAGCCCGCGTTACGGCGGCGGTCACGTTTTTTTGTATGAGATGAGGTATCTGTACGCGTAGTATTGTATTATCTGTGCCTAAACTATTTATTTTGGTGTTATTTACTCTACCTTATATCAAATCTGAAGCCTAATAAAATTCTCATCAATGAAAATGAGTTTTCACAGATAAAGATAAAGATTTATTTATTTGTTTTAACATGTGTAATATAATACATGGTAATGCATATGTGGATAGAAAAAAAAAATGAAGTTCAACATGTTTTGCCGCAATTGGCGTACAAATTAAAGTTAGGTACTAATTAAAGTTATTTTAATAGATTAATTAAATAATTATACAAAATTAAAATTAATACACATAAAGAAAAATGTCATACTTAATTGAAAATATAAGTAGGAAAAATTCATAATTTGTCGTTTAAGAAGTCAAATACACTATAATAACATTTTCGAGTCAACAATTTTTTAATTTTTTTTTTAAATTAATTCGCATTCAATTGCTTAAGGCTATTTGCTTATTACTTATGCCTTTACATATTATGTTCACTGTTCTGTCATCGGCAAATTTTGTCATAGGTTGTATTGTTGCGTGTTGAAGATCATTTATGTATGTAATAAATAGTAGGGGTCCAAGTACGCTGCCTTGAGGAACGCCATACATTACATATCGTACCCTAGATGCGTAATTATCTTCTTTGTTTTAGTGTTAATTTTAGATATTTCTGTTATTTGCCTCCGATCAGATAAATACGATTTTATTAAAGCTAAAACATTGCCTCTGACACCATATGCTTCTAGTTTTTTTACTAATATGTTATGGTCTACAAAGTGAAATGCCTGCGTCATGTCGCAGAAAATTGAGCAGACTGGGATAGTTTTATCAACTGTAGTCAGTACATTATTTAAGAATTCGTATATTGCCATGTTTATGGTTTTATTTTTACGAAATCCTTTTTGTTGATTACACAAGATATGGTTTTTTTCTAAGTACTCATTAATTTGTAGGTAGATATACTTTTCTAAGATTTTCGAAAATATTGATATTAAAGCAATGAAAACGTTCATTTACGAGAATGTAATAATTAATGGGTTCCCATTTGGTTTCAATATAATCTCAATGTCATATTATGTCAGAAATGGCATTATTTTTCGTTTGACATTTTCATTTAGTACATTAGAACACCATTTGTGACATTTATGGCATTGAGATTATATCGAAACCACATCGAAATTTAATTATATTTTGAATATTCTTATTTACGAGAATTGGCCTTCTGGATAAAGTTATTATGACGTCAGCATAATAATGTGACAATCTTAATAAGGCGTCATAACTTCATCCGTATTTTTACCCGACCGCCCTAGAAGGAGGTAACGTCTTTCGAGAACATGAAGGTGTATGTCTATTTCTTTGGCACGCTCTATAGCCTAAATGGCCTAAAGAATTTCAACATGTGGTGTTGTTGGATTCGTATAGGGTATTATAATATTTAAATATTACGCAATCAGGATTTTTGTTTTTTTCTAAAAAATATAATATAAATGCTCGTAAACAAATGTTGTACAAATGCTTTATTTCCAACTTGTCTAGCTTGAAAACATTGACCTAATGGCCATAAATTAGTATTTTTTGCACCAAGTCATGGTCAGTTTTTATAGCCAAACTGTAGGTCCTAATATTATTAGTAAACTTTTCCATTCTTGTGTGACGTCACCAACGGACCATTTTATTTATTTTCCGTATAGTTTACCTTACACGTGTTATAAGAAGGAATATAAATAGATGAACTTGCAAGCAAAAAAAATAATTTAAACAACACGTTTTGTTAGAAGTTATAAATTATAATGATCAGAGGTAGGATTTTTTTCGACCTTTTGGCGTACAACAAAAGATCTTCTGAAAAATGCGCTGAAAATGGTTGACGTTTTATTGGAGTACCTAAATTAGATAATTTATTCTTTTCGCACCCTGAAAAAAAATCAGCTGTTCCATACATTTTGTCGAGTTATGTGAACATAAATGTATGGAGCAGCAGAATTTTTTTTTTCGCGATTTAAGAGTTGGTCCCATAGCAAAAGTTGTTCATAATGATGAGTACAATGACCCCTTTAAATATTTCCACTGTCTAACCTGCCACCCTGAATTGTATAGATAAATAAATATTATGTGCTGTTGACATAACTTTTAGATTATTGGGATCCAGAGCTAAGCAAGGAAGTTTAGAACACCGAATTTTATTAGCAACATGGTAAAAGGCGACAATTTGCAATTAGACACCGCTCGTTATTCTTTACGTTTACGTACACGTTAACATAAAGGTGACGTAACACACGCATGTATTATGTAGTTGTAGATATACCTACCTAGGTTCAAGAGCAAGGGCACAGTAGGTATAGTGAACAGGCAGAGGTGTGCCACAATTTGGCACGGAGTCAATATTCATCACAATGTACGATCGAACACGCAGCGTTAAACTACTGACAAAGCGCTATAATCCAGCGTAGCACCTACTCTTACATAATATATGTTGACAGGACACCATGTTTAATTAGCGTATTAAGTGCAAAGGCAAACCCATTAGCACATAACAATATAGTCTTATGTTGCATTGAAAGACTTGCACTTTGATCTATGTAAACAAGTGGGAGAACGACATTTAGGTAGGTATGCAATGGTTTCGTATGCTCCACAGAAGCTATGATTTACAACTTAACGATGCAGATAACTTACGAAGCTTGTTGACAACACCGGTAGTAGGTATGGGTTTTTTCGGCAACGAAAAATTTTATTATACGTAGAAATAGGCAATCGTATCATTCGTATGTCGTCATGGGAATTTCTAATAGGCTGAAGGAAAATATGAATGTTCACTTCCTCAAAATACCGACAGTGTCGGTCACCATCTTGTGGTTTGAGTGTAGGATTTCATCTTAGAACTCAAATGTCGGAGGCTGTAGTGAGCAAGTCTTGTAATATTATAAAAATAAATAAAATTGATGTGTCTGTTTGTAATGTCAAAATAACAGCTTTTTACTAAAAGCTCATGAAGGTACGGTGAATGTATAAAAAAAAACTAAAAAATGTAGTTTTTTACATGGTTTAAATTTTTAGTTATTCAATCATACATCCAGATTAATTTTTAAATTAAATGCTTCCTGCTTTTTTTGTATTCGGTACAAGTATCCGTAACTTATCTATTTTATTCGTTATATAAGTACAAACTTTGAAAAAATCATTTATTTTGGTGTAGCACCTGAGATCAAGAGCCTATAGAGAGCCAGGTACCTATCTACATTTATCACTGTCAGATTTAGATAGTAGGCACAAATAACTCGCAAATACTAGTTTACTAATCAATTATTAAAGTTAGTTTAATAATTGCTTTGTTAATAATTGTGGATCAAATCGATACTTCATTTCAAGCCAGTCATTCCCTTTGATGCACTAAAAGCAGGTTGAAGCTAGCTTTGATCAAAGCCAACCTATTTTTGATACCTATTTAATGGAAACGTCAATTTGGTTGCCAACAGACGCGCACACTTTTTTAGGCTGTGTATCGAATCGATATTATAATACGGTAGTGGACTACTATTAAAAAAGTACAAATTATTTTATTCCAAAGAAGGAATAGGAATAACAAAAAAGTAAAAAGAAAAATAATAATTTATCACAAAATGGAAAACAGACGCTTTTAAAGTTTTTGGAGGGAGTATTGCTCCGTCTTTGTCGCGCGAAGCGGACATAGGTGGTGTTACGTCACTTATCATGCATGCCGTCCGTGTCAAATCCGTGTCCAAATCATTTTAAAACGCTTATAACTTCGCCAATTTTGTAGATGTTTCATCGGTTTTTTTGGTGTTAATTATCTTTTTTCAAATAGTTTACAGATTCAGACAGACAGAAAAAAAAATATTCAACATCCCTATTATTGTGTGTAGGAAAACTCCTAAAATATATAAGTTATAATAGATAGAGAGTCGCAAAAATATATTACATTTTGAGTAATAGATATTGTTTATTACACACTGCATATAAATGAAAACTAGATATAAAACTTTGTAGGTGCGCTTTTTCCGCATATTGCGCACACTGAGTGTGAGATTTGGCCTAGGTAGTTAAAGTTATATGGAGAAGGAGTGCAGAAAGTCTAATTTATATATATTACGGTTGAATTTCGACCTCTGGGCGATCACTGGATAAGCATAATAATATAATAATCTCATCTGCAACTGTACGAAAATTCCGTCATACAAAGTCAAACACGTTTCGCATAATAAATGTTTGAAATTCACTACAAGAACCCTAACTAATTGCTAAGCTGGGAGAACTAATGAGTTTTCATTGCTAATGACGAAAGACAAAATATTTTAGTTGAAAGATTTCAAGCGTTCAAAAAACTTTTAACTTTGAATTTATATTTCTACTTAGTACTAATAAAAAAATCTAACGGCGTGGAAATTAATTAGCGAGTCGCGAGTCGCCTAACAGCATTAATCAACAATTTATTTAATGAACTTTAATCGGAAATATTTAAGCGTGCTTTGCAAAGATCATGGAGTTTTTAAAATAAATTTTGATTTTGTTGGGTCTATAGAATTGATATTTCAGTAAGTATAGGAATAAATTTATTATAATTACCTACCTTATGGTTGTTAAGTTTACTTTAAAGACATTAGCAATAATTTTCCTTTTTTCCATGGGTTATGGTAAATTCGACAAACACCGTATTAGATACATATTGTAACAACAACACATTTCCGAGCTGTAAAAAAAATATGGCCAAGTCCGTGTCTGGCTTCTATATAAATAAATATAATTATTATTATGTTGAAATCCACGATAAAGGAAAATCCTAAAACAATTACCCTCCTTGGGGCAGTCGAGTAAAAATAAAACAAAAACTTTTAACAGCAGGTCAATTTAAAGTTCCATACAACTAACCTACAATAGTTCATTATGTAAGTATGTATACGTATAGACATTATGAATTGATATCAACTTTCATGCGAGCACAATAAGCGACAATGCAAGGATATGTGCGGGGCGTGCCGGCTAGCCTAGCTCTTAGGACATCTAGATACAGAACGAGGTTACTGACAATAGCTCTAGTGATACAATAACCAACATTCACACAATACGGGGCCAGGAAAACTTCCGACTTATTAAATCCACGACAGGAAGCAAAATTTTAACAATAAATCTGTGATAGTGAGCGAGTAGATGTGATCACGCCATATTGCATAACTTTGAAATAAAACTGTAAAATCCATGTCAATAGAAGTTGTGAAATAGGTACCTATGTGTAAACAAACTTTCTATACAAATTCGTCAAATGATGGATTTTCATCATCATTTACAAGAATTGAAGTAGGTACTATACATTCGCCACATTAATAAATGCACCCGTGCTACATAGTAAAGTATTAAATTATTAGAACAATTAAAAAGCAAGTTGTTACATAGAGTGTGCTTTTCTTAATCTTGTCAACTTTGTCAATTTCGTCAATATTTACAATATCTCTCAATCTCTTTCTGCACTACTTCAAACGGCGATTTATGGTCGAATAAAATAGAGTTTAGTCATTGTTATTGTTGGTTTTCATTAAATTTTTATTAAACGACTCTATGTTTCTTTAAAATTTAAGAATTTTAGATTCTGCTTGGCGGAAACCGTAAATAAGGTCAATCTACAAAAGCCACATTCGCGGCCTCCACAATATATCACACAATGAACTCGCAAAAACCGCGTCAATTTGCCCAAACAACGCGAAAATCTGACCGCAATAGCCTAAAACTTGCCCTAAGCAACCGTAGTAGGGAAATCCGCAAGAATCACACAAACACCACTTCACACCGACTGCGTGAAGGTTCCGCCGTTTACATACCTTTTATAACACGGTGGAGGCAAGTTATCGCGTTGCCATGGCAACGGTAAGCCGCCCTACAAACTAAGCGAAGCTTATATGGCGTGTTTTAGGATTACCGACTCGATGATTCAATTAACTGTGACATGCAACCACCCCTAACTGAATCTACGCACACAACCATTTTAAGCTGTCTTTAGACTACGCTATACTATATAGCATTATAGCATATAGCTCATAGCACAACAATATCGCGCACCATACATTGTTATGGACACGTTCACACTGTGCTATACTATATTGGCTTCGTATAGTGCGCTATGCTATATAGTATAGCGTAGTCTGAAGACAGATTTAAGTATTTGTTATACAAACTCGTGGGAATCGGAAAAGTTAGCAGTGATTGGTGTGGCGTGTCAATAAAATACTTTTCGTTGCATTGTGAAATCCTTGTGTAATATTATTATCTGTGGTATGGTGATGTGATGATAATACTGTGATGACTAGATGACACATTTGTATTTTGCCATCCATTGGGTTTTTTTTACTTTGCTGGCCAGATTTATGAGAAATAGTACAGGCTATTTAATATCATGCTTCAACCCTTAGGAGCCGAACAACAGGGGTGAAACCGCGGGTCACAACTAGTCCTAAGTACCTATAAAAATGTCGCCAGCTACAGAATAATTTATTCTATCAACCCACTCGAATAAATCCTCTTATCTCAATGAGATATTAATATTACGATTACGTAATCCACTTTCCATTATTGATTAATAAATTGCGAATTTTTTATCTTCAACTCGTGTAGTCGATATTGTTGTGACCTACTTTGATAGGCGCCTATAAGTCTGGTCGTTATGTGACTACGTAATTGTTATCTCTATTGGGGATATTTTTATTTTTAGTGTAGCTTAGCATAATCAGCATAATGTTTCCACTGCTGGGACACGCGAGCCCAGTGCGAAATGGTGGTTTTTGTTCTTGACATACCGATTTCCTTACGATGTTTTCCTTCACCGTATTTAGAGCAGTGGTGATGAAACAAACTGCACTCAATGTTCGCCTGCCGGGATTCAAACTAAACGATTTGTAAGTCAGGGCCGCTACCACTGGGCCTTCACTGATCTTATTTGGCCATCATTGCTCTTACTGGGCCACCACTGCTCTTACTGGGTCACCACTGCTCAGTCCACTTTTGTAGGCTCAGAGTACCATAAAGATTTTAGGAACCAGAGAGTTATTTTCAATTTGGTTCGATATCCAAGGAGGTTACATAACACTCCAGAACTCCATCATATGGCTAAATTATACGAAATTCGATTCATTTTCAAGTCATAAATCCGACACGAAAATGAAGTAGTGAAGTAACCGTCTCCGTATAGTCCTAGTTTTATGTAACTATTGCGTAAAAATAAAAGGTACCCGTAACCTATATTTTATCAAGCTAACATGACAAGATAAAGAGACTTGAGAGCATCTTACGAGTAACTTGAGAAAACCCAACTATGCCCAAGAGGGTCCCGTAAATAATGACTAGCGATTTCCTCGCGACAAGTCGAGTAACTTCCTAACGGTTCATTTTGTTTTCTTGCGGCTTAATTTGGAGATAAATAGAGCTCAATGTTTCGGAACGTTTTGATAGAGACTTATTTTACTTAGGGACTGTTAGTAGCAATTATGAGTATGTACTTATCACCTTCTAATTCACAAAAGACAATTACTTTCCTATTATAATCTTACTAATATTATAAAGATAGTTTGTGAGGATGTGAGATGTATGTATGTATGGATGTTTGGTACTCTTTCACGCACAAACTACTGGACGGATTTGGATGAAATACCATTCGGAAGGGAGATAGTTTAGTCTGAATTAACACATAGGCTACCCTTTATCCCGAACAACGTGGGTGAAGCCGCGGACATATTTGTTACCTGTACCATTAGTTCATCGATAGAAATCAAAAATACAAAACATCAAAGAACAGTCAAAAACCTATCTTTTGAGGTGCCTAATAAAAATTGACAGTCGTATTCGCTCAACCCTGAAACTCCCTCGAGATTTCAGCGAGACCGCGATAATATCTTTTGATACAACTCAACCGAGACGAGAAATAGATAAAACGAGACATTCGGACAAATTCTGTGCAAATTCGAGTGGAATACAGTGAAAAGTATTACATAGATATAGGCTACCCTTCTATGATCTGAGGGCTACCCAAACCCTAAATCGATTAAACGAATGATTTTTTGTTTGAATGTCTCAAAAGAAACTATTTCTCTAAGGATAAAATGCGTTATAAGAAATATAAGGAACATTTTGCGTAATATCGGGCTGAACCGCTGAACTGCTGAAGTATGCAGCGACAAAGGAAGAATTCTAATCTCTTACGCGCGCCAGAAAGCTGTTAAAAGGGATGGGAATGACGTCACGTTTTGACCCTGGACGCTTTATGTGGGAACTTGCAAAGCATTCTTATTATCTCTATCCTGTATAGAGATAATAAGAATGCTTTGCAAGTGAGTAGTAAGAGTGCTTTGGAATTTTGTAATGCCACCTGAAGGGAAAGTATCATAATACTGTAGATAGAAAATTTTACTCAAAGAAAACATTCCTTTATTTTTGAATAGAAAGAAAACTGCATTCAAAGATTTTCAAAAAGTTTCTTGCTTCATCTGGGAATCGAACCGAACAAATGTAAAAAAATAAACATCCTGTATTTTTATGATGCCGATTGAAAGGGTTAATTGTTGCTTGGCCATATAATTATTTAAACCATTGATCTATAAATTACTAGCTGTGCCCGCGGGCACAGCTAGTAATTTATAGATCCGCGTGGAAGTCAGAACATAACAAAGTCATTATTTTATTCATAAGTACAAACTTCACCGCCCATTTTCACTAAGGGATGGAATTTCAAAAAATCCCTCCTTAGTGCAGCTCCAGGGTACTCAAGGAATATTTTCTACAAATTTCAAATATCTAGGCTGTACTTTGTCAGTCAGTCAGTCAGTCACGGCCTCACGGGACTGTTTTATAGATGACGAACATACTCATTATATTATATAGGCACATATTAGTTACAAATTAAGATAACATTTTTTTTGGTGTATTCAATGAACATGAATTACCTACCTACACTCGATGGAGAATTTTCGGGAGTATCTTCCATCAAGGAAAGTTTTGTATTATTTGAAGTGACAATTGAAAGCTAAGTGTAGAGTCTTAACTCTACACTTAGTTTTAATAAATAGAGACACATTAAGATAAATTTCTTAAGTTTAACATTACTATCTTAACTCTTTGGAATACCTATAACAAAAACAATTAAGGGTTCCCGTACTACGTCCCGAAACATGTCTGTTCTGGAAATTATCGTCTATTAGTTAGGAAACTTCTACTTTGGGTAATTTTGCTGATGGATGAAATAATAAGGAGTTTACACATAACCCCAAGTGCTAACATTGTCTTAAAACTATTCTGACATAGCTACACATTTAATCAAGAAATTGCTTGAGCACGATCAAAGAAACTAACCGCTCATTGTTACTTAAAATCGCGAAAAAAAAATCTGCTGTTCCATAATTTTGTTGAGTTATGTGAACATAAATGTACACTAAAAATCTTTTTGAAGTTGATTTAACCTTTTTTTAACATATATTTTGGGTTAATATAGCACCTACCGACATGATTTGTTAAATCAACAAAATTAAAATTGTTTTCAACTTTATTTTTGTCAAAACAAACGTCATGGAACAGTTTTTTTAACACAATTTAATGTCAACTCAACCAAAAGGAAATCAACAATCAAAAAATCAACTACCCATTCGGTTTTTCAGTGTATGGAACAGCTGATTTTTTTTCGCGATTCCAGGGTTGGTTAATTATAGTAAAAGTTGTTCATAATGATGAGTACAATGACCCCTCAAAATATTGCCATGCCACCCTGTATAACTAAAATACCTACCTATTTTTCGACTGACTCTCTTCTGTATTGAAATCAGCGTCAGTGATGACCTCAAAGATTATGAAGACCTGATTTTGCACGCGCACATGAAACTGATGAAACGCGTGCAACATCAGGTCTTATCACAAATCATAATAACACAATTTTATAGTGATACAATATTATCATAGTGTGATGAAAACAAAGATACGACATCCAATCTGATAAGTCTCCCAAAATTTTCCTAAATGCTAATACCTACTCTAAGGCGATAAAATAATCTTAATTATGTATTTATAGAGATTTAAATTGATTGCAAAATTAAAATTACAGATACCAAGTAGCATACTATAATTTTTGATAACAACTACAATAGGAAAATTGAATGCAAAATCATAACAATGACTGTGCCATGATTGTTTTGAAGCGCATTTTCATATAATAAACTGCGAAAAAATAAAACTAAAATCATGCAATGACAATTCTTAAAAAAATCGAATCTACCAGAAAAGGGGCCGGAATTAAATGTCTGCTAGAAGTTAATAATCACAGGTGTGCTATAATTGATTTCCTACTCGATCGTGACATTGCAAGGCCAGGGTCAAAGGCAGCCAACCGCCTATAGAACAGTCATACTCATGATATAGGTATTTATTTTCATTAAAAACAGAATGATTTATGAGCACATTTATTTTTAATTGGATCACTGTGCTAAGCTGGGAATGGTGCCAGTAACACCAGTCTAGCTTGATTAGGGTTGCCATATTTGGTTAGGCTCGTGTCGGGATGTAAAGAGAGAGAAAAAAATCACAAATTCTAATGGTTTTTTCCAACATAATCGGCATATATTTCAAGCGACAAGCAAAACTAATAGGTAACTGAAATGACTTCTTCCAGACTTCTGAGGTAAACACGGATAATAAATAGCGTCCAATTAATTCGTTTTTTTAATTTCTTTGTTGTACAAGTTTTGGTAGTCATGCAATGTGTTATTTGTAGGATAGTCATATAATTGGTGCTATAGTAGTTTTGATGAGAAATATAAAAAATCCATTCTTATGTATGGTAGCATTACTACACGTAGCTTGATCATATTTTGCTGAAAATTTTACTTTCTTTCTAAGGAAAATCGGGACATAATAGGGCTTTGTCGGGACGTCGGGACAGAGGACCCAATAACGGTGACAGTCCCAATATATCGGGACGAATGGTAACCCTAAGCTTGATATACCTACTCCTTTCGACTGAAAGGAGTAGGTAGGTATATCAAGCTGAACGACTGTTCAACGCGAGGGTTTTCGCAGATCAATCGTGCGGAGGGTACGGGGGGAGGGCTTAGGTCCCCAACTGCCATACATGTAGTCTGGAACCTTGACACATTGTCATTTAGATATGTCATAGATTTTGACATTTCTTTAGTAACACTTCTTTAAAAGGTTTATTTCTGCGATAAACAAACTAAATAAACATTCTCCTAAAAATATTAAACAGAAAATAAAGACGTGTTCTTTCTAATTAGGCTGAAGTCTGAACAAAGCGTCATTATGATCCTCAAGCTTAGAAAAGGCAGGCTTAACACTTTTGCTAGACATTAAACGGCCATAGCAGTACCTAATAACAATAAAACTGCAATTGTGTCTATCGGATGTCCACGAAAGGGTTAAGGATTATTGTTATCAAGTTATTTTTAGAAATAGATTATATTTGTAATTTTGTAAAAATAAAAAAGGTATAAGCTACGTAGGCAAATAGGCAAAGGGAAAGAAAATTACAGTCATCTGGTAGACGTAAATGAGTAGCCTATTACTAGCACCCCACCATAGACACATAAAACGAGACGTTAGGGAAAAAACCGGCCAAGTGCGAGTCGTACTCGCGCACCGAGGGTTCCGTATCATTTTTGGACATATAAAGTGAAAAAAACCGGACCGCATAACTAAGTTTGTTTGTGAAGGAATTTTGATGATTTTGAAAAAACTGTACTAGTTAGGAACATCGTTTTATTTTTGGTGCCATATTTGGGTCAACTCCTATCAACCCTAATTATTTCAGATTTTTCGCCCCGCAAACTTCGGAGATAAGGGGGGGGGGAATGGTATTTTGTCAGACATTTTTAATCATATGTCGAAAACTGTGAGACATAAAATTAAATAAAAATATATTTTGAAATGTGCAGATCAAGCCCTTTCATATGATATGTCACATGACCTAGTAAGCCCACTTTGAAATTTTGGACCCCCACTCCGGCTCCTTTTGCAAGGAAAATATAAATATTTTTGACTTTTTTCATTTGCAATAAAGTTGGACAAGCATTCTTTATAACTGTTCCAAATTTCAAGTCGATAGCATTAGTAGTTGCTGAAATAAGCAGGTGTGACAGACAGACAGACAGACAGACAGACAGACAGACAGACAGACAGACAGACAGACGAAGTCGCACCATAAGGGTTCCTTTTTTACCATTTTGGTACGGAACCCTAAAAACGTAAAAATTTGGCCTTAAAATTTTATGATAATATAATATTACAGCAAACTACTAAATCGGGGCTCAGTAGTGGCTTAATTAGCGGTAGGTACAGCAAGGTTTTGGTCATGACCAAGCAGTAACTGGCGACCTTGCGCCGGCGCCGTGACGTAACGACACACCCACCGTCTGTACGTGCGCTAGTGACGGAACGTGATCGTCTGACCTGTAGATACCTGGCGTTCCAATAATACAGATAAATATAATAGGTAGCTATGCGACTTTTTTTTTAAAACCGGTTAGTAGGTACCTACTGTTCAATCTTTCACCAAAATGTGATTTCTATTATTAAAAGTAGACCTAACAAGGAAAACTCAAAAATTTCACAAAACTGAAAAATCTTGGTTCCCTAGATTTAATATAATTTTATAGATATAATCCTCTATGTAAAATTCATAAATATTTTATAGGTTTTCAATAAAAAATCTCCAAATTAATTTACATTAAACTTGGCAGTGAGATTAAGACAGCGAGGCTTTCAATCAAATGACACAGGTTTTATACGCACTTGAAACAAGTTTTATACGCAAAACAGCTAAACTGAAAAAGTTTTAAAAACTACTATTACTTATATCAAATCTACATTAACATGAAAGAGTAAACAGCGGTGAACTCCTCGAAAATCCAATGAAAAGAAGAATACTAGAATTCGAATTTCTTTGAGTATATTTTTATAGCAAGCTTTTTAAAGTCTAAGCACTTAAGCAGCTTAAAGTATTTTTTCTTGAAGACACTTGGCGGACAATAGAATATATTTTACTATTACCTCATAAGAAATTAAGAGTAGTTCCGTATATTTTATTGAGAAACCTAGAGTTTCTAAGGTCATTTTACTTTTCCGAGGAATCTTCTATTCCTCGGAAAATCATAAAGAATATTAACAAATTCCTGTCACTTCAAAGTTAACAGTGCAGAGCTTTAAAACGCCAATAGTAATTATTCATGTAAATCTAAATAATTAAAACAATTTAGTGGAAACTACTGCAATATTTAGGTACATAAAAAAAGGATAAAAATGTGGTAAAAAAATCTATAAAATAACTATTTATGTATAGGTTAGTGTAGTTTTTTGTAGGTATAGTAATTAAGCACAGTAAACCTACATCCAATCACATCGTGGTATAGAAAATCAATAACAAAAATTATTCAGAACAGAATGTTTGCTTCGTTTGGGTTGGCACAGGTTACTTAGAAACAGAATAGTCTGGCTTACCAAAATAGATTCGGTATCGATTGAATGTACGTTGTAAATAAATAAGTCGTACCTACTAAAGCTTTATGGGGTTGTACACTATCATTTTAGGGAAGCCTGAAATACTCGTATAATAGCAGCCAGCTGTGGTGATTAGTTAAAACCGAGAAACAACAAATCTGTACCCCGATCATGAGTTTTTTTGACGTGTAGTATCGTTAACGTAAGCATATTTTGAATTGAAAATACACGTTTGTTACTCTGTATTTTTAAAAATGTGCAAATTGTATTAAATTTTATCAAAATGTTCCAGGGCTGCTGTATTTTAAATTCAAAATATGCTTACGTTAACGAAACTATACGTCTAAAAAACTCATGATAGGGGTAGATATTTAAATAAATGACATTTGCGAACAGAGTAGATGGAATAGCGCTCTAGGAACCTAGTTTAACAATAGCGTTATAATTATGTCCTTTTAATTTCCTTTTCCAAAGAAATTGTGAAATGAGTATTGTGTTAAAATATCTAAAATTGCCGTATCTTTTCGCCCACCAGGCGTTCTAAAATTACCAAAGTGGTTAAGATTCTCAGTTACACTTTTCACTAATGCATTTCAAAATTAGAAGATATTTTAATTAGTCTTGTTCTAACGGAATAATATAATTTTAATGCGATATTTCACTTCAAAATCTAGACATAATGATGAATTTAGAAACTAGTCTAACTGGCAGAAAAATGCGGTAGGTATAACGCATGTTAATTGGAAGTGTTAATTGCAACGGCCACAGGTCGCATTTTAATACAACTTCTGTTTTAAAAAGTGTTCACAATGTAATTAATTTAACATGTTTTTGTATGCGCTCGGGTATTGTTCCTTCGTTAATTATAGTAGCTATGCGAACTTTGTATTAGGTATTCTATCGTAGGGTAGTAGGAATGGTAAAGGTGACACACTGGCACATTGACACGACTGCGTAGTCTATATATGTCTATTAATACGTAAAGAGGAAACTTTTTACCCCTTTTGAAGCATAAAAGAGTGACATAGTAGTTTATATGGAGAAGTGCAGAAAGCTAAAATTGATATTGTTTCCATAAAAAACGCTTAAACAAACAATATTAGTGAAATATCGACACAGGCGATACTTGTTACTTTTTAAATCTGTATGGTATTAAACAACAAACAACAACAACTATCATTTTATGCTAAAATTATGCGAAGTGCTAAATAAAGATCATACATAAACGAGTATTTCTATAAGTATTTTATAGGTAGTACCTAAGTATAGGTATTAATAACGAAAGTCGTTCAATTTAACCGCCAATACTAGGTATATCGTCCATACATATAATAATGTATTTATTTTTGAAATACTAGGTATCAATAAAAAAAAATCTAACTAATATTATAAACGTGAAAGTTTGTGAGGATGTAAAGATGTATGGATGTAAAGATGCATGGATGTTTGTTACTCTTTCACGCAAAAACTACTGAACGGATTTTGATGAAACTTTACAGTAATATAGCTTATACATCAGAATAACACATAGGCTACTTTTTATCCTAAAACGCGGGCGAAGCCGTGGGCAGAAGCTAGTAGAAACTAATGAGCGGACATGTAAAAGAAACATGCGCACTTGACTTTCAGATTTCAATGTAGAAGAACATCAAGAAATTCAAGTGCGCATGTAAGATGTCTCTTCTATGGACGCTATATAATATGTAGTAGGTAGGTTCCTATTACCGGCTAAAGGGAACGCCTTTTGTTAATTAACATACTGTGTAATATCAATTTTATTTTCCTTAGCCGACTTTAACTACCTTTTAATGTAGGACTATTATTGATTTACCTAGCGGAACGTGCAATATTCTTCAATAAAGTAGCAATTTTACAGTAGTTTTCCTACATAAAGACATACTGCCGCTAATAAATTGTGAAGGTAATGCAGCAAAACAAGTTATATGAAAAGTAAACATTATACAAAGTTAAAATATACATCCGTACAATTGTCAGTGTGTAAATACGTATCTTGGCAAATATTGACGAGATTTGCTACTTAGTTTTTTTTCAGGTTTCAAATTATTTCAGTTCTTTTGGTTTCAGGAATCCTTTGTCTTACTACCTACCTATATTTATAAGTAGGTACTTATAAGTACAAAATTGTAATTACGAGTAGATAGAGCTCTAATTGATACTTAGGTAGGTACACAAGGTAACCACAGCAACCCTTTACGAAATACGCAAATAATTTCGTCAAACCATTCATCGAAAAACCCGATTGCAATCATTAACAACGCTCACGATAGTCCAGACAAAACTGATGTAGTGTAGGCTAACAGGCCTTACTTTATTCATGTTTTAAAGAACAGCCAGTCACCCCTCTAGACGAACCTGTCACCCCTTTTAAAACGCATTAGGCCTCGAACGGATGATGTTCATTTTGTGCGATTGAGAACAAAAACCTCAAACAATTTGTTCGAGCTCTTCGTCCTCAATCGCACAAAGAGAACGTCGTCTGTTCTTTGTACTATGCCTAGGGAGCCTCTATTCTCTAGTAGAGTAGGGCTAAACTTAGAAGAATTGCCCCACCCTGTATTTTATTAACCCTTAAAAGTACCCACATTTAAGGGTTAAAATGCGAATACATTGTTTTCAGGTGATTGAAAGGGTAAAACCGATGTACGAACGTAATTTATGGTCATAGGGGATGGTAGTAAGTATTTAATAGATTTTATAAAAGTTGTCAAGCCAACATAGCTAAATAAAAAAAAAAATCATATAAGTAATATACAAAATAATACCTAAATAACGTTTACTGATTCCGAAAATAAAAGTGTGACTACCAAACATTAGTTTGAAAATAACTGAACAAGAATTTCTTCACGATTCTGGGAAGATAACATAGGTACCTACCTACCTGTTATCTTTATGTTATGTTTATCTTTGATCTATCTAAAGATAGAAAATGCAAAACACAGGCGTGTTGCTGTGGGCTCTCACTATAAAGTCATCAGAATAAATAGGTATAACGTGCATCCGTTAGATTCAAAATTATTTACATAGAAACAAGTAAAATCTTAACAATAAGCGTACCTACACGTATGTAACGCGGAGAGCCAAAAGTGTGCCAGTGTCAGGGCGTTATATTTCCTCATTGCAATGCGCTCGCGATTTTATTGCCATCAAAACGAGGAATTACCTAACAAGTGTAACATAAACTTCCTCATATCAACATATGACTCAATTTATTTTATTGAGCTGGTGTTAATAAACCTGGGATTTGTATGACACTGCTAGTTGTACCTAAGCATAGGGTTGCCAACCGTACTCTAAAATAGAGTATTGTACTCTATATCATGTAGGCGTACTCTATAATCTATAACACTAATAGAGTACGCTAAAATACTCTTTTTTTACACAAAGTTTACTATACCTACTAGTGCCAGTCATTCAGTCATGTAATATTATGCAAACCCATATTCCCCAAGCCACATTCGGATGTTTTTGAACGCAGCCACTAATGTTATTATGTCAATGATAAGTCACAAGTTTTGAGAAGTGTTTTGAGGTTACGTTCATTTTGGCGCAAGAAAAATTATCGATTTTCCACTGTGTTGTGACATTTGTGACTCTGTTTTTTGTTTGGAAAACTTTTACAGAGCTACTACAGTATTTACTAAGAGTCTTTTCGGTTATGGATGTGAAGTGGCAGAAAGAGAGAAACAGAGCTTCATTGAAATTGATTAAAAATAAGCTTTTGATCTTTATAAATTTAGAGTTAGAATGTTTGGAGTCATACAATTATTTTAAAAACCATCAAAAATTGTTATTGTGCTGCAAAAAGCACAAAAAAATACCTTTGTAAAAATATAAAATTAATGATACTCTTTTTCGGAAGTCCGTACTCTTTATTTACCTCCTTTGAAATCAGATATACTCTATTTCTTCTAATAAAAGTTAGCAACCCTACCTAAGCAGCTTAGAAATTAGATATTTATTCAATACGTCATCGTCATGGTGATATAGTAGTCATAACATTTCAATGTTTACGCATTTATTTCATCAGTCTTCACATGAATCTGTATTTCAAAACTAAAAATAGTTTTTCAACTTTCTAACCAAAATAATACAATGTAACTGTGCTATTGTCATGGTGATAAATGATTATAATAGTCATAACAATTCAATGTTTACGCACTATTTCATCAGTCCTTATATCTTCATTTCGAATTATATCTTTTTATCTGTATTTCGAAACTAAAATTTCGTTTTTCAACTTTCTAACCAAAATATTACAATGTAACTGTATTGTTTGGTTCCCGCGAGTTTGTTGACATTACTAAACCACGTGAACTTTGACGCCGGGTGTAAAGTTCAAAACAAACATTTACATGACAATTGCACGGCGGCTGTGAGCTGACACCTGACATAGACGACACTCGACAAAACTAGACCGATGCACACACGGATTATACGATTTGCTGTAAGAACTAAACACTTCCGCTAAGTCGCAACCATGACCTGACCGAAAATACGCGGTCATCGATCTCTTGGTGCATAATAAGTATTGAAAATTACCTTGTTAAGTCCGGGGTGGCGGAGGCGGTCGAGGCCGGAGACCTTGCTGGCGGCCGTGCTGTCGCCGGAGCCCCATAGTCCAATACGATCGCGTTCCATGTCGTACGTACACTTCCCTGCGCTTGCCGCGTGCGACTGCTTGCCGGCGCCGAGCGGGCCGCTTGTTTTGTCTCGCTGGGCGGGGGGCGCTGGACTCATCGCGGTCTCGCTCCTGGGAAAGCAGGAAAATTTTCAGCGATAGCGCCAACCGCACGGTCTCTTCCGCTTGATAACAGATGGCGCTGGGCCTTATAGCGTGGGAATGGGGTTGTAGGTATCGTATTGCAGTCATTGATACAGTTCAATTTTCATTGTTATAAACACTTATAATTTCAGTTTTTGAATTAATCAACTGATGGATTTTTGCTATCGGAACTGATTATACATGTAGATACCTATATCTAAACTACCTATAAAGTAATCAGGAGACAAACCGCACAATATAATATTTTTTAGGGTCAATGACATTATTGCAACTATCTGAGGAAACTGCTGTTTCTGTCATACATGCTTTTATCTTCAGTAGCACTAAATAGATGTAGGTAATTTATTTTAACTTCAACAGTGGAGTAAGTTGCACGCGTCACAAAGAGAATAGGTAGGTGCCTACCTACCTACTTATTAGGTTCGTTATAAAATAAGTATGAAAAACAATACCTATCCAGCAACTGTGTCCATATAATATTTTATTAATGTTCTGGTTTCTATCACGAGATAGTTACGAGCTATTCCTCGGCGCTTTATGGACTCGTGAAGGTTTTTTAATGTTTAAACTTTTAACATTTTAAGTTATTATAAACTATTTTAAAGGTACCTATGTAAACATTAATAAGAAAGAGTGATAAATTATAGTAATAAATCAGTTTCAAATATATTATCACAGTCTAACTAACATCAAACTAAAAAAAAACTAATTAGGTAGGTACCTATTATTAGTCTATACAACACTAATTACATTACTCCTAAAAAGTAGGTACCTACTCCGTAAGGAACTGTGACTTGGACAAAACCTTCATTAAGAAAGAAATCAGGAATATTTTTTGTTAATTTTATGATATTAGTTTTTAGGGAGTGCCTCCGCAGCCGGCGGCGGCTCCCAAAAATAACGCCGTTGGAAACCGGTGTTGCCTTGGAGTAGCAGTGATACCAGACGAAAATAATTGCAAACTACCGTAGCAGCAGATTAATGTTGCCGTGTTTTAAGTTGAAATATCTACCTTAGACTGACTTTTAAATTACAGTGTTAATGTAAAACAAAATACTACTTTTTTAGACTTACAAGCGGGAGGGAGGTCGTCGACGGATAAAAGTAACCTAACACGAAGGGGTTGACGGGGGCTTCGTTCGCTCGCTTTGCTCGCTCACTGAAGCCCCCGTCAACCCCTTCGAACCTGAATTGTCCGTGTCGGGAACTTGTATGTTATTCAAATGAAACATGAAATGTTTTTTGAATTATGCTAAATTGCCAACCCCATTTCCCGCTTTTTTCCAATGTCAGCGCCGGCTGCCAATTTAGCAACCGGCAGCGGCTGCAAATTCAGGTCACGGTGGCGGTCGCGGATTCACTTCCTAGTTTTTAATGTTTTTACGTGTTTTTTTTTTCAATAAGTAATATAAACACTTCTTTCCACGCTTATGTGTTAGATTACATAGTATAGTATACAAATGTAAAATACTTTGCAGTCTACACTAAGGTCAACGAGGTATTAAAATATAAACAAAGGAGATGTTTCATCCTGGAACTGGTATACGTACGCCACATAGAAAAATAGGAAAAAAATGGGGTTTTACATAAAAATATTATTGAATTCATTTAAAGAAGAGTACAATTGTAAGAGAATTATTTAAGATGAAGTTTTTCATTATGATATCCCTATTTTTAGGGCGGCCATGACAGTTGAGTTTGACAGTTTTGTTTTATGACGTGACGTTTGAGTCGTTGTGCGCACGCGTGGTGGATTGAATGTTGCCATTTTGACTGACATTGACATAACAACAGTTGTGAAAATGACGTTTCACTTAATTCATTTGTCGATTGTTGATCCACCATATTTGTGTTGTGTTTCTCTCTTTGACAAAGAAAAGAATGAATTACAATTCAGCGAAGTTATATTATAGAAAATAAGCATTAGGAACCGGTTACTATCATGTATAGCTAGAATACATAATTGCGTACGTAGTATAAAGGAGTTGTTTCAGAAATGTATGGAGTCCCAGGCTCCATACATTTCTGAAACAACTCCTTTATAATAATGTTGCGCAAGCCACAGCCGTCACAGGCACCGCCTACGCAACTTGCTACGACGCTACGAAGCTCTACGGCCTACCTACGAACCGCAGGACACCAACGACCGTCCGTGTTACATGGACAGCTCATATGAAAACACTATCTGAAAACAAATTTTCGACAGTTAAGTATAATTTTATTATAGTAAATAATTATCTAATTAGCTTATTTAATTGTTTAATCTTTGTGATATTTTCGTGTTATATTTAATATGAATGGACTAGCTAGGTATATGACATTAATTAAATGACACAACACATAATCAATATCTTTTCAGATAGTGTTGACTATGAGCGAGCGAGTCAAAGAATATTACCTCTCCTTATATCTAACTGTGATTATCTACACATTTACAATTATATATTTACATAGGTATGTATGTATGTATGGATTTTAATTTGGTAAGTATATATGTATATATTGATAGATATGTATGTAGTTTATTATATGTTAGGGATTGTAGTTGCATTTTAGTTTAGGTCTGCTGGAAGAAATTTCTTTTGACATAATCAGTACCTTTGTGCTCAATTATCTGTCTTTACTCTTATACTTTTATATGTGTTTTGTGTGTACACAAATAAATAAATATGATGCATTGCATATAGTTTACTATAAACCCAACCATCTCTATAGGTACCTAACAAAAAATCTATAAACTTCAACTTTAATCAAACAGACTGAAAACTTTTGACTGGCAAGACACACACTTGTTACATTATTTCCCTATGGTACATTTTCAAGCAACATGGGTTTGCAGAACTATATAATAAAATTATACGGCCAAAAGTATGTTAAGCAATTGTAATTAAACAAATAACGTTTCCTGTTGTCATAAAAATGAACATAGACTTGTCAGTTATATCTAGACTCAGTAAATAATTTAATTAAAGAGGAATTATTGTAAAATGTTTCGTGAATAATAATTAGGGGAAAAGGGGACGACTAAAATCTTGCAATAACTTCCGTAAAAGAAAAAATATTCACCATAATTATTAAAATCCAGGACTATAGCTCTTATGCTACATAACGCACTATCATCGTATAATAACTAATCTAAGTCCAAACGTACCAAAAATAACAACTAATTTCGTACAACTTTGATACAAGCTTTGCAATAAAATCCCTACTAAGCAAGTGCTACCTTTCTGCAAAGTGTTCCAAAATTTTCGAACTCTGCACGGTGAGGAAATTGTCTGCAGATCGCACTATCTGGTTTACTACTAAAAAAATGATAAATAAAACTGAAATAAATATGATACTTATTACAATAGCGTGTGAAACACTATCTCTTAGAATTATTTACGCAAATTACGAAACAGTGTCACAGTTTAGAATTTTATTGAGTGGATTGTTTAGGTACTTATGTAATTATTACGACCTTATTTTTGGGAACACTGTTATACATATTATTATATGGTTACTCTACCAAATATTACAACCTTTGATTATTTAAAAGATTACAACTTAAAAAAACGTACACGCCATAAATTCTTTATTTATTCTCATATTGAGGTGGTAGGTACCTGTGAGGTGTTACGATTGATTTTGCATAAATTACACTTAACTTGTAAATTAAAGCCAATAATTTGATCCTACTTGAATTTGATTATGTTTATTTTAAATGAAATGCTTACCGTTTACTTTTGCTTGTGTCAGACGCACCATTAACTTGACGTGTGTCAAGTTGACTGTGAGACTTTACTTTGCGGGACAAGAATTCCATTTTTGAATTATTACTTTTTAAGAAAAAAATATATCACTAATAATTCAGGAAAAAGGTACCTATGTATGATTAATTTAGTAAATAAATAGTTTTTTTTTTAACTTATGTTAATGTTACCGAATTTAAATTAACACATATTTTTGAAATAAATTTAAAATTAACTGATTGCCAAGGAGCTCTTACGAACTCTAAATGACAACTAAAGGTTAGAGATTGGTGTAAGAACATAAATGAGTTATCAATATCAATAAGATGATACTGGACCAACTGTGAACCTGCAGTCATCACGCGGCGCAAAAATAAATAAACTGAAAGCGCGTGATCGCTGATTACTTACATATTTACAAAATTGAGCGTTAACCTAATGTCGATAAAAGCGATTTTTGCGTAGCTACAGCGTACACCTACGCAAAAATCGCTTTTACTACTCTGTACTCTACCTTGTACTAATTAATAATCATTTTGAACTCACCTGTTTTCACACTGAATTACTATTTCCCACCGGGAGATAGCCTAGCACAGTGGGGCAGTAGGTACGTACTGGCCGGAGTCACATTAGCAATAAACTGGTGACTTTGAGATGACTAGTTTATAACGGCGACACAGATCATCTAATCATCTCCATTCGAACTTAGAATAACTTGCAGCGCTAAGTGATAAACAGCTGATTGTTTTTTTTTAACACAAATGCGAATCACAAATAGTTAGGATGTCAGCCTCTAGTGTAGGCAGAACTACAGTCACACCGTCAGATTACACCTAAGTATGTCTGCACTGCACATTGTGAACGAATTGCATTGGTCAAAATAACGAGATAGAGAAACCGTAGATTGTTTAGGTCCTGGGTTCCGAACCTGGAGGTAATTACCCCCTCGGGGGTAAAACAGTTATTCCGCGGGGGTAATAAGGCTGGTAATATATTAATAAATGTTATAATCAATCCTTAAAAACTTTACCTGACATTAAAGCTTGCAAGTGCAAAACAATACCAATCTTTACACTGCATTATCATTAAATCAACTTTTTGCGCAAGTTATTATGATGATTATTGCTATTATATTTTATTTTAAGGGGCTGGGGGGGGGGGGGGGTAAAATGAGTTTCCCTAGTAGTAGGTAACAAGATTGAAAAGGTTAGAAACCACTGGTTTAGGTCATGCACTATTTTGGCGCTAATGGAGGTCTGCTTGTCGGGAAGTTTATTCGGGCAGTGAATGATGATGATAGGGATCTAGTCAAACAAGTATGCTTACTCTTATTAGACGATCATTTATCGAACGATATGTTTGGTGATGCTATGTAACCTTATAGTTCCGAATTTGTAATAATATTGAATGGACTAGATGGCCATCAAATAATTACAGCTCCCAAAACTAATGATAAATATAATTAAGTGAATAAAGATAGTGTAAATATAATTGCATAGCATTTTAATTACAGTCAAAATCTGTTATAACAACATCGATGGGACCACTCATATTTGGTTATAAAAACCGATAGTCGTAACAACCGGCGGTATTTTTGATGGTAAAGTCAGTGAGGAGTGAGGACCTATGATTTTGGTTATTATAACCGGTATGTTGTTCTAAATGATGTCGTCGTAAACGGTTTTAACAGTACTTTTGATTTTTTTATCCCGGAAGTTTCGTCTGTAAATTTGGTAATCGTAACTTTAGCTACACAAAGTGTAATTTTACAAGTCGCCAAACAAATTCTGAAAAACTGCCTCCTTAACAAAATTGGGCCCAATTTCTTGAAAGATGAATGTGAATATTGGCGAGAGTGCATTCTACATCATTTTAATGACGAATCAAAATCTTGACTTTAATTTTACAGACTTTAGAACTTCTGCATCAGTCAATGTTTATAACGGTAGGAGCAAAATGGCAGAACACATTACCTTTTTTTTATAACTTTTACAATAGGCGAACAAAATTGCATGATAAAATTAGTCATAAAATATTAATAGATCATAAGATGTATACTTACTGTGGTTAATTAAAACGACCTGCGAATGTTATCGACTGGTTAACCGTAAACCGGTGATACCGGTAATACGAAACACAACATGCGCTCGAAAATTATTTAAAAAATATTAGCGGTGTATTAAACATCAGCCTGTAGTATTCAGTGTCAGTAAACTTTGTGTTTACATTGTCTATGTTATTAAATCATTATGTTACGTGTTATTTGCGGTGTCATTCATGTTACGAAAATATTTGCATACGTTTTTACAAGGATGAATAAGGTGAAATATTTCGCACTATAAAAGAAACCGTAGCTATGGTACATTAAAGGATGTTTTGTTTTATACACCATAGAAATTCATGATATGAATAGGGCATAGTATTTTCTAGATTCACAAAATGATTTTCTTGGTTTAAAATTATTAGTCTTGAGTTATGTCTAGACTAGTAATTTTTTTTGTTGCCTACTTATAATAAATTGTTTTTTTTTTTCTCTCTTGACCCCCTGGATCTCAATGCGTCTCCGCGTGTCTCCATGCGTAAGCATGAATAATTACTCTACCTATATATTACCCTAAAACACAAAAACCACTGGAACGAGCTACAAATAGTTATTTATTGGAATAACTTTATACGTAACAATGGATTAATCGAATGACAGTTTTCTTCACGAATTGATTATCCTACTCCTACTTATATATTAATATTATAAATGCGAAAGTTTGTGCGTGTGTGTATGTTTGTTACTTATTCCCGCTGAAACGGCTGGACGGATTTGGATGAAAGCACGTTGGCAGTTTTGGGCTTGATATGGTACCTACAGTAATAAAAGCTTAACCAAAAATAAAAACATATTTGAATTGTTCTTTGCCTAATTTATCTTAGAGATTAAGAATTGGAATCAAAAATCTAAATTAATAAGAAATAAAATGATTATGCCGTTGACATTTTGAAAAAACCAATAAAACAAAAACGGGTGCATGCTGGCTGGCGCGTGCCTCCACAGAATATCATGTCGACAGCAACTAAAACCTTTGAATTGAGAACTCATTAGTCGGGCTGTACTTCATTAGACCTCCACAGAATATCATGTCGACAGCAACTAAAACCTTTAGAACTCATTAGTCGGGTTGTACTTCATTGGATCATTCACACCATACTTAACCTCACTGTCATAAATACGAAGATCCAATTACGTACAAAAACAAAAAAAAAATGAATTTAAATACTCTTGAAATACTCGATCACACCAAACTAATTTCATATCTGTACCGACATAAACAATCTGAAGCCCAGCGTTCTATGGGAGTCTGCCGTGTCCTTTGGCACACAGATAGATTATAGTCTGGAATAACACATAGGTTACCATTTATCCCGGATAACGCGGGCGAAGCCGCGGGCGGAAGCTAGTCATAAATATTGATGTCAATTACTGTATGAACTCTTCCTCTATTAACATTATAATGTACTATTATTTGGTTAAATTCTCTTTAAACTTACTTTCCGACCTTTATATTTAAAATGCGAAAAATAATGCCCTTTCAGCGTATTAATTACAAGATTAGTTACAATGTCACAGCAGTATAGAACGGATGTCGTGTAGGTTTATGTGCGCGATCTCCGCCATGACATGACGTTCGCATGTGCTGCGTATGCGCAGGTCGATCAAGAGCAGGCCAAGGGCAGGACAGCGCATGTTATGGAGCGTGATATGGCAACACCTATTGGTAGGTTATATATTTAATAAACGCGATTAATATTTTATAAATAAACTTAATCATAAACATTAATCCACGTTATATCATAATGCTTTCAAAATCAAAAGTCATTTATTCAATGTGGGCTAAATGATTAGCACTTTTTAACCGACTTCAAAAAAGGAGGTTCTGTATTCGTCCCGTATGTATGTATGTATGTATGTATGTAGGTATGTATGTATGTATGTTTGTATGTGCGCGATTTTCTCAAAAACTACTGATTCAATTTCCCATCCAAATTGAATCAGTAGTTTTTGAGAAAATCGCGCACATACAAACTTTTTCACTAACGTAATCTACATACTTTGAGGAAGGTTTTAGTATATAAAACATTAGGTAATCATTCCTATGTACAAAGTTATATGCATAAATGTACATACTACGTAGAAGATTTACTGTTGAACGAAGTCGTCCAAGTAATCTAACGTGAGATAAAGAACTAAAAAGGGAAAAAAAAAAAAACTTTTTTAACAAAAAATAACCGACTTCAAAAAGCCACTACAAAGAAAATAATAATTTTGGTTTCGGAAGTCGGTGGCAAAAAAAGCAAACAAAAACCAAAGCCACCGACTTCCGAAACCAAAATTATTATTTTCTTTGTAGTGGCTTTTTGAAATCGGTTATTTTTTGTTAAAAAAGTTTTTTTGAACGTCAACATACATATTAGACAGCCCCCAAAAACGTCCGCCCTTCACCGCTTCCTAGTGTTTTAGCTACGAAGAAGAAACGGCGCAACAAACTCCGCAGCAACACAAATTCTGTCTGTCAATTCTCAAACAACAATGCTCAAACATAAATGATGTCTGTCTGTTTGCAAGGTTGCTACGTTTTTATACCTACCCCTATAACACTTAGGACACTAAGTACAATAGGGTGCCTAGAATTGTGCCCGGAGGAAATTCTTCGAAAATTTTGGTTCTTTTATAAGTAGGTTATTTTTTTCATTCGACTGCGTTTAACTCTTATATAGGTTACTATCACTTTGCCCGCGATTTCGTCCGCGTGGCCCACAGGAACTGTACATTTTTTCGGAACAAAAAGTAGCTTAATGTTACTCAGTGTTAATGTAGCTTTCTATTGGTGAAAAAATGGTTAACCAATGGTTAAAAATTGACATTGCCAAGATTCGGTCCAAATGCTGCCCAGAAATGAAGAACATTGTGTTCCTAGTGTTATTTTATGTCTGGAAACCAAATATAATCAAAATCCATCCTGGGGTTCTCGAAATATACAGGGTTTCAGTTTGAGGTACAGTTAGCTAACTTCTATTGTACTTAGATACAGCAAAACGTTTGGAGACCCTACCTAACTTATAGAGTAGTTTCCTAATGCATTCGCAGATTTTGAAAAAATGGTACAGTCAGCGAGAAAAACGACAATTCTCACGTTTTACTTTTATGATGCCAATCGATCCTGTTTTGTATCATCAAAAGATTACTGGACCATCTGATGTACGGATATTTCTTTATGGCTAAGTTTATTTTGGTTACACTAATGATAGAAAAAAGTGATCGCAAAATAAAACACGCAGAAATCGTAATTAAACTGAGTATTATTTTAGAATTTTAGGCGTAACTCGAGTTCATGGTTATTAGTGTCACCAGAATAAAAAAAATAGCGATTTCCCAGGTAATTTTTTATTTTATTTAAAGGTTTGTTAAATAATCGGGAAAATCACCGGTCACACGAATGAAAAAGTACATGGTTTTTTTTTAATTTTCTCGTAAATCACTCATGATAGTATAATATTTCTAAATTAATAAATGAAGGTATCATAAATATACCGCATCAAATAATAATTACTTAAATTTCGACATAAATAAAGAAGATATTTCACAATCCTTGTTTTTACGGTTGGTTTGAAATCGACCCGTATATATAAGTACTAGAAAAGTCACAAATCGTTAAAAAAAAAAACATTCATTCGTATGAAATTAATGTGAATGAATAACATAAAATTCAACAAAAAGTACCTGGATTACTAACAGCTCCGGATGAATTCTTTAACAAATTCTATTACATACTAAGTATCTTCTCTCTTGTTTATTTCTTACCAAATCGAATGTCGTAACTATTCAGAAAGGAGGAAGTGGTGAATAAACGATTAATATATTTTGCAGCTGATTATGATTATCTAGATGTCTAGTGCATACACTTAACCTATACAAGGCTTATCGCTATATGTGAGGTCATCGGTCAACATACCTACGTGTGGTAGAGATGTTCCTATAATTTTATAGATCTCTATGGATTTATTTGGCCAGTAGTAACTATCGGTCTTTGATTTACTCACTGCAGGCTCTCTGAAGGTTCTAAAGGCCTCTTATTACCTAGTGTGCTATAGAAATTCATTAAGTTTCTGTTACAAACGCGATACCTTCTGTATTACGTTTTGCGGTGACTATTGGAAATTCTAAAACCGTAACTTTGCGGTAGGTCTAGCTTGAGTCAATTGGTAATATCATCATCATCTGCCTAGCCTTTTACCAAACATGATTGGGGTCGGCTTCCAGTCTAACTGGTTGCGGTTGAATATCAATATTTTACATGGAACGACTGCCATCTGACCTCCACATCCCAATTATTGGGGAATACCGGTATTCGAATGTTAGACCAGTTGTCAGACTTTTGGGCTCCTGACTACCCGTAACGACTGTCAAAGATATTCCTATGACAACCGGGACCGACTGTTTCTCCGAGGCACGGAGGGGTCTTGATGTGTAAAGAACGGTCACCCATCCAAGGACTGACCGCGGCAAGCACAGCTTAACCTCGCAGATCGATCGATCAGCGCGGCAGTCATTTAGCCACGAGCCCCTCAAGTCAATTAGTAATAGATACTCGAACTAAACTTACCTACGGAATTAAAATGACGTTAAAACCAAAGTCAAAGTCAAGTCAAAAACATTTATTTCAATTAGACCATTTACAGGCACTTTTGAAATGTCAAACAATATTACAATAGTTGTCAGTCGGTTTGTCCGTTAGTTGAAGCTAGTTGTCCGTTCCAAAACGTAGATTCCTATGGAGAAGAACGGACAAGAAACTCCATGGTTACTCTTTTTCATTAAATTCTGTTACAATTTCTTTGATTACAGTGATATGTGAGAGCCCTAATATGTGAGAACTATGTTTAGTAAGGTACAAAATAATAATAATATCATCTAGACAAGTGAAAAAACATTGTTTAGGCAGTCAAGAGATAACCAGCACCAACTGACAGCGCCCGTTCACGGACATGACGTGCGCATCAGCACCGTTCAACTCAACCATTTTGGAGGGAATCGAACGACACGCCACCGTCAGCGGTACCTTTAAGCGAGCATGACATGCTCGCAACTGCCATACTATAGATAAGCTTAAAACTTAAATAGCTAGGTACATGGCACTCACATTCACAATACACAAAGAAAGTTACTCAATTACAAAACTAACGTTATTCATAATGCATAATTATACAACAAAACCAAACTTACTATTGGAAATTATTATATTAATTCATGTCAATTTCTGAATAGATTACCTGTAAATGTCAGAAAAATAAAGTAATTTACAAAGTCATAAAGAAGAGCTTCAAGGGCAGATAAAACCCGACTTTGTAAGAAGGAAGCTCATATTTTTTTGCTGTGCTGTCAAACAAAGGCTAGTTTTTGTTTCTTAAATAATTATTTCAAATTAAGTTAGTAGGATTAGATAATGAGTGACTCACTCTACACTTGTTACCTAGTCATCTACGAAGACTACAATGACTACATATAACTCTGTATAGTCCTCCCAAAAAAATGCACGCATGCAAGTTGCTATGGGTCAAACCACAGATCATAGAAACAAGGAGATATGCCATCATAGCAAATTAATAGGGGAACAACTGATGCCACTTTTAGTACATTTTTCGATTTTACGCGCATAATTAAGCGCTCCTTGTGAATAAAAAGATCTCCCACGCATTAAACATTCAGCACACCCTCAATCTAACACTGTTAATCGTCACTCAACACTAGCACTAAACTAAAACACTGTATTTATACCATCGATCGTGTTCGGTTCGTCGCCAGCGCGTACGTTTCTAGTATGAGCAATTTGCTCAAGATCAGGCATCAAGCTCGATAGCGCGTTGGCACATCTCCCTTGTTTCTATGACCTGGGGGGTGATTCTCGCGGATTCGATATTGATATTGCCTTCGATAAATATTGCAACAACTGTCAAAATCCCTACCATTTTGACATCAATATCGAACCCGCGAGAATCGCCCCCCTGAGGGTCAAACGGACGAAGTCGCGAGCAATGTGCTAGTCTTTTATATAATGTTAGGCTAGAATCTATAAATATTACCTATTAAAAGTCGCTTTTCGTGTCTGTCTGTCTGCTTGGTTCTTCTAAACTACACAATGGATTTTAATACGGTTTTGACCACCATATAGAGAATTTATTCCGGAAGGTTTATGTGCCTTACGGTCAGTTGCAGAAAGATAATTAAATTTTAAAGGTGGCATTAACCATACAATTTCTATCGTTAAAGTCTCCTTTAAAACTTAATGACCTTTTCTGCAACTCAGCGTTAATACGTTAATATTTAACTTAGGTACAGCACAGAAATCTCAATGTTTTGTCGCCACATCGCCACATCGCCACATCAGTAGATTGCACCCGTGCAAAGCAGGGGCGGGTCGCTTGTATAGATATACTAACTGACCCCCGCGGTTTCACCCCCGTTTTTCGGCACCTAAGGGTCGTAGCGTGATGTTAAAGCCAAAGTACTATTCCTCATGAATCTAGCTATCTTATACAACATTTTTATAAAAAAAGGATATTTGAAATTGAAAAGAATTTTATCAATAGGTACTTAAAAAGAATTTTTCGAATCCGACTGGTAATTCCAGAGATTAGCGCGTTCAAACAAACAAACAAACTTTAATATAGATGCTACAATCATAGTTTGATGTAACCGGACATCACATTAGTTTTGCAAGTCAGACAAAAAGTAGCCAGCATAATGACTGCGCGACACTGAGCGATGAGGCAACTCCTGCGCGCGCCGGCGGTGATGACACCGACAATCTAAACTATAATTAAATGCGCTTTGTGGGCTTTGTATACTGTTTTGGAAGAGGATTAAAGCAGATATCTACTTTATCTAGGAATGTTTTTCTGTCTTGTCTTAATTCATTTTCGTCATAATGAGTATGAAGATAATTAATGTACCTATTTTATAATTCAAAACGGAATTATAGGTAATGTCCTTATGATTAACTCACAAATAGACCACATCAATACAATGCTCAAACCGCTAAAGCCCCTCGTACACGGGTAGAGTAAACGGTAGAGTCAACTAGCCTACTGCTCTACGCGTTCTAAGGACTACCAGGTTTCTCTTCCAAATTACAGCACTCTACATTGATATAATAATCTTTCTACATTGATATTCTTAGTTAGTACTCTACTGTTCTTCTATACTGTTTACTCTATCTCTACGTCTCTACCCGTGTACTACTCCATTGTTTCCCAAATAAAGTCGACTCCCTCTAAGTTATCTCCTAAGATTTTTAAATGATTTGTCTATATGAAGGTTATTACCTAAAGATAAACACATACCTATATTTCTAGGTCATCATTATGAAAGATTGGTTTATTTTGATAGATTGGTTACCGCATAACAGCTAGTAGTATCAGAAATTGTCTGTAATATAACCTATTAATCACTGCTGAATTCACAATTGAAATACCATACAAGATTACCCTAGAAAATGTATACAACAACCGTATAAAATGTAGTTTATTAAAACTCCACTTAGCCATAACAGCGACTCAAATGACTGTGTGGTAACTATAATGGTTCTCGAGTGAGTTGCAACTGCACCACGTTGTGACGAAACTACGCAAATTCCTGCCACTACGCACTATAATCATACGCATCTAGGAGAGAGTGCTCTATCGTAGAAAGTGAAAATATACATTGTACATATAGATCATATGCGTCTTTTCTACACTTATTTTGTTTAGAAAATTGTGGACGCATTGGTTGCTTATTTTCTTAAGTATAGAGTGGAGCTAATGTGTGGTGTGGTGTGATACTTTGGTTAAAGTAATGACATGTTTATAACGACTACATTGACTACTGAACCCACACTGAACCACGAGAGTTTCGGTGTCAGGGTTGTCACGTTGTCAATTACATTATCGCAAGAAAACAAAAACCCTTAAAGATATTTAAAAACAACTAACAGGAGCGGGAATGGAACCGGCAACTGTGCGGTACCTACATAAAAAATCTTTGACAAATAAGTAATCTTTGAATAAAAAAAAATCTTTAAAGTCGTCGATAAATTATGTTTTGTACCCACAATAATTTATACTGAAAGTAAATTGTTTAACTATTTTAAATATTCATAGATTGTAAAAACAGGTAATTACCTATAATAAACGTAACATGGGAATTTCCAAACAGTTTCTAGGTTGCCAAATTGAGGCAAATGTGAATGAACGAATAAAACATTTTGCACAATTATTTATTTACTTTGTAATGTGCATTTGGAACATAAATCTTGATTATAGCCGATATTTCTCGCAAAGGCCGTCAGTCTATCTACCTAACGGAGGTACATAATTCGAGGCCAAATTAAGACGTAGAATGTTCCTATAGTGTAATTACAAGCTGGTATTAAGTATACCAGTCAAGTATCCGTGGTATTTAGTTCCTGGTATTTACAAGGTACCGAACGCATTTGTGATTAAACTTACCTAACCAAAAATTCTGTTATACGAGTAGTATATTCTGTCTTAGAAGCGGAAGTAGCATGTTCTAACATTGCATATAGGTTTTTATTTCATCTAATAAGTTCGTGGGAACATCAAATGCGTCAAGTCTATTTATAATAGACTTGACGCATTTGATGTTCCCACGATTATCATACAGGTTTCTATTTAGATATAGGTAGGTAAAGTTAGCTAAGCATGTTTTCGGAAAAATATTAGATAAAAGGTATTTCAATAATTATGAAGTTGCTACCCATATTTTTACTCCGTATTGCTAATCCGACGGGCATTAGAAATTCAATATATGTCATGTACGCTATAATTATAAGTAATTTAGGTATATTCAAAGGTTTTCCATCGATTAATAGATCCAATTAAATCTAAAGCAATGACCTATGTATGACGTCACCCATTACGCTACGATACTCGATAGTATAGGTAATAATCGTCTGTCCGATACTCCGTAAGGTGTCGTAAAAAAACAGTAAAAAATAACGGAGTGCATGCAATTAGCTTGCGATAACAGCATGCGTTAAAACAAAGCATCTGAAATACATGCTCATTTGCACAAAAGCATGCTAATTTCAAGAAAAAGTGTATAGCACGTGTAAAAGGGCATACCTACTTATTTTGAGTTTGTACGCAAATGAGCATATGCTAGAAATGAGCATGACCTGTAAAGGTGATAACTAATACATACACTACACCACCAGTGCCGCAGAGTACAATACGATTCCTTCCGGCTTCCCTTTGAAAAACAGCACCAAGCAGTACTGTTTACTATTGTCAAATAGTATGTCAAGTAGTAGTCACACACTACGCATAAGATGCACCAAAACATTAAAACATTTCAAAAACGCCTACCTTTATTTTTTCTTTTAATTCCGACAGCTAAATAAATATTGCGAATTATACTACGGCGGCGCTAAGTCGGAATCTTGAACTCTTATCTTAATGTTATGACGTCACATCAAGCACGTCCGCTACGTAAAAGGCCTCGGGAAGCCGGTATTTTACGGATTATGACAAAGATAGAAATAGGAAAATGCGTAGGCGAGAACGAGATAGAGAGAACAAGTTAGTGTCCATCTAGCTACGGTGCTACGCTGCAGCTAGCTACGGCGCGGAAAGTATTTTTCGTTACGATTTTGTAACTAGACGACGTTGTTACTTTCTAAATCGCGATATGGTTTCGATGATGATGATGATGATTTAGATGATGATGATAATTTCGATGATGATGATGATTTCGATGATCATGATGATGATGATGATGATTTCGATTTCGATGATAATGATAATGATTTCGATGATGATGATGATGAAAGAAACGGTCTATAGACATTTTGTTAGGTAAACAAGAATTAAGTTTCGTGGCCACTGGCCAGGTTTAGTAAGCATTTGCAGCTCGGCTTCCCTCTTTCAAAAATTCACCCTTCGCCACTGCTAAACACAAATAAGGTAATTATTATTTATGCCTGAAATCGTATATCTTTGGGTAAATAAAGCTTAAAGATGAGGACTACACTACATGACTAAACACAATTAAGGAAATTATTATACAGGGTGGCGATTAGGTTATCACATTAAATGAAACCATGTATCCTAAATGGCGTTCTTAGTACATACACAATAAAAAAAATTGCCGGTTGCCGCTTTTACAAGTCAGTAAATGTATATGTAACAACCAACTTGTATTAACAGTTGTACTATTACTGGTACATTTACTGACTTGTAAAAGCGGCAACCGGCAATGTTTTTTATTGTGTATGTACTAAGAACGCCATTTAGGATACATGGTTTCATTTAATGTGATAACCTAATCGCCACCCTGTATAAGCCTAAAATCGTATAACCTTGCAATTTTAATAGATTAGATTCGGCTAGTCTTTTTCGGCTAGTCTATTGGAATTGCAATTATTTGAAGCAAACAGAGAAAACGAGACTGATTCTCTGATTTTACTAACTCAACCTATTTTCATCAGTGGGTAGCAGTGGCTGGCTAGATTTTTACAACGAATCATATATTTTTGTAGTAAAAATGTAAGTATTTAAATTTAATTTCACCACTCACAAACAATGGCCTTAAAATCTATAGTATTTATGAGGCCAAGGAATCGTTCCGGTCTGATTATCTGCTTACCTAATGTGACGATGAAGATTCCTAGTTCGTAGCTAAAAAGAACAAAGCCGTTGACTCTAAACTTAAAGTTAAGGGTATCACTTCATTAATATTTAATTTACATGTCTATTTATAACTTATAAGTATTGCTTTAATAAAACATTAGACGACAAAATTGATTTATTTAAACATAAAAAAATCTGATTAAATAAACAACTATCCTAGTACCTATATTTTCTATGACAATGAATAGAGGCAATTATGGCAATTGACTTAAGAGTGGTTTAAGTTAAATAACGTTTTATCATTGTTTATAAGTGAAGAGGATAATAACTAGCCCGTAAATGTCTTCAAAGTTTATTGATTGGACAGTTAATATAATATAATTAATATATTTAATTGGACAGTTATTTTAATGACGTTTTGTGAATTTATCACGTTTCTCGCGACTTCTGTCGCATCAAGGACATTCAATAATTTATTAGTGGCCGAGTGGTGTTCCGAAAAATCCTTTCTTAGTGCGCGTCTACACCTTCTAAGGAATATAATTATCTCCCTATGTTTATATTTACAGTGGCAGTTAATTCTGTGTTAAGACGCTACTGCTCATCCTCCTAAGAAATACCTACCTACTTACTACGACTGAATGCCAACAGACACTATACCGAAAAACTAAAATTCAACAAGACTTAACTTCGACGCATGTAGGTAAAAAGCAGTGATAGCCCAAAAAGCAGTGATAGCCTAGTGGTTTAACCATGTGCCTCCCACGGCGAATGGTTCGAGTTCGATTCCGAGGCACGCACCGCTGACTTTTCGAAGTCATGTGCGTATTAGAAATTAATTATCACTTGCTTTAACGGTGAAGGAAAACATCGTGAGGACACCGGCATGTCTTAGAACCAAAAATTCGAAGACATGTGACGTCCACCAACCCGCACTGGGCCTGCGTGGTGGACTACGGCCCACTCCCTCTCACAGAGAGGAGGCCTGTTCTTTCGGTGTAGTGTCTATCGGCGTTCAGTCGTACACGGGACTCCTAGACTGTCTTACTCACAGTATTATTTAGATTTCTGTGGTCTTATCAGATTTCTGTGGTCTTATCTACTGAACTTCGAAGTTTAAAATGCCGATGTGCTGTATTCATACAGTTCAAAAGCGAAATTTACGTGAGAAACCTAGCATTTAGCATATTCCCGTATTCAGCGTTTAGGACCTTTTTAACTGACTTAAAAAAATGAGGATCGATAGATTTTTGACGCATGTAGGTAAACCGATTTCTTCAAGTTTTCTGGGCCGATTTATGTGTGCGTTTTTAAGGGGTTTTGGGCATGCCAAATATGAAGTTAGTCGCGACACGAAAAAGCGGTCATAAAATGATTTTTTTTTCTAAAAATATAATCTTCAGTATATTCGAAGCGGTAATTAAGAATTTTAGATTGTTCTAGGGTGTATGCGTCAGCCATCGGTTTCCATGCAACATATACCTACGATAAATTGTCATAAGTACTTTTACTTTTGAGTCATCGACGCTCACACAATGTAGTTTTACGATTTTATTTTCATTTGCAAACCGCCCATATTTGCACTCAATTTAATTATATATTTTTTTGTATATATTAGTAGATATTAGGTTATTTATGACAATGATTGATTTTACGAAGAATGTTATGTTTTATGTAAAGTCACCTGTAAATGTTTAGTTTACGTTTCAATATTAGGTATGACTTTTTAGTTTAATTTTGTATTTTAAAACATTGGTGTTAGGTAAGTACCTACCTAAGTGGAAATAGTTATGAATTGCACAACTTTTATGCTAAAAACAGGGACCAAAAGGTCACCCGTATAGGGGTTAACCCGGGTTATTTTTTTTGGGTTAGGTGAAACACCTTGCATAAAGATTACCCCGTATTCGTATAGCCTAATAATAACCGGTTCACGCATAGAGTTCATTTTTGTTCCTTTTTTTCATTTTTGTTCTATTTCATTCGGGTTAATCAGCAATATTAACCGGTAACGGTATCCGTATTAAAGGGTTAACCGGTTACCCTGCATTAAGATTAACCAAAAATATGGGTTAGAGATTTAACCGGTAACCTTTTAACCCGATTAATCGGTCCCTGAATAAAAACCTTAGGATTGTTTTTTTATGACAAGTAAATGGTGATCACAGCCTCACGGGCTACCGTTCAGTTACAAAAAGACCGCGATATGTCTCCCAATAGGTAAGTACTAAAACCGCAGGCGTGATTTTTTTCGGAGTCTGCGGAAGGTTTTCTTTGGTTACCTATACAGGGTGTACGGGTAAACGAGGGACCAACCTTGAAATCACAAAAAAAATCAAGTTCCCTAAGGATTCTACGAGTGAAACAATAACGCAACTACTTACTTACCTACTATACCGGCAACAAAAACCACTATGCATCTTGGGACTATACTGAAGTTATTACTTAAGTAATACTAGTTATTACTTCTAAGGGCGCTTGTGCACCACGTTACCTACTCGTTACTAATGGATAGTAGGTTTATAAGTACATATATATAATACACATTAGGTAATAAATAGGTAAGTGGGTAGGTATAGCTGACTTGTAGAATATAATGTTATCGCTGCAGTCTGCAGTTATCGAGATTAAATCTCTGATGAACAATACATCATTATTGTGCATTATTATAGGTAGGTTATGTACTTAGGTATTATTAGGTAGGTACTCAAATCTATTTAAACATAAAACTAATGTGTACCTATCTAGTGTTTGCGTAGTCTCATTAGATAATATTTTTTATTTGATTCGTAGTGCATTATATTAATATAGTATAGTATAGTATAGTAATCCCACTAATATTATAAATGCGAAAGTTTGTGTGTGTGTGTATGTTTGTTACTTCTTCACGCTAAAACGGCTGGATGGATTTGGATGAAATTTGGCAAAGAGGTAGCCTGGGACCTGAATAAACACATACCTAGGCTACTTTGCATCCATTTTCACGCAGACGATGTCGCGGGAAACAGCTAGTCTACCATAAATATAGCTGCACACCTCAGATCATAGAAACAAGGAGATATGCCATCATAGCAAATTAGTACGGGAACAACTGATGCCACTTTTAGTACATTTTTCGATTTTACGCGCATAATTAAGCGCTCCTTGTGAATAAAAAGATCTCCCACGCATTAAACATTCCGCACACCCTCAATCTATCAACACTAGCACTAAACTAAAACACTGTATTTATACCATCGATCGTGTTCGGTTCGTCACCAGCGCGTACGTTTTTAGTACTTATGAGCAATTTGCTCAAAATCAGACATCAAGCTCGATAGCGCCTTGGCACATCTCCCTTGTTTCTATGATTTCTATGATTATTTTTATCATAACATCCTGTCATTACAGGTGATATAAATTGTAAACAAACGAAGGTACCTACTATTGAACAGTATTTCATTAGCAACAGTTAATTTAAATTACTTGTTCCTTGTAACTTTAAAAAGCTGTACCTACAGACTACACTAGATACTACAGAGAAATAACTTAAATTCCATTTCAAGTGTTAATTACAAATAAAACTGTCAAACTACCAATTGATATCCATAATTATTAAATAACGAAGTCACATAAACAAAATATAACTTACTGCCACCGCCGTTTGTCGTTCAATTTGACAGATGCTGAGTTTCCCATGTTAATTCCGTATTTTAAAACTAAAAGTGAACACTGAAGCCGGTGTTTTAGTAAACAAATGAAGCGGCCATAAAACGCGTCTATCCCACGCAAGTACCACCAACACTGTACAGTGTAAACCAGCGTCAACGTAGAGAGCGGTGACCATGACTTTCCCTCGCTAACTAACAGCTAAGAATATCACGTCATTTCCTTTAATTGTTTTAGGAAAATCTCGTCATAGAAGGAAAAATTGGGATTGTATTCCCGCTCAATTTAGTTCCGTCTATTGGATAATAGATGGCGGTAATATTTTGTGGGTATTTTGATAAAGCTTACTATGTTGTTAATGAGATTATTGATTGATTACACAGATAGGTAATTAATTAGGTACCGTACATCATTAGTTTAACTATCAACTGAACGATATACCCACGTAATATAAATAGTATATCCGTATCGTATTAGATTTATGAAAAGTCATTTTTTCTAGCCCGAAATCGAACCTGTTCATTTTGGAAAAAAAAAAAAAAACACTGTATTATTGCACTATCCGATAGTGTCGCTAGTAAGGATCGAATTCTGGGAAGTAATGACATATTATGCCAAAGTAAAAGAAAGTGTTGATTTTTAACCGACTTCAAAAAAAGGAGGGCGTTCACAATTAGTCGGTTTTTTTTTTTGTAAATAGATGCATATTTTCAAGTATTGCACATTGCCGTAGGTACCTTAGCTGTTAGCAAAATAAAATATTTTTAGCAAAATAAGTATTTTGTGAAAAATCAACACTTTCCTTTAGTTTACCGTACTTATATCAAAGGTACCTACGGTAAGGTACCTACCTACTTCGCAGAATTTGATCCTTATTAGCGACTCTATCGGATGGTATAATAATACAGGGTGTGTTCTTTTTCAAAATCAACAGGTTCGATTCTCGGCAAGGATAATGTTTTTAAAAAAAAATCGAATTTGCAGTTTTAGTTTTTATCAAAATCGGCCCCGAGACTCTTTTCCACTCTTTTCAGTGTTCTTCGCTATTTCTTATAGTTTCGGATTTGGCCATCCAAGCCCAGTTGAAAAATTCATACATATACCTACTTATTAAGTTTGCACGGAACCCTCAGGGCGCGAGTCCTACTCGCCCTAGTCGAGATTTTGTAGTTTGTTAGATTTATTATAAAAATCGTAACATAACATCGCACCTATATTCCCTGAAGGCGTAGGCAGACGTGTAGAGTAGGTACACCGGCATCTCGGCACTTCCTACTTCCTACTAATATTATAAACTAGCTTTCGCCCGCGGCTTCGCCCGCGTGGACGTCGAAAATTATCCCATGGGAACGTAAAGTTTACTCCTGAACCTCAGGAGTAAACTTTAACTACCATTATATCACTCTCCGGTTCATAACAGTACCTACAACAACATGACAGTACAAACAGACACTTCAATTTTATTTATTTGTATAGAAGATTATCAATCTTATTACCCCCGCAGAAGAGCTGTTTTACCCCCGAGGGAGTGAATAGTTTATTATTTTTCTATTTTGAGTGACATAAACACACGCGATTACAGCAATACCGCAAATTCATCACCACTGACCGATCCCGCGTCGAGCGCGGCAACCGTTACACAAAAAATCACATTACCCTCCTTTGCGTCGCGCAGTCGGGTAATAATCCTTATAGCATGATTCAGTATTCACGCGCGACGGCGCGATGGCTTATTAGCGTATTTCATGTATAAGTTTGGTGTTTCTATACCGATTTCTATGATTCTTTTTTTATTGAATAGGTAATAATGTTAACTTTTTTTAATTAGGGATGAGTGAGAGTATTATAAACGTAAGAGTAAACAAATACAATCAGAAAGCTCCGAACTGCTAAGCTATCAGGAGTTACACGTGTTATGGTGAGTCAACCATAAAAGATAGACATATGTTGTTGTAGGATATTTTTTAGATAATTTTATGTGAAACATTTCCGTCATTCATGAGTTCTATGTAGCTTTAACCATTAAGGCTGCACACGCGACGGAAGCTAAAAAAATGGAGTAACTTCTCCCGTTTTCCTAACATTTCCCTACATTGCTCTGCTCCTATTAATTGTAGCGTGATGAAAAGTATACTATAACCTGCCCAGGAGTATGAAGAATAATTGTACTAAGTTTCGTTAAAATCCGTCGAGTAGTTTTTGTTTCTATAAGGAACATACAGACAGACAGACAGACAGACAAAAATTTTACTGATTGCATTTTTGGCATCAGTATCGATCACTAATCACCCCCTGATAGTTATTTTGAAAATATATTTCATGTACAGAATTGACCTCTCTACAGATTTATTATAAGTATAGATGTGAAAGTTTGTGAGGATGGATGTATGTATGTATGGATGTTTGTTACTCTTTCACGCAAAAACTACTGAACGGATTTTGATGAAACTTTACAATAATATAGCTTATACATCAGAATAACACATAGGCTACTTTTTATCCCAAAAACGCGGGCGAAGCCGCGGGCGGAAGCTAGTATGTTATAAGTCCCATTCCCATGTATTATGTGGCGAGCCCTCAGATCATAGAAACAAGGGAGAGGTGCCACGGCGCTATTGAGCTTGACGCTTTGATATGGTCACATTGACCGTACCTAATTAAAACGTAGACGCTGCTGGCGACCGACGGACCGAACGCGATCGATGATATAAATACCTACAGGGTTTAATTTAGTGCTAGTATTGAGTGACGATTAAATTAACAGTGTTAGATTGAGGGTGAGCGGATTTTTTAATGTGTGGGAGATGTTTTTATTCACAAGGAGCGCTTGTAATTGTGTTGCAAACTGTTCTAAAAGTGGCGACAGTTGTTTCCGTACTAATTTTCTATGATGGCATATCTCCTTGTTTCTATGATTTGAGAGCGAGCCTATTGGAACTAACTGGGCACAAATCGAGACTCCGAGCTGTTACTGACAGTGGCGGACTAACGGGGGCCGGAAGGGGCGACCCGCCCCTGGCCTCTGGTCCTGGGGGGACTCCCAACGCCTCCATGTTCAGTTCATAAAATCCTAAACAAGGCTTTAAAAATATATGCTTAGTACTACCGTAAGAGGTGGTTTGGAGTTGGGTGGTTCCATACAAATATCATCGCATTCAGATAAAATATGAATAAATAAATACAGCCTGAACTGGTACTCAAATAGCCTGAATCGGTTAAAATTAATTATTGTAAAATTACAGAGGCCTCATTCAGCTTTGCCGTTCCGGGCCTCTGACGGACTTAGTCCGCCACTTGTAACTGAGAATTTTCTTATGGAAAAATCCAATAACAATATTTGCCTGACCCAAGCTACCAGTAGAGCAACGCAGCAGTCTGATATCGGCTGTTATCACATAATTATATTGTTATAGTAGATAGGTAGGTACCTATATATAAATGGATTTCCATGTGATACGGATTTCTAAAGTACCTACAGTATAAAGCTTAGATTACCGTATAAAGTATATTAGAATACGTAACTACGTACGTAGGTAGGTACTATGCAAAGAGTAAAGAAATAATTATTATAGTATGTACCTACCTACCTATATAGTTTTTGAAGATGCTGCGTCTCTTTTTGCACCATAGAAAGTAGTAGAAGAGTATATAAAAACATACATAAAACATACCTACATGCATAGACTGCTAAAATCATAACCCTTCTGACTTTGCCGTAGTCAGGTAAAAAGGATAAAATAAGACTTAGGGCGTTTGTGCACTACAGACGTTTTCAATGCGTATTCGGTTTTAAACGGATTTTTAGCCAATAGGCCTGCAGAACGTTCCCCACCACTTTTTAAAACGTATGAAAAAAAAACGGTCCGTGAAAAACGTGCTGGAAACGTGTAGTGCACAATTGCCCTTATTCAGTTTTATAATGTAGGTACTTTTGAACGAAATGTAACTTTGACACTTGACACTTTGTATTTTGACAGCTATGCTCCACATGACAGTGACACTTGACAGTTATATTTTAGGTTATGTTGTGTGTGATACGTAAACAAAACTGGATTTTCCTAATTAAAATCAATAAATTCAAAAACTTTTAGGCAACAAAATGAAAAAAGAAGGTATAAAATGCAAACCAACTAATTAAAAGTAGAACTTACTGTACCACCAATCAACAAATTGCATAATATTTTGCGTTTTTACATTCACAGAAGTGCAAGAAATATTTCTAAAGATTATGAGAGAAGAGGAAGATGTATCAGCAGGAGTGGCTGCCATCAGGACCCTTTTATCTGTAATAGAAAATTATAAAGGTAGGTATTATTTACTTACTGTAATAAACTTTATAAAACCCTTGCATTAGTTGCATCACACATTGGGACAATTTATTTTCTTTTAAAATCCCATCCCTGATTATTAAAATGACTAAATAATGCAGTTTTTTATCTGCAATTACCGTTTGTATTAAGAAATGAAAAGCGTAATGTGAAATCAATCATTATTTTATTGGTTCATTAATATAACATGATAAATATTATAAACAAGTTCCAAGGTCTACCGAGAGTGATGGTTACTCTTGGTCCTGCACCATACTAAACTTTTTATAAGATAATACTGTCTAACTTTCTACTCTCAGCCACAAGTCTCCTCTATAGTTGTCAAATTCGAGGGACATGAGTATGACTATGTATAAAAAGATGGATGTCCCATGATTTAGGTATGTTTTAATATTTATCTTACCAGTGGCGACAGTGAGAGAGCTGGATCTAAACCTACAGTTGGCCGTGGATGCCATGAAGCACTGTGACCAGCCGGTCACCGCCATCTCCTCAGGATGTGAACTCTTCATGAGGTTCATCACGTTTGCCAAGCTTGATGTTAAGGTAATTGAAGAAGTGCAATTTACTATACTATTTTAAAGTTACTTAAAAGGGCCAATACAGTACAACAGTGTCTATTCATATTTCTACTCAAGTTTAATAAAATTACAACACACTATTAAAATTATCCATAAATAGATTAGCAAATTGTGTGTTGTTGTTGCATAACAAAAACAGCCCTGCTGAGGCTCAGGCTACAGAATTCTACAGAAAGATGACTCTATAAAGGCAGTTAAATAAATAGTAACTCTTGCAACAACACAATAAAGTGTAATTTAGTTTCCACAGTGCTGTATGCATATGCCTCAAATTAACCTACAAGGTAGTCTCTCTCTATCATGTAACTGTATGTTTTCTGATGTGGTGTAAACCCACTACATGACTACTCACCTAAAGGGTACAGTGCACCAGGCCTGCTCAGGCCTCCTCTCATTAAAGCGGAGTCAAGGGTATCCACCATGCATGTCCAGTGAGAATAGCACTTGATTGACTTTCTAAATGGTGTTCTTTTATATCTTATACCTTTTTTGTATATATCAGTAAAAACTTTTGTTCCAGTCTTTCGAAGAGTGTGAACAAATTATGCTGCAAAGAGGTCACATATTCCTAAACACTTTGCTAGAAGCAAGAGGGAAGGTTGCCAAACAAGCCATGCCATTTATAACCGATGGATGTGTTAGTATTAATTTTTACTGTTTTCTACTAACTTTCATTGCATTACTGGAACTTCCACATTTTTGTGATAAAAAATCTTGAATTAATTTTTCTTTTCAGAAAATATTGACCCACTCCCGGTCTAGGGTTGTTCTTCAAGCCATGTTAGAAGCAGCAAAAGCCAATAAAAGATTTGAAGTATATGTCACAATGTCTTGTCCAGACAATTCTGGGTAAGGACTTTTTTCAATTACTGAAAATATTTACACTTATTTTTTTGTATGCATAACTTCTTATTTTGTACCTAGTCCCGCCCACCTTCTGAGTACCTTGTTACCTAAAATACCTATACCTGCTTTTGACTTAAGACCTTGCTTTTTAAGACACCCGCGCAATGTATCATGAGTATTGAGCCACCAGCTTTCGACCCGAGAAGTTGTCTTTAGCCGTGGATACTCAATGTTATTTAGGTATAGGTACCGTGAGTCGTGAGCACAGATCGCGCATGTACATTTTCGGCCCAATAGACAGTTGACAATACGTAATAAAGAATAGTCCAATAGACGATGAGCATCGACTGAGGAACCAATCGCGTGCAGCCTCGGCGCTCCCCGCTTTCTAATTCCGCCAAAGACACCGAAAAATCAACTAATGCGCAGGTGACGTTTGTGCTCAAGACTCATGCCGGCAACCATAGACTACTATACCCGGCAACTATACCTACCTAATTACTTTTAATTGAATCATCTCTAATTTCCAGTGAATTGATGCACAAACAGCTGGTAGCGGGTGGCATCGACGCTACTCTAATCTTGGACTCTGCGATCGGCTACATCATGGAACAAGTGGACATCGTCATGATCGGCGCTGAAGGGGTTACAGAGAGCGGCGGAATTATCAATAAAGTAAGTGACAGGAACATTTAACTAATAAAATTATGGAGCTCTTGGGAATCAATGTATGGAGAAAAATTGTTTGGAGAACAATAGATTTGGAGCTCCTGGGAATAAGCCGTGCTCATTGGGTTGCTTTGACTTTTAGGGTTCCGTAGTAAAACTAGGAACCCTTAGTTTCGTCTTGTCCATCTGTCCGTCTGTCACACCCTCGTCAAATCTACAGTTCATAATTTGTATGAAACTTCGCAGGTAGATGTCTTCTATGGGCCTATAAAGGCCTTTTTTCAATTTCTATTTTTTGTTACAGATTGGAACTTACGCATTAGGAATGGCAGCTCTAGAACTTAAAAAGCCAGTATACGTACTAACAGAAAGCTTCAAATTCTCCAGGATATACCCTCTGAACCAGCGAGATCTACCAAACGAGTTCAAGTACTTGTCGAGTGTCGTCAAATCTGGCAAAGATCTGACTAAACAACATCCACTGGTGGACTACACGCCGCCCGCATACATAACTTTGTTATTTACTGATCTAGGAATACTGACGCCATCGGCAGTTAGTGACGAACTAATAAAATTGTATTTGTAAATATATCGTTGTATAATAAAATTTATTTATACGAAGGCAGTCGTGTTTTTGTTTGGCAGTGAATGCTGGTTGCATGATCGGCTTGTATTTTGACTGCATTGTCATTTGGTTTAAGAAATTCGTTTGCCGAAATTGCCCAGTCTGCCAAACGGCCATTGCAATATTATTTATTTTACGAGTAGGTAACTGGGCGACCGAGCTTCGTTCGGGACTTTCTTAGGAAAACACCTATCTAGATAAACTTACAAAGCAAAACATTAGCTAGATACAACATTTCATCCAAATCGTTAGAGCCGTTTCCGAGAAACTGTTTACAAGAATTACTCACACTATGATAGGTACAACTACATACCTACACAATAAGATTACTTAAAGGAAAAAAACACTGAATTCAAAAATGTCTGGCACTTTAATATTGTACGAAATATATTTACATAGTTTTAATATAATGTTCAATTAGAATACTAGACTGCCTTTGTGTTATAATATCAATTAATCGTATCATGCAATTACACTAGGCAAGAAATAAACATGAATACTTATAATATCTAATAAAATTGTTACACTATTCTGTGGAAGCATTAAACATATCACAAACATGTCCTTTATTGCCACAAATTATTATAATTAACGTAGGTATTTAATTAAAAACGACTAAAATTACAAAATCTTTAAAAGGCATGTATGGAAGCACAGTTAATATTGTAGGAAGGACACTTACATTTCCTAATATTTATTTCTTTGCCAACAATTTTAATTCCTCAACATTAATATAAAATTTCGATTCATTTATTATATTTTTAAAACAATTTATTAACTTCTCTATTTTACATATTACAGTAACCATACAAGTAGATATTTATTCGTTAGATAGGTACCACTCTAGTAGATACAGTGTGGATTACATTATACCGCAGATATTGTGAGTTCATAAAAAGTGAATATCGGCAAGTGCGCAGTGGCGAATTAATCGTAGGTAAGGCAAGTTAGGGCGCGTTCCCACTATGTCGTAACGACTAATTTATTTATCTTAATTGTGTCGTATTGTGTCGTTCTAAATGTGAACACCTCCATTTAAACATATAAGCCACGACACTTAAAACTACACGATTATCTGTCGTCACGACACGGTGGGAACGCGCCCTTACAAGGTGCTTGCCTAAAGGTGCTGTCACATGCAATCCGCTCCTGGGTGGGTTCAGATGTACCCTAATTAATGCCTCTGCTGTACCAATCTACCACAATCAATCTACGGTATCTAAATTTTTCATGCTATACTCACAAATTATACGTTTACACAGTACACAAACTATATTACCTACGCTTAAAATTGTACTTGAAATAAGATATAAGTAGATTCAGTCAGAACTGATATACCTAAAAATGTTGTACTTAGACACTATTTCCATCTATCGCTAATGTACCATTCGTAAGAGATCAACGCTTCAACACTACTCATAACTAGTCACTTACTAGCGCCAGCACAAGTATACCAGAAGAAACAACAGGAGATCTCGTCTGTGGCTGATTTAATTCTTTGTCCTAGATATCATAATAGGACAGAAGAAATAATTATTCTTCTGTCCCATTGCTAGTTTATTAAAAACTAGCCGTGTGCGATGTTATTTCCCATCAGTAACATCTCAGGAACCATCCGACTTTTCTCAATTTTGTTTAACCCCCGTTTTAAAATTGTATTCCCTTAAGCCTTAAATGATGAATTTTTAAATATCCTTTCTTACGACTTACTTAGACTCTGCGGTGTTTGTCAGTCAGCAGTTTTAATAAGTTGATGGGAGGTTCTGATCTGAACATACCTAATAGGCAGAGTGACTGCCAGTGTCGTATTAGATACTAGATGACCCAAAACTTGGTCGAGGCATATCTAGTCATTTCTGGCCCTGAGCCCCCGCAGGGTCTGCGCTCTTGCCTGCTAGTTACGGCACTGGTAACTACTTACCCAATATTTGGATATTTACATTGTAGGCTATGCGTGAACAAAATTCGATACTGTTTATATTTTTCTACAAGTTTCTTTTTATCATCTCCCGTTGCCACTTCTAGATCTTCACACTTCCATTACCTACCTACCAATATAAAGTACAATTACTACAATTTTTAATTAACACAGATACATTTCTACATACATAACTGAACGGAAAATGAGTAAATACGCACTTAACATTACATTTTTACAAATATTTTATTATGAATGTTTACAAAATTATTATTATCATAACCCTAGATGAAATATTGAATACTTACGTCAATATGGAGAATGTGGGTAGGTATGGTCCATTTCAATAGAACTTGTAAACTTTGTAAACAAACTTTCTATACAAATTCATCACAACTTTTCAGATCAAAAAACCGTTATTTTCAAAAGTTTTCTGTTGCAAAGTTCTTATAGGCTCTATATGTCAATGCGCTCCTTCATTGTTGATGGTTTTCTCTTTGCTCAAATTGAGTTTTATTTTTTTCCTGATCAATGACTGTAAGCTGCTAGATACCTACATACCTAAATATGAATCAGGCAAAATAATTCTACATTGACATTTCTATAACATATTACCTACTATGACTATACAATACATCATAGAAACCTAGGTCTTTAAACACGATATAAAATGACATCAAAGTCTTGATCCACGAAACGTTCCCATAGTGTTACCTATTGTAAATGTTGTCGATATTGGTGTATATCTGGTGGAAGTGCGGTCGCTTCTCCGCCTCGTACTCCCAGCAGCGCAGCATCAGCGCGTATACGTCTTCGGAACAACCCTCGGGAGCTGGCATCCTGTAACCTGGAGAACAATAGAATGTACCTAGCTATTCCTTTAAATTCATACTTTCTTCGAAAACGAACTAGCGAAAACCGACCATGCAGGAGAATTTTTGTCTTCTTTATTTTTCTTTCAGAGGCTAGGCAGAGAGTCTTATACAAGCTGGCCATATCCTAAACAAAACGAACTATCTGGAAGATAGGTAAAATCACACAAATATTGCCTCCTCTGCCTCCCCTCTAAACGAAATCCTGTCGCCGCGCCTGTTGGTCTACCACAAAATAACACAAAGACAGCACTTAATTTTTCTCGGCGTGGTTGAAAGAAAAAAATGGGAGTGGTAGACCGTTATAAATCACACAAGATCTTTTGGAGGTCACCACAGTCTTCCTTAAACTGGTGAAGGTCATGGATCGCCCTGATATAGACACCTAAATACAAGCAGCCAACTTTGTTAGACATTAAATCAGAACGTACCTGTATCAATTTTCTCTCGAGCGCGTGAGTTGCTCATGCCTGCGTATGGAGTGTCTCCTTTAGAGAATATCTCCCACATCAGCACGCCGTAGCTCCACACGTCGCATAACGATGTGTATTTCCCTAAAATTTTAATTGAAAAATAATGATTTTACTGAAAGTCAGGTTAACACAGGGACTCGTTGACGTCACATCGACATCATAGTAAGTGAGACCCAACACTCTGGCGGGAAGACGATACCAAAAATCGTGTAGTTATAACGCAAGTGGGTTACTTCGCTAACGACAGAGTCAGCTATTACCAGCCAACGGTTGACAGCAATTAAGTAGTTCCCAAAAAAGTCAATCAGAGAAAAACCCACACTCACCAAAGTTAAGTGCTTCTGGTGCTGTCCACTTTATAGGAATCTGCTTCATGCCTCCAGACACGATATACTCCTCTTCCTCTCTCGACATGCCGAAGTCCGATATCTTGACAATATTGTCGTCTCCCACGAGGCAGTTCCTGGCGGCCAAGTCGCGGTGGATGCAGTTCTTGGACTCCAGGTAGCGCATGCCGCCGGCCGCGTCACGACACATGGCGAGGAGTGAGCGGGCGCTCAGTGTGGCTGCTCGCGTCCGCAGGAATGTTAGGAGGGAACCACCTAAGGAGGAAATTAATAAGGTAAGCTTATGTGAGATGTTCCCATTTTTCGTAAAGATCGCGGCTTAAGAACTATTTTTCTAACAATTGATACTTTCAAATGTCGAGTAGTGTGCCTTGTCTGATTATATTGATGGTGCGAGTCTATTCCGCTGTCCGGTTTCTTTATTAGGTGCTGGATTCCCCTGTATACCATATGATTCCTACCTATGCGTGTTTTTCAGCTAGGTAGATACAGAAGTTTGTTGTCTCCGTACTCTAAAATCATAACACCGCGACACTTTTATAGCAAAATCTGCTGTAATGTAATTTACAGTGAAAGCTAGCATAGCTTAAATTTAAATGCATGTTTCACCCACACGGCGGCATACATTAGGTCTAGACACCCACATCCTCAGTTTTATAAACACGGTAGTGACACATCACACGAATAAGCCAAAACCGAGGTGCAGTTAGTATAGAATTTGTAGTCTATTTGTAAATCAATTCTATGTTTAATAACTAGGAGGTTGGAGGTCAAGCTCTCAAGTCTCTCAGACGATCTGGTGACCAAAACATTAAAACCAGACTCAATAAGTTACATGAACCTAAGATAAGGCCTGACTGTTTTGGCTGAAAAAAAAAGGAATTCTGCATAAGTAGATAGGGCTGCCGTACACCTACAAAGAAAATGATTAACAAGAAATTGGGTCAAGAGGAAATGAATCTGTCATCAAAATATATCGAGACCACGACTTTTTCATTTTCCATTTTGATGACGCAAGACATTGTAAAAATAAATGGATAAGTATTTTTATAACGAAGAAGAGGTTTAGGTATAGTATATTATTATATTTGTCTTGATTTTCAATGACATCGCCAAAAGAGCAATGCTATGTTTAGTTTATATCCAGGTCGCCTACACTAAATCTAATCTAGATACATTTTTATTGACGTTGATGAACAGACAGATGCTAAAAAAATCTGTTTATCATTCACTCACGTGAGTTTGAAATGGTTGCACGATCAATGAACCGAGATGTATTTTTCTTTCGGGTTCAACTACCTATCACCATTAAAATGTATTTTTTCATCATGAAGTTTATTTATGTTGCAGACAAGATTGCATGAACTGCAAGCAGTTCATGTTTAACACTTGATTCAATTAAAGTTTATGATAAGCATGGATACTGAACATAAAATCTCAGCTTGACAATCAGAAAGTTCCTTTCTGGATGTGTACTGATTGTCAAGCTGAGATTTTATGTTCAGTAGTACGTCATAAATTACGAGAACTTCAAAATAACTACCTTTAGAAAAAAAACCCCAAAGCATCTAGATAAGAATTGCACTTATTGGGAGTAACTCCTTCTGTACCTGCTTAGAAAGAGCTTTAATAAGTACGACTATATATTTTCTGCCGCCTATTAGGAGCTTTTAGTTTCTGTATAACCAGTGACATGATAGGTTTTTTTTCTGAAACTGCAAAGGCAAACCTCTTCTTATTGCCGAACTGCCAACAAAACAATATCTTACCAGGTACAAGTTCCATGACGATCATGATGGGCTGCTTCTGCACCGCGATGCCGATGAGCCGCACGATGTTGGGGTGCTGGTACTGCTTGAGGATGCGGCCTTCCTGCAGGAAGGTCCGCTTCTGCTCGTCCGGTAGGGCCACTCGGCAGGTCTTCACTGCGACCTCCTGGCTGGTGCTCTTGAGCCGAGCCTTGTATACGTCGCCGAAGTTACCCTGGATAAGAAGAATGGTCAATGTATAATGAGTTGGTATGGTTGATTTTAATAATGAAAGTTAACAGTGAAGAAAAGTGGTTGGAAAAAATTATGTTGATAGGAATTTCGTCAACACAAAAAAATAAATTTTAGTTAATGAAAATTTTGTTTAGGCAGTTGCGGATCCAGGCGGGGGGGAGGCTAGGGGGTTGAAAGCCCTCCCCCCCCCCCCATAAAAATCTTATGTTTTGACAGATTTCAGACTAGATTAGAGGTAAAAATCAAAGCACTGTTAAGCCCATCCCAAAAATCATATCTGGATGAGCCCTCAGAACCCAAATCATTCCTGGATCCGCCACAGCATATCGGTACGGCAGGTACGTAGTCAAACAAACGACGATAAAATGCTCTTTAAAACCATTAACGAACGATACGATTCTGCAGTATCAATCAAAATAATGATCTCATCAATCAAAAGAATTACCTACATAAACTTACGGAACTATCGTCAATAAATACGCACGTAAAAATCTCTGTTCAATAAAGTCCCTACCTAATTTTATGTGACGCATTACTGCTACATTGTAACAATAAGCTTCAGACTCAAACATTGTGTCCAGTAGGTATTAAACTCAGTGATTGTGTCACAATGTCGAGCTGAACAATAGGCCCGATTCCTGTAAGTATGGTATGGTACCTTCAACAACTAAAGCATGACCTTCAACAACTAAGGAACACAGGTAGACAATTCACTTATAATTATCGATCCTTTCCGACCGACAGACAATATGCAGTTATAGGTAGGCGGGGTACTATCGAAATTGCCGACCTAAATACTTCAGACCTACTGACCCCATAAAGTTCCCAAAACTGTTACGCGATCCTGCGTTCTTTATAGGTATCTGCTTGTATTCTATTTTCGTATTGGCCTTGAACTGTCAATCAATCATTGTTAAATTCAGCTCTCCTTTCTCACTAACAAAAAGCAAGTCCACGTTATATGAAGTTATGAACATGGCTACTTTGTCTAATTGAAGTTAGAGCAATATAAGAGTTGCCACGAGTGACCGTACCTACTAATCATTCAGTGAATACTGGGAGTTTTTACCATGGCATGAGCTAACAAGTTATCGTATTGCTCGTGTTACCAAGTAACCCTGAAATTGTAATGACTTGATTTAAAAGAATAACCATGGAGTTTCTTGCCACATTCTCTCTTCTCCATAGGAATCTACGCTTTAGAACGGACATCTAACTGACTAATGACTCCCTGACAAATCAAAAGTACCTACCTGTAAGGTTTAATTGAAAAAAAATGCTTTGTTTTGACTTTGGAAGAAGAATTAAGAGAACGAGATCCGAAATTAACAATCTCTAACACTCCTAATCTTCTATCGTACCTACTACAAAACTGCTACAGAGGTAAATTCTGCTTCTTTCAATAGAAAGCATGTAATGAATCACTTACCCGTCCAATTTTATCCAACAGTTGCACATCATCATTGTTCAGTTCCCAGTTCTCTCTCGGCACAGCACGACGAAGCAGGGCTCCTGAGCGAGCCGTGACGGGGACCCCGCTGGTCCGCTGCCAAGCTATCAGCTCTGCTACTGAAGGGAAGGCTGCACCTTCGAAACGGTAGTGACCCTGGAAGAGGAAGGAATGGTGTAGTAGTGGAAACATGGGACTTTCTGTAAGTTGAACAGGTTTTTGTATAAAGAGGGTCCACAACGCCTTAAGGGTCCACAACCTACTATTTTGTATTGACGTTGTGGTGTAGCCAAAAACATCGATATCCTAACTTGGGAGGACGGCTTTTAATAGATTTTATCACGGCAATTATCACGCAAAAATGGAAATGGTTTGGTTTAACAGTAGTTTGATTTCTTTAACTTTAGGTAGGTACAGTAAGTATAATGTGCATCCCGCTGTCGTATTTATGAAAACTTTTCAAGCAGTTGTCTTTAAAATATTACGTCCACTGTCCCGTTTATGCAAAATATCAACTTCTCTACTTTGATCGCAAAGATTAAACGAATTCAAGTTCAACGGCCTGCCACTAATATTATAATCTCGCTTCTTCAGTTTGATGTTTCTCTCGATTTGGACAGAACATTAAAAATTAAATGTATTAAATAAATCAAACATATAAAGCAGAACAACTTTGAGCGCAGTTGACCTCATCATGCTTTTAGTTCCCATAAAATAAATTCGCGAATCGTGACATAAAAAGTAACTCGAACTTCGGAGAAACCGCAAGATTCTTTAATTTGACACGATGTAAACTCATTTATGAATCATATTATAAGTAAAGGAAACGAGGAAACCATTACACTCTTTGTACTGCAGAATGTTAAAGAATCGGTTACCGAGTTCGAAACCTCTTTGCTAAAATGTTAGTCAGAGATTTGCATTAAAACCGGTTAGAACGATTCTTGATCCATATACTTAACACACTAAAAAAACATTCCACATAACAGGTGTAACTAGTCATCTTTTTGTAACACTACTTTTGGAGCTTGAATTGTTTTACGAGTCTAGAAAGGTCAAAATTCGAAACATCTGAGGTATTGAGGTATGAGAGAGTACTGGTTTATAGAGATATCGGTAGCTATTTTCATCAAAATTATATAAGTAGTTAGGTGGTTAGGTTAACTACATAGCTAAAGCTAACACCAAAAATACTGAAATTGTTGATCATAGTGATGTTACGAACCTCAGGAGTCGTCTGCACAATGAAGTGTTTGTGTTGTCCCCAACACACGGACAGCACTAGTTGCCTGGCATGGTTCCTCGTGGTCTCCCGCACCAGATAGTCGCCGTCAGCCCTCAGGAGCCTCACCACCTCCTCACGAGGCAGGACTCCATGGAACCACTCCTGCTCGACCAGAGTTCGCTCTGTCTCACTCACACTCACCTAAGAAAACAGGGGTATAAATAAGACAGGTAATTGTTACCCCAATACCTGACGTGGTGACGATATCGACGATTGAAAACATTACATTTTAATAAAGTTTTGGGATAGTTGAATATAAGCTATGATTAATTTGATCTAGAAATTGAGAAATATAAAATAATTAATTAAGATTTCACGAGATAAAGTGATGAAATAACTTCGTTAAATAACCATTAATTAAATTAATTGATCTTTGATGTAGCTTGAGTCATTTAAATCTAATAGTCTTATTAAATTGAGTCATACAATCTAAATGGTACAGTGTCATTAGTAACACGATCAAACACATCAAGAGAAAAACAGTATTACACGCGATGCACATGCACTCACCTACTTAATTACATAATGCTGAAAACACACAACAAAACGTAACAACCAAAGCGATAACATACGTTCTCTTTCTCAAGTTCAAGTTGCAGCTGCTTCAAACGTTTTTTCCTCCGAGGCACCACGATCGGAGGAGGCAGTTCGCTGTGCGTGATGTATAGCGAAAACGGATCCATTACTCAACCTCATCAGCTTCACAACTCCGCAAAACACACTAACACTACTTTATTATCTCTTTTATTTCACCACATGAAGCGGACGTTACCAGAAACAGGATGAACTTGACGTACATCTCACGACTGAAACGTACACAGTGTACGCGTAAACACCGATACATTTCTGGAACGTCGCAAGCGGCTTCACCTTGATTTTGAAACTGAGTTTTAAGGAGAGCCTGTGCTATTTTCATTTTATTTGAAATCTCATTCCCGACAGAAGTTCGTGCGGTGCTCGGTGACGTTGAGTCTTTGCGCTAAAATTAGCACTGACACGTTTTGACTAACGCTCGTTTCAGAGCGAATAAACCGTGCCATTTCCAGTGGCGTCGTGGAAGACGAAAGCTTCATGCATCGTACAAATTCCATGCCATGCGTGAGTGATATGTCTCGGTTAGTGGCACTCACCACACTGTTAGAACAACTATCAAGTACAACGCGGCTCTGCCTCCTCTTTTTAAAGAGCGTTTTGTTGTGAACTCGGCAATGCACATAAATATCCACACGTTTGCGCAAGCGTCGCCTCAGGACTCTGATCCGTCTGCGATGTGGTATGATTACCGGTTCAGCGGGGCCTTCGCTGCTACTTCTATAAGTCTTGGGGGGTAGCGCCGGGCTGGAAGGCGCAGATTTGCGTCGGAACGGCCGCGTGAATAATTTGAAGAATGGTTTCGCCGGTATTATGGAGTGGAGATGCAATCGTAAAACATCCGTCGACGCTTTAGATCCGAGTGAGGAGCGATCCTGATAATCGAATGTCATCTTTAGCAAGGCCGCTAGATCCATAGAACCATCTACACCAGAAATACCTAGTTATGTCAGTTAATTCGTTTCACTTTAAGTATATATTTTTTATCGGTTTTAAATAGAAATCTCCCACAAAATCCTCAAATAAGCTTTAAATTATAAGCATGCAACCAACCCTACCTGGTGATCAGGGGAGCTGCCATCCAGACTATCAACGCCAACAGTCTCAGCAGATAAATCGGGACATCCGCTGGGCGCCTCTTCACAACCCAGTTCAGCCAGTGCGGACCTGATCATCTCTGCTTGTTTGGCACACTTGCGTTCAGCTACACGAAGCTCCAGAAGTTTAATGGGCTCTGACGTCGTTACTGGTAATGGTGGCGGTGAATGCCTAATAGGTAAATAGGAGGAAGAGAATTAGGATATTGATGAAATTGAAGACTCAATAACCGTAGAGCGTAATATGTAAGCTTCACAGTTGCGAGAAAGGTAATCACCAAATCGCCTGTAGTGATTTCCTTTATAGCACGAACAGATGTCCAGTAGTACAAGAAGGCTTCTAGTTTTGACGATGACGTTCAATTATTGTTCTGCAAAAAACTCACCTATCAATTCCATTGACTCCATTAGACATGCCCGTGTTATTATTCTTGCAGACTCCATTCCCTATGATCTCGGGGCCCTGCAGCGCCGCCTGCTTCTCCCGGTTGTCCTGTAGGGTGTTCTCCAGCTCCGTTAGTTTCTCTTTCAACCATTCTACAGTGAGGTTGTCCACGGTTAACTGGTTCGGCTGGAGTTTCCCGCTCGTGTCTTCAACTAGGCTTTCGTCGAAGTTAAACGTCACTGGCGTTGAGGGTGGCGATCTAAAACAACGATGTTGAGGTCAAATTCTGGTAATAATAGACTGGAAATGGGCGTTTTTTTAGTTATATTAATCAGTAAAAAGTTGCAAAATTATAGAAATATCTAATTAGCGTTATGAGCATATCGAAGAGCAGAGTTGTCTGTATCCCATGTTTGTTTGCTTTAATTAGATGCTTGCTTGTTTATTTAGTTAATCCAAACCTACGCGCTGCAATCTGGCTTCACAGTCCACACTAAAGAAGCCATAAAGATTTGCCAACCTTGTAGATACCTACTAAGTATTTTATCGTTCTGTCGTTTAGAATCCCTAATTCTCACTAAGGATATTACTTACCTACAGAGGATTACAAAACAGGTACAACATTATGAATCGTATAAATTCGAAAAGCATAAAATGCGGTTTATGACTCAGCGACAATAAATTTGTAAAATACTTTAGGCCCTCAAAATATCTATTAGGAAAAACCGATGCTAAGTATGTATATTTTAATGCGGTTTTCCCTATCAAACATAAAGATAAGTAATAGGAAGTTAATGAACGAAACTTGTTCCAAATGGGTCAAAGTAGGTATCTAAACCTATAGGTATTAGGTATTACATACATAGGCTTTATACGAAATACCTACACGTTTCATCGACACAATCACCAAATTGACGTCACATATAGTTTGTACATGACCGCAATGTGCGATTCCGATTTAAATATTATTGTTTTTTTTTTTCAGTCATTTACTTATATAAAATAGTATTGTAATGTAATAAGGATTGCTCACCTAAAAAATAATAAGATAATTTGCACAATTATTTATTTTTTTGTACCATCAGAGAAGGGTCTGATTGCACCACCGACCACCACCACGAAGTTTTTTTCTTAAGTATTTTGTCAGTGTATCTGAGTGTTTTGTGCCAAATAAATCTTTCTTCGATCAATTTTAAAACAGTCCAATTACTTTTAATTTAAATGTGTGTTATGAATTAATCGGATCTTGACCATAGAATTTACGACAATAGTCTGTTGTGATCACAATAGCAAATACTGGAGCGATCCGACGTAAGAGGAAATTACCACGACCGGTTATCCACAAAAACGTTAGTGAGAAAAGGCCTCAATTAAAGAAATACAAAACAATCGCAATGTACCTAAATGGCCTTAAACATAGCCTTTGAAAGTAACAGCTAGTTCCTGAATACCACGGATTCTTATAATCTCACCTTCGACTACTCATCGCTCATTGTCGCAACGATCACTTTAAAACGTTTCCAACTGAGTTATTAGTCATAAACCTTATTTGAGGACGATTTCTTTTAATTGAAATTTAAACTGGGGGCTTAAGTTCTAATTTTGAAATCTGAATAGATTCAAATTATACTATCGGCAGTAAGTAAACCTGGGAAAATGGGTAAGGATGGTTTTGAGAAGTCATCCCATGACAAACGCTATAACACTTATAATAATTATTATCATCTTCTGATTCCTACTTTTGACTTTAAAAATCGGTAACGGTAACGTTTTTAATTATATTTCTAAATATAATTATTTTCACGTAATGAGTAACTATAAAATCGTTGCTGATGTAGTTAATTTTGATCATCAAAATTATTTGAAGTCGTTAACTTTTTAATTGGCATTTTTATAGTAGGCAAGACCTTGTTGGTCGGGCAGTAGTGGTTAGCTACTCTGCAAACAATGTCTGTAACGCCATGAATGAACGAACATAAATGATTATAAAGCCGGGTCTCTTGCGCCCTGTTTTCGTGTTCGACGAACATCGAACAGTGAACAGTGAACGATAAAGGGGCGTGGTCTACGTGTTTTGACGAATAAAAACACTCAAAACACCTAGACCACGCCCCTTTATCGTTCACTGTTCACTCTTCGATGTTCGTCGAACACAAAAACAGGGCGCAAGAGACGCGCCTTAACTATAATTTGAATTATACAACGAATCTCACATCATGCGACATCCCTCAAAACGGGTCATTATATACTCATCGATAGGTATGAGCAACTTTTACTGTGGGACCAATCCTGAAATCGCGAATAATCCATACATTTGTGGTCACATAAATCAAAAAAAATTATGGAACTTGATGATGATTTTTTTCGCGATTTTAGGTTTGGTCCCATCCCATAGTAAAAATTGCTCATAATGATGAGTGTAATTGGCCCTCTTTGTGTTGAAGGATGTTGCATGGGAGTTATGTATTAGGTAATTAGGTAGGTATACCAAATATCACGAAGGCTTTCTTAAATTCAAGTAGGTGTACGCCTACTTACACAAACAAAACCATGATAAAAAGTTATCGTATGCTGCTCTTATTTTAATAAAAACACATATTCACAAATTGCCATATCGAAAGTATTCGGTATTATTTTACTTTCTATTGCATTCTTAGCAAAAGGCTGTTCCGATTCATGATGTAGCACTTTTTTACAGTTGGCTGATGATTGAAATTCGAGAATGAGCTATTATGAATATGTAATTGCGAAATGTTAATATGAACCGCGAAATTATTTCTATTCAACTTTTCTTTATTCATAAATCGTATGACTAGGTATCAATTTATTCTATAATTAAAGTTATGTTTCGCAATTTCTCTTGATTATACCTCAGCACTGCTCTAAAAACGTGAAAGAAAACATCGTTTTTCCTATAAGGTTCGCTACCAGACTATAAGCAGATACATCTGCACTTCTGCAGTGTCATTCATTGGACGTTTAGGTACATGTCTCAGGCTAGCCCGATGTTTGACAATGGCAGGAACAATTTACCTTTAGATTTGCAAAGATTTCCGAAAGGAGCTAGATATAATTTATGATCAAAAACTTACTTGTACTTCTCAATGAACTCCTTGTATTCGTCCTGCGGCCTCAGATTCTGTATGGTGGTCTCGATTTTGGTCTGGATCTCCCTGAACTTGTCCGTGCTGAAATCAGACCTCTGCACCACCTCCAGGAGCACGCCTTTCCTGTATGGCAAACAGATCATGGTTAATAAACATGACGTGGAAAGAGGGGTTGTTGGGGACCTTACAATGCGAAATTTTATCAAGCAATATAACATTTATTTGTTGTGGAATTGGGATCATAATTATTTTTATGTGTTTTAAAAAAGAAAATAAAAGTAGGTAGGTATGTAGTTTTAACTGTGAGTATTGTATTCTTCATACTTGGATAATATATTATCATAGTCTACGGCTCGTATTACAGAATGACGCTCGAGCACAGATCTTTAAAGCCATTTGATTGGTTGACATTTATTTATGCTCAAGCAGAGATCTGTGCTCGAGTATCATTCTGTAATACGAGCCTACATCTCTACTTCGCCTTCTCTGGTTTTGAACTATCCAACAAAGATGTAGGCTTTATTGGATGGTTCAAAACCAGAGAAGTCGCTTGTCGAGTTGGAGGCGCATAATGTTAGTATGTAATTCAGATCCAGCTTGATGTGTTATTTAGTAGCATAAGTAAAAGCCCTGCCATGTTGTTTGTCCTCAATGCACCAAGATTCGAGCAGCACAACTCTTAGACCATAAATGGTCTTAAGCAGAACTCTTTAAAAGATAGCCTATGTAGGTACGAGTATAGAGACGAGAGAAATAATAACGATATTATGCTATCACTTGGCCCTACTTAGACTTTGTTTCGACTTATCTAATGCAACCTTAAAGTCCGTCTGAGTGCATGCTTAGCAATGTTTTTCGAAAGTTGCCGATTTGCTAAACTAATCGTAAACCCGTAATCTTAAAAATTGCATTATGATGAGGTACTTTGCTAGTAAAGTCTGAGTAACGTCTAAGTATGCTCTATAGATTATTATCGCCTATAGATATTGTGTTTTTCTAATCTACTTAAATCAATCAATGAGCCACACTACATTAACGATTCATTACAGTAATTCAAATAACATTTGGTAGTTCTTTATCGAAGTTTAATACATGTGATTAAATTACGTACGAGTATAATTAAATGAATGGTATTAGGTAGGTAGGTATAATCATTTTGTATTTATTAATCTATTGATTACTATCTTAAAGTGTACTCGTACCGTTTATTAGCAGCTTTTGTCAATTATTAACTTTAGCGGTACCTATTTAATTTCGTTTGGCAAGTTTGGTACCTATTAGGTATAGCCTCTTAGTCACCGACAGTATCGCTGTAAACTGATGAAATTGTTTCTACTGCTGACGATGTAGTATCTACAATTGTACATACCTGCCTCCACTCACAAAAAAGCGATACGCTCATCTGCTACTAATGAAGCATTCAAAATAAACCTCAGATTCATCAAATGGTAGTGAAAGATGCCACTAAACAACAAGGACTAACCTCTTTCTAGCCTTAATTCAACTGACTGGTATGAGCAGTAGGTAATTATACTTAGCAATAGTTCAACAAGAGTCGGCTAACTTTGAGTTCTCTATTTTAATCAGCTACAATATTATGTGCTGATGAGGTCTCCTTAAGGCAGAGTTTCTTAACCTGGAGTCCATGGTGCCAAGGGTCCATAGCTATCCTGCCTAACATCATTTACTTATTATGATAATAATTAAAGTCCTAACAAATAAAAGTATTTTTAAATTCCCTCGTTTTCTTTTTAAACAATTCTATTCAAAAAGGGTTGGTGGGACTTTTGAAAGTGGTCCGCTACTACAAAAATGTCAAGAAACTCTGCCTTAAGGAATGGCCCAGGCCAATAAAGCCATATTTTCACTTACCAAGACGTGGCAGTAGCCTCACCCTGCCGGCGCTGCTGGTCCAACAAGGTCGGTAGCGCCGCGGTCCGTAGCGCCCTCTCGCACTCCGTGGCCTCAGCCAACAGCAGGACATACTCATTATGTGCCCTGTGGAGCCGTCTGCACGCCTTGCCGTATTTGTCCCGGGTCTCATCTAGCTTGCGACCGCCCCGACCGGTCGGACCTGGAAGTATTGAAAAAGATGTACATTAGAGTATTAAGAATAATATAAAAAGCAGTGCTGTAACTAGGGTGGTGCCAGTAGTGCCCAGGCATAGGCGCAGACCCTGGAGGGGCGCTGAAATGACCAGACCTGCAGGATCAAGTTTGCGGTCATGCATGGTAATCAGTAGCATAAATACATAGAATACCTACCTATGCTATTTAGCGCGTAATACGTGTGTAGATGCGCCCTAATTATCAGATTTTTCAAGGGCCATGAAAAATATTTGTTCTAATTTTAAACAAGCCTCTAAGCACAAAAATATATTATAATATACCTAGCCCAAGGATAGCCTGAGTTACGGCGGTCACGTAAAGTCACGTTTCTTTGTATGAGATGTGGCATCTGTAAGTAGTAGGCATCAGTGGCGAAGGGTCCCTACAATACGATTCCTACCGGCTTCCCTTTGAAAAATAGCAGAGGCAGTATTGCCTGCTGTTGTCAAATCGTTTTCATTAGCTTTTCGTGGCCAGGTAAGCATTATGTAGCTCCGGCTTACCTCTTACAAAAATTTACCCCTCGCTACTGGTAGTTATTATCTGTGGCGCAGTTAAAGAAGCACCGCAAGGCTGGTTACGGCACTGATATGAAGCGACATAAAATAGATAGGAATTACTTAATTGGAGCATGAACATTAACAATAACATAACATAGCATAACGTCAGGCCTGAATTTCCTGAAATGTTAGGCAGATGTGTACAGTACATCCACATTTTGCTCGTTATGCGTAAGTCCCATTTAATAGGGGGCAAAAATCCAGGCCAAATCCGGGCTGCTAGTAAAAGTTTCGTAATGGAAAAACCCAATAATTAAAATATGAACAAACAACCTTTAAAAGAGGTAAAAACAGTTGTAAACAAATAGGTTACCTAGAGAACAATTAAAAGCAGTTGTATTCTGAATGTCAAGGTATGATCAGAGAATTGACTTTGTTTACCCCGTTCACGACAAGTCGCTGTCGACAAGGACATATTTATATTATTATCAAAGGTACTTAATTGTTATAGACGATCATGATTATCTAATATTATCAAAACTTTGTAAGTCTTTTAATTTTGTATGGTCTAATTGGTAAAAAAATAGAAAATTAAAAATTTTATAGTAATACGACCGCGGTTTGCGTTACGTCTTATCTGGTGTTATAGAACCACCAAAATAGAAAAGGAAAACAAGACATTGCAGTCGGGACCCATTATATGACTATTACCCGGAAACACTGGGTCCCGACTGCAATGTCTTGTTTTCCTTTTCTATTTTGGTGGTTCTATAACACCAGATAAGACGTACCTAACGCAAACCGCGGTCGGGTATTTATAAAAAAAAAAATTTTCTATTTTTATTTTTCTCTTTTTAGTTTTTGATGTCTATGACATAATATTATATATTTTCGGAATTGTCTCTTTAAGTCCTTCATTTTGATACTCCACATGATGATGTAACAAGAAAATAAAAATCATTCTGTTTTTTTTTAGATATTTTTTTTTAGGTACATATTTTTTTAATGTATAAGATATATATATTTTCGTAATCGTTTTAACATGACCATGTCAGTTATTTTTTTATTTTTTACGACTTCACATAATGGCGATTAAAATCCGCCATGTTGGTTTTTTTCATTATCCATATATGTATAGCCTATGTTACTCGCGACGTCAATACGAATCTAATGATATGTTAAAATCCGTTTGCTCGTTTAGTCTCTAGGAGGGAACACAGAAACGGAAATACATACATACATACCCACATACTAACATACAGGTGAAACACTATACCCTCCTTTTGGGCTTCGCCGCAGTCGGGTAAAAAAGATAATTCTACCGTCATAAACATCAATTTTTAATTGTTCCCCCATTAAAAGTATATATATATATATAAAATATATATATATATAAAAGTATACTATGTACTAAGTTACTAGCAGATACTATATTCTTTGTAAATAATTATATTCTATCAATATTTTTAATACTATCCTCATTGTTACCCAATAAATTAATAAACAAGTCTTACATTTGAGGTAGTTCTCCTCGAACTTGGCCCTCATCTGCTTGTAGGACTCGAGGCACTTTTGGTACTCGCTCTGTTTCCTCTGCACCTCCTCTGACAGCTGTAGACAATAACACATCAATATTAAAATCTTTTTTATAAAAAAAACAAACCGAATGCATAACCTCCTTTTTTTAAGTCGGCGAAGAATTTATTCGTGTTACTAACTCACTTAAAGAAAATAATATCGATTTCAAATATTATATCTTTTCATAGAGTAGAGTAATGTCATAAACATTAAATTACAAGTAACATATTTACACAAAGAACATAATTAAACTGTATCATCAAGAGATAATTTTAACATCGAACCAAAAAGAAATATATTCCGGGGTTTCACAATCAAGGCCCAGGTGTTTAAACTGAGCGTTGATAAACCAGTCAGTCTGGATATCTCTAAAAGGACATGCGTATACGCAGACAAAAGAGTAACCTGTTGAGCAGGAAAATTACGTAGGAAACCATTTGTGTTTTCCAAAAGCGAACCAGTTTTTGCAATTCATGTTCTTAAGTTTGATAAAACGCGTCAATAAATTCCTACGTGGTATTATTTATCTGTACATCTATATCGGACTATTAAATAAAGCGATAAATTGCCAATGAAAACAGATGCGCCTGAATAATAAATGATTGAAGCGGGAGCGGCGCGCGCGCAGGTGTGGGACGAACAAATCATGCTAACAACGAGATTTATTCTCTCATCGCGCCCTTACGTTAACGCCTTGGTGTTTAGTTGGTAACAACATTCATCACAAAGCTATTTGTTAAGAATTTATTATAGCAGCATAAAAATAGATAGGTAGGGTCACTGGCGAAATGTCGAAGCCATTTTATGATAACTTTATACTATTAGATTCAACATATGGAGGTACTTACTACAAGGAAAACCATAAAAAGCAGTAATAATAAAACCTAAACTTATTCGATGAAACTTATATGTATTTAAATATCAAAAATAGATTAGAGAAAACACGCAAGGCAATAACCAATCCAAACAATATTTATCAGTAAAACCCTTATCCGACAGTAATTTCCCGTAGAAATACATTCGCATGTATAAACATGGCCTTATTAACAATCGATAACGAACTAAAGTTTCCATAAATGTTCTTAATTGAGAAGAAAACTCCAGTAATGGTTGAAATCCGAAAGTTTTCTCACGACCGTACTCACTGCTTAAATGCGCTTATTAAATAAAGAGTTAATGACACTGAATAATGTGTTCCTCGCCTATTAGACCATGCTGTGTAGGTATCGACACGTTTTTTACAACAGCTATTAACAATTAAATGCTAATCTTAAATGGCTTCTTTATTATGAAGTGGATAAAAAATGTCTTCCTACTACAAGAATGGTATGAGTACCTACATATTCATTTATGTAAATATATTATGCATTATGGCGCCATGTATTATGCAAAGTTGCTTAGTGTAGCTGAAATGAAAGATTGTTTAAGTGATCATTGGGGATTTTACATAAATCTGGTTTCAAAAGATTTTCTAAATGAGTTAGGGAACTAAAGTAGTCAGGACAAAAGTAGGTACCGTATTGCATGAAGAATGTTTCTAAAATGTTTAGTCAAGATGCAAACTGGGTAATTATTTAACAAAAACACCCTATTCCTGAAAGCACAAGCTAGACATTTCTAAGGTACATAATGATGACTGATACAGCGGTCAAGCTTAATAGCAGACAAAACACATGTTTTCTTTCAAACAAAATAATAAAGGAAGTTCAAATAAATTTTATAGCGCTATAAAAATGCCAATAACGACAGTTACCAGCCATATTACATTTAAAAAGAAAATAAAAAAATCTTTTAATAAATCGGTGTATCTATGAACACTTCGATAAATCACAGACACAATATCATGGCGAAATTATGATAATGCTTCTAATATTCATATCGCACCAGCTGCGTAAGATTCAACAGTTATACATAATAGTTGAATGACTAACTGTAATAGCTAATGGTCCGCCTAATAAACAATATCACCCATAACAACAAAACAAAACAGATCACGTGCCGCAAACAATGTTGTTTTCACATTCTGTTAAATTTATTATACCTACAGTTTGTGTAATTGTTTGAAAAAATCTAAATGACCGGCCTTTAAGTTAAGTATAAGACATGCCAAATAACTTGTTCAAATGTATCTTCTGAAATAGATATTTGAAGCCAATTAATAATTGGACCAAGAATGGGTCCTTGGGAAACAAAGATTCTAAGCCCTCCCGCGTCCTCCTCACGCACTCCGCTCTGCGATGTCCTAATTAGTTGTGAATGGTTGTGAAGTCTAATATTAGGTTGGGGAAAAAGTCTTTTCGCATTATAGTATGTATGAACTTGTAATAAAATCTCTTTGGCTATACTATTTGAATCTGGCTGGTTTTGGTATCATTCAAAGTTTAAATTTTAAAGAACATAATTCCAAATTCAAATTAGGAAAATGTGTGATTTTCATTTGTTTTTCGTACCGTCAAGATGAGTGAATCTAATGAAGAAATTCGATACATTTTAAAATTTTACTACAAAAAAGGTAAAAACGCAACGCAAGCCGCGAAAAAAATTTGCGATGTTTATGGACCTAGTGTAGTGTCTGTGAGAGTAGCACAAATTTGGTTTAAGCGTTTTCAATCCGGAAATTTTGATGTCAAAGATGCACGTCGCTCTGGTCGCCCTATTACGGATAAAATGGATGCCATTTTTGAAAAAGTGGAGCAAGATCGGCATACCAGTAGTTACGACGTAGCTGAAGAACTGGAAATTGACCACAAAACAGTTTTGGCGCATTTGAAAAAAACTGGGTACACAAAAAAGCTCGACATTTGGGTACCTCACGAGCTCACTGAAAGAAACGTAATGAACCGTGTACTCATTTGTGATTCTTTATTACGACGTAATGAAACCGAACCATTTTTGAAGAAGCTGATAACTGGTGATGAAAAGTGGATCACGTATGACAAGAACGTGCGAAAAAGGTCGTGGTCAAAGGCCGGTCAGGCTTCACAGACTGTGGCGAAACCCGGGTTAACTCGCACCAAGGTGATGCTGTGTGTGGTGGGATTGGAAGGGCATTATTCATTATGAGCTGTTACCACCAGGCAGGACCATCGATTCTGAACTCTACTGCGAACAACTGATGAGATTAAAGCAAGAAGTTGAGAGAAAGCGGTCGGAATTAATCAACAGAAGGGTGTGGTTTTTCATCATGATAACGCTAGACCTCACACATCTTTAGCCACCCAACAAAAATTAAGAGAGTTTGGCTGGGAGGTGTTAATGCATCCGCCGTATAGTCCTGACTTTGCACCTTCAGATTTCCACCTGTTTCGGTCTCTTCAGAATTCTTTAGGCAGTGTCAGGTTAACATCACGACAGGACTGCCAAAACCACTTGTCGCGGTATTTTGACCAGAAGTCCCAAAATTTCTATAGCAATGGGATCATGTCCATACCTACAAGATGGCAAAAAGTTATCGAACAAAATGGTACCTACATACTTTAGTTAAATGTAAATAAACTTTATTAAAAAATGTTTTGAATTTTCTTAAAAAATGCGAAGAAACTTTTTCCCCAACCTATTATGTATGTGATTATGACATTATTAAAATTGCTGTTCCTTAGGGACCTATTCTTGGACCAATTATGATTGGATTTAAATTTTTCGTTTCTGCATTTCAGTAAGTTACTCAAAGGCAAACGTGTAAATGTATCTTGATATACAACTTCACAAACAAAACCATTGGTCACTGTTTGGTTACCATTTACCAACAATCCGATAATAAACACCATATTGATAATGTTTAGGTGCCGGTTCGCGTCGGCGTCCGTCATCGATCGGCTCGTCCGGAAATATTTGGCATAACATCGCCGAGCTTGTTCCTTTCCATGTTAACATTGATTGTTTTAGGAATAAAATGTTCTTGTATTGAATAATCGTTTTAATAACTAATTCCGCTGTTGTTTCTCATAATAACTCTATTTTAGAATTCGGAATTTTAAATGTTTTCATTTTTTGATACCTACTAGCAAAACGTACGTTTTTTAAATAATATTTTACAGCAAAATAATAATTAAATTTCACACATGAAATGCAGTTTATTGGTGCAAAACAAAAAATGATCATAAGAAATCGTAACACATCAAATCATCATTAGATGAATCATATGAGTCATTATCGCCCCGAGGTATATCGCATCAAAATTAATTTCGTTTTAAATTAAAATCATATTAAATATAAAAGAACAGACATTGCGGCTGCAAACGTGCGAAAAACTTAAATGCTGCTATCAATCTTACTCAAGCAAAACTGAAGATAATTTGGTTATGAGCCCTTTAGTTAAATCGAAACTTGATAAATCTCAGACAACGCGAATAAAGACAGACTTAGCGATTGGCTGCTGTACGAAGTGTCTCGGGTTCGATTCCCGCACAAAACAAAATTTATTTCGGGTCTAGGTGTTTGTGTAAGTGAGATTTATGTTTGTAAACGCACCCACGATACAGGAGAATTTGATAACGTAAATAACAAAAACGAAAGGCTAAAAAAACGCAATATACTGGAAAACATTGGTATTCAAGATGCACATACTGACAAGTAAAACTCCAGTTTGACGTAAGAAAAATAAATCAAAATAACAGTATCCGGTCGTCACCGCACATTTTGGGAGCTAACGGCAACATTTCGTAGCTGGCCCCACATACCAACCAAAAAACCGGCCAAGTGCGAGTCGTACTTGCGCACCGAGGGTTCCGTATAATTTTTGGACGCATATAGTGAAAAAAACCGAACCGCATAACTAAGTTTGTTTGTGAAGGAATATTGATGATTTTGAAAAAACTGTACTAGTTAGGAACATCGTTTTATTTTGGTGCCATATTTGGGTCAATTCCTATCAACTCTAATTATTTCAGATTTATCACTCTGCAAACTTCGGAGATAAGGGGGGGGAATGGTATTTTTTCGGACATTTTTTATCATATATGTCGAAAACTGTGAGACATAAAAAAAATAAAAATATATTTTGAAAGGTGCAGATCAAACCCTTTCATATGATATGCCATTTGACCTAGTAACCCCACTTTGAAATTTCGGACCCCCACTCCGGCCCCTTTTGCAATGAAAATAAAAATATATTTTGACTTTTTTCATTTGCAATAAAGTTGGGCAAGCATTCCTTATAAATGTTCTAAATTTCAAGTCGATAGCATTAGTAGTTGCTGAAATAAGCAGCTGTGACAGACAGACAGACAGACAGACAGACAGACAGACGAAGTCGCACCATAAGGGTTCCTTTTTTACCATTTTGGTACGGAACCCTAAAAACATCTTTAACTGACGGGTTTCGTCTGGAATTCCTGTAGTAATAAAATCACATTTATACAAACATTTAAGCAAAATTTTTCAATTTACTAGCCAAAAATAACCGAAGGTAACAGTTTGGTATTCTAGATATTAATTTAAAATTACATCCTCTAAACTGTTTCCTGATAGTTTTTTGACTAACGATCATCATTATTTTACAAAGACACATTCGATGTCGTTGATTGAAAATAAGACCAAAAAATTATAATTGATATCGCCAAACCCAAAACTAGGTCAGACAGATAACCGCTTTCGATGCAATGCAAAGCAACACATTGAGTTTGAATTGAGGTTTGAATTGATTAGCAAATTACATTGTTTATTTCAAATTATTCTAATAAGTGCATACCTTTTTATATCTACAGGTTCAGAAAATTGTATACCTATGTACCTACTATGTGCTAACAACAATTAATGTTACACATGTGTTAAAAAAATATTGTTGAGTGTAAAGACTAGATAAATAGTGTTATTTCGTCGTTCACGAACTTAAATATATTGAGTAGAAAAGTTACCATGTCCAGCAGTGGACTCTATGATGGGCTGATGATGATGATGATAATGAAGTCACCATAGCAACCAAAGTCTCACAGGCATGTTCTCTACTTACAATTATTTCATTTCCTTGCAATAGAAAAAAACTTGTAAAATGAAAGTGAAATCGATCGATTATTACAAACACTTTATATTGAAAGACGTTTGAAAAGCTGTAAATAATTATTATAAGAATACAAATTATGTGACTTGCATTACCGTTAAAAGTGGACAATGAATACGGTAATTCGCACATCATGATTGTCATGCTAAAGCTTTTCAGTGAAAGAAATCTTGGAGGAGGCTGTCATAATGAGACAGGTACCGTATGATATAATATACGCCATGCAAATCACATTGAATATACTTAGAAGTTGTAAACTTTGCACTAGTAGATACAATAGGTTTAATTTCGTATCAAATTTACCGATAAAATACTCAGAGTTCAGCGGAAATGCAATAAATGTAAATCTAAAGTTCCATTTAACTTTTAACACTGCCTCTTATGTGATATGTATTTATTTACGTTTCAGGATTTAATTTGAGTCCTTGCCTACTTGTCTACTAGTGAGGATAAGGAAAATATTGTAATGTTAACACAAAGAAGAAAAACAAAAGTAACGTATGTCGGAGGTCCTAGTAAAGCGCCCTGCGGTAAACCACTAACAACGCATGCAGTTCGTTGACTCAAACACTCTCGCTCTTAGTATAATTAGCGAAGATTTACTATCATTATCGGAAATGAGCACCCTTGAAGCAAAAACAAATGTTCGGAGCTAATATTAAAAATATTTTATTCAGTATTAAAAGCCTTAATCCACAATCTAAATACCCATAACAGAACCCAACAATAGCTGTTAAAATCCGTGAATATTGTATGTTCTGCATATTTATGATCACAATATAAAATAATAACTGCGTAAAGACTAATGCTAAAGCACGAAGTGTATCGAATAGCATTATCTTGAGTCATAGAGTACAATAAAACAGCAAAATATTACTTAATAGACTTAATATTATTGTACATAAGATGTAAGATTAAAAGTGAAATCGTCAAAATATACCTGTACATGTTAATAAATGCCAATAGAATTTTCGTATAGAGAAAGTAGCGATGCAATAAATTGCAATGGTATTGTGCAAACAAAACAACTTGAGAACAATAAGTAACACTTGCAAGTGGTACGGTTAGTAGGTGTCGTGAACAAAAGCAGAAAGTAACAATGTCGCATGCACGGAAGGAGACAAAGTAACGGTTTCCAAGAACGGTGTCTTACAACGTAAAACCCTCATTTTATGTGAACGTTACTTAGATAAGCAGCCTATATTTTTACTTTTACGATAGAAATAAATCTACGTCAAGTGTCCATTTGTAAATGGGCTACCTAACTGTTCGTGTAAGGTTACACTCAATTGTTCTAAGTGTAAAGTAAGTACCACATAAACGTGTTTCTTGATAAGAAAGCTAATAGCGCTTATGGTAACAAGGTTATTGCAGCAAGAGAGATCTAGCTGCTCTCTAAGACTACCACGCATTTCCTATTTTGTGACTAATCTTATAGAAACAATTCGCAAATGGAACCAAAGCATCAAATTAGGTCGGGATAGAATTAGCTTCCAGTAAATCCCGAATAACGTGTTCAACTCCTGTTACTAAGAGACATTAGCAAGAATGTGTGCTAGATATTTATAAACATAAACACGCAACTCCATTGTCTGTGACCCACATACATCAGATGCGGCAACTCACACGCATGCCATTGCCTTTGACTCCACTTGAGGATATCTTTATTTGTATTGTTGCCCATCGACACACGTCATCGACAGTAATCGACAGAATGGCAAATTGACGTCATACAACACTAATGGAATTCGAGGCTAACAAAAAAATTGTGATTGTACACAAATTACCTATACGTCAAGGTATTATGTAATAATAATATTATCGGAAGTTATACATACGTTCGGTAATAAAAAAATTAGGTTTTTTGGAAACTTTTTATTCAGTGACTACGCAAGATTGTGTCCCTACAAATAAATTCCTAAGTCTACACGTGGCTCTGTTTATCCGTAAGAAAATGTAACGTTAACCCTGAGTAAATATTGACAAATTGTGGTATTAACGATGTAGGTAACGGCGGCGCATTAGACCAAAGAATGCTTTTATGTGTTTGACTTCCGAGAAGCGTCGGTAAATGCAAGACGCGTGAGAAAATATGTGCATTAGTGAGGCGTCCGCGTGCCGAATACCTGCTGGTATTAGTGATTTTTTGTAAACAAATAAGGTAACTGTCAGGAGAAACAGTCGCCATATTTGACGCCAAACTGACCTCATTAAATGTCTTGGAAAAGCGTTTTCTTGTTATGCTGAGGAAAGAAGTAATCAATACTAAAGTACTAGAAAACAGTCAAGGAATATGTTACCACAGCTTCTTAACCTTACAATCACATGAATTCAAGTGGTCCTGTTCGCATATCTTAAGTGTTTACCCGATAAGGACTAAATGCAAAAAGTAAGAACATAACACAGGTCAGAATCAACAAGTATAACTTCATAAATGGTTAAAAGCATAACCGTCATAAGGATATCTAAATAGGGCAAAAGGAAATAAACGACTTACGATTCCTAGCTTATTGATAAGTAAATAACACTAATAGAAACTTAACCTAGGCAGCTATTTCGTAACACTAAAGATTATTTGCTCAGACGAGGAAAATTTAAAATTAAAACGGTGTGACAAAACCGACAGTACCTACCAATACCAAGCTGTAATGACGTTAACCAAGATTCTTTGAGCAATACCGCTGACGGTAGAGAAAGCGCTTTTCGTAGAAACGATATAACATGCTGTACTTTTAACGTCAATTATTTTGGAACCGAAGTTAAAAACTTGTCAAACAGCGTAGTAGATACATTGAATAAAAGAGAATAATTGTCTATTTGCATAATCTTCTTTTTCAATGTTTTTGCTTGGACATTTCATAAGGAGTTCTGGACTTCTGGCCCTAGACCAAATTCTAGTTTGCACCTATAAAACACGTGCAAGAGCTCATTTCTTTGTGCATGGCATCGTTTAACTAGCAATTGTACTTGAAGCAACTCGAAATCTTGGATGGAAACTAGATATCTATAAGATAATCTACCCCATCTACTTTATATTATGTTCAAGTCGCCGCTAACGACACCCCTGGGAAAATAGGTGTGCCCATTACCGGCGACAGCTTCACGATATACCTATTTACATAATATTTTATAATATAATCCAACTTTGTCTAAACAAATAAACTTAATAAACCTATTTATATTCAAATGGTTGAATTTTATAAACGTTATTACCAATATCACTTCGTTTTTAAACAAATGTGGGGTCGGTGGTAGGTCGCATAATATCCTCATTATTTATAAACAATATTGTAAAGTATAAAAAGATTTAAAAAAAAAAAAATGTTAATCCCTATACATCCAGTTATACCGACAAAGAAACGTTTATTTATACAAAACAGATTGTGAGATTTTGTAAAACTAATTTACCAAAGTTTCTAAGACCGTAAGTCGGAGATTTTATTTTTGTATGTGTTTTATACATTTAATAATACTGGACTATAAAAAAAGTAGTAGCAGATTTTATTTTATAGCATTTTGTCTAGTAGCTACCATAAATTTCAATCTCTGGACAACTTAAAATGTTATCAATAACAAAGCACCAACCTTGAAATAAAAGTGAAAAAGTCGATCGCAGTAAACTAAAAAGGGAAAAAGTCCAAAAAAGACCACATTGACAATAAAACTGGCTTTAACCACTGAACGATAAAAATGTTGCGGTCAACGCATGAGAGGAAAACAATTCATTTCACATTATATTGTCTACTGCACACCGTTTGATGGCAATTCTGTGAACATGGCTTCCACCGGACCATGTTATACCATTGTTCACTTCAATCATAGCCGACAGAGCTTTTTATTTGATTGTGACACACGCAAAGTATCTATTTATTACGCATATAAACTTCGATTTTGGTATTTGATATTAACAAACACGTTGAGTGCCTGAGTCATTGTATGATCCTCCTATCTATCGATGACCAATTCCTTGAAGACGGATTGAGTCAGCTGAAGCTAGCTTAACGTTTAGAAGTTAAAAATTTTTGGGCGCATCCACGATGCAAAACAATTGGTGGATGTGATGAGTGACTGAAGCGATGTGATGTGACTGACAATTTTTATTCTTCTTATGAACAGTTTTTTTAGTATTTGTCGATATAAAAGGAAAGGAAAGGCAATGAATCCAAATTAATTATTTATTCTTTATTCTTTAATGTACACATATAATGATTATACACAGTTTTATTGATGTTTTTGTTATTATACCGCAGTTTTCAGATTGGAAAGGGAATGACTTCGCATACAAGAATGTCGATCATATGTTCTGAAACACGTCTCACCACAATTTTTTAATTGGACATTAACTATGAGTCATCACCAGGTCTCCAGGTAATTTCGAATGCAGCCGTTGGATATGTTGCTCGTGCACATAGTAAGTGAAGGGATACGCCCGGGAATGACCGCAGGGCTGGTGACGAAACCGCGTTTAAAATTCCAAGCTCGTTCTATGTATATGCAAACAGGACTCGGGAGGGTGTTTACTAGTCTATAAAATAAATGAACAGGCATCATAATCTATTACTGAATAATAATGTAGTCTTCAACTCCGAAGGCACTGTTTTTGCTTTTACTTTTTGCGTGCCTATTTAATTTACAATAATAACTGATCCGTACTACGTATTATATTCTGCGTGTCGACTGTAAAGACCAAAAAACACAAACGAATGCCGTTTCTCTGTGCACAAAAACTTTGTGTCTATAAGACAGACGGAAAACTTGCAACCGGGTGTGGCAAGCGAAGCGGCTTTCTCTAGTCAGCTGGTCGCCCGCGCCCTGCACGTGCGGTGCGCACGCGCAGTGACTTTGACAAGTGTGTGATATGCTCCACATTAGCCCAAACCTTGTCGATACCAAGGTTACAACATTGTTGATTTATGATGACAGACTCTATTTGTAATTTGGGTCGGCATAAACATTTTGAACAGCGACAGTTGAAAATATCTTAAAAACTTATTTCATCTAGGTACTTATGTAATAGTAAATAGATTCTCTCAATTTCGAATATTTACTAAACCATTGAGAAATTAATCGCTTGTACCTACTTATATTTTTAATCCTATCCTTGTATTATGGTTTTCGACTAATACAACAAAGTATAGTATTATATCTTTGCTTTTCAGTCACAATTTGTATGACGATCACAAGGATTATCCGGTAGCCATTGTGCATTCAGAAACCAATTTCATTTTTCTGCGAAAACCTAAACAATGAAATACCTAGTTTATCTTTGTAAATAGATGGAAATCTCGGTATTCTGACTGCAGCACTACAGCTACACGATAGCTTATCTCACCTAGTTCAATTTATTTGCAATACAATCATTAGATACGTGACATTGATAAACTGATAGGAAAGTTACTTACAACTACTGATTGTAAAGCGTTTACTTTCCTAGGAAATCCCGCTTTCATCTTATTTATATTTGAACAAGGTATTTACCGTAACTACATACTACTATAATCTAAGTCATATCATCAGGTGGTAATAGAGAGATCTCAATTTGTGCTAAAGTAAAATGTTTATCTCTGTAATGATTTCCTACATTATTAGAAATTGCAGTTGTTATTCCAAATGTTTCCTCCTCTCCAGCTGCGCACAGCAAGAACAGTTTTCCGTCTGACTGTTACTTTGATGTCAACTCACTTATCATTGCTATTTGATTCTTGTACATTAGGTGTTAGGACCAAAGTTCATTTTAATCTTTGTTGCTGTAAATAACATTGACATGATGAGGAAAATCGATTACAAATTTTGTAACTGAGTAAAATCGTCAGATTCTAACCCTAAGCACGTGTATAAGGTAAGCAGTTACATCACTACGTGAGGTCTAGGAAAAGAGGAAAACACGCCAAATAGGTATCTACTAGCTGTACAGTTTTCCTTATATAAAAATTAGGTGCGTTGTCAACAAATTCTTTGTTAAAAGACAAAGATAATCGCTCTTTTTCAATAGATTTATCATGTCATTTATTTATCCTCAGAAAATCAACCAGACTGTCAAAACTTCGTATAAGTTAATTTTGCTGAACTGAAAAGTTCAACAAAATCTTTTAGGTAAATCATCATTCACATTCCAAATGAATGAATTTGAGACTGTTTCTTAAGAAAATCTAACTCTCAAATTAACCGATAACCAGGAAAATTGCATGGTAACAATAGCTTTATTCACAGCATGCTCAGGTCCATTGAAGCACCCTGGCTGCCGCAGGCGAGTTCCCACGACTCCACTCTTCGCACCGCACCAATTAGATACACCCAGGCCTACGCTAAGCTATACTTAGGTGCCAATTTATTGACGCAAAAAAAACCTTTGGTTTGATTTTTTGCAAGGAATGATTAGCTTTATTTAAAAAAAATAACAAATACTATTAATTTGAACTTTGGTGTGCCAACCTAAGTGAGCAACCGTCTTGATTAATGCTTGTTCCTTCTATTTATGAGAGACTTTTGCCTGCAGTGTACCTATAAGGTATTGGACGCGTCCTGTAAAGTAAATCTTAACATTAATGATCACGGTCCAAGCGTGGACGGAAAATTCTTCCTCCAAAAACTTCTAAAGCCTGTAGCTCCTCTATTGTTCCACTAGTTTTATGATTTTTTAAACACATCGTTTTCTTTTTATGCATTTTATTAAACAAGGTAACATTTGTGTACATATTAACAAGTGACCCTTTTATAATTTTGAAACTGTAATTTGATAGTTTTAAGTTAAAAAAAAATGTGAATTATGATAGATGGCTATCCTTTTTGTACTTCTAATAGGTAATCGATTTCCAAATAATTGACAGGCAGGCAATCCTAATAAAACATTAACATAAAAATTACCATACAAAAATATTTGGTACGCATGGTGTGGTCCTTGTATTCGAATTTCCTATTGATTTTCATACAATGTGTTTGAACACTACCTGTCCAAACTTATATTTCGCGTAGGTGGATTACACATTTATATGTAGGTATGAAAATCTATATTCATCAACATCATCTACAAGTATTACCAGTATATGTATGAATATTTTATATGCCTTAATAAAAATGCTTATGTAGTAAACATGTCATGGTGTCGTTTTATGATTTACGTCACTGTCGTGGTATTTATAAGCGTAATTAAAAATATAACGCAGAATAACACATTAAAATAGAACGAAGAATGATATAACTACATAGGAATTTCCTTTTGAGTAAATGTTAATGATAAAAAGTACATAACATCTATATCTAGGTATAAGTCCTTTCAAAGCCATCCTATAATGCAATCGATGTCTGTCGCTCCTATGTAGTTCTTAACGTTTTATGTTTTTTGTAGATTTAAATGTCTTAAATTAATGCCTAGGACACTAAAACCTGATGAACGAGAATTGGTACTAAAAAAACTTGCAACACCGTCAAAAACGTTGTAACATATTGACATTCAGGGCAGCCAACATAGCGTCTAAGGGACTTCTTACGTGAACCACCCTCTAACTCAAATGCATTTATATCCGTGCTCAAATGTCTATACAAGTAGATTCCAGCTAGTCATAAGCTTCCTAAGTAGCGTTACCACAACACCCTGTTCTCTGTCTTCTGCATCTAGTCTACCACAATGGTCAGCCTTTTTTAGATCTGTTGGTCTATCTAGCTGGCAAATATCCCACCCTTTATTTAGAATTGTTGGTTCCTTGTCCCCATAAAATTATTATTCTTCTATCGGTTTTTCGGCAGTCGTGATCAGCCCACTGCAACTTCAGCTAATGACTCTTCGAGGTAGATCGGTAACTCTGGTTCTTTTTCGAATAATTTCTTACATGGCGAATACATTCATCTCTATCTTTTTACTTAAGGGTCTACGATAAAAAATCGATGAGCATATTTTGCACAACATGAGACGACTTAATATGACTTGATTTTCACAAAGACGATGAAGGTCTACGTTGAGGTACCATAAAATTCACCATAGCAAAAGTTATAAGAAGTAGCTACATAACACGTTCAAGCTCTTTATCATAGTTTATATAAACACCCCAATAAAAATACCTGACTTGAATACTTTTTACCTCTACAGTAGCGATTTATCTTTGTTGTATACTGTAAACAATATAGTGAGGACGTTGACTGTACATACATGCCTGCACGTCCGTAATACTGCTAAGCCACTGAACCCTTTGTTTTTGACATGGGTGGGCTGATACTACTACGCAGTATTTTAGCATTATGTAGTATAATCCAAATATATTTCGCCCACTATTTTGTAAGCCTCTTGGACTAAAATCTATAAAATATTGAAACAGTATTATTTTACTTGACAAAATCTAATGGAGAATTCTTAAACTTCTCCGGTCACCTCAATAAACGACATTATCGTGTTTGACAATCAATGTAAACGTTAAAATATTACTTCAACGAAGATGTGTAAGCAAACAACATTATCAGAGTTCACATCCGTAGGTGACTTAATAGAAATAACAAAGATAAATATAATTTAAGTACAACGGTAAGTAAACGAGAAAGTTCTTGGTATCGCGCGTGTTGCTACCAAACCGACTCTATTTGCACAGCTATACAAACTGCGTGTTGTTATCGGTATCCAATGTAAGCAGACCCTCCCCGCCCCCCCTTCGAGAGCAATAATGAAGCAATAAATGGTAATTTAGAATTTGACGATAGTTCTTTGTAAGATGGTGGAACTGTATTAAAGTATAATGACGGTGTTGCGCCAGCTAAACTACCTAGTTCCGTAGAAAACGTCGAACAGCGACATTATTCATTGTATTCGGATACACTTGTGCTAACGTTACTGCAACTGTTTAATCCTATTCTTAACGAAAACAAAAAGGAGTTATCATCTACTGCTTTTCGAATCCATCGAATTATATTTTTTAAGGTAGGTACATACCTACTTACAAATTAAAAAAAACCGGCCAAGTGCGAGTCGTACTCGCGCACCGAGGGTTCCGTATCATATTTGGACGTATAAAGTGAAAAAATCCGGACCGCATAACTAAGTTTGTTTGTGAAGGAATTTTGATGATTTTGAAAAAACTGTACTAGTTAGGAACATCGTTGTATTTTTGGTGCCATATTTGGGTCAATTCCTATCAACTCTAATTATTTCAGATTTTTCGCCCCGCAAACTTCGGAGATAAGGGGGGGGGAATGGTATTTTTTTGGACATTTTTCATCATATGTCGAAAACTGTGAGACATAAAATACAATAAAAATATATTTTGAAATGTGCAGATCAAGCCCTTTCATATGATATGTCACTTGACCTAGTAACCCCACTTTAAAATTTCGGACCCCCACTCCGGCCCCTTTTGCAATGAAAATAAAAATATTTTTGGACTTTTTTCATTGGCAATAAAGTTGAACAAGCATTCTTTATAACTGTTCCAAATTTCAAGTCGATAGCATTAGTAGTTGCTGAAATAAGCAGGTGTGACAGACATACAGACAGACAGACAGACAGACAGACAGACAGACAGACAGACAGACGAAGTCGCACCATAAGGGTTCCTTTTTTACCATTTTGGTACGGAACCCTAAAAATGAATTGATATGTATTCCAGAACAAGTATGTTCTTAGGTTCTTTAAATTAAAAACCGGCAAGTGGCAATGTCATCAACTTATTTTTTGTTTTCTAGACCTCGTTTTCCTCATCAAATAAAAGACCTCACCTTCATGATACTTACATCGGCGATGGGCTAACAACTTTCCACTACTTGTACTAATTATGCGTTAGTGCAATATATGGCTAATGTCGCAGCGACGCACCTTAAAGGGCTCGAGGTGTCGGAAATTCCATATAGGTACTATAGTGATTCCTGACATTTGCGAACATTGTACATTGAAACGAAACTTATACAAATTCTCGGCTCGGCTCGAAACTTTTAGAAGTACAGCTGCGTTAAATAAAACTTTATCAAGAAAGAAAATAGTGAAAGTAAAATTTTGAATTACAATAAAAATATCTACCTTTCTACTGCGCAATTGCAAATTTTAAAAAAATTATCAAATCAATTCAGAATTTTCCTTGAAAGACGGTTGAATTTTGCGCAGCAATTGATTTTAAAGCTATGCCTTTTGACCTACTTTAAATGTGTTACACTTGCTAAATTCTTTACAGATTCTCGCATAATTTCAATATGCGGAAGTAGATTACGCATGACATTAACATCTTTGCCGGAAATGAAACCAGTTCGTTATTCAATCATGCCTCTATCCTTAATCAAGACATCTGTAGGCTAATCATCATAGTATATTATCTTATCACTCTCATCAAACGTGTCGTCGCTGTTATTACTACATTATTTTTGTTTTATGATGCATTTTACTACATACTTACTACATAATTATATTTTAGTAATGTTAAATATTACTAAAATATAATTATGCATAACGAGTAACATGTGACTCTATGTCAATCCTCCTTTTTGGCCTGTCAAGAATTCTGGTTTGTCGTCGACGCAGTTTTTCACCGATTTTTCCTCCTAACACAACTCTCGCGGTGCATTCACAGTATTTACCTACACATGACATGTCTTTACACACCTTGCTCTGTACCTTTGTGTAATTATTGAGCAATAGGACATGATTGAATAGATCTATTTTATATTCTTTTCACCATCAGAAATGGTGTAATTATGCTTTGGATTCAGTTCACACCTTGTAAAGTTCTCAAATATAACATAGAAGGCACTTTTACTTTTAATCGATCAGTATTCAGAAAGTTTAACTTTCCCTTGCTCGTGCTGCCGATGCCAGAGTCAACACGGAAATCTATGTTTATTAAACAAGCTTTCGTTTAGATTTATACAATCATTGATAATGAAGTACCTAGTAAACTTCGCTTGATTGATAGCAGAAGAAGGAGTAAATGCCTAAACAGACGGACATGTAAATGTAGGTATGGTTATAAATAATCATCTAAAAATTCATTTGAAAGTCAGTAATAATATAAAAGACCGGCCCATAATTCCCAGAGAAACGAACAACAACAATAAATATACGATAACAACTGTTAAAGCTAACGAAACACGTTGGAGAGCGGCGCGGGCGCCGCCGAGCTTCTAAACTTACGAGTGCTCACAACAAATAAGTGGCTGACACAGACGCACACACGAACACAGGCAGATCGTGCGCGCCCGCGGCGCAGCGCCTGCGCAGCCTGGGACACAGGTTTACTCAATGAACTGTCTGCCTCAGGGATGGGAGAAATCGAACCACATTTATCGATAGCAATATTATTAACTTACTTATACCATTACGGCAACATCATCTTAGGAATCTGATATCTAATCCAGTAGACCCTAACTATCTTTAAACAAGACTGCTTCATTAGAAACAATATTATTATTATTAACTTGTTATATCTATATAATATAGACATCCATATTATTTATTGTAACGATCTCTGCCAATTTAAGTATTTCGGTAGATGCGTCATCTATTTATAATGTGGCCACGACAAGGCAACAGACAAGTTCGTTTACGATCACTCTAATGTCACTCACTTTTTTTAATTTATCGGTCCAATGCGTCACCGACCGAAATGTGTCGAAATAATCATTTGTGAAATTTTTCAGTGTCGACGTTCCGTTCCTGACCAGAAAATGTATTCAGAAGAAACTATGAATTACAATAAGAAAATTGCAACATAATTATTTTAAAATGTCTGAATTCTTCAAAACCATTTAACAAACAGATTTTTATTTGAATATCAACCACGTGGCAATGGTTCGACTGGTCCAAAATTGGCTTTTATCCTATTGGGAGGCTTAATTCGCTTCAACAATTCATTGTCGATGATTTCGAGATTGACAGTAACGACAACACTATTGTTGAGTAGAGTAGACGTTAAGTAGGCGAGATCGTTGCACTGACTAGCGGTGCAGCCTTCCATCTCACTCGCACCCAGGATCTAAATCTAGCGGTGCAGTTTTCGTCTCTTTCGCATACTAAACCAAGGCTCTAGGGTTGCATATTGAAAGTGATTCAAAAAATTTGTAAATCGAAGTGTTAACAGGCTGCTAAAGAATGAGACGGGTGTCCTTCAATCAGGGAATTTACGACTACAGCGTGGCTGTTACCAACCATAAGTCAAATGGCAAGCGCGGGCAGAAACCGCAGAGCGATTTATTTCACTGGCAACAGAAACTACAACGGGTGGTCTCGAGTTGCGATTTCTTCGCCTGGGGACTGTATCTGTAATGGTGTTTCTAGTCATAAATACAGGCGCGATAAGTATCGCCCAGGACGGAGCGGGGCGATGGGTGGTCGACGCAAAATTCGGCAGAGCGCTGCCCTCGGGACCGGTTCTGAGAAGGCTCGGTGCGTCGGCGGCGGCGGCGGCTATTGTGTCTGCCCTCTGCCACACGCGCCGCTTCATTACCGGCCCTCCAGACTCCCCTCCCGGCCTCCGCGCATGTGTTAGTGGTCAACTAACCCAGGCGCCAACGCTTCATGATATTTATGCGCTGATTTGGATCACTTGCTAGCTTGCTACTATTCAATTATTTGATAAGCCTGATTTTATATTGTGTTGTTATTGGTTCTTATAACAAAAGATGTTTAGCACCGCTTTTTACTTTAGCATGATCAAAATCTTATTTTGCAATTGTTTATAATAAATTATTGTTTCCATTTGTAGGAAATAAAACGACACAGCATAATATTATACCTAATTTATTAAACTAGCTGCTAATCACCCAATTTATCCTTAAACATCAAATCATATTTGTTATGTTAATAATATAAGATGGATACCATGATATCCTAAGAAAACATCTAACCTTCGTCACAGCTTAACAGGTGATTAAAAAAATAACACGGTAAAATGCATTTGAAACGGCAAACAGTGCCGCGCTGCACCGATACTCCACAATAGACGAGAAATAATATCGTTCACCTAATCTCTTTTTCGTTAGAGGCGCGCCATATTTCATTCTGGCAGCCATTGTCAATAAGAGCCGAGGTCAGGGGCAAATAGGAGAAAAGAACGTCCACACTTTTGTTTTCTTTTCCGAACACTCAAACAAAATAAACTCTAGCACAGTTGCTTGAACGCGCCGCCTTTTAAAATTCGAATTCTAATATCTTTTTTCTATCCCATCTTTTCATTAATACACTCGGCGTCACAAAAATCGCACCTCTTCGAAAATAAGTTTTAAGCATGTGCCGCCATCAACGAATACATTAAACCCAATTAATATTGGTATCAATTGAAAGTATGTTTAACGACCTTTAAATTAACAACAGTTAGAATTCCTAAACACAACAGATCTCATTAGCACGTTACGTTAAAAAAATGTTGTCAAAATACGCATTACAACGGCCACTAATTGCACCTCCCTACAAGGGTATAAAATGGGCGACCCGGGTTAAATGTGGGTCATTCGCTATTCAACCTTCGAAGTGAACACACGTGAACAGTTACAGCAAGAAAAATACCCCAGAAGATGGATACCACTGCAGATGAAGCCGCTCAAGTCATTGCACTACTGCAATCAGGGATGCGGCAATGTGATGTTGCTCGGCAACTGAACTTGAGTCGTTTTTCCGTTCGACGAGTGTTCCAACGCTTCCAAGAGACTGGTGGCTATATCCGAAGACGTGGATCTGGAAGACAACGGTGCACATCCGAAAGAGACGATCGCTTCATTGTTTCGACGTCTTTACGTAATCGGTTCTCCAATGCTGTTGAGCTGCAACAACAACTGCGATCAGCTTGCAGAACTTCTGTAAGCGTCTCCACGATTAGAAGAAGAATGCGGGAGAAGAAAATTGCAGCTCACAGGGCTGCTACAGGGCCAAAATTGACTGCACAGCATAGGAGAGACCGGTTGCAATTTGCCCGTGACCATGTAAATTGGACAATAGACCAGTGGAGGGCTGTGCTCTTCTCGGATGAGACTAGGGTGTGTCTTTTCTGCAACGACAGGCGTCGAAGAGTGTACAGGAGGCAAGGAGAACGATTCGCACAAGCCTGTATTCAAGAGACAGTGGAATACGGGGGTGGCTCGTGCATGTTCTGGGGCGGCATATCAATCGACGGCAAAACGAACCTTGTGTGTGTTTCTCGGACTGGAAGTGCTCGCGGGCAAGGGTCGCTGACTGCTCATCGGTACATAACAGAGATCTTAGAGGAGCAGGTTGTCCCTTATGCGGGTTTTGTTGGCAGTGGGTTCACGTTAATGCACGATAACGCCCGCTGTCACACCGCTTTAATTGTAAGAGACTACCTGCAAGAAGTTGGGATCCCTGTTATGCGCTGGCCGGCGCGAAGTCCAGACCTGAACCCTATTGAGCACCTTTGGGATGAACTGAAACGGCGAGTACGGGCACGTGATCCTGCCCCTACCACTCTTCAAGACCTCCAAGATGCTGTCGTTGCGGAATGGGACAACATTCCTCAAGAGACTGTTGTCACATTAATTAGGTCCATGAGAGAACGCATGGAAGCAGTCATCAGGGCTAGGGGGGGTAACACTAGGTTTTAAGTTGTTTTTAAGGACTTTGTTGTAATTTTTGCTGATAAAATTAAATTTAACTTTTTAATCATTTGCATTAGCTTGCTTTTTTTTATTCCCTGGTAAAGAAAAAACCAAATCTGTTGATTTATTCTGAAATTTAAATAAATTACCTTTCCAATGATACCTTATAGTCATATGTCTACTATTGATTAATAGGGTTAAAATGACTTTGAAAGGAATTCTTAAAGAGGTGCGATTTTTGTGACGCCGAGTGTATATTAGGTTGGACGCTGGCTGTCAGTTTTGTTTTTTAGTCGAGTTCGTGTTAGGTACCTGAACGGAATGATGTCTTCCATTTTACGGTGGGAGCTTATTGTGGTGTCTTCGGTGTCGTGTGAAATGCCATAAAATATAAATAAATTGTTAAACTCATAGGCCTAATAACTAATTTTATGGTAACAACAGAAAATTGTTCAGTGTCAAACCTTTTTCATTGCTTGAGGGTTATTTTATTTGTAAATAATGATTAGTATACAAAAGCTATTCAAATATAGGTAGAGACTTAATCTAGAATCCAATTTATGTAAAAGCTAAGTTTACAGCTATGACCAAATTGTTACATTTACTAAAACTCCAATATTATGTCTCAAACGCTCATATCGCCAACAACAACACACTGTATCTACAATTTAATAATAAGTTCTTGAAATAAGAAGAATCGCTACACGTGCACGAGAATTAATAAAAAAAACCGATTCCACGAAGCAAATTAACTTTTGCTGAATCTAAAAATAAAAAACTACGGTCGGTTTTAAGGTACCTAATATATTAATACAATATTGACCGTTCCGACTGGAGTTAAGAAGACCATAAATTCACCCACAATTTGCTATCTATCTATATATCTAGGTACAGATATATTATTCCAGTTCTGGAGTAGAGCATAGATCTGCTCAATAAGCAATTAGCCACTGACAATCTCAAAGGAAATTGGCAATTGACCTTTTACTTGAACTTTAAATTGACGCTAGGCTGGTATTTATTAAATGCAGTAATCACTGGAATATAGCACATTCTCATAAAAGAACGATTTGTTAGTGTTATTACTATCAGCTATCCCATAATCTATGCACTTTATTTCCCTCCAAGAAATCAACTATGTTTTTATTCATATAAAAATCAAAAATTTAATGAGACGTTACGAAAAGGGAAAATTAATAAATATTGAAAACTGCAAACCTAAAAAAATAACTATTTCCTTCATTACCAGAAACAAAGTGGTGTTCGCAATAAAATTGTATAACATGTTAATAACAATGCTATTCTGAAAATGCGTAAACTAATTGAAATTTGTATTCTCACGGCACTTTAGCGTAACCCACTTCGGTACTTTTATTATATCACACAACTCTTAATAACGAAAGCAAAAATTCACAACAGCTTTGTTATATGTATTACGTCATTCGTTACAGTTGTAACCACTTACCTAATTCAGCGGTATCAAACGAGATAACTTTGATTTAAAAGTTTTAGATGAAGTTCAAAAGAATGTAGACTTGTAAGAAGTGAACGCTGTTTACAATTTTTTTGGACAGCGAAGAGGAAACGACACTGAAGTTGAACCAAATAAGGCCAATTTTGATAGAAAACAGCAAACAGATTATGTAATTAACACAAAATAACTGATAGATGTTAGAAAACCAGGAAATTTTGTTGATATAATAAAATAAGCCCAAGATGGAATTTTAAAATCATTGAATCTTATCAAGTAAAAAATACAGAAAACATTATTTCTACCCGTGCTGCAGTCAGTTAAAATAACAAGTTAGGACATAACAATGACATACAATCCTCAATCCTTATTCTTTAGACTACTTTTACTAGTCTACTTGTCACATGTGACACTAATCATTGATACAGAATCCAAACACGGTCGTCCTATCACCGTCAACGTGATCACGACTGTGCTATGTGACTGTGTCAGCATTGCCACTGACACGCACCCGGGTTAGTTGCGCAATGTCTATTAAGTAATTACCAACTAACAAAGGTGAACGTGGTATTTATCTTTATAATTACAATTTACAGTAAAGCTCAACTATGTACCAGTGGCGAAGGGTCCCTACAATACGATTCTTACCGGCTTCCCTTTGAAAAATAGCAGAGGCAGTACTGATTACTATTGCCAAATAGTATAGTAGCTTTTCGTGGCCAAGTAAGCATTTGTAGCTCCAGCTTACCTTTTCCAAAAACTGACCCTTCGCCACTGCTATGTACTATGCTTGAGAATGCACATCGCTGCAAGGTTGAAGAAGATTTTTCTTCAATTCTATAATTTGATTTACGGATGTGAAGAGTTTCAGTCAGTATCTCATTCAATTATGCTTCCCTGACTTTTTAACGTTTTCCATTTCATCACTTACGTGCGTTTTTCTTGGAAAATCAATCAAGCAATGCATTTTTTCGCTCTTCAGACATTTGCAATTTAGATGCTTTATAGCCACGCTATTGCACGTCATATTGCGCACCAGAATGCATCAACTTTTAGAAATAGTCGTAACAAATAATAATTTTGGACCAAAACCTAATTGCAACGTTGAATTAAAATTTCATTGGAGCGAGAAAAATTAAATTACTTGCTTCAGTTACTGCACTGACAACAAAATTGTAATTGATATGATTATAAATAAAGCAATCAACTGCAATAATCTGCACTGGATACGAATGATACAATATGAATTTAATATTTGCAATAGGTCAGTGGAAAAAAGCAAAAGTCTAGAACACGGAAGTGAAGGTAAAGTAGGACGGGGTTATAACTTATAATAAGTCTACTATTATAATAACGATGATATAAAATGAGCCACGTGGTCTTGTTTCGAGTGAGGTCAATATAGCTGGATGCGAGGACAGTGCAACGAACTATTTGGAGCGGTGCGACATTTAATTCCAAGAAGCGCGACTCGCCGACTCGGCTGAGAGCCAGCCGAATGTCGATTGAAAGCACGGACTTTGTTACACACGCTAAACCGCCATTTTATTGCATTTGCTCAGTTATTAGCAAAACTGTTGTTTTAAACACTTCATTGGATTCGCGTTGCACGAATAATAGTGACAATATAGTAAATGAATCAAAAGTTCCTGTACAAAGGTATCGGCTTGGCTTCGAATAAAAACTCCATGCAAACAAATCAAGGATTTTACCATATTTCACCTATTGAATTTCGCTACGCATGATCAAGGCGACCGCCGACCGGTCATGTTTTAGCTGAGTGACGCAATACTAAACGTAACGACTTTGTTTGCGATAACGTAACGTATAGCCTTTATTAAGTAGATTAATGTGCAACGTTTATAGACCGAGAACATCACCAAAATGTTCCTAGTATCATAACTCTAATGATCTATTGTTATTTGTTACCGCCGCCGTCTTCAACACTTTTCATCATAATTTTGTCTAAAATTGAGGTCTTTTGGGTCACAGCTTTTGAAATTGTAATTGCAAAACTTAGAAGGAAGTACCCCACATTACATATGTATTGCAGTACCTTACATACTATATTGCCCTTCCTTTATCAGTAGTTACTCTTCGAAAATCAAGATTTATATAAGTTGTTTTAAAACGCAAGGCCCACACAAACGTATTACCTCTAGAAATGGATAATTCTTCAGTTCGTCTTTCCGATTGACATCATTTACACTGAGTTTGGCATGATGTCATGACTATTATCAAATCATGGATTACAACTGCCAAAACAAAATCAAAATGCAATTAAAGGACTCGAACAGATGCGGCCGTGATTGCATGCATCAGATGCGCATGAGTTTGATCTATTTCTGCTCTGCGTCTCGAATTAATATCCGTAATTGATGTGTTCTGCAGCCAGATAATAAATGGTGGGGCAGACTCGCGGCCAACAACAACGCGCTTATTATTGACTTGCGCCTAATGAGCTCGAATATAATCAATAACAGTGCAAGAACTGCTTGCCATATACCTACAAATTGCATGAAGTCATGCTTCGAAGACTTTTCTTAGAAATTAGCCTTTATTGCCTTCTCTGAGAGTATTGACTTCTTTACAATAATAGGCACCTGTTTAGGTTCCATTGTTATTTGAATTTAAAGAATCAATTCTAATCCCACTCCTACAGATCAAATCTACATCGATCCTCCATCTAAACCTATCAACTTTTTGTCCAAATAATATATTCATCCGGACACAAAACAAGTTAAAAGCAACGATCAAAAGGCAATTTCACGCAAGATGAAAGAGGCGTTTTAGAGTTACCAATAGTCGGATGCGATTGTCGGCGAGGCAAATAACAGGTCCGGTGATCGTCTAACGAGCAGCCGTCTCTTCGCGAAACTAAAACCGAACCGAGAAGGTTATTCTCGACCAAATTAAAATGGCGGCGTCGCCGTCAACAAAGGCGAATACAGTGAGTAATTTGCACCATATCGCTGCAACAGACGAAACAGAATTCATTAGCACGATAACGATTGCAAATTGCTATCACGCTGCCTGTTATGATTTCACAAAACTTCTCGTTTTTAATCATAATTATGTAATAATTAACAACGAGATGACATTGTACTTGAGGATGTTGATCTTCTGTAAATAATCTGAAACAAAACTTTTATTTGGATGTGTAGCTGCGTGTCTAACCTAACTATGGACGACAAACCAGGTTAACGGCTGTTTTATCGGTCTGCTAAATCTATGCCGATGTAATCAATACATCGCGTCGGCTACAATAGATCATAATGATCTCAAGATGGGTATTAAAGCGCGGCACCTGAGGCCTGAGGTCATCCGGCCTCCGCCGCTCACACATGTTGATATTGACAATCCATTGAAACGAATAACGATATCGGCATGTCGTTAACTGAAGTTATATGGCACTGACAAGATTTAACTGCTTATATTTTAATGGTTTAATATAAAAACACCATGCAAATTGCCTATTGTGAAATATGAACTCCAGGGGTGCTTGCTATATACAAGCAACAATGGGTTCGTGGGAAACAATACAAATTGGGAGAGGTCAGACCCGGAATTTATTTGTTACGATTACGTTTAAGTAATACACAGACATCGTAAATTATAAACAAAATCAAAACCTTATTATTAAAATATACCGTGATGATTTCATACGGCGCACGGCGCCTCACCGGGGATTCACCAACAATATGCCCGACCAAATGCTCAAATATAAAAGGAAAGACATTTCAATTTAAACCTCATTTGTTAGTTTATGTGGTAACGGACACATGTGAGTGATAAGTTACATAGAAAATATGAAGAAATATTCACTAATCGGGAACAATTTAAAGATGGAAATGGAGGAGAACGTTAATCGTTTGAAAATAGTAGGCAACAACAACTACATAAAGATATGTAGAAACGTGGGAAGTGTTACGATCATTGGTGACGAGTGCAGTATAGATGTTTTGGACAACTATGGTAGTGTGGAAATGATCAGTGCCAGAGATATAGTGAAGATAAATGTGTATAAAAGTAATATTATTGATGCTTGGGGAACCGCGTCCAACAGAACTAATGATTTGCAGGAGAAAATTAAGAAAAAGAAGTCACTAAAAGCTGTATTTGAAAAGTTTATTAGTTTTTGGGTGAAGAAAACGTTTGGTGCGAAGAAATAATAGGTCAGTTGTTACAGGAGTAGCTGTCTACGCTATTAAATAAAATTCTATATTGGAAGCTGTACATCATAAGGTTTAAGATCAGAGAGGAAAAATAGATTTGCATGGATAATCATCTTGTTAAATCAAAGAAAAGTAATCATCTTGATAACTTCAAACCCCGTTTAAAAGTATTTGATTGCAAAAATTGGTGAGAAGACAGACACAACATCGAGAGAAATGGAGAGAATGGGGCCAGTGCCCAGGAGTGGGATAATACGGGTTAACTAAAATGTATTGGAACTGACGAATTCAAAACAAAAATAGGTTAAGGAAAATATCATAGAAAATCATAGTATTTTAAGTGCGGAGAACTAGTCGATTCGTAGTGCTGTGACTGTGACGTGTGATTATGTGTCCTTTTCCAATTCGCAAGCTTCCTTTGAACCTAATCGTAATATTTATTTTGTATAATTTTGATAGTTTTAAGTTTAAAAAATAATAGTATTGGAGTAGGTAGGTAGTGAACAATGATAGATGGCCAACCTTTATGTTATGTACTTAGACTATTGCCCTTATTGTAGGAGATTCGAGGTTAGGAGATTCTTTCTCTCCTCCGTGGTTTACAAATTAGGATTGCTTTTCAATTATTTATAGGATGATTAAGAGTAGATCATGCCATTACCTACTCTTAATCAACGGAGGAGAGAAATAATCTCCTCCATAATTTTAACCTACATGTGCGGGGAACTACTCGTTTCGTAGTGCTGTGACGTGTGAATGTGTGTCCTTTTCCGCTTCGCAAGCTTCCTTTGAACCTAATCGTAATTGTACGTATCAGTAAGTTAGTCATTGACCGGTACTTTTTTTTACTATGTAGAACATTATTTATGTCGATTTAGTTTGTAATTATTTATTATTTTATATCGTTTTGTTTCATCCATTATCAAGCGAATCTTCGCTAGTATGTGAACTATGATAATAAAATCATTATTACATAACAAGTGTCGTTATTGATAAACACTGTGTACATCTTTTATCTTATCATGCTGTACCTACGTAGTAGTAGATCATGAGAACCACGTGATTCCATTGATTCACGTGATATTGTTTACATGGATGTTCATTCATTTATCATCAACACCCTGATGAAAGTACGAGTATTTTGAAATGTATTTAGTAGATATCAATGGGTCCTACGTATAAGGGCCAAAGCAACAATTTGAGCATTTTCACTTTTTAGTGTTAAATGCTTCCTTTTGCTCTAGTTGACAAACTGCACTAAAAAAAAATACACATTTATAGGTAGAAATACTATTTCTTGCTACAGTAAAAGGGCTTAAGTAACACAATTTTAAACGTATAAAGGCCAAACGGTTGTTCGAGACTTGTAGGTACGCAGGGAGATCCCACATCTTTGTTTCTGAAAAAAACTAGTAAAAAGGCCAAAGTGTCACTTTGGACAATTTTAGTCATTTTTATAATGGTTATAAAAACGACTAAAATCGTTGAAAGTGACACTTTGGCCTTTTTATTCGTTTTTTTCAGTATAATTAAATTAAAAAAAAACACGTATAAAGGCATATCTACATTAACCAAAAAACTAATATGTATACAAATAAATCGATGTAGCTAGAATAACTGACATATATTATGTCATAGTAACTATGCAAAGTTTCACAAACATTAGTTGAAGCATGTAAAAAATATATCAAATTGAAACTTAGACAGCCTCTATTGAAAAATTGACATTTTGCACATTGGCCCTTGTACATAGGACCCATCGATATACTACCTACTTACCTACCTACTTTGGGTTGAAAAAATGGTAAACGTCATCTTTACATTATAGGTATTTATGCCACTAAACATTACATATAAAGAATCTGTATTTAATGCACAAAGTTTGGATCTGATCTTCTGGTTTGACTTTGACCCCGGCTAAAAAACCGAACTGTGGCCGCATAATTAAATTCTGGTAGGAATCAGGAATTCTTATTAGAATATTTGTTTTCTACCCAGATGTTGCATTTTGCAATGCAGAGGTCAAATCGCAGTCAGTTCGAGTGAAATAGTAACATTGATATTCAAAGAGACAAATTATATGTAGTAAGAAGAACATTGACGCAATATAAAAAACCAAATGGACCTGAAGAAGAATTCACGGATCGACTTGATGGGGAAGACGGAGAACTGAATGCCTTGGCAACACTTGGGGCAGGCTCATGCAATCGGAGCTTGCAAAATCCAGATTCGATTCTTGTTAGGCTAAATATTGATTTAAACAAACATTTATTTCGTAACACATAAAGTTTTCGGTGGCTACAAGAACAAACGATTTCAAACAAAACTTCTAAGCGATCTAATGTGGTGTTGTTAGTTGGACGTCTTTGGCAGATCGCCATCCTGCTTAATTTATTACCTGTGACTCCATTACATTGACTAAATACCTACAGCAGGCATGCGGTTAAAATTAGTGCTTATGTAAATGTGTTTAACGCTTACATAAAGATCATACATAAATATATGTGGCAGTGGCTGAGTAGAACTTAGTGAGTCCAAACCACAGAAAAGAAAACAAACAATAGAAGTTGGACAAACGACACGAGAAGAATAACTATAAAGAAAAATTGTCTGATTCATTTTATTTTTGTAATTTCGTACCTACCTATCACAAGTTTAGTAATATAGTAGGCAGGACCTACCCCTTTTTAACATATTGCGCGCACGGAGGAGTGTAAGATTTGAAATGTCTAAGTAGGTACCTACCTAGTTAAAGTTTATACGGAGAAGGAGGGCAGAATAAAACGCTTTATCAAACACAATTAGTAAAATTTCGAGCACAAGCGATACTCGTATGTATGATGAGGGGTTCCCTAAAAAGAGTATGCATCATTTATTTGCAAGAATATCAGATAATGGATTGTTCTGGTAGGTATTACTATACGCACCTACTAACAAGAACAATCCCGTCACAGCCCGTCATATTCTACTACCATGTGTGCATAAATATTAAATAACACGTTAAAAAATTGTCATAAAGAGAGACTTTATTGTACTAAGTAAGTTCTACGGTAACTAGGTAACCTTAATTATATAGGGACTAATTAGAGCTTGCAATTATTAACGCCTTAACTTCCAGTTTTTTGGATTTCCCAACCCCGTGTTTGCTAGTAGAGTAGTAACCACTGTAACTATTTATTTATGTATTTCCCGAACATGTTTCATTCAACTCGTGGCCGTGAATGAGGTCTGACGTCTGAGCTCTGGACTGATTACCAGCTTTAACTAATCACACATTACCCCCTCCAATTCTGTAGATAACTGCTAGTGATTATCTTCAGCTATACCATACCCGATTCATAAAAAAATATGTACATTAAATGTGACACATTAAATGTGTTACATGTTACATGTGACAGTAAATAACACACATAATTAATATTCCAAGTTTATTTACACACTTGTTTAAAAACAAACAAATAGTTTATTGTTTTAGGTTAAATAGCAGTTGCGCTCAAACGTTTCTGCCATCACTATGATGTCATACAACGGGTGTTGGAAATATGCCACATTGTTGTCACGACATATTACATTTCTCGTGAACTGGTGATTTTGACACATATGAGCTCATATCTCTATCTAGAGTCCGTTTTACTGAATTTCCTTCGACGCTATGTTGGCTACCCTATCTGTCACTTAGTCTGACTCCTCCCAGGTGGAGGCCAGGAGGCAACGGGTGCGGGGGCGCCCTTGCCTGTATTGCACAGGCCTCCACCAGTGCTGGACGGGGGTGGTTAGGTGTTCCCGGCCACTCCCATAGCCCCCCAGCCTGGGGGGCATGCGGGGCCCGCCAGCTAGGCGGGCATGCGCCGGGAGGGTTGTGGACGTCAAGGCTGTGCCGGTGCCGATTCCCATCACGGCGATGCGGGAACACCGCTGAGTTTAGTGGGTATACTGTCATTCGGACAGGAGTCTCACATACCCCGTCTCGTCCCCCACGAGCGGGGATGCGTAATTAGCATTTCTCAGCGAAAAAAAAAGGTCTTAAAAGTTCTTGTAGATTTAAGTGTTAAAGCTTAGAACACCAAAAAATGGTGAAAGAGAATTGTGCTGAAAGAAAACTTCCAACGCCGTTAGAAAGTTGTAACATTTTGATATTCAGGGGAGCCAACATAGCGTCGAAGGGAATCTTATGTGAAACGCACTATAGTATACAACCTTTACAAAAATAACAGTTTTTAGGGTTCCGTTCTCGAAGGGTGCCAACGGGACCCTATCACTAAGGCTAAGCTGGCTGTCCGTCCGTCTGTCACAGGGCTGTATCTTACGAACCGTAATAGCTAGCCAATTTAAATTTTCACAAAATACGTGTAAGTAACATATCTCAACTCTCCGCCTTCCGCATTCATAAGCCAGGTTTAGGATATTGACAGACCATCTGACTTAGGGATATCCCCATAAGTTTGTCATTAAATATTCTTGAAAATGAGGTTGTCGGCTAAGTTATCATTGTCATACATTACATCATCACGCCTGTATTCCCCCGAGTGTACTATCCCCAGTGTGTATTGGGGAGGCGGGGGACATTTCGCATTTTAGGGGGCGACCCTATTGCCATTTATTGCCATTGACCAGGCACAAATCTAGACTCCGGACTAGACAGTTATTATCATAGGTATAAATGGAAAGTGTGTTGAGCAAACTTTAATTAAATTTATACAAATAAATATAGCCAAAAAACAATCCAGCACTCAATGCAAATAAAGTTGGCATTAACATTTTGTCTAGACAGTACATCACTAAGCAAGTTTCTTTTTTTAATAATATTTCTGTAAAAAATCTAAAAATATCAGTATTATCTTCACGTATACTCGGACGCAGTTACCTTGATATTTGCATGGTAATGTCACAAGATAATGTTATCTGTGGTAAAAGGAAATTCCACTCAATAACTATACTGTTGCTCGATATCTGTAGGAACTCGTTAAGGATAACAAAGACTGCCCATTGACTCAGCGTTGGAATGCAATTTCTTAGATAAAACCTCTTTGTCGAGTGTTAATGCTGTACCGTTCATCACTCTATTCATGTCGTATTTTTGGGGCTTGCAGTTGAGAAAGAAGCTGTTTTTCTTCTTATTTTGTCATCAACTTGAAATTCTCCAGTCCCCAAGGCCTTTCCTTTGTAGGTATGTGTGGCATGGTATTTCCTTATTAACTGACGTCTTTTTTGGACTTTTAACTCAAATATTTAATTTATATCTGCTTACTTATTAAATAATAAGTTTGTATTAATTGTTGAGTATGGTGTCTTACGTCAAACTACAGTATAAACAGCTGCTGTAGCGCTATTATTTATCCTATAGCCTTTGCCAGGACGACCATAACTAATGGTATCTACCACTGAGAAGGAACACATTTTTATGCGCATTAAATACAAATCACCTTGATCTACTTTAGTATTGATACTTTAGAGAATGTCAGTCAAGTAAAATCAGTGCGGAAGAAATTACTCACGAACGGAAGTCACAAACTAATTGGAAATCGACTCAAACCGGGCGTAGGTGCTATAACCCGTCCCTAATTGATCTTCCCTAAACTAGTCCAAGATCACCCACGGCTGGACGCGTCATAATCACCAACCTGCTATCAAAATTAGATAACTGTCATTGAGACTTTCACTGATCGTCGGTTGATTTCACTTTCCCCGCGCGCTCGGCCCACTAATGAGACGATTCGATTCTTGCGCAACAATGGGGCGTCGCAGGCTCCCATCGGTTCAAAGTCGAACCGGCCATGTCGTTGCAACTGTCTGAGAATTCGATTAGGTAGCACCTTCTGTAATTAGGTCATCTAAATCTATTTTGAAAAAGGGAAGAGTAAGTGAAAATCAATCACATAGTTCATTAGTCTGGTCAAAATAATTATTAAAGAAGTGGACCTCTTCCTAACATGTCATTAAAATCGAACTTCTGACAAAGTCTATAAATACCCATTTTGTCAGGCTCAACATTTTTTTAAAAGAGCCAGACAGATTTCTAAGAAAAAATCACATCTATGTATCTCGAAAATATGCGACTCCTGCTCGTATTATTGTGGAAAAACGTACATAAATCTTTTACTTTGCCGGAAACGAAGTCTATCATTTACAAGACTATCGACTTTCAAGCTTCAACGATGTCTTCATCTACAGCTTGTAGGTTATACCCAGTACGGTTAGCAATTGCTCATTCAATTTATTTTACAATTTACTCAAATGGTTTCATGGCCGTTTAAACAGACTGTTATAAATTGCTTTTGGCTAACAATCGGATATTCTGTATTTGAGAAAAAAGATTTGCTCGTATAATTTTTTACTGGGTATAATTATTTCAATAATAGGCTCATCTAAATATATCTATGACACAATTTACTTTGTTTCGGAATCCAATATCGTATAGGGAACGGCTAAACCATGTGTTTTACATCATAATATTAGTAACAACGTAAAATATTGGCACAAATTCAAACATCTACGACAAAAAATTAACGCCAAAGATAAATATTACAAAATGAGTTATTTCCGTAGGCTTACTGGTCGAACGGATATTTTGCAATACGAACCAGATAGCTATTTACAGACGTATAAGAAATAAAATGTCGTAGACTGATGTTCACACGACTAATTGTAGGTTACACATAGTCTAGAAATACTTCGTAATTATTCCGCGTGCACTGAACATGACCCAGTTTACAGAAAATACGCACTTTATGTGATACTACTAATATTTAATATGTACTAATATTTAATATGTTAATCAAATATTTATTCTGTGACCTCTCTCCTAAGCCAACATAGTGAAGTATTCAAAACCTACGTAAGTATCTATTTTTATTACTTTGTCTACATCCCGACTTGTAACACACCTCACGAAGTTGACATACACAGACATAAATAAGTAACTATAGTAAGTAATAAAATGATAATTTGATACTGACTCGGTGGCTGAAGCCCCAAAATCTTATATTCTGACAGATTTCAGCTCAGATTAGTGTACAAGATAACAAGAGTGTACAAGATAACAGTCCATTAAATTGAAAACGGCTGTTTAACATATCTTTTTCTATACAAAAAGTCACGTTAAACGGCTGTTTTCAATTTATCGGACTGTTATCTTGTCGGTGAACTGAGGCCTTAGTGTTTCCATTTCCACGCCTTAGCCCCCCCACCCTCAAAAATCATAATTATCTAGATGAGCCCTCAGTCCCCGTCCCAAGAATAATTTCTGTATCAAACACTGCAGTTCACTGCAAACTTTGCAATTAAGTAAGTACCTACTTACCTACCTACTGCATTTATAAAATAGTTATCAGCTAAGTATGTGAGAAATGACCTAATGGGACTGTGGACCGAGTAAAATGCAATGATGAGTTAATCTGTAAGTATAGTATCATTATGTTATGAGGGTTATGACACTTATGACATTTACCTCAGAGGATGTTCTGGTTACTTCGACGTGAGTTATTACAAAAATTGCTGGGGATTATCAAAGATACTTATATTAAGTCATCAAAGTATCAAGATTGTCATATCCGACTATAAAGCAAATCTGACATTTAATGCGTCCGAATTTAATCAAGCTAACGACACAATTACTAGTATTTTTATAGTAGGTATAGTATTATTGGCATAGATTGGCATGAAGAAAAAAATTGAGAACATTTTTCAGTTTGCAGCAAACACCAATTTAATGGTAAGCTTTTTGTCTATCAACAATATCACCGACAAAACTGGGTGAAATTGAGAATTATCAGCGGTTACCAGGGAAACTGGCAACGAGAGGCACGTCGCGGTTCTTTTGCCCTAGTTTCTACGTTTTGTTTGTTTTGTAACGCAGACACGACAAGGCACTAGATTTCCAATTGGATTTAAAAGACCCAGTAACAACATCCGGCACTAAATGCGAGAGTATGAAGAAGTCGTGCATGATTCCGAAGACATAGACCAAAGAGTATACAATCTAACATAGACACTGCCGGATTTTGTTATAGATTTCAACATCTATTGCATGAATGACTAATGTCCGGCACGAAACCGCAAAATTAATTTATATTCAGATGGGAATAAGGTAAAATTATAATAGGTAGGTACTAGAACAAGGGGACTTCCTATCCTACAATTTTATTTCCTGCTTCAGTTATTATAAAGATTCTTGATACACAAAAGTCCCACATTTCTGTTTGAAAGTACTAGGTATATGGTCATCTATCCTGTTAAAAAAAACAATTAATTTTTTAAACTAATGCAGAATTAATGGCCAAAACGGTGAAACTAAAATGAAATCAGTCGTGCACGCGCCGCAGCGCAGGCGCAGGGCCAATGAACGTTGACAGGTGCCTTGCGACCAATCCCGATACAGAATCTCACTTTACGCGACTTGGTTCAAATTACGAAATCATGTCTACATCCTTCTCTGGTGCATTCAAATAATACCATGTGAAAGCGAGACGCGGATGGCGAAGGACCTCTTACCTAACCCGGGTTGCTTTTGCACAGGCTTTGTTTACCGATCAATCTTCAGATTGCCTAACTTATTCAGACATTATTATATTTCCATTTTCCTTTTCGTTAATATAATATCTTACAAAATAAAGTTATTATTCTCCAAAAGTTCAAAGTCATCGTCGTCGTAAGCTTTGATCCAAAAGCTTACGTAATCCTTTGTTAGCTGAAAAAGTTCAAGTAGACAGTGATCTGTGAACGGAATTGTAATTCTCCGGGTATCGTCCCACGCATTCCAGGAGGTCGTTACTGTGCGGTCTAATGTCAGTCATTCATTAAAGCGAGTGCATTCCCTGGCATACAAATGTCCTTCCTGCCGCTTGTAGCTTCGAGCCATGACACTTGGGTAACTAACTTTCTAACATTTAGTCACACCGCCTCGCCTTCAAGTCGTTAGACTACCCAGAAAGAAACCTACAGTTTCTGCGAGAACATAAATCATTTATTACCAACAAGCATGGGTAAATAGAGCGCAACCTATTTTTAAGTTCCAGATAAAATGTTAACAGATGCGTGCATAATGGTGGTACGGGTACGAGTGTACGACGCACGGCACAACGGCGTCAATATTGCTTGTTTTATTTACATCCCAGGCAAAAAATTGGCATTAGTCCAAATCCTAAACGAGATGGCGTCCATAATGATATCTGTGTATTTCGAAATCCTAATCTCGATAAACAGGTTTATGGTTTAACAAGAAGTTTAAGTTGCAAAAATATACTTCGCGGAACTGGTCCCTCGAGATTCGCTCCGGTAAAACGTTAGTTTGTATCGAATAAGAAATCGATTTAAGTTAATGCATCTGAAAATAAGCCAATATACTGGTATATTCCTTCGTGCAATTTGTCATAGACGCTGATCATGGCGTGTCATTCATCAGCAACCAGTGCCACCAGTCATTGGTTGTGCCGCGATAAGATCGATTAGCCCACATCGAAGCAGTCGTAGATATTGGAGTGGTTGTAAACTGGCCTCGACACGGTTCTTTCGTTCGCACCGTTCGCTAAGACCTAATTACGTGGATCAAGTACTGGGAGTAGATCGGCGATAGGAAGCGGACGAGGAACTAAGAGGCTAGCCGAACCGGTCGGTAACGGGCCGCGTGTGCCGACTGTTCGACTCTAGACATGGCCATTTAGAAAATAAATAAACATAAACACGATATGTGCAAACGGTACTATCCGATTACTGAGAACATTGTGCAATGCTGCTTGCATTCACACGGCAGTGGCATAGTTTTGCTTGCAACCAAAAAAGAATCAAACCAAAATATTGGTTGATGTATTTTACAATGTACAACAGTATTAAGTATTGTGTGGAGAAGTGAAATAAATAAGTAAGTGTATTTTCTGTACAAAAGATGGAAACTAATAGAGTAAGATGATTTCGTACAAAGTTATCAACGAAAACAAGACGTACGTGAGTGTTAAACTTCAGGAGCAGTCAAATAATGCGTGAGTCAGAACGTTATCGACGTCAGACGTGATCCGATACGGTGATACCACTCGTGATAAGAAAGCTACGACATACGGCTCGGGTAAAGAGCCTGTTTTAAATAACATTCAAGTTCTTGAACAACAACTATCCATCAAGTAAATATTCTGATGGAATGAGCGGACGAGTGACGATTTAACGATGACACAATAACGATGAAACAAGATTTTAATACTAAACATTATACTGTATAACTCTAAACCAAACATGAATAATATAACTACTAGTGTTAATGGATTAGAGTCGTCAAAAGCCAATTGGCAAAGTCAAATATTTTATCACTACCATAGTACAAATTGAGTACCACGATTTATCCTGAATAATAATAATAAACGAACACTAGAATTTACACTCCCCTGACATCAAGATTGACATACCTGTGTAAACTGAGAAGAAATTTTCGAGTGGTCCTCCTGATAAACTTTCCGTGACTTCCGTCGTTCTGTCATGAGGGCTGTGAGTCTGTCTAGAGCTTTAGATTCTAGGGCCTCGGCATTGGCCCTGATAAGCCGACTGATACTCTCCCACTCTTCGGTCATAGCTCGCCAGGCAGATGCTATTACAGAGCCTGGAACAAAAAGAAAAGTATACCTACACTATGAAACATTAATCAAGCTAATACAATATGAGCCCAACGTCGTTGGATATAAGAAGTATAAGTTCCTTGTAGACCACAAGGACCTACATATTATATTTTTTTTTATCCCTGGTGATAAACTCTCCGAGTCCTCAGGATAATGTAGCTTTCTAGCTTTCAGTAGTTCCGGAGATTCCCTCTACATACAAACTTACAAACTTTACTTCTTTAAAATAGTAGTAGGTATAGAGTAGATATAGATTAGTTATTAACAGCAACGTTATGCTAATGTCTAGACATGTCGAACCTGGTGAATGATATCTGGCACAAAAACCCGACTCAAAATCACTTTTCATGACACTTGTTTTGAGTTTGCAAAGCTTTTCATTTAGTATTTCTAACCAATCACAATGTAGGCTATAGCTAAATTTAAGTTTCGAATGCAAACTGAAATATCTCGTAGTTCAAAATATCACTTTTCCCACAAAATAAAATCTTATCCTACATCTTACCTTTTAAAATATTTCCTAGATTGATGATGAAACTTCTATTATAATATAACTGTTATACTTATAAGTGACTAATGTTTTATTTAGCTTATCTTTTATGAAAATAATATCAAGCAATAATTTTTATATCGATAAAACTTATCGATCGTTGAATGAAGCACGCTTTATCAAAATGCGGAGCGACATGCGATAAAAGCCTCGTCTGATGGACGAGATCACGAGACGAGTCATTGTATTAAACATATGTATAAAGACTATCAAGAACTTATATTAATTCAAAACGTAATTGTTTAACTACAAACTTAACATCAATTTACAGATGCAATATTTACAGAAGCTCAAAAAAAGAAACCTCAAATTGGATATAATAGTCCCGTCGTTAGATGCAATTTAATTTTGCATGACCATATTTCTAATAAGACGTAATATTTCAATATCAACTGATGATAATAGGTATCATCTGGCGATTAGAAAAATCAGTCCTAAGCAAGCTAACATAAAATGAGTGGTCTTAAATCTGACTTGTTTTAAAGAATCTATTACCATTTTACAGTTTGTAGATATGCTTTCTGGATAGAAAAGAAGGGAAAGCATGATTGCCTACATAGTCGACAAGTTCATTACCGCTATTACAGAAGAAAAAATAGAGACAATAAGGAAAAGAGGAAAAGCAAGAAGAAGATACATGGACCAAAGCTCAAAGAACTAACATTGAATAGGAAACGGAAATTGCTACAGCATTTTAATTTTGGATGGAGATTTGCTTTAGTTCTAGAACAGTAAAGATAAGAAGATGATCCGGTAACTAAACTAACAGTGTAAAGTTCTAAACTAAAGCTACCTGTTAAAGGTCTTATAAAACAAAGCATTTTTTCTGATCTTCAAACACAATGTTACCATATAATAGGGCCAGCCCACCATGAAACAGTTAAGGAAGAGAACAATGACAGCACCCACAGTCCCCACCTACTTACTATTTGGAATATAGATGAACATTTTCATAATTATAATGTAGGTAACGTCACTGTTACAATAAATTATAGGGATGAGCTGTTGTTTACCTTCTTACATGCTAATGGTGACGCAAAAATATTAATTCGATTGCTTTATAATGTTTAGATTCGTCATAATCAAATTATAACCTCAATTTATGACCCAATAAAGAACCTAAACATTATGATGTTTAGGTTCTACTACTCAGGATTGATTGTATTATTTTGCTTGTACATCCTTAGCTGTTCCGATAATAACATCTATCTGTGACCTACCTTCATTTCTCCCTCCTAATGTCCTCATACCTATAAATGTTTTAACTTTAAAACGAGACCTCGACGGTCGACCCCTGAGTTTGTTTCGTCATTTCTTTTTTATGCAGCTAAGAAAATGTCGACATAAGCGAGACTGTAAAAAAAACTGATGTTTTTAGGATTTAAACATCAAGATAAAGTAAATAAATCATTGAATTTTATTTCATTAGCAGAATAAAGCAAAAGTCACTAATTTAATTCAGTATTATTAAAAAACTGGCTCAATGTCTCTGAAGAAAACTTTTGTAAGATTTGGGACTGCCTTGGCATTGTCCATATAACATTTTGAGGGTCAATCTAAAATCACTGTTGTCAACTATGAATTATTAATTTGAATTATGTTAGATAGCTATCTGCTTCAGCTACTTCTAATTCGACAGAATTAAAAAAATCTGCACCATCAGGAAATAACCTAAGGTCTGTGTTAATTTACCGGAACTAAACAGGACCCGTTTATCTACACTGGTTTAATAGACCGTAAATAGCATTTTTTTTTTACAATCCACTGGACCAATCAGAATTTTAACAGACACTTTCTGCGTATATATTAGAAAAAAAAAACAGATAAAAAAAAACAAACTGTGTTTTAGTCCAACAAAAATTAAATAAAAATACAAACATTTTTAAACGATTTTAGTTTCACTGGATCACACTATATTTTTTTTCAAGTGGGTAGGTAGGTACGTAAAATTACTACTACCTACGCAACGACAAAGTTTTTTGAACTTTCAGTCTTGAAAAAACCATAGTTTTCCTTGACCAGTGCAGTGATTTAAATTATTTATCCTAATGATTACCTACTAGCAACCTACTTTGGCTTAATTAACTAACGTTAATTAAGCCAAAGCAGGTTCATTTAACACCTCACATTTATTTAAATGCAACGATTTCTTAACTGTGGATATGACTAGCTTTTGGACTACACTTTAACACATTTAAGATTAAACCTATACCAAAATAACAGTAAAAGATTCATTGATGCAAGAAGACCGTTCAACGGTGCTACTAGGGTTAATTCTCGTTAAGTGCCGCCGATTTTTACCGTTAAGTTCTTCACACTTGTCCATCTTCTGGCCCTGCGCGGCGGCTGCGGACAGTGCGAGGGCGTACTCGCGGTCGCTCTTCATCTTGGCCTGGAGGCTCCGCTTCATGGTCTCCATGAGCCTCAGCTCAGCATCCTGGCGGGCCAGCAGCGCCTCGTGAGCCGCGCGCCCCGCACCACTCGTTGCATACCCCATTGTAAACAACCCACGTCTACACTAAACCGCACATCACAAACATAAACACAACACTATTCACATCATTCTCCGTTATCACCGGCACAGTGTTTATACGTCTAACGTCACCTCGTAACAAAATTCAATTTATTGGCAAGCACAACAGAGAAAGGAGACCACGTTAGCTCTTAAAGATCGTTTTTTAATTTTTGATTAGCACTAGCACCCGCATGGTAGACAGTCAGTAAAGGCTAAATAAAAACTCTATTACAAAAAAAAATCGATAGAAATGTTTAACGAACGAGGTGAGCGCGCTCGAAATATCAGAACGCGCGTCCGCACAGTAACGTTGCCCGACCTGAATGCCATCTATCGCGAGCACATTACGTCTGGTGTAGTGGTGGGCTGGTGGCTGGCCCAGTCACCCGCGCCTGGGCTGTTGTCCGTCGGCGAGGAATTGCTCGAGAACAAGATGATATAAGATCCAGACGCTAGATTACGAATCTTCATGATACTGCATCGTCACAAAGCGCGACCCTGTTTAACCGGGCTAGGCGCGAGCTGGCCTTATTAAAATTTTAGTCGTTTTCATCATTGTCTACAATTTGTAAATAGTATAGATATAAATCATGGTTTCTTCAATATTGATCCGTTCAATGATCGAATTCGATACAAGAAAGAAAATATTTGGATGTGGAGTACCAGTTCGGTTTTGATAGGAATGCTATATGCTAACGTTCACTAACGCTGATTTAACGACGCATTTAATAAGTACTTGAAGCAGGTTCTAGAAAAGAGGAGGGTATACATCGTACAATGGGGCTAATTTTCCGGTAAGATTAGATCCTTCAGATAACGTGACTTATTAGAATTAAAATCACCCCACCGTTATCTACAACAAAGAAATCAAAAGACAATGCTTGAGTATGACGCGATTTGAACTTAAAAAGTCGTCTTGGCAAGGCTGCGTAAAGAAATCAAGCACCTCATAAAATAAGGTCTAACAACCTTGCTTTGTCTACAAATAAAGGTCCAGTTTACGTCAACTAAAACAATAGTATTAACTCGTTACATACCAGACAATGATGTAGCGCACTGCTTTTAACATTCGATTATCTAAGCCAGAAAAAATATTTTTCATTTCTCATACTCGGAAAGTAGTGTTTGTTTGATCAGAGCAGCGGGTCGAAAACGATGCTTCCCTCCCTTGGGCGGGAAAGACTCATAGTAATTGCTTCCCTCCCTAGGGCGGGAATGAATTTTAAAAATAGAACTAAAATTGGTTATTTAGTCGGCTATAATTTTTTTTACATAATTAAGAAAAATATCGATTAAAAAAAAATGTTGCGGTCTTGTGAGTGTATACGGCCAATGTGAATTAAAAAAAATACCTATTAAAGTGGGATGGCCCGCGGCGGTGACGCGGGCGGTGTGTTCCATATTTGAAATTTAAATTAAAAAATACTATTTATGTATAATTTGGCGGGATACTAACTCTGTACCAAAATTATTTGATTAAAAATGAGTTCAAGCGATTCTGAAATGTCGACCCCCAATTCCGTTAAATAAAACTACTATTTTTTACTTTCCTTATATTTGAAATGAAAAGTAGAGTGTTTAACACGGGTGAAAGTCATCAATTCCCACTCGGACTATAGCCGCCCTCGCTTCGCTCGTGCGTCTAAATACCTCGTATGGGAATTGATTTCTTTCCACCCTTGTATAACAATCTACTATTTCATTTATGGTGTAGGTACCTGCAAAATTTTCCGATTTCCTAGGTGTACCTTGAACACAAAAAGTTTGCGGAACACTGCTCTAGATGACCAACAAATACAAGTGGATTTCATTTTAACAGCTTTCAAATTGTCTCCCCGAGCGGCGATAAATATAAGTCCACCGCACCCTGAGTGGTCTCTTGCCACTTTGCTGACTTGCCAATATTTTTACCACAGCATGAGCTACTCTTTATCACCAGAGAGATGAAGCATTAGCAGAATTTTGGTACTGAACTAGAAAAGGGCGTAGGTAGGGGAAAGGTGTACAAAATGATCCCTCGAGGTAAAATTATTCCCCATGGTTCTCAATAAACTACGAGCACCATCTATTAAATTTACTGGTCAACATCCTTCCCGCCACCCGATCAGTCATCTATTGAAGTTTCATGGCGGTGTGAGTACTGTGCGTTATTTTATAACAAAAAAAATAAAATTGGTGCTTTTGACCTAAGATAAGCCAATTTTCAGTGTCAGATTATTTCCTTTGTACTAAATAACTTTAAATGACCGTTTTACTCACAAGTTCTATGTACGTTTGACATCGTTTTGTGTATATGTTATTAAAGTATTTTAGTAAAGTATTTTAGGATATTAGTACTTAAGTATTTTAGTACTTAATAAAGTAATCCTTCCCTCATCCCTGGGGATCATTTTGGACACCTAGGTGTACAAAATGATCCTTTAGTAAACTTTCAAGAAACGTTAAATTACTTAGAAAAGATATATAATGTAAGAAAAAAGGGTACGCCAATATGACATCACTTAAATAAATGAGCAAAAACTACTTTAACATTACAGATAACTTAAATATTTTGGCTAGAGCATACATTTTCCCTTAGAGGGATCATTTTGTACATCTTTCCCCTACTAAACCGATACGCCGCAAACTCAGTCGGCCCGGGGGACACAGCCTAATTACAGTCAAAAAAAGACGGCCACTCCCACTGCAGATCTCGAATATTATTATCCTCCTCCAGGCATCAGCATGTTTTTTTTTTAATTTACTCCGGTCATGAATTCTAATCATTGATTATAAGAACTCGTTAGATATTTTTGTGATTGACTTTCCGTAACCGACGTGATATTTCATATATCCAAGGATTTAGATTGTTTCAACGGCGCGGCGTCCTCGCATCTGCTAACAACTGACAACAACTCAAACGCAAGCTTAATGCGCGTTTTCAATACGATAATGCGTTGGATGTTGACGAAGCTGCCGTGCTATTGCAACGCTTCAGGGATGTTTTCTGAAGTGAGGGTGGGTTTGCATGCCATCATCCGTAAGCGGTGTGCGGTGTGCCTCGCTCCTGGCAGTGGCGGTCCGAGGGGGGGGTCGTAGGGGTCATGTCATAGCACGTCGGCATTAATCGGTATGACCCCAGTGTTCGGCTGCGGTATGACCCCCCAAAGCCGTCGGCTAGGCGGCTGCCACCGCGCCTGGGTCCTGGGAAGATTGGGCGCCAGCTCCCACAGCATCCTGAGTGCATTGTATGACAGGTGCGATCAGGGTCTCCATATACACGGTTATTACCGTGTGAATTACCGTATGCACCATAATCTACCGTTGTTTTTCTTTGAAAAATTACCTACACGGTATTAAAAATTACGGTTATTTACACGGTAGGTACGTTTGTAGCTGATCCACCGTGATTTTATATAGAAACACCGTATTTTTACCCGTGCGACACAGTAAGTATCAATTTAGGTATATGTGGAGACACTGGGTGGGGGCTCCCATAAAACAAACGTGATTTTGCTGTTTTTTTAAATGTTATAATAATATTATAGTGTCTAATGTTGTACAGATAATGGTACGGAACCCTTTGTAAGCGGTTCCGACTCGTACTTGGCGGTGTGGCCCGGTTTTTTACGGTTCCGCGTACCTCAAAGGAAAAACGGAACCCATACAGGATCACTTTCACCCAGCAGGGGCGCCAGCTTTTACAAAACGCCGTGGGTGCTCATTTAATGACTCGCGAGAAAATAGATGCACACCGACTGATATAAAATCGCATCTAAGTATATCCGTCCAGAAGAACTCAAGTTACAATTTAAGCGAACAGAGTATCTATCTACCTACAGACAGGCAATAGGACAGAAAGATGTTGCATTTTATAAATACAGGGTAAAAATTTTGATCGTGTGTATTGCATTTTTGTATTTGTTTTGCATTGTTGATCATATTCATGAGTACTTTCACCTCCTAAAATATCCGTAGGTACTGGTTTTAATTTTACCCTTAATAGAGATAAACTTTCTACCTACCTACATCTTCTTTACTGTACAGTAAAGAAGATGTAGGTAGGTAGGTAGAAAGTTAACGATATCGCTCAAAGACGTTTACCAAAAGACATCTGTTTTGATGTCTATGGCCATGGCATGGGTGCTCCGCACCCACTATTTATACCTCGTGGGTGCTGGAGCCCCCGAGCACCCACGGAGTCGGCGCTCCTGCTTTCACCGTTTATCGCTGGCAAGTTCGAGGTATCTGCTCATAGATGCCGCCACTAGAAGAAATATGTACAAGTGGCATCTTCCCAAGCAGCACACACAGCTGTAGAGTGACTGGACAACAGAATTTTTGAAAACTCGAGGCTGTTTTGCGTCTGTACAAGGGCTGTACATCCGGATACACAGCTCTATTAACTCTAAATTTGGCCCCAATTAACCAGCCCTGAGTGAAATAGTAGCTTGTTAATAGCTGTCTAGAACTCTAGGAGCATTGTAACAGCTGTACAAGGGCTGTACAATGGCTAATAATTCTACTATACAGCTCCTAGAATTCTCTTAGACAGCCAAGAGATGGTTAATGGCTTTGTAACGGTTATTGTTAATTCTACAAAGAAATAATGACAATATGGTGGTCTAACTATAATCTGTGGACAAATATAATAATTTCTAATTAGGGAAGTCATTTTTCACGTTTGTTTTGTATATCTATTGGTAAATTGTACTGCGGGTGCCACTTTACTGTTATATATATAGGTGATATTGTCAAATATTACACGCGCCCTCGAAATAATATAGTATTACTAAAAATATTATACAAAGTAAATACGCGTATTTACTTTGACTATTTCATTTACATTTAATGAGCATTAATATCTATTTGTAACAATGAAATAATGTGTTTTTAATTTAATAGCTCACAAATAACATGAAAATATAACAGATATCAGTGGTTTTTTTTCATATGTAATCGGCTTGTTTACATTAAAATGGCGTCAATTTGTTATCCAGCAATAATTCTCACAAAATTCCCTTGACCCTCTCTTTTCTGTTTAATGGCTGTACGATGGTTTTCAGTTATTCTAACGGCTGGTTAAGGGAGTAAAGTGAGAGTATACGACAGCGTCTTAGGGATCTCTAATCTTGATAGAAAACCATTTCGGGCATTTCGTACTCAATTAGCTTAGGGTACTGATTAGGGTGATGATTTCAATTTCGATGATGATGATTTCAATTTTGATGATGATTTCGATGATGATGATGATTTCGATGATGATGATGATGATGATGATTTCGATGATGATCATTTCAATTTCGATGATGATGATGATGATTTCTATGATGATGATTTCAATGATGATGATTTCGATGATGATGATTTCGATGATGATTTCAATGATGATGATTTCTATGATGATGATTTCAATGATGATGATTTCGATGATGACGATTTCGATGATGATGATTTCGATGATGATGATGATGATGATTTCTATGATGATGATTTCAATGATGATGATTTCGATGATGATGATTTCGATGATGATGATTTCGATGATGATGATTTCGATGATAATTACTTCGATGATGATGATGATGACGGAAAGGGTCTATAGACATTTTAGTAGGTACAAGAATTAGGTTTCGTGGCCAGGTTTAGTAAGCATTTGTACGGAACTACGATTATTTGTAACAAAATCTATGTGTCCGGAACCCTCATTTTTAATCGACACTGGCACTTGACTGCAGCTAGATAAATGAATGAGACTTTCACTATCCTTGCTTATTATATTCTTTTAAGTTTATTTTTAACTGCACCAGTTCTTTTCCTTTTTTTCCATGGTTTAATCGTATTCATTTTTATTCTTGCACGATAATCAAAGTCGCGTTTCGAGGTTATGACAAAATTGAGGTTATCATAGCACTACTAACCTATGTTTACTCTTCAATAATTCTAGAGGCTGTAAAATAGCTAATATTTACACTGTTAGCTTTGGAATTAAAGTGGAGTAAGGCTACACCAATGTACAGCTCATGCGCTCTAAAAATGCTATTAACCAGCTACTATTAAGCTCATTGAGGTAGCATTATAATAGAATTTGTGTACACCATAAAAAAGCCAGTGGCAAAATTTGATTCTCTAATACAGCTCACAGTTTACAAATGGTGTTACTTTATCGCGTTAAGCAGCCGTTAACAAGCTCTGGGCTTCTTAACCAGCTAGTAGCATTATACGTAGCCAAAAGCTGGAGAATAGTTCTTTCAAGTTCTACTAAATGCATTTAGTTGATTTTTACTCCATTATACAGCCATTAGTCAGCTGCAGTGTAGAAATCGCCCCTTATACAGCCTCAAGCATCGTCGTATCCATTAGTACAGCTACATAACAGCCGTTGGCTGTCATATAGCTGGTTTATGGATATAATTTTCGCTAATGTGCTGCTTGGGTTGCTCATAGATGGCGCTAATTGCATATTGCTAGTAGAATATTTTATAATAAAACAAGTTTAAACGGATTAAATCGCGTATAGGTATTACTGATGTTTCCTGAGGTTTGGAACATTTTGCAGCGTTCGTGGTCGCAAGACGACTGTCGTCCTGCGCCCACGAACGCTACAAAGTCGTCCTGCGACTTGTGACCACGAACGCTGCAAAGTGTTCGAAACGTCAGGGAAAATCAGTAATATATGTGGAAACTTTTTAGTTGAAACAGCATTTCAAATTGATATTCGAACATGTTTTTTGATAATGACTTGTGTCATTCACTTGAATAAAAGTCTTCTCTGTGCAAACAACTTTTTTACTTCCATATCCTAGTTATCTAGTATATTTCATCAATAGGTTATGGGCCCAGTCACTAAATTTGCCATCAAGAATCTCTGCGGCCTAGATGACTACTCTACGTGGAAATTCGCTATAAAAATGATTCTCATACGAGAAAAGTTGTTCACGTATACGTCTACGTACCCGGATTCCAAAGACTCCACCGCCATCGAGAAGGACCAAGATGCACTAGCTTTGATTTGTCTACATGTGGAACCTACACTTTATGCGTATGTACAAGATTCAAATTATGCTAAGGATGCTTGGGATAGCTTAGCGAAAGCGTTTGAGGACAAAGGCGTAAATCGCAGAATCACCCTCATGAACGCGTTGTTGGATGAAAAGCTAGAGAGACACTCATCGATGCATGAATATGTTGCTGTAGTTATGTCTCTTTCTCAAAAGTTGAAGGATATTGCCACCGGATTTGACGATGATCTTGTAGCTGTCGTGTTGCTGAGAGGACTACCTGAAGAGTACAGGCCTATGAGAATGGCACTGGAACACTCTGGGATGAAGTTGACTTCAGAGAACGTGCGGCAGAAGTTACTACAGGAGGATTCACGTCAAGGTTGTAGTACATTGTCTTCAGCGGACTCGGCATTGGCTGTGCGTAAGAGTAAGAAGTGGAATGGGAACAAAGATATTAATATGACCAAAATTAAATGCTTTAAATGTGGAAAGAGTGGACATAAGAAGCCGGACTGTCCTGAAGGAAGGAAAGCGGGTTCAATCTCCAAACTAAGTGACGTCGCGATCGTGAGCCTGTCTTCATTCAGCGCCGGGGACTCCTTCAATCCGACGGAGTGGTACATTGACAGCGGGGCATCTTCACATATGTCTTTCCAGAAACATTGGTTTAAAGATTTGGTTATGAATGTTGGTATGAGTAACGTGACTTGTGCGAATAATGATAAGATTGAATGCAAGGGTAAGGGTGATATCATAGTGAGTTTGAAAGGACGAATGCTTGCTGTGAGGGATGTCGCGTATGTACCTGGTTTGCATGTTAATCTGTTATCAGTGTCTAAATTAGTAGAGAAAGGATGGAAGGTAAGTTTTGACAGAGATGGGTGCAAGCTAATTCACCATTTGGTTCCAGGCCATTTCAAGGGAAAGCTTCTGGCTACCGCAAGTGAAGTCTCAGGGATCTACAAGCTTGAAGGTTGTCAGGCGGTTGTAGATGGGACTGCGTTGGCGTCAGTGAAAGCAGGTAATCCTTTGATGTTGTGGCACCGGCGGCTTGGACACGTAAATGAGCGAGATTTACGTAAGCTCCTGGGTATGGATTTTGGTAAAAGCGTAATGGAACCTTGTGTCGCCTGTATTAAGGGGAAGGCACATCGTTTACCTTTTCCAGTTGGTGAGGCTGAGAGGGCAGTCGAGAGACTGCAACTGGTTCACGCAGATATCTGTGGTCCAATGTCTGAACCCACGTACGGTGGATCTCGGTATATGCTAGTTATTTTAGATGATTTTACACGTAAATCTTTTGTATTTTTCCTTAAATCTAAAGATCAGGTTTTCGATCATTTTAAAGTTTTTATAGCTAGTGTAGAGGTTGAAACCGGGTTGAAGGTAAAGTGCATACGCACGGACAATGGAACAGAATTTGTGAACAGGAAGTTTGATGGGTTTCTACGGCAAAAGGGTATAAAACATCAATTAACTGTTCCCTACACTCCGGAGCAGAATGGCGTAGTGGAGCGAGCAAACCGCACTATTGTGGAGATGGCTCGTGCTATGTTGGCGGAAAAGGGTCTGAGTGCGAGACTGTGGGGAGAGGCATGTAATACGGCTGTTTATATCAAGAACAGGCTGCCTCACAGTGGCAATAATGGTAAGATTCCTGAGGAGTTGTGGACAGGGAAGGCTCAGTCATTTGATCATTTCAGAGTTTTTGGAACGAAAGCGTTTGTGCACGTGCCCAAGGAAACTCGGAAGAAATGGAGCCCTAAAGCGGTAGAACATGTCTTTGTTGGTTACTATGAAGAAACCAAGGGATATCGTTTCATTAATCCCAGTAATCCTCGCGTCATTGTTAGAGGAAAGGATGTAGTTTTCTTGGAGGACTCTACAGCAGTAGTTTCAGAGGATCCTAGTCAGCTCGTAGGTAGTGGTGACAAAGGTGCTGAAGTAATCTGGGAACTTGCAAAGGTAGAAGGCCAGTCAGGTTCATCACCTGATAGTGCAGAAGCTTCTCAAGGGCCGAATTCCATAGAGCGGGCTGAAGTATATGAAGACGCGGAGATGGAAGTGGGAGAAACGGGTGATAGCGGAGCAGAAAATGTCGTGGTGGAAAATGTTGAAACTGAAGATTCTATTAACAGAGAAGAGTCAAACGAAGGTGAATGTCGTTATCCTCTACGTAGTAGAATCCGAAAAGGAAACCTTCATGGACTTGCATGCTATACAGAAGACCAGGAGCCTTTGACAGTTAAGGAAGCCTTAAGTCGAGAAGATAAGGATAACTGGAAGGAAGCCATGAAAAAAGAGATGGATTCGATGTACGAGAACAAGGTCTGGAAGCTCGTCAGAAAGCCACCTGAAGCTAAAGTCGTGGGAAACAAGTGGATCTTCAAGTACAAGTTTGATGCAGATGGTAATAAGACCTATAAAGCTCGACTTGTGGCGAAGGGTTTCACTCAGTCCTACGGGGTTGACTACTTCGAAACTTATTCACCGGTCGTGAGAAGATCGACAGTTAGATTGCTGCTATCGTTGGCTGTTGAAAAGGATTTGTTCATCAGTCACTTCGATGTGAACACCGCCTTTCTGAACGGTGATTTACATGAAAGAGTTTATATGCGACAGCCGGAGGGTTGCATAGATGAAAACTCGAAGGAAAAAGTTTGCTTACTAGAAAAAGCGATATACGGCCTCAAACAAGCTTCACGGTCTTGGAATGAAAAAGTAAATGAAGTGTTATTGTCTTTGAACTTCAAGCGCTGTGACTTTGATAGCTGTCTTTACAAAAATAATAATTTTTATATCGCTCTGTACGTAGACGATTTTTTATTGTTTTACAAAGACAAACAGCAGAAGGAAGTTTTATTAGACAATCTTTCTAAACAGTTCAAGATAAAGGATTTAGGGGAAGCGAGACATGTTTTAGGTATGCTTTTGTCTAAGACTGATACTGGTATATATTTGAATCAAGAGAGGCTTATTTCGAAGATCTTGAATGAATATGGTATGTCTGACTGCAAACCAGTAAAAACTCCGACGGAAATGGATTTCCATAAAGCCTTGGCGGAAGGGGAAGGAGGTAAGTTCTTATCCTGCCAAGACTCTCGTAGTTATCAGGCGCTCATAGGGTCGCTGAACTATTTGGCCTGTAACACACGCCCGGATATTGCGGCTGCGGTAAATTTTTTGGCACAGTACAACTCATGTTGTGAGGAACGTCATTGGAAAGCTGCTAAACATATCTTGAGATACCTTAAGGGTACAAGGGATCTATGTTTGATATTTCCCAAGTCGCCGGTGCAGGACATCACGGGATTTGTAGATGCTGACTGGGGAGGGAACATCAAAGATAGGAAATCGTATTCTGGATTTATTTTTAGATGCGGAAACTCGTTGATTAACTGGGAATGCCGGAAACAAGCTTGTGTGGCACTTTCGTCAACGGAAGCCGAGTATATTGCACTTTCGGAGGCAACCAAGGAGGCAGTTCACTTGCGGCAGTTGAATGCATTTATAAGAGGTGAATATCTTGGGGCTATTTGCATTTTCGTAGATAATCAGAGTGCTATTAAACTTGCGTACAATCCTGTAGCGCATAGAAGGACGAAACATATAGACATAAGGGCGCACTATGTCAGAGATTGTATTGCTAAGAATGTTGTACGTCTGGACTATGTGTGTACGGAAGATAACCCAGCAGATGTGCTGACAAAACCATTAGGTCGTGTGGCATTTAATAAATGTGTGCGCGATCTGAATCTGAGTGTGTCTGGTGTGGTGTGATGTGAGGATATCTGATGATGGATGTTGTTTGAGGGGAAGTGTGGAAACTTTTTAGTTGAAACAGCATTTCAAATTGATATTCGAACATGTTTTTTGATAATGACTTGTGTCATTCACTTGAATAAAAGTCTTCTCTGTGCAAACAACTTTTTTACTTCCATATCCTAGTTATCTAGTATATTTCATCAATAATATACGCGATTGAATCCGTTTAAACTTATTTTATTATAATGTCTAGTAATCGCGAAAGCCTAAGACATTGCAATATTTTATTTTAATATTTTATTAAAACAAAAGTAACTGAAAGACAGAATCGTGTTGCTGCGGAGTTTGTTGCGCCGTTTCTTCTTCGCAGCTAAAACACTAGGAAGCGGTGAAGGGTGGGCGTTTTTGGGGGCTGTCTAATGTATATTGACGTTCAAAAAGTGCTAATTGGCTTTAGCCCACTTTGAATAAATGACTTTTGAATTTGAATTTGAATTTTTGAATTATTGTATAAAAAAGTACATCTGATCTACCTCTTTACATGCATAATTAAGTTTGTACGGAACCTTCAGGACGCGAGTCCTATACTCGCACTTGTCCAGTTTTTAGGGTTCCGTTCCGTACCTCTTATGGAAAAACGGACCCCATAGAGGATCACACTTTGTCGTCCGTCTGTCCGTGGCAAGTCTGAAGCATCTGCTCATAGATAGCGCCACTAAAAGAAGTACCTATGTAATAGCGGCATACGCTCATAGATGGCGGAATATTTTATTTTATAAGTAGTAGGTAGGTACCTACCTAATATTATATCTCCAAACATAAATAAGTTTGTACAGAACCCTCAAGGCGCGGTTTTTTATCAGAAACCTTCCCTGGCTTCCCCACAACAACTGTACAAAGTTTCATTACAATCTGATCAATGATTTGTGAACGCTTAAAGGACAAACCAAACACAAACATTTTATCTAAGTAAATAAATAAAACAAAGTCGAGTTAGATACACCATTTATAACTCAAGAACGGCTGGACCGATTTTGTTGGGACTTTTAATAACACATCCTACTAATATTATTATAAATGTAAAAGTTTGTGAGGTACATCCATAGATGGATGTATGGATGGATGTTTGTTACTCTTTCACGAAAAAACTACTGAACGGTTTTTGATGAAATTTTACAGTAGGTAACCTATAGCAGCTTATAGGTACATCAGAATAACACATAGGCTACTTTTTATCCCTAAAACGCGGGCGGAAGCTAGTAGGCTATTTATAAAGATGGGTACCTAATGTTTAAAAAAAGGAAGTGACTCTGCGACCGCCGCCGTGACCTGAATTTGCAGCCGCTGCCGGTTGCTAAATTGGCAGCCGGCGCTGACTTTGGAAAAAAAAAACCGGCCAAGTGCGAGTCGTACTCGCGCACCGAGGGTTCCGTATCATATTTGGACGTATAAAGTGAAAAAATCCGGACCGCATAACTAAGTTTGTTTGTGAAGGAATTTTGATGATTTTGAAAAAACTGTACTAGTTAGGAACATCGTTTTATTTTTGGTGCCATATTTGGGTCAATTCCTATCAACCCTAATTATTTCAGATTTTTCGCCCTGCAAACTTCGGAGATAAGAGGGGGGGAATGGTATTTTTTTGGACATTTTCCATCATATATCTAAAACTGTGAGACATAAAATAAAATGAAAATATATTTTGAAATGTGCAGATCAAGCCCTTTCATATGATATGTCACTTGACCTAGTAACCCCACTTTAAAATTTCGGACCCCCACTCCGGCCCCTTTTGCAATGAAAAAAAAATATTTTTGGATTTTTTTCATTTGCAATAAAGTTGAATAAGCATTCTTTATAACTGTTCCGAATTTCAAGTCGATAGCATAAGTAGTTACTGAAATAAGCAGGTGTGACAGACAGACAGACAGACAGACAGACAGACGAAGACGCACCATAAGGGTTCCTTTTTTACCATTGTGGTACGGAACCCTAAAAAGCGGGAAATGGGGTTGGCAATTTGGCATAATTAAAAACACATTTCATGTTTCATTTGAGTATAACATACCTAACTAGGGTCCAAGAGCGAGCGAAGCGAGCTCGGGAACTTGGACACCCCGACACGGACAATTTAGGTTCGACGGGGTTGACGGGGGCTTCAGTGAGCGAGCAAAGCGACCGAACGAAGCCCCCGTCAATCCCTTCGCGTTAGGTTACTTTTAACCTTGCAGACAGAAATAGGAGCCCCGCGTAGCGGGGCTCCGTCAACCACCTCCCTCCCCCTTGTAAGTCCAAAAAAGTTATATTTTGTTTTACATTGACACTGTAGGTAATTAAAAGTCAGTCTAAGGTAGATAATTCAACTTAAAACACGGCAACATTAATCAGCTGCTACGGTAGTTTGCAATTATTTTCGTCTGGTATCACTCCTACTCCAAGGCTACGCCGGTTTCCAACGGCGTTATTTTTGGGAGCCGCCGCCGGCTGCGGATACGCAGGCGAAGCTGCGGGCGGAAGCCAGTTTTTAAATAAATAGAAGATATTAGATTAGACTAGCACTACTCGTCGGCCCCCTTCGCACGGGTAGCATCCGTAGTACTAACCCCCTCACTTAGGCGACGGAACAAAAGCCACGGGCGTGAATGCGTTTTCAGTGTGTTGCACCATGCGTGATTTCTATACAAATACAGTGGGCCTAGCACGAACAATTTTGACGTATCGTATCGTAAACGAAAGCGAATTTCGAGTCTAAAATACGACAGTCATAGAACATTTAGATATAATTTTATAGAATTTGCGCATTTTAATAAATACAGAGATTTAAATAAAGTATTTAATATATACAAATATGTCTCCCCCTCTTTAGACGTTTTCAAGAGAAGAATAAAGGAACATTTCCTGTTACCATAACATATACAATTAAACTTGTATTATGTATGTATTAGTATATTATATTATATTTATATATATAGTTGTATATATTGTTTATGTATGTACCTATGTATGTATGTATGTACCTATGTATTACCTTAAATTATAATATTGAAGGATCTGTTCCCACAGACAAACTGTGAAAACAGTTTTGTGGGGCTTTGTTTAGTTATATGAATATTGTGAAACGTTGATAAATAAAGATACATACATACATGGTGTAATATATACATATTCGTTTAGTTTATTTATGTATTTATGTACGTTATTAATTAGTAGGTATATTGCAGCCTATTGTGCACTTAACGCTATTCTCGGATCTTAAGTCTCTCTATCACTCTAAGGTTTGCTGTAAGAAAACTCAATTTTGAGTTAAGCTCGCCTATGTACATAAAATATCCATAAAAATATGTATTTAATATTTGTGTGTACAATAAAGAATATGAATATGAATTGTGTAGCGAACGTGTATTTTCAATTCAAAATATGCTTACGTTTACGATACGCAACGTCAAAATCGTTCGTGCTAGGCCCTGAGGTACTTGCAAACAAAGAAAGATCACGCACTCCCGCGCTACGCTGCGTGATGCGGTGCAGTGTGCGAATCGCCTTATAGACGAAATTAAACAGCTCTTATGTCAATAAATTTAAATTGTCATGTCTATTCATTGTCATACTCAGTTAGACAAATGACAAGAATATTTATATAATAATCAGTGAGTTAAGTAAGAGCCGTCTTATAAGTATTTACAGCGTACCTACGTAAGTACCCTAGCTACCAAGAAGATTAAATATATTCTTTAATATTCTTGCTACCTACCATAGCCTACCTCCTATCCTACCTATCTACTCGTACTCGTATCTATCTACATACCTACCGACATAATGACCTTATTAATTAGTACCATTTTCAGTGCCATTATTTACTAGATTTTTATTTCTTAAAACCCTTCCTGAAAACAGATCGACATGACTAAAGAGGAGAAAATTATATTTGAGGAAAATCGTCATGTTTTCAGAAAATACAAAATAGTCATATTATTTTCCTCAGATATAATTTCGAGAAGCTATATTCCAGGTCGAAATCAATTTGATTGATGATTATTATTTTGATATTTTACTATTATTATCGTCGTGTATTGAATGTCAATCAATAAACAACGTAAAACAACGCTCCATTTGCAAGAACCGTATTTAACAAAAAAATCGCGGGCTACCTTGACGGTTCTCCTTAAATCTATATTTTTAAATTAATCTTAAAACCCTAGGTTCCAGTTATCATAAAAAATTGCCAGTCATATAAAGTGGGAAAAAGTATTTTTTTAGCAGGTACCTACCAGGCAGACACCAAATCACCAAATGGCTATTTTTATGGGCTGACTTTGGTATCCATCGATGGATTGCTAGTTTCTTCAATTTTTCTTTGTGAGCAAATAAAGCTATGGGCATTGAAGTGTTGCTAGTTCATGCTAGCAACCCGTTTTTCTATTTCTGTGATTCGCGATTTAATGGATTTAATAACCTGCATTTATTCACAATTAATAAATTGATAATAATATTAATACTCCAAAACCTTTGGTTTTTTACTATAATTTCGAAGAACTCCATTTTTCACTTTACATAGGTATGTAAAGTGAAAAATGTACCTGAGCGTTTTAGTTTTTTTTTTGTATGAAATCAGATTTTCTCAGGAATTGCACCTATATCTAGGTAAACTTGGAAAGTAAAACATTATTTTATATAATATTTCGTGCAAATCGTTAGAGCAGTTTCCAGAAAACCAAATAAATAGATAAATACAAGAGTTGTTCGCTTATGGTATTTAGTTATTATGTGTTACGTATTTAGCTATTTCACAGTATGCAATAATTATTATGAATTGATATGTTTGTACATATGTACTTCAAATTAATTATGATTAATAATGTAATTTCAAAAAAATATTTCGGAATTACTATATATAATAAAATAAAGTACTTCTGTACTACAACAATCACCTAATTAGTCACAATAATTAGAAATTATCTATTTATATAAAAATAATAATGTGATTTCCTCAAGAAATACATAACAATCTTTTTCTTTTTTTTTTCATTATTAATTTTTGCCTTTGTGCTGAAACGTCAGTTTTGGTAATACATGGGTGTAAACTTCTTTACTACATTGGCAACACTGACCCCAGCCTTGTAATATGGCCGCTACAGGTTAGTTCTAGTAATTTTGTCACGTGAAAAAAAACCTAGATTCTGCTTTATTTTATTGTTTAGCACCATATTTTCGTACCTTATTTAGTTTGCATGTAAAACAGTTACCCAATGCATCTGTTTTGGAGGCTTTACAATGTTATCTAATAATGCTAACGTGTCATCATTTCACCTCTGCGGACGTTTGGATTTACCGCGTGGCCACATTTCTCAATATTCCCAATCAATTTATTACTACTGTTACCCGATGTAATGTTCCCATCCTTGATGAAATTTATTTCTGAGGTGAGGGAATCGACTAAAACTGATGTGCTACAAATGCTAATTGTCCTTTCATGTGTCCGCGAATAACCGCTTTCCAAAATCGGAGTAGGTCGTTCACTTACTATGCGTCATCATTAATCATTAAATTGTCCTCTACTTTTTCAAGATTTTATCCAGCTGTCGCAAATTTTCACAAATAGCATCATCCGATTTTCTTATCGCATTTTTGCAGGCAAGAAATCTAAGAAGGCAAAATGGATTCCAGCCAGCATCACAGACATTATTGCAGAACCAACGACAATTCCAGCCACAAACTGGGCGGACGCTGTAGATGAGGAACGTAAGTGAAAATATCCTGCCTTTGTCATGCACCTCTGTACCTACTAATCAAAATGCCATTTCTTCAAGAACTGACCCAATGATGATGTAAAGGGTAATGGCTGGCCAATGTTAATCTCGTACTTGGGGCGCACTTGCCGAGTGCTTGTCACTCTTTCCGCCCCGGGAAGGTCTGAGTAAAGGTCAATGTGTGTTTAATACATTCTAGCCGGATGATTCTCTCAAAGGGAATGCGGGGGAACCAGAAATTACGGTGTTATGTTAAGCCTGTGAAGCCGGACCTGTGGGGCGAGGTGGAGGTGTGGACATTGTCACTGTTGGAAACCCCTGTGACCAGCAATTTTAGCATAATCTACGAGATGACTCTGGTCACAACTCAATTCAGACTAGTCTTTCATTGGCTTGCTCCCTAATTTTTCTGAGGGTCCTAGCATGTTTTTTTTACTATTGTCTGGAGAAACAAATGTTTTTGTGTCTATGTGTGCTTCAATTTTAATTATAGTTTATTCATTTTATTTAAATCTATACTTCTATACTAATATTATAAAGAGATTTTTTTGTTTGTTTGTACCGAATAGGCTCCGAAACTACTGGACTGATTTTAAAAATTCTTTCACTAATAGAAAGCTACATTATCACTGAGTAACATAGGCTACTTTTTATCCCGAAAAAATGCACAGTTCCTGTGGGACACGCGGATGAAGTCGCAGGCGAAGTGCTAGTTTTACATATTATTTTAATAAAAATAATGTTTCTAAATAATAATAAAATCATATTAAAAATTAAAATATGTTCTTAGTAAACTGTAATCAATCCGATAACTGAACTCCTTGCTACACTTTCAATTGTTAGCAATACTGGTATTCTTCTGTAACTATTCTAGAAGCATCACTATAGTTACTTGTAAATATTTCCACAATTTAGATAACATTAATTACATAGCAGGTATCATTAATATTTTGATTAATATTTGTTTGATAACAATAACAATAATAACATGGTAAAATGCATTAAATGTTCTTTGTTAAAAAAAATACTAGTTCTTTTTATGGAAAATATCTGAGCTTTATCTAGAAAATAGATTACACATTACCTTTCCAATGCTATCTGATAGAAACAGTGCAATGAGTAAGTTATGTAATGAACTCAATATTTTTCAATAAATTATTGTTTGAGTAACTCATACATTTAATATCTACCTTTATGACAGCAATTATTGTTTACTGATGAAACTCATTTATTAGCATGCTGAAATCACTAGTCAAGTTCCCGACATTTTTGTTGTTGTATGTAGTCAGGTTTCTTTAGGAATAACACTTGTCTTGATAAACTTGGGAAGCACAATATTATCTAAATACAATATTTCATCTAAATTATTAGAGCCTTTTCCAAGAAACCATTTAAATAATATCTAGAATTGCTTGCCTAAAGTAACAAGATGCCAACCATGGTCATTTTGCATAGTAATGGTCTAGCTAGGAGAAGACTCATGTTCAGTATTGGGTTTAATGGTTAGTCTATGGCTGAACATACATAGGTCTTTCAGTAACTGGTATTCTCAAGCTCACAATTTCATTTTACATAAATTCTGTAATGAACATGGTAGATTAGCTGAGCATTAAATTCTTAAATTCTATCCAGCACTTCAAATTTTTTAAGCTAATTAATTTGTTATAGGTAATAATGTCTTAGGTTTTCTCGATTATTACACATTATAATAAAACAAGTTTAAACGGATTAAATCGCGTATATTACAGTCGTCGTCCTGCGACCACGCTGCAAAGTGTTCGAAACGTCAGGAAAAATCTGTAATATACACAATTTAATCAGTTTAAACTTGTTTTATCATAATTGTTATAGGTATTTAATATTAGTATCAAACTATGGTTACAAAAACTTTTTCGACATTTAATCCAATTTAGAAAATGGTAGATGGTAACAGGCATTTGCTCTTGAGGTTCTACGTTGAACATATTGTGTTAAATAACAATTCAATATGTGCTCAGCTGAAAATGCATATGGCGGGGGAGGGTATTCGTCGCGCCAGCGGGCGCCGGTGGTGCTGCCGTCTGCATCGCGGGCGGCGCGCGGCGGCCTGGCCGTGGATGACGAGTCCATCCCTCGTCGTCCACCATTCACCGCGCACATCTCCAACCTGCCTTATGATGTCGACGAGAGCGCTATCACTGAACTCTTCACTGGACTTGTGGTACCTTTTTTTTCTTTTTTATTGCTCTGATATTATAATATCTCCCAATTTGCTTATTCAGTCTACTCTATAGTTAACAAATTGTAAACTCAATGATTCTTTATAGGGTTGTCACAAATAAATGAATGAGATTTTACAGCATTTATTTACTGCAATGTTAAGAGACTTCATCAGGCTCTCAGCGACTAGGGATAACAAGTAGAATGTTTCCTTTTACGAAATTAATGATAACTTAGCTCACTAGAGGCCATATGTGATTGTGTGCCTTCCAATTTGCGTTGCACTATAAAATTCCTCACAGTTCGTATTTTACTTCAGCCGGCCTAGCATGACCACGATAGAAACGGGTTTTGTCTACATAGAAATAGACAAAGTGACAGATTGTAGAAACATTTCTACGTTTTATGAATGAAACGGTAGAAATTTTTCTACAATCTGTCACTTTGTCTATTTCTATGTAGACAAAACCTGTTTCTATCGTGGTCATGCTAGGCCGGCAGGTGTAGCATTATTTAATCAGTCAAGCTCTGCAATATAATTTAATCTGATTATATGCACTACCTATTCATTTTGATATTGATGGTGAATTAGTTTACCAGCAAATGTTTGCATTATTGGCCAATTTTGACTTAATGTTGTTTGATAGAGTTTATGAAAGAAATAATATATTACTTCGGCGTGTTTAAAAGTCGCATTATTGGAAAACAAACATGGAGGCCTCTGCCCTGAAACCTATGAAAATATAGAAAATGAGGAAATTATAATAATGATCACTTTACATTGGGGATGCACAGACATTATGTGGACGTGGAGCCATAAAGGCTGAGTAGGAGCAAAAGGAGCAGAGGAATATCTAAAAAAAAACATTATAATAGGCTTATAAGTTCAATAATGATTATAAATTATTAATCATCAACTGTAATGGTAACACCGCACATTATATCTGTTTATGCAGACATTTGGACAAAAATTCAGTATTTATTGAAAATACACTTAAATGGCGGATCGCAAACAAATCGATCACGGGCGACATGCGGCCCGTGGTCTGTGCATCTCTGAAATCTTTAATTCATACATGAATATCTTTAATTTATAGAAAGTAATTCTCTGCAAAACATGTCAAATAGCCTTGAAGTGTGATTAAAACCAGTTTCTTTACAATACTAGTTCATCATACTGATCATACACCAATTAAATATAGATCTTGTTCTTTGATACTGTTACATAACTTTAGGATTCCAGTTACACTGGATGACTGAAAATAATTGACATTTTATTATCTTATCGAGTGTAAACTTTAAATTAATATAATAATATGGAACAACAAAAATATAACATAGTTCAAGGTTATTGTGCACTGAGCTCTTTCATTTGCATGAATAAAAGCATTACCTACTTTCAGATTCATGCACATAAATAATTTTAACTACGTTTTCATGCAAAGCTGCTGCAAATTATAAAATAATCCTTGAAAATTACTGATTCCCAATAATTCTCATGTCATTATTACAAGAAGAATAATACCTCAAAGATTACGTGCAGTGATAGCCTAGTGGTGTAAGTAACCATACGCCTCCCACAGCGAAAGTTTTGAGTTCGATCCTGAGGCACGCACCGCTGACTTTTGGAAGTCATGTGCATATTAGAAATTAATTATCACTTGCGTACAACGCTGAAGGAAAACATCGTGAGGAAACCTGCATGCCTGAGAGTTCTCCATAAAGTTCTTGAAGGTTTGTGAAGTCTGCCAACCCGCATTTAGCCAGCGTGGTGGACTATGGCTTATCCCCTCGCATTCTGAGAAAGCCCGTGCCCAGCAGTGGGACAGTTTATTAACAGGGCTGATATTATTATAACACCTCAAATCACAGATTTAGAGTAGACTAGCTAGATACCGCAAACCGTCCGTCCCAGCGTGCCCGAAAAGTTTGTGCGATGCGCCTACTTGCCGCGTTCCTAGTTGAGTTTACTTTCAAACGCGCCGGTGAAACTTGACTAATAGTGTCGTTGAAGACATACAAATGCCAAATTGTACCAATAATAACTAAAAACTCTTATAGGGTTGCCCAGGGCCTTTAAATTACTTGCGCGACACCATAGTAGGTAGGAAAAAATGGCACGCTCGTTTTCAGACTATTTAGTGAACATGCGGTATCTAACCTAATCTAAAGCCCGTATTCCAGAACGATACTCGAGCACCGATCTCTGCTTGAGCATAGATTTCAACCAATCAAATGGCTTTAAATCTATGCTCAAGCAGAGATCACTCGAGCATCGTTCTGTAATACTGGCCTTAATCTGTGCCTCAAATGTATTTTTATTTTACAACAGATTACCAACTTGAGACTCCCGCGCGAGGGCGACCGTCTCAAAGGCTATGGATGTGTGGACTTTGAGGACAGGGAGAGTCTGATCAATGCTATGAACCTGCCTGACCTGGTAAGAATGTAGCCAATCTTCAGTATGCCATTCTCCTAATTCTTTTGCTTAGTTTTTAAATGTATAATATTTATGTTTAAAGAATGTTGAAAGAATTATATCAGATTTTCAAGACACTAATTTGTCTAACACTCAGATTCTATATTCTATAATTTACTAAAATAAATGTTAGGAAATAACAATGCCTACACAATATAAGAAGCTCAGCTGCTTTATAAGACAAAAGAACATCCCTAAGTATTCCCTTTCTATTATTCCAACTCCATTTTGCCAGTTTTTTTCTAAAGTGAACCCAAAAGCAACCTTGTAAGTTGTTGAAAAGGGGTCCTATTGTGTCTGCTACCGATTGTAAACTAGTTTCGTTGTTTGTAGACAATAGGCGGGAGACGGATAAGAATAGAGGTGTCTACTCAGGACAACGACCGCCGGATGGGAAGGGGAGGCAGGTCCGACCGGGACAGGTAATACACTCATTGTTACTTGTTAAACATATTGAAAATTATTGTTATTGAATACTGGCAGTTGTAATTCAAAACTGGTTCTTTGGAAACGTAAGTGTATTGTATGATGTTAGATTGAATGGAATATTTTATTTAACTTATAAGTATCAGAATCAATTTCTACCATTTCAAAATATTCCTCTGCCGGCCTAGCATGATCACGATAGAAACGGGTTTTGTCTACAGATCTACAGAATCTGTCACTTCGATTCTTCTGTAGACAAAACCCGTTTCTATCGTGATCATGCTAAGCCAGCTGGTGATAGATGATGAATCTGGCTATCATAATACAAAAATATTTTTTCCAATCCGACTGCTAGTTCCAGAGATTAGCGCGTTCAAACAAACAAACTCTTCAGCTTTATTATATTAGTATAGATTTGTGAGGAGATTTACCAATCAGGCTTTTAGAATCTAGGGAAAAGATTCAACTAATTCTTTATGGGTTTGAAACTCAACGATTGTATGTGTTACTAGGGAATATGATCCAGAACGTACAATGGGTGATTGGCGGTCGGGACCGCGCGCGATGCCCGAGACTACCGCGCGGCCGCGCCCTGAACGCGGCCCCATGGACCGTAGCGATATGGGTCGCGGCCCCATGGACCGTAGCGACATGGGTCGCGGCCCCATGGACCGTAGCGACATGGGTCGCGGCCCCATGGACCGTAGCGATATGGGCCGCGCACCCATGGACCGTAGCGACATGGGTCGAGGCAACATGGACCGCAGCGACATGGGCCGGGACCGGGACCGAGATCGAGAGCGTGACTGTGAGTACAACATTTTAATAATACCAAAGTTACAGTCCCAATGTTGGCCCAAACTCTTTTCTCATACGGAGAAGGCATGTCCATTGAATATTGATTTTAATTCCTATATTGCCTTACTTTTACCGCCGTCCATACGAATTACAGTGACGTCATAGAGTCACGAATCTCATCGTAGGGTGACTATTAGTCGGTGGGTGACGCAATATACATTTTGGTACTAAGTAATAACCAAATTCAGGTATTCAGACTTAGTGGGCTGTAGTCGATTCCCTAATAGATTTCTTCTAAATTCCTCCGCTATAGATGCGAGCCAGTGATTTTAGTGCGAATTATAATGACGCGTTCCGGTCATAAACATACCTATTAGTTTAAAGGAAAAATAACACGAATAAATATTTTTTTTTAAAAGAATACCTCTTAATATAGGTATTTCCTCTGTACTAATTCACAATGATGATAAGTAACCTGATGTTGGAGCTAACTGTAATGTCACACTTGGGGCGCACACACAGAGTACATGATCGCCAATTCATTACAACTCTTTGTTGTTTCGTCATTGTTATTTGTGTGACAGTGCGGCGTTTAAGCTGTGTCATCGTTTACTTTTACTATCATAAGTCAATAAAATTGGCGATCTCGGTTACTCAACCCGCCTCGGGAAGGTCTGAGTAAAGGTCACGCGTGCGTAGTCGGCACTAAACCCTTTAGCTAGGGGTACCGCTTACAGCGCTAGCGGGGAAACCAGAAACGACGGCTTTGTGGCCGTTTAGGACTCCGCATGGACGAGACTTCGCCCTTTTAGCCTTTGGAAGTCCCCGCGACCGGCTTTTTAAGTACAATCTGTGACGTAGCGTAGCTATAACTCAATTCAGACTAGTCTTTGGTTTGCTCCTTCTATCTAATACTTAAATCTGAGTGATATATTTAGCGAGTGGTTTTATCATCGTTTTGTAGAAGGAAACTTTATTGATTGTTTGTGTATGTAGCGAGTGCTGATAACCGCCCGGGCGGATGGCGTGACGGTGAGCGACCCGCACCGGCCGAGCCAGCGAGGACACCATACGGCGGACGAGACTCGTTCGGACGTGATCGCTTTGGAGAGTAAGTAACTTAGCAATAAGCATACAGTATAATATTGTAGAATAACCAGGCACCGAAAAGGTCACCCATATAGGGGTTAACCCGGGTTATTTTTTTTTTGGGTTAGGTGAAAAACCTTGCATAAAGGTTAACCCGTATTCTGGATTATTCATCCTAATAATAACCGGTTCACGCATAGAGTTCATTTTTGTTCCTTTTTTTTTCATTTTTGTTCTATTTCATCGGGTTAATCAGCAATATTAACCGGTAACGGTATCCGTATTAAAGGGTTAACCGGTTACCCTGCATTAAGATTAACCAAATAACCTTTTTCAAAGATATTTGAAAAAGTTATATATACACGAATTACAAAATTTTTAGATACAAATAATATTTTAAGCAGCAATCAATTTGGATTTCAAAAGAAAAAAACCACATCTTTGGCTATCTATAAATTATTCAATACCATTTGGGAAAAAATAAATAGTAAAAAACAATGTGCTGCTCTTTTCATTGATATGTCAAAAGCTTTTGACTGTGTAAAATATGATATTCTGCTAAATCAACTAGAATGCATAGGAATTAGAGGTATAGCACTAAAATTAATAGAAGATTATTTAAATAACAGAATGCAGGCTACTATGATTGAAGTATATAACGAATCTACAAAAATGGTGGAAGTAGCCACATCCGCATTCGAAAATGTAATATTAGGTGTACCCCAAGGCAGTATATTGGGACCACTATTATTTTTGATTTATGTAAATGAACTTCCAAACATAATTAACCACTTAAGTGTAATGTATGCCGATGATGCAACTATATTTTTTTCAAAAGATGATCCAATTGAAACTAACTATGAACTAGAAATAAACAAAACATTAACAACAGTATCCGACTGGTTGAAGTCAATCAATTTAAAAGTAAATCTCTCAAAAACTAAATTAGTTCAGTTTAGAAACTATAAAAGTAAACCCTCTCATTTAAATATAACAGTGTCCGATGTTGTGATTGAAGAAGTGAAAGATATTAGCTTTCTAGGAGTTACGATCGATCAACATTTAAATTGGAAGGCACATATTGAAAAAATAAATAACAAAATATCCAGTGCCTGTTATGCACTGTCAATCCTCGCAGAAACTACAAATGTAAGTGTAACTAGAAATGCCTACTTTGGGAACGTTTATCCACTATTAACTTATGGTATCATTTATTGGGGCAACTCGACAAACATTCAATCCACATTCATTCTCCAGAAAAAATGCATTAGAACTATTTATAATATACTAAATACTGACACATTAAGAGATATTTTTAAAACAAAGGGTTTCTTAACATTAACTGGAATTTATGTACTGGAATTGTGCTTATTTGTAAAAAATAATATGCAATATTTTAATTTTAAATCAGTTTTAAAGAAAAACATTCGTAATAAATATAAATATAATATAAATTTACCTACTATTAACAATATGATTTATTACAAGAGCACATATATCACAGCTATTCGTGTATACAACCACTTACCTACAGCAATTAAACAATTAAATGGAAATATTTTCAAAGCAAAATTAAAGAAATGGTTAATTAATAATGTTTTTTATAATCTGCAAGAGTTTTTTGGTAAAAAATGTGAGTAGTGTCATATTACTATCATAATAATTATTATCATTTATCATAAACTTTATTTCCCATTGCATATCCGAAATGGGTAGACTGTTGAGCCTAAAACTACAATGTTATTTATTAAGAACACAATATGTACACAGTTATGCAATAAAAATATCTTTATCTTATCTTTATCTTTAACCAAAAATATGGGTTAGAGATTTAACCGGTAACCTTTTAACCCGATTAATCGGTCCCTGAGAATAACAGTTATTTATCATTTTTGCCCTGCCCAGCCGGGCTAGCATGTGCCAGCGACAAAACTTTGTCGACTGTTTTGTCTCGCTCTTTCTCGTGCGAACACGAGACAAATGCACGATAAAAGCGTCGACAACATTTTGTCGCGGCTCGCATGCTAGCCCGGCTGTGAAGACTTCATTCAACCAATTAAAATGTAAAACTTTCCATATCAATTTCATGTCACGCGACGCTAAGTATATTTCGTTTTATTCACGCCCAGATGACTGTGAAATAATAACTAGGTCAGCACATTTCAAAAATATCGAGACGTTCATGCCTCGGTATTTATGAGGTTATATAATTCTTTATATAACATGGTGCTAGATTAAATCGGTCAACTAGACACCGGCTCATGCCCCATGCTAGACTCGGTCGCTTTATACCTACATTTACTTCCTACTGGACTTATTTCGACTCAAATACGTAGTCAGAAATTAGTGCTGATTCTGTTGAACATCGCACTAAACTAATTTGAATAACTCTTTCTAACAAATATCATTGAAAAAGGACAGAAAATATTTAGAACTGTCAAATTAGTTGACGCCCGTGTCATTTACGGGAAAATGGTCGTGATTTTTTGCGATTACGACAACATTGACATTAAAACTATTCACGTGGACTAATTTGACAGGATTAAATATCTGCTATCCCTCTCATGTATTTTATTAGAAAGAGATATAATAAGATTAAATTAGTTAAGTTCGTAAACAACAGAATCGGCACCATTATATTTTTAATTTTGTAAGTTGTCGTATTGTTGCAGAGGTAGAGAGCGTGGTGGCGGTGGCGGCTTCGGTGGTCGTGAAGAACGCCCCGAGCGCAGCGGGTATGGGGGCCGCGATGGATTCCGCACTGCTGAACGTGAAGGTGGATTTGGGTAAGTGAAACATTGCCCAAATTTGTCAAATATTAGGCGACAAAGCTTAATCTTACTTCTTACTAATATTATAAATGTGAAAGTTTGTGAGGATGGATGGATGTATGTATGTTTGTTACCCTTTCACGCTAAAACTACTGAACGAATTTTGATGAAACTTTACAGTAATATAGCTTATACATCAGAATAACACAGGCTATTTTTTATCCCAAAAACGCGAGCGAAGCCGCGGGCGGAAGCTAGTATAAAACATATTTAGATACCATAAAGAGGAGGTAAAATTTATTGTCTCATTGTTTGTTTAGAAGCCGAGAAGGTAGAGGATTCGGTGGTGGCAGAAGCTTTGGCGACCGCGATCGTGAACGCGATGCACCTCCCAGAGAGAGAGAAGGTAACTGTTTTTGTCAACAAAATGTAATTCAACTTTACAAAATTGCACAAGTGTAATCTATCAGGGTGAAGTAGTTTTCCGGCATTGGTGTCACTGACTTAGGCCATGTTGTTTCATCTTACAGTTACGTATCTGTAACCGTCAAATATGGCGGCTTGTACGACAATTTCATACTGACTTACGGATACAGATAGTTTGAAGCAACCCGCCCTAAGTTCCCGAAATTTTAGACGACGGAAGTTATCTATTTTGCGCCTAGACAAATGAACACAATAAAAGACCGCACGATTGTCGCAGTGGCTGAGAGATTGGCTGCTGCGGAACGTGTCGCGGGTTCGATTCCCGCATGGCACACTAGTCTGGCTGTTTGTGTATGTGAAGTGTTTGTAAACGCACCCACGACACTGGAGAAATCCTAGTGAGGGGAAAGGTTTTATAAAAAAAAAAATTGTCCTATTTCCTTAGATGGGAAGCCTCGCGAGCGTCCGAAGCTGAATCTTCTCCCGCGTACGGTCCCGCGCGACTCGGAAGGGCCCGCGAAGGCCGACGGCGCCGCGGACGACAAGCAAGCCGAGAAGACCGCGCCCAAACCTGTCTCCGCTGAGAGTGTGTTCGGCGCCGCTAAACCCGTGGACACCGCAGCCAAGTAAGACTATATTATCATCTACTAGCGACCCGCCCCGGCTTCGCACGGGTGCTATAAACATTCCTCTTGAATCACTATCTATTAAAAAAACCGCATCAAAATCCGTTGCGTAGTTTTAAAGATTTAAGCATACATAGGGCAGTGGCGAAGGGTCCCTACAATACGATTCCTACCGGCTTCCCTTTGAAAAGTAGCAGAGGCAGTATTGCCTACGTTTATTAATTAGCTTTTCGTGGCCAGGTACAAGTCGTCGGAAATATCTGCGGACCTGGCTTGATGACACAAACAGAGCAACAATACACAATAAACAATAATGCGATTACGAAAGCGAGAATAATAAATAAAAAAAAAACTAATAAATAAATAAGAAAACGGGCAGAGGTGCGGGGAAGCGCATTCCAGCGAGGTTCGCAGATATTTCCGACGAGTTGTAATCATTTGTAGCTCCGGCTTGCCTCTTACAAAAACTGACCCTTCGCCACTGAGGGACAGACAGTCAGGAAACGACTTTGTTTTATACTATGTAGTGATGTCACACTGATTGCACAGTCGTAGTTCAAATGACGACTTATATTATTTAGTTTCGCTGTTATATGCGAGGTACAACTTGCGGACAAGCGACCGTAACTAAATCTCGCCTACTCATTTTAAGGTCCGCCTATATACTCAATCTTACTTGTACTAATTCCGATTTGCACAAGCAAGCATGTACGTTAAGACGGCAAAACTGTACACCGCGCTGGCACATTCTCGTGGCTATATACAGCCACACAGTTTACCGTGTATTTTGCTGCGTGTAGCCGGGCCTTCATGCACGTTTGAAATTATCCCCTCAGTCCATGGTGACTGACACCTAATTTGGACAGACATTTTATTCTAAACAGCTAAGATTACCTAAAAGGCTGGGTTAAGAATATTCCTATGTTGCCAATCTATTCACCACTTACCAATGCAACAGTATTAGAAAAGCAGTAGCTTTGTTATAGATACTGGCACGAGTCTTGAGCACAAACGTCACCTGCGCATTAGTTAATTTTTCGGTCTATTTGGTGGAATGAAGAAGGCGGTGGGCGCCGAGACTGCACGCGATTGATTCGTCAGTCGATGCTCGTCGTCTTTGGACTATTTTCTATTACGTATTGTCAACTGTCTATTGGGCCGAAAATGTACATGCGCGATCTGTGATCATGATCACGCCGGTACCTATAAGCTCGATTATGATTTATGTTGATTTAATTAAAAATTCAATGCACATTTTATAAATATCTCGATATTTATGCCTTGATGTTTATAAAGTTGTTATAACAACATGTGCTATATAAAAATTGGTCAACTAGACACCGGTTCATGCTCTATGCTAGACTCGGTCGCTTTATACCGACATTTATTTACATTATGATATAGGTATTTTATATTAATACTTCCAGCAAACTTATATTTAACTTATATAATATTTTTATTTTATAATTCCATAGGGAACGTGAAATAGAGGAACGTCTTCGTAAACAAGAAGAAGAAGCCAGGCGTGGGGGTGATGACAAGGAACGTTGGGGAAGGAGGGTCAGTTGAAACATAGTATTAACTTACCTGGTAGTAAATATTACACATTGAGCTTGAGAAAGAGAGCTTTGTAGAGCCGATTATATCTTACACCAAGCACTCACACCTATGCGACGTTTTGTCGCTCACTTGTTTATTAGATACCGGACTGTTAACGTTAGCCGACATCTCTGTCTAAAGCTCGATGTGTAATATTTAATGCAGCGTGCTATCTCATGTTTTATATAAAAAATAATAAAAATAAAGATTTAATGACGATTAAATATTTACAGAACGATCATTCCGGCGAACGTCGTGCCGCTCCAAAGCGTGGTAAGTAAGAATGCAATACTAAACGTAACTTTATAACTTTTTTGAGTACCAAAATGGTGAAAAAAGAACCCAGCTTCATCTGTCTGTCTGTCAGAATTGCTTATTTCAACAACTACTGATGCTATCTACTTGAAACTTGGAAAAGGGATAAGAATACTTACCCGCCTTTATTGCTAATGAAAGAAGTTAAAAATATTTTTTATTTTCATTGCATAAAGCGTTCGAAATTTTAAAGTCTTACTAGATCAAGTGGCATAATTATGATAATAGAATTATGAAAGCTAATAAAATTATCTGCACATTTCAAAATATATTGTGAGAAATTTCTAAAAACACCAATTCCTTTCCCCCACCATCCCCCTATCTTCGAAGTTTGCAAAGCGAAAAATGTGGATTTGTTATAAGTTTACCTAAATATTACACGAAAAATAAAACGATGTTCCTAAGTGGCACAATACTTTATTAATCATCAAAATTCCTTCACAGACAAACTTAGTTATGCGGTCCAGCTTTTTTAATCTTTTATACGTCCAAGAACGGTACAGAACCTTCGATGCGCGAGTACGTAGTCGCACTTGTCCGGGTTTTTTTTTTATAATGTGTCTTATTCAATGCAATATATTCGCAGATGAACGCCCTAGAGATTCGCGCAGTTTTAACAGAGACCGACGCGACTATTCTAAGGACGACAAAGACAGACGCGACTATAAAGACGACCGGGACAGACGCGACTATAGGGACGACAGGGATCGCCGCGACCGAGACGACCGGGACAAACGCGAACCGGAACGGCGCGACTACAAGGATGATCGCGAGCGTCGCGACGTGAAGGACGACCGCGGCGAGCGACGCGACGTCTCCGGGGACAGGCGACGCGACGTGTCCGGGGACAGACGTGAACGACGCGATTACTCCGGAGACAAACGTCCAAGGCGCGACTTTTCCGGTGACAGGCGACGCGACTACTCGGGCGAGCGACGCGACTCGCGCGATGACAGAGCCTACAGGGAGGGGTCGCGCGAGCGTCGCCCTGACTCCCGCGAGAGAGAGAAGGATAAAGACACGCACAAGGAAAGAGACACGCATAGTGAGAAAGATACTAACGAGGAGCGCGATGATAAGCCCCGCGACGAGCGCAACGGACGCCCGCGACCCAGCCGCTCGCGGGACCGGCACGACGAAGTCGACGATATTACCCTGCCCAAGATGAAAGAACAGGAAAAACCGGTATGTACTACCCTTAAATCCATTCACTTGCGTTCTACCCGGCCTAAGCGTTCCTGCACACGATGCCGCCGACGCGCCGCCACCGCACAGTTACACTGTAGTTACGAGTCGCGCGAAGCCCGCCACCGCGCCGCCGCCGCGCGCGTTCCTTTTGTTTGATTTATTCCATTACCACAGAACTTGCACGTTTGTACGCGGCCGGTAATGGAATGAATCAAACGGAACGCGCGCGGCGGCGGCGCGGCGGCGGGATTCGCGCGACTCGTATCTACAGTGTAACTGCGCGGCGGCGGCATCGTGTGCAGGAACGCTAAGGCTAGTATTACAGAACGATACTCTATACTCTAGCATAGATTTCATCTTGAGTGTAGATTTAAAGCCGTTTGATTGGGTGAAACTAGTTTTAAGTAATGCTTGAGAATTTAGTTAGGTTCTGTAATACGACCATAAGACGACTCTTTTATGTATTAAAACGTCATTGAATTTATCAATACTTACGATTTTCCTTTTTGTTACAGAATTTTGTTGCATCAAATAAATTCAGCTTCTTAGAGGACGCCGACGACGTCGCTTCCGATTAGCACGAACGTAAAAGTTTGTGCGCGCGCTATATATTAGTGTCCATTTTACAGTTGACTCGAGTGTAAAGTGTAAATTTACGAGTATCAAAGTGTCTAACGTGTAGGACGGACTCGATAAAGCACTGAGACAATCTAAAATTGTGCTATGTAATAGAACTCGATTGATAGTCACTAGTGCGGTGAGGATATACGTGTATATTAATAGGGTTGCTATATGCTCACACTGCTTCGATGTCGGCCCCAGTCTTTGTTGTAGCTTCCAATATAATGCTCTAACACTTACCAATTATCTGAGGGGGGATGTACCCCCGCTTAAGTTTATGCTAAGTAAGAAGCCACAGTAAAGACTGGGGCTCGTATTTGTGAACATGTTGTACTGATTTGTGTAAATTTTTCTATGGGTTTGTTACAATTATAATGTTAATGTGAATGGTTGCAAACATAGCCAAGTTTTGTGAACTGCAAATATTCCATTAAATTCTGATATGAACTGGTTTAAGTCAGGTGCTGCACTTTCATGTCTTTGTTTTTGTGAATAATTAATATTTCATAATTTTATATTATTGCAATATTGAAGTCCTTTTTGAAGGAATTTTACTGCAGTTGATTGCAATGCCACCATACGGAATCTAATTTCTATATTTTAGAATATGTCTATGTTAAATATTTAGTCGATTTAGGTTATTAGAATGTTAATTGTATTATTTATCTTTACACTCAAAATTTGTTAAAATAATCAAGTGGTACGATGTTAAGCTGCAATATTCCTATATATTTTGCAAGTATGCATACAACTACAGATGTGCCTGCCTTGATCGTGATGAAATATAGTTGTTAACTAAAGGTACCTATTAATCTGATTGGGGCTCGGTCACAATTTATATTAAAATGGTCAAAACGTTACAGACGTTATTTGTAATATCGAAGAATTTTTGTTTGGTACACTATGTAATTGTGAATTATAAATAAATAATTACCCCTTTTTACAGTATTACGTCTTTTTATTCGATATAGTATAGAGCGGCTGGGAGTAATCTAACCCTCTGATAATAATGGGAATAATCTAACCTAACCCTTCAAAAAAGGCCAGCAAGCACATAATCTTGCCGACGATTTTTCGTAGAGTCCACCACGCAACCCCTATCACCAGTCACTTGTTACCAAATATCTACCGACCAGAAATCATTATCAAAAACAATAATTATTATTTTAAAACATCCAATGAACCCTGTTTTGTACAGGATTGCATAAAAAAAAAATTAATGACATGGCGCCACGCGGTCATTTTGGTTTTCAATAAGTTTATATACCTAGTAAGCGTAAGTAGCCACTAAAAAAAACGTCTGATAAGCTGAAGAGTTTGACTGTTCTTTAAAAAATCGGTTTGAGGATAAACCTTGTAGATGAATGTAAAAAAAAAATTATGAATTTGACACAATAAAGAACAAAGAACCCGCAATTTTTTCTGTTTTACTTAACAATGTTCATAGATTATAATGTTCCCGTTTAGTGTATAAAGATCGCAATTTTTTTTGACTTTTTTTTCCGAAATATCCATAAAAATTATAATTCAGAAAAAATCTGGAAGTTTGCGATTTTTTTACACAGAACAGAAGTATTGATATGGAAAAAAAATCCATCAGCTACTATACTCTGTTTTTAGGGTTCCGTACCAAAATGGTAAAAAAGGAACCCTTATGGTGCGACTTCGTGTCTGTCTGTCTGTCTGTCACACCTGCTTATTTCAGCAACTACTAATGCTATCGACTTGAAATTTGAAACAGTTATAAAGAATGCTTGTTCAACTTTATTGCAAATGAAAAAATCCAAAAATATTTTTATTTTCATTGCAAAAGGGGCCGGAGTGGGGGTCCAAAATTTTAAAGTGGGGTTACTAGGTCAAGTGACATATCATATGAAAGGGCTTGATTTGCACATTTCAAAATATATTTTTATTTTATTTTGTCTCACAGTTTCCGACATATGATGAAAAATGTCCAAAAAAATACCATTCCCCCCCCTTATCTCCGAAGTTTGCGGGGCGAAAAATCTGAAATAATTAAGAGTTGATAGGAATTGACCCAAATATGGCACCAAAAATAAAACGATGTTCCTAACTAGTACCTACAATTTTTTCAAAATCATCAAAATTCCTTCACAAACAAACTTAGTTATGCGGTCCTAATTTTTTCGCTTTATACGTCCAAAAATGATACGGAACCCTCGGTGCGCGAGTACGACTCGGACTTGGCCGGTTTTTTTTCGTAGCTACTACTTTACCTTTTCTATAATATAAAGTTATGGTTTTCCCGTAAACCTTTTGCATGGTGCTGACCTTTAAGACTAATATAACAAGAAATCTATCCAGCCGTTTGGAAGATACGAGGTAATACAGAATTTTAAAAACATACATACAAGCAAGGTACGCGCGAAAAACAAACCTTCCTTGGCAGTCGGGTATAAAATCATTAAAATCCGTTCAGCTGTTTTCACGTGATGAGCTGACAGACATACATTCTAAAATAAAATCGCATTTTGTGGCTTATTTCTAGTACCTACATACTTCTAGCTAGTTTTTCTGAAAATATTTCCAACTAGCACTGCCCACGACTTCGTTCGCGTGATATACGCGTAGCGCCGTCGAGAAGGTTGTTGCTTCGATGTCCAGTTGACTACCTGATGGGACTTCCAATTCAGCAGATTTTTCTGAACTTATTTAAGTAAGGTATCATAAATATAGCAAACTAGCAACTCCGTTTCGCCACCGTAGTACATGCTATGTATCAGAGATGGCGTTGTATGTGAAAAAAGATTTTCCCGCTTCTCTTTAAATTTTCCTGAATTTTCTTTGCTATAAACCTCACGGAGCCCGAGACCTTTCCAACGCAAAACCGTGGAAATCGGTTCGTCCGTTCTGGACTTATATCGTTAGGAAGGAAAACCCGACTTATTTTTAAATAGTAGATGAACCTCATTGTCAAATCTGCTTCAGAGAGGGCAATACTAGAGAGCGCGTACACCAACACGTCCGCCATCGGCCGACAAAATCGGACGTTTTGGTGTACGCGCTCTCTATGATTTGCATGTGTTTGATTCAATCGTCCGAGTTCGGTTTCGCTATTTAAAGTATTTGCGCCATTTTTTTGTAGAGTGATGTTGGTGTATGACGTGTCTATATATAATACGTCATTGCGCCAGACGGCTTTGTACACACGTTCTATTTTAGAAAGTCGATGCGCTCTGACACAAGAGTACAAGACATAAATATCTAATCTCTAACGGCTCAAATACACCAAATCCGTCATCGTACGAACTTTAGTGTATTTGAGCCGTTAGTCAGAGTTGTTGCCCCAGTTTCTTACAACCCACCTGCGGTCCTATCGCATTGATGCGATAGGACCGCAGAACTCGAGAATTATAGAACAATCACATGTTTACGACAGTCTATAACTTGAGAGCAAAAATCAATGAAGCAGACATGATCTCTATAAGAAAATAAAGAAAATAATTCTGTCATATCTGCTTCTCAAAATGGATGTAAGAATGGGTCCCGTGGTACTAAGGAGCTACTCCACATAGACATGACCATAAGCCAACAGACTCGTCGTTTCAGAGAGGATCTGTCGACATGCTGGATAGATAAGACCGATAAGACCTATGAAGGGTATGACTCAGTGCCACAAACATGGCTCATGAGGGTGCTGGAGTTACAGATGCAACTCTAAGCGCCTTCCTGATGTCATGTATGAGGCAACGGAGGATGATCCTTCTCGCTATCCGGGATATCGGTATATCCACTATCCAGGGAAACAGCTAACAGATTAGGATCGAGCGAGGTATATTTCAGGGGGGGTGATCATTTTTGGAAGTTGAAACCATTTACGACGACATCATTTAGGACAACATACCGGTTATAATAACCAAAATCAATAGGTCCCGGCTGATTGTACCTTCAAAATATCGCCGGTTATTACAACTATATTGGTTTTTACGACCAAATAATTAGATCTTAACTACAATATACCTACTCGTAATCTATTGGCCTTCAGGCCGGTCCATCTTGGTGGTTCCTCGTCTGCGCTAAGCTCACCTTTATACTGGGCTTTAGGGTACATTCTTTAAATTGTTAGGATTCCTATTTCTGACGGTATCCTTACTAACTTGGGAAGGAACACCGTATTTGGGTATCAAAGATGGAGTTGTCAAGAATAAAAAGGAAGAACATTCTATTACAACAATTTATTTCAATTACAATTTATAACATACAAGACAAATTTTAATGAAAAAATAAACTTTAAACCATGCATCTAACTAATTAATTGTAAATAAGTTACAATTATATTTTTTTTTATTAAGTATTATAGATGTTTTTTTATTATTTTTATTTAACATTCAAATGTTTTATAGACCATAGATTACAACTAATTCAACTGAAGAATTTAAAACTACACGCTCTTATTTATATGTGTAAGCATCTAATATACCTATATGGCAAGATCTTTATATCCATAATCATAGAAACAAAACTAATAACCACAAGCATCCGCTTATATGGTTACAATCAATTTGTACTTAAGCACATCTATGAAAATAGATTTATTGAGCCATGATGACACAATGAGACATAAAACTCAAGTTGCTCAAGACTGAGGTCACTGAAAAAATCCTGGAGGTTTACTTTCTCCTCACTTGCTCTTCAGAATAGCAGACATCAATTCATTTTTCAGCCTCTTCGTCATTTCTTCTAGAATGTCAGCTCTGACTCTTAACTTTTTATTTTTCTCTTCTAATTCGTCGGCTAAATGTTCCATTTGTAGCTCTTTGAGTTTCCTGTTCATTCGAGACCTTTTAGATGCTTCATTATTCTTATCTCTTAATTCCCTATATTTAAATTCTTGTGTAGAAATACATGACGAGTTGTCATCTACACTACACACCGAGGACACGGTACTCTCCCTTCTTTTAGGAGGGCGTCCTCTTCGCGCCTTGGGTTGACCTTCTAGTGCCAGAATCATATCCTTGATGGGAACACTTGGTTTTCTTCTTCCATATTTCCTTGTTGGTTTTTCAGAGTACGGCATATAAGTCTCATCGGATTCATCACTGTCCTGACGTCTCCTCTTGCTGGCTGTAGGTTTCACGTCGTTGTCTGACTCCATGTGAGATTCGCTTTTGGGGGTAATAGGCTCATATTCAGCCGGCGGCGGTGTGTGAACTTCACTGAACGTCTCGTTTGAAGTGGATAGAGAAACGTCGTTAAACGTCTCTTTAGAGGTGGATAGGGAGACATTCTGCGCTGGCCAGAGCTCTGGTGGTTTCTGAAACAATAAGAAGCAATAAATTAAATATCAGACAAATGATACTCCATGAATCGAGTTCCGCGTAAACATACACAATCATTACACGCGAAACAACGTTTTTAGGCTCAATTTTAACCTTATATCAAACAAAAGTCTAAGAAATTCCAATCTTGTTCACTTACCAAAGGCTGCGAGTTTTCTTTTTCCAGCTGCTCGACGTAGCTGAGTACTTCTGGTGTGCTGATGGTGTCGTACGGCCAGGTGGGTGCCCGCGCCGTCACGTCCACGGATAGGCCTTCGACCCGCCGCATAGCCGGCTCTTCCATTACCCTCAATAGGTCTTCGTCTTTATTGATAATGTACTCCGAAATAACTACGTTGTTACTTTCCACCTCCCGTGGGATGACGGAGGCAGATTTAAAGTCAAGGGAGTCTTCTGTATCGATGAAGGGCTCTGTGTTGTGTGTTGGATTAGTGTACATATGATAGTATTGGGTGTCATGTGTATTGGTCAACTCTACTGGATCCGGGTCTTGCCACGGAATAGTATCTGCGACCATCTCTGACGCGAAATCTCCAATAACCACTGGCAGGCTGCTGATATCTAAGAATGTTTCCTTAAACTGCATGTTGTTATCTTTGTCCCATTCGGGGAAAGTAGGCATGTTGGTGTCGTATTGCGGGAACTTTTCGTTCGGCGAAAGTGGTTCGTGCGACGAGATGTGATTGTACAAGCCTGCCGCCTGTGGAAACTGGGAGTTAACGTCTAATGTTTCCCAACCTTGCGGTGAGAATGGTGTGTATGGTGTGTCGATCTTAAGTGCCCTTTCTTCAGTTTTCTTAGATGAATCTGTTTATGGGAAAAACATACATTTATTAAAGCAAGCAAGTGATAAGATTTATAATGAATGAATGTTATTAACATAAATGTTATCTATAGTTTGGAACCACTTTTATGAAGGTTTTTATCAGTATTATAGCATTTTATCCTCAAAATTAACCTTGGGGTCAACATTTAATTTATCTTCATCAAAGATACATAAAATAATGTAAAACATATTTTCTCACCAATGGTCTGTACTACTTCTTCCTTTGCGGGATCGTAAGACAACGGAACCAGATCTTGGAAGAACTCGTAGTCCGTGTCGTGAGACATTGCGCTCTCGTACAGGGGCTCCGGTTTCAAGTAAGCCTGAAATCAGAGTTATCTTATGTTAGTATTTGTTTCGAATTGTGCGGAGAAACTAATGATAAACTTATTAATAATAGTAATGCATTAGATCTATTAGTACTCACGGTTACGCCGGCCATTCTTACCTCTGGAAAGCTGCTGGTTGTGGCCACTGACGAAGACGGTGCTGCGTTGCTTGAATATCCGTCGGTAATCACTCCGGTTAGACCGTTTACGTAATTCTTCTTCTCTGTCTTTAAACGATCTAGCTCTACCACTTTCAAAACAGTTTGAGTATTGAGACTCGTTTGCGAAAAAACCATGTCTTTTGGTGTTCGATTCGTACTCATTTCCGAAATCGTCGCTCCGACTCGGACAGGTGATCTTTTGAGCAACCATTTTGAATAGAACTACAAACAGAAATGATACGACGTAACATAATGTGTGCATACTTATATGAAGCAGGATATGGTAGGGAGATGGTAGGATAACATATAAGGGTTGTGATGGGAGTTGCAAATGATAAATACGATAAGTGATTTCGCTGTTATATCTTTTTGCCGATGTTTGAAACATCACACGAATGTTATGCTCCATCATCAATAAGCCAATTATAGTTGTTTTAATTTGCATAATGAGACAGACACATACTAGAATTTAAAAGTGACCAAGGACACACCTTGCCTACACGTGTAACGTGCTCAACTGTTCAACCACCGCGAGACTGTAAGGTCGAAGCCTTGAAATCGAAATACCAATGAAAATGGGTTTGGAGAATACATACTTATGTACTTAGCATACCATACGTGTGTTATTTATAATGAAGTTGTAAAATAGCATTGAAGGAATGATGATTGCATAAATATTTAAATAGAATAAATATGATTATAAACTGGAAATTCGATAAAGAAACAAGATTTTACTTTTTCAGTTGCCGTCGGTTATGCAATCAACATAATTTTGTCACCTGCCCTTAAAATTTTGTCGCCCTTCAGAATTAATAAGTAGCGATGGACGAAATGCCAATAAAAGAGTCATTTAAGATTTCGGTTGCTATCTTTTAGCGACTAACCGAAACTCATTAATTTCCTGTAAGACGTTAGTAAAAAACTTATGTACAACTTATCTACAATAAAAATTAATTGAAGCGTTATCTTAATTATAACGACTGGAAACTGCGGTTTAACGCTTCACTGTAATGAAGGAATAACTTATCTACGAACGTATACTAATAAAATAAGAACTAAAGCTATTAATTGTAATTAACTAAATATGTCTTAATCTAATGTAATGACTTAAATTTATTTATGAAAAATTATTTAAATATTTCTTATGTAACTATACCTACGTTCCAAGTTGAATTAAATTACGATTAAAATACAAGAACAATCTTTATGTCCTTGGAACTCTGCGGGCTATCTCAATTTTTGCTACTCATGTACGTACCTTACATATTTATTTTTATCTTTTTAGATATGTAGGTACGTTAGGTTAGTTTGAAGTTTTATCTCATTTGTCGTAGAACCAATATTAAGAGCAGGCACACGTACAAGTTATTGGAGAAAGGCCAACAAAAACATGAATAGATGGCATTATATGGTAAGTAAGTAGTATGAAGGCTGATTATAATGGTGTCAGAAAATTGTGAGGCGACGCAATTATGCACATAATCGATCAATAATAAAATCAAAATTTCACTCTGTAATAAGGATTTAGTAAAATTCACCAAATTAAACTTCTTATTTTTCTTAAATACAGAAGTTAATTTAGTCTGAATCTGAACATTATCTTTGCTAGTACGACTTTAAAAGTCTAATTATTGTCGTAAAGATTATATTTTCAAATCCACCAATACAATATGAAATTAATTTAGAAATCCTTGAGGGTTTGATATTTTTCGATGGTCTGGCTTGTGGCCTGCGAACAAAAACTGTTAATTCGGAAATAGGGTGAACGCTATTACTTACTTGTTTGAACTCTTCTTGAGCTCCTAATGAAATTGTAACTTTCTAGGCTCCCAACCAACTAATGGTGCCGAATGTAGGCCTGTAACAAACATAAATCATTGATAATTGTGGGTATTCCTCTTTTTAAAGTTTCCTGCAAACACTTCTATCTTGTTTTAATGCAACTCGTATCTTTTTTTATCGTGACTAAGCATCAATAAAAAATATGACGTTGTCTTAAATGTTGTTTGTTATCAAAAATAGGTAGTAGGTACAAAAATAATCTTTTTATTTTGTAAGCGTTGCTTGGTTTGAAAATTGATCGACGTAATTATCTAGGTATGACGTCAAGTGGACGCCTACGGAAAATATTGATCGGGTTGTCGACGCCACGATGAACTATGTAGGTATACTTTTATATATTGTTCCTTTGATAAAAAAGTAGGTACTTTCTTTACAGACATTGTTTTAAATATACTAGGTATAGAAAAACTACTTGTTTGTCTCCACTAAATGCGTGTCGACGTTTGGCATATTTCCAACTAATTTCAAATTAAAACTAACTAAAGAAAACATTTGAAGTAGGGCGGACAATATTTTTAAAATACTACGTTAAATCAGTATTTGGTTGGTAGATCTCCCTTAATCTACTTAATCTAGATAAAAATCCCAAATTAAAAAAAATACTTAAATATCTACATTAAAGTTAAATCTTTTGCTAAGCAGAAACTACCTATGACTCGAGTCTGACGTAGGTGGATACTTAAAGCGCCAACAGGACGGTGTAGGTGTAGAATTAGGCAAAGTTTTTAATAAGGAAAACTGAGCAAAAACGTCATATCAAACAGTGCACGGCATTATCATTCTTAGGTCAATACGTTAAATGGGTAATTTAAAATATGAATTAGATACTAAGACCACTTCATAAGACCAACAATAGTCTAATTTATTTATTTTACCACCAAAAACTAAAACCTGAAACTACCTAGAGCTATCAAGGCGTAAAGTATACAGCACCTAACCACCAAATTAAAGATTCATAATATTTTATGATATATAAAACATTGTACTTTAGACCTCCGTTAATTTCAGGGTTATAAAACAAGTCCCAAAGTCGTTCCAAATATGCCAAGGCTATGAATGGAATTTTATGGTCATTAATAATACATTAGGAGACGGCACTTTATCGTTTCAGAAATATCGCGCATTTTCTAGAAAGATGGTGCGGCGTGCCAGCCGATCGCCAAAGCAACGTGACCGCGGGGCTTCTCGACAGGTTGAAACTTGCACACTTTGGAAATATTCATGGCGCAACATTCACCTACCTACCTACACGAGTTACAGACATGGCCTTCAGACTTTCTAAGATTTTTTTTCCAAGAAGTAGGTACCTAACACTTCAAAAGCACACAGCAAAAAAAAAGACCTACGCACCAAATTATTGCACAATATTTAATTCTGTGACATGCCCTCATTTTGATATAAATTAAACTGCGATTCTTGTAAGAAACCCTCAGGCTTTGAAAATTATATCCGGCACCCTGTTTTCTACCAAATTTCTAGAAAAAAAGTTATAATTAGTCTAAAACTCACCTCGTTACGAACAAATATTGTAACGCCTCCAGTAATTTACAGATAGTATTCGCTATCCTCACAACAAATGAAGAGGATAATAGGCGAAAGATTTCTAAACGCGTCAACTTCTAAAGCTTGTTGATGAACTTTAGTGGATTTAATAAACCGTATAATCGCGCCAAGCGACACGTGCACTGCGTGCGAACACAGAAAATATTGTGCAATGTTCACGGCAGTCGGTAGTGGCGGCCCCATACAATTTTCCCAATTCCCCACTACTCAACATTTGCGTTCTAAAAATATCTTTACTTCCACGCTATTGGTCGCCTCAAATGACGTCAACTTGTCGGGCCAATAGGGTCGTGGAATTACCACGGTCACGAGACTAGCGCTACACGTTATTGTACTGTAGAAAGAGTTATACATAGCTGTATGTATGTAGATTGTTGGGGAATCACAGCGCTCAAAACAAGAGGAATACTGTTTTTTTCAACATGAGTCATGACAACGCTAAAGCAAAACAAGTAATTTAATAATAATTTGTTTTTTATTGGTATGAAAATAACATGATAAATACATACGTGTATCACTAGGCTTCAACACATAGGACCACTAAGGACACTAGGTGGTCATCGAAACTATCTATCCGATATTGGAAACTGCTAAAAAAACCGGCCAAGTGCGAGTCGTACTCGCGCACCGAGGTTTCCGTATAATTTTTGGACGTATATAAAGTAAAACAATCCGGACCGCATAACTAAATTTGTTTGTGAAGGAATTTTAATGATTTTGAAAAAACTGTACTAGTTAGGAACATCGTTTTATTTTTGGTGCCATATTTGGGTCAATTCCTATCAACTCAAATTATTTCAGATTTTTTGCCCCGCAAACTTCGGAGATAAGGGGGGGGAATGGTATTTTTTCGGACATTTTTCATCACACGTCGAAAACTGTGAGACATAAAATAAAATGAAAATATATTTTAGAATGTGCAAATCAAGCCCTTTCATATGATGTGTCACTTGACCTAGTATACCCACTTTAAAATTTAGGACGCCCACTCCGGCCCCTTTTGCAATGAAAATAAAAATATTTTTTGACTTTTCTCATTTGCAATAAAGTTGGGCAAGCATTCTTTATAACTGTTCCAATTTCAAGTTGATAGCATTAGTAGTTGCTGAAATAAGCAAGTGTGACAGACAGACAGATGATGAAGTCGCACCATAAGGGTTCCTTTTTTACCATTTTGGGTCGGAACCCTAAAAAGGCGAGTAATTATGGTAATGATCATGATCGCTAAGAGAATTAGGTTAAAGTTATTTTATAATACAATAACACACACATAATACTAAAATATATTTAGGATAGTAACAAAGATTGCATCAACGGATATAGGTTTATGTCATCGTTTGTAGTGTGGACAATAGTTGTGTGGTGAACTGGTGATTCACTTTACTGGTTTGTTTGTGTTTGTATATCGGTGAATTCAGTGATCGAATCCTAAATGAAGCAGTTCAACTATGTAGAAATCAAAGAGAAGAGAAAAACAACGAAGAAAGAAGACATAATAAGGGCAATTGGAAGTTGGATTGGATTCCAATAAAAATAAAAACATTGGCCTTCGAAGAAACCCGTTTCTTCGAAGGCCAATGTTTTTATTTTAATATTTTTATTAATTATATTATATTATAAATTATTATAATATTTTTTTGTAGGTATTTTAATGAAATTTTATTAAAATACCTACTGCTAAACTTGAACAAGTTTATAAAAAAGAGCCTTTTCAATGGACAGGGTTCTTGTATAGGACCCTTATGCGACAAACACCTGCCTCATTGATGCTACTATTTATTTGTAGGTTCTGCGTCAAGAAAGATGAGCTGCTCAGAGGGACTGCACACCTTTGTGCAAATGTGAGTCAGTGCGTTACATAAGTCAATATGACTATGATGTAATATTAACAAGTAGCTACTAAGACATAACATTAACTATACAAGAATGAAAGCTACCGATCAAAACTCTTACAGACTGACTGATTACAGACTGAAGTTAGGGTACCTATATTTAAAGAAAATACAAAATGCATTATTTATGACTTAACTAGCTGTGCCTGGTATACTTTGCAAAGCCCCGTTTTTTTGTCGAAAACCTTCCTTGGCATGCGTATAACACCTAACTACCTATTTAACTAAGTCTCCACGTCAATCGGATGTATAGGAACGCATAGGGGATAAACAAACAAACATTATTTTTTATAAATAGAAGATGATTTCCTGTTGCTGCTATCGCTGCTGACTGCGGTGTCACAATAACGGTACACATTTTCCATTTCCATGGCGGTTGAGAAAAGCATAGATTTGCATCACAGTAACAAGTCGCTACATGTCGGATTGAAACGCACATAGTGAGAAGTCCCTACCTACCTACTAAGTAATTTTCACAGGTCGGCAATGACTCATTCTCTCCTGGCATTGAACTAGGTTCAATAACCTCTTTTTGCAAGTGCTGAGCTATTGTTAGGTACATCAAAACGTAGCATTAAGTCCAGCCGCTGTAATGATTTATTTAAATCTCTTTCCTGGGTGGTTGGTAATTTAATATCAGTTAACAGTATTATTTCTTACACGACTGTAATTTTGATCACAACCAATTTGTATTCTTAAATGGTCTAAGATCAATGGAAAAAGAAATCTGTTTTGAGGACGTAGTTATGCTTAATCTGACTGTATTTTCCCACCTAAAGCGTCATAAAAATATAAACCTTATCGATCTGTACAACGCTGGCGGCACACCGAACCCTATATAAACATAATTTGAACCAGTACAAATCGACACGTGAATGACTAGATAGATACATTGAAATATACAGGCGCCATAAACAGACTGCTCGCCTGTTCGGGCCTCTGAAGCACACTCTACGTAGGTAATCGTGAATGGTTTAGATAAACTTGATAAGAATGATTTGTAGTTTTTGCAGTAGGTGCCTATCTACTTTAGGTAGAGTTCCTACGTCAGTTTAGATGCTATAAATAAGCAGAATAATACATAAAACTATGAAAATGCAACATCGGAACGACTCTGAGCATTATGCAATTTTCTGGATCAGGTAAAGGGGATGTGATATTACATCACCATTCATCAAACAAGCTACTGGCTCGGAAATGGGGAAATTGTGTTCAACAATAGACATTTTATAGCTGATGAGTGATACTGATGACAGTGCGAATTAGGTAATTTTTAGACACAGAATTATTGGCACAATCAATCTCTGTTACATTTACCACGTACATAATTATCTTCTACATGAGATTACCTACATTTACTACCTATAGGTACCTACTACATTTTCCTGTTCCGAAACTTCGTTAATTTATTCTTGTTTCTGGGTAATACCAATGTTAACATTCTCCGCTTGATTTCACAACTCACTTTTACTTTCGCCAAAAATATTTTGTGTAGGTTGAATATCTTCCAACTTTTTTTTATGTTCCTTGAAAAGGAATGTATAAAAAGTTTATATTATTTTACTGAAACGTAGATTAAAGAAAGAATGATTCGATTCTATCATTGAAGCGTAGTAATTAATATTGACTCAACTTGCAAATATTTTATGGCCAGTAGTCGATAAGATCATAAATACATACTATGCGTTTTTCCTTCGGTGTAAGGCGACGAACCACAATTATCTGATAGCGCACTCGCGCCATAACGGTTCCGAAATATGCAATAGCGCCATCTATGCCGCTATTACATCATCGTAGATATATCATATCTTGATCATAGATAGCGCTACTGCACACTTCTAGTGGCGCCATCTATGAGCAGATGGCTCCACTTATGATCCAGTGACAGATGGACAACAAAGTGATCCTCTAATCTAAGGTTTTTCCTTTTGAGGTACGGAACTCTAAAAATCATAAGAATCATTATTTTACTGACCAATGTTAGATATAGAGACATCACTTCCTTTGTGGCATCATTTATTCACACGTTGAACGCCGCTTTAATTTTTAAGCCTTTCTGTTTGGGCCGTGGGGGACACCTTGTGGTCGACATACAATTGTTCTGTTGGGGCCATGGGGGGCAACATATGACCGCGAGTCAGACGCGATTTAAAGCGTCTCTATTGGGCCGTCGGGCACAGATATGAAGGTAATATGTATTTGACGTGACCCCCACGGCCCTGCAGACAAATATATTGTATTTGGTTTTTAGTAAAAAATATGACTTAGAAAAATATGACAAATAATTTCGGGACACGACTTGTTTGAAAGTTCTAAAGGAAAAAGTGTGTATGATAATGTGTTATTTTATATTTTTCCATAAAATTACTATTTATAATGTATTGTAAAATACTGTAGTGTTACTATTTACTTAAGTAGTTAAAATCTGGTTAAAGTCTCATCGGAATCGAGACGGCCGGCAGCCGGCAGGACATGAGCGGGGATGACCGACACCCCGACCCCCGCGGCCCCCGCCAACGTAATACGCGATTTATTTCCGCGTGGGCCATGGGGGGCAACTGTTGAGTGACAGTAGTATTTTGGTAAAATAAAGTCACAAATTACTTTTCTTCGATTTATTTCATGTGATTTGGTACATTTTCTAGCCCCTAAAGCAATAAAAACTTATACGTAAAATTTTACAATCAGGCATTTTTAATCTGGCTCCTCTTACTAAATAAGTGAGGCCCATATGTTGTCCCCCACGGCGTTTAACGTGTTAATAACTATTGAGATGTTTAAATTCAAATTCACCGAGTGAACAATAAATCTCTATCGAGTCGAAAATCACAAAGTAGACAACAAGCGTCGAGAATGCTTCAATAAATTACATTTATTTATGTCTAGGTTAACGTCACACTACAATTCCTAGAAGTGGTAAGCAAATAGACCTGTTCTTTTAAACAGACACATTTTGATATCGGAATCGGAATTGAGTCCAATAGAATGAGAGGCGAACTTGCTAGTGATTCGCCGGGAATCCAAGATTAAACACTCCCAACTGCAGGCTAAGGACGATTTGGGCATCAAAGCCGTAACCAGACCCTTGTGCACCAAGAAGCAGACTATCGACAATGATTTATGCAGGTATTTAGACTTTATAATGTAATAAATTATATCTTCAACGTTATCCGATTTTTTAAATACACACCACGATTTCGGGTATCAAAAAGGAAGACTTTAAAAGACATTCGGGGGAATCCCGCGTTTATGGCGCATTTAAATCAACAGTGCAAGCTACGCTTCACTTCGACGGACGGATATTAGGTAATTTCTAGCCCAATGTAAACAACTTACAGTGGAAGTAGGCCAATGTATGGACTAATGGCAATTAGACTTTATGATTGTGCTAATAATGAAAATAGATACCTGCTACACCAACTCTACTAAAATACACACGCAACCACAGAATTTTTGCTTACAGATTTCTTCATTCTTTTTAAAACATAATTATTTAAACATATTTACTGTTAATTATACTGAGAGAAAATTCCTACAGATTTCAGATTAGATTAGGCAGTTAGTGATTTATTGGTTTGATTGCCAACTCTTGCTCCCCTCCCCCTTCCCCTCCCAAATTATATCGGATGAGACCCCCAATTTATTTCTGGATCCGCCACTGTTAAAGACATCATATTGAAGTGTTAAGAAAACAGCATGACCTGGAGGACATTATGAAAACAGTAGGACTAAAAAGCAGTAGGTAAGCTTATCTATCTACACAGATAAATTCTTTAAAACTACACAAAACAATGAGCGATCTACTTTATTCAAAATAGATGCAATGAACATAATTAGTAAATATAAATGATTAAAATAGTACTTACATCTTGATATGTCTTCTGCAATGCACTGTTCTTAATTTCTTTGCCTTGTCTTTTCTCTGACAGGAATAATTAATGCGGCGTAAAGCGACCTGCTTATTATTAAAGCTATTTACGGGCCCGTAATAAATTGTATTCAACAGATTGTTTGATTCTAGACAATACGCGTTGATCATGTTAGTTAAAAAATATACTTTTGCTTCACCCTTATAGCGTTCAGTGTCCTAGATAAGATGCAAAAAAAATACGGAAGACGGCCTTATGTTTAAGACCAAAATTAAATCTAAATAATTAAGTTACTGGTCACAATTCCGCTTTTATAATATTCACTATTCTACACAATGAACAGACTTTCCGACGTTGATCGTCAACAAAAACGTAATACCTAATTAGCAAAGAACTTGCGATACGTGTAGTTTGTCTGAGAGTTTAAAGTAGCAATGAAAACAAGCGCCAACAGGACATCTCTGCATCTGCAAGCTCATTCAAATTGTCTGACGCAATAACTACGTTCCGTTTCATCGTCAACGTGGCCGCATCATCAGTATTTATTCCACCGTTAGCATTTTTTTTTTAGTTCGTTGGTTTCTTAGGACAATACTTAACAATACAATAAAGGTAGGTATTAGTATTTAATTTACGTGAGTTTTCATAGGCCCCTAACAGCAATATTAATTATTAAGTGAAAATTACAACGTGTAAGTGCCAGATATTTAACGTTTCTGCGTGGACGAAACACAAATGTACTTTTTGACGTCACAATCACGCCTAGGTTCTGCTATCTCTATCACGTTTATGGCAATGTATATACCTATCCTTTTCGCCCCAGAAAGCATTGTTTTCTTCTTGTTTACAATGAGTTTTAGCATTATATTTATTTTTCTTTACATTGTCGATACGACATGTTAGTGCCGCGTAAAGATAACTTTATGCATCAGCTACTGATGCAATGTACCCATTTACTATCTAATTACAATTACTGATACCTACTGTGATAGTATGATGCAATTTTAAAAGAGATGAGGCGAGATTCTACATAATATAACGAAGTAGGTCGTCATAGTTTCGAACTTATATCTTTTACACAAACTTCCTGTAGGTATGCCATTATGTTTTTTGGTTTCTTAATATGTACCTACCAATCTACAAAAAAATTACCACCTAAGTGGTACTTTATTTATTTTCTAAATAAAAAAACAATGAAGTACAGCCCGACTAATGAGTTCTCAATTCAAAGGTTTTAGTTGCTGTCGACATGATATTCTATGGAGGCACGCGCCAGCCAGCATGCACCCGTTTTTGATTTATTGGTTTTTTCAAAATGTCAACGGCATAATCATTTTATTTCTTATTTATTTCAATTTTTGATTCCAATTCTTAATCTCTAAGATAAATTAGGCAAAGAACAATTAAAATATATTTTTATTTTTGGTTAAGCTTTTATTACTGTACCATATCAAGCCCAAAACTACCAACGTCCTTTAAGCACAACCATTCTTCAAGTGCCATGAGAAATCTTAGTAACAAAGATTTAGGTACACTATTGATTTGTTGATTGGTACTTTACTCCAAGTCTTTCTAAACCAAACTGTTCATGATAGACAACACACAAGTAAGGTGTAATAAATAAAAAATATAAGATAATATTAACCCTAATAAATAAAATTGATCTCAATAAATAATTAGAATAAGTTTTATACCTATGTACTTAGATGCAAAAAACTTTTTTTTTTTTAATAAAAGAAGTTCAGATCCCTCTTTTTCCAAGGTTAATTTTAAATAGGAGACATAAATATGTATTTATTATCCTATTTACATTCTTTTGTTAAAGATTGCAAGTCTTTTATAAATTGCCCTATACAAAGTAGGTAGGTAGTATAGTACTTACATTTTCCATATATTTTCTAATATGTTTATGTAACTTGATTTAATATTTTTTTATAAGGTTTATTATGAACCTATGATGGACGGGATCGAACGTGTTCTCTTCTCTTTTCTGAACGCGCCGGACGACAATCGATACAGTTTTTAGTTCAAGGTACTTGTTGACGATCTACATGGATACATACGATACATACTAACGCAAAATAAGATAATTATGTATTTAGGTACACAATCCTACAAGGGTGAGTCATAAAAATCTTTTTGAACAAAATGATGTTGCTTTCTCACATTAGAATTAACGCCACGTGTAAAAGTTTATCACGCAAATATTACAGAAATCATATATAATTATATGAATGTGTAAACTTACCGTTAATTTAAAGACCGACCGGTGGCATGATGGGATAAATAAAATAATAAGAAAATTCGTTTCTTTATTTTTGATCTTCACGTCTTCTGTCACTTTTGTAAACTTTTGTAAAAGGCGCCAAAACGGCCAAATCTTTCTTTCAATACTTTCCCATAGACAATGGGCGTTTGTGCACTACAGACGTTTTTAATTTGTATTCGGTTTTACACGGATTTTTAACCAACCAATAGGCCTGCAGAACAAAAAGTGGTGGGGATCGTTTTGCAGCCCTCGGAAATATATTTGAGGAAAATCGTAATTTTTTCACGAAATAATCATATTTTCCTCAAATATAATTTCAAGGGCTATATTGATGATTTCAATGATTATATTTTATTAACTATATTATTATTATCGTCACGAATCGAATTTGCGTCATCAACATACAACGTAAAACAGCGCTGCAATTTGCAAAAAACCCAAGATTTTTTGAATTTCGCGGGCAACTTTGTCTATCTTCAAAAAACAAAACTAGATGATCCATTATGGTGATTCCTTCAACGAGTCCGCCCATACAATCGCATTTTCCTCAAATCTCGAAACATAAACGCTTTTTCTAGAATTAAAGCAGCAATACTAAGATAATAATCAATTATTATTGTCGCGGATCGCTAAAAGATTGCATAAATAACAGTAGTTATAGGGAGCCAACATAGCGTCGAAGGGAATTCATAAGTACAAAAGATTTGTAAATAAATATGTGGCAGGTAGGTACTTACACTGCTGTTTTTACATTTTTAAGTTCCGCAGCATAATAATCAGCGTTAGGTATTCTTAAAGAAAAGTGCAACCATAAATGCGTCTATCTTAGGTAGGTTGTATCAGCTTGCACAAAATTTGACTCCATTTTGAGATTCGATATGAATATTTATGCCACTAGATAGAAGATTTCTATGAAAACAGCTTCAGAAATAGCTCTAAGATCAAATCATCCAGAAACCATAAAACGCAAACTACAATCTGTCAAAGCCGTGCTTACTCCAGTGTTGCCAAGCTAGATTTTCATTTTACCCCAATGCCTGATTAATTTTACTCTAAAATCATAACTATTTATACAAAAATACCTGGCTAAAGTTTTGGTTTTAGATATACAATAAAACAAGTTCTTTCTTAATCAATGGTCATGTTTCACAATAAAAATATGCTGAATTTGTTTAACTCAAATTCAATTCAAATACTTAGGTACCTACATGTATTGCTTACCAAAAAGCCCATAAACTATTAATAGTAATCATAACAACAATACGAAATCTAACCTTAAATTTTGGAAGTGACTCCGCGACCGCCGCCGTGACCTGAATTTGCAGCCGGCACTGGTTGCTAAATTGGCAGCCGGCGCTGACTTTTGAAAAAAAAAAGCGGGAAAGGGAGTTGGCAATTTGTCATAATTAAAAAAAACATTTCATGTTTCATTTGAGTAACATACCTAATTAGGGTCCAAGAGCGAGCGAAGCGAGCTCGGTAACTTGGACACCCCGACACGGACAGGTTAGGTTCGAAGGGGTTGACGGGGGCTTCAGTGAGCGAGCGAACGAAGCCCCCGTCAACCCCTTCGTGTTATGTTACTTTTAACCTTGCAGATAGAAATAGGAGCTCCGCGTACCGGGGCTCCGTCGACCACCTCCATCCCCCTTGTAAGTCCAAAAAAGTTGTATTTTGTTTTACATTAACACTGTTATTTAAAAGTCAGTCTAAGGTATTTAATTCAACTTAAAACACGGCAACATTAATCTGCTGCTACGGTAGTTTGCAATTATTTTCGTCTGGTATCACTGCTACTTCAAGGCTACTCCGGTTCCTAACGGCATTATTTTTGGGAGCCTAGTCGGCGCCGGCTGCGGAGGCGCTCCCTAAAATTTTACCCTCAAATTTACCCTAAAGAATTTTTTACCCTAAAAATAAGTTGGCAACACTGGCTTACGAGCGTGTGACGTCAACAGAGTGCGACAGGCCGTTCTTGTGACAGCTACAATAACAAAAAATATTGCATTTTATTTTCGTGTAATTTGCAAAAAATATACATATTTTAGTTAAAAATCAAGTGAAATAAGTTTATTTACGCTATGAACTGATAGGATGACCACAATCTGTAGCATATTTTCAATGTTGTCAAGAACCGAATTTCGTGAGCGTTGCCAACTTAGGGGATTTTCCACTAAAACTTCCACTAAAACCAGCAGGCTAATTATGTGTTTTGTTCATAATATAATGCTATTTTATAATAGGGAGATCCGTCAAGGTTGCACGTAAAATTCAAAATATCTTGGATGTTTTGCAAATTGCAGCGCAGTTTTACGTTGTATGTTGATAAAAATTCAATATCTGACACAATATTAAATAATATAATTAAAATCATCAAATCATCGAAATTATAATTTTAATACTAAACTTTTGCCCGCGACTTCGTCCGCGTGGACTACAATGAAATGACCTGACCAGTTTAAATTACCTCCGTAGTGTAGGGAGGCTAGTACCACAGTATAGAGAAGCATAGTACTATCAGAAGATCAAGCTATATCTCTGGTTTATCCCACTGGAGTTAGATGAAACGTGACTATTAATTTGGACGTGAGATTCGATGAGCTATTAATTTGAACCCCAAACTATCAAACTGTGAAAACGAAATCAAAATCCGTTCAGTACTTTTTTCGTGATATGCGCACAAATAGACAAACAGGTAAACAGACAAAAATTCTAAAAAAATCTTTTTGGGTATGGTTACGTCCCAGCTGTATCCTATCCCAATTATTTTTTCTGCAATATCTTCAATGTACAGACACGGCTTTTTTACAGTTTTATATTAGTTAGTATAAATATAGAATAGTATAGATAGAAGAAAAATACGTTTATTTCGTGAAAAAAACGGAGATTTAAAAACTCATGCTGTAACAAAGAAACAGTCATAATTCAAAGATAAGGGGTACATAATTATAATATATAGTTCAGTCAACTTTTCACTTATTGCAAGCGTACATACGAGTTATTTTTTGAAGTTAATATTTTTTTTTTATAATGATTCTGGCTTTTAGTGGTTTCCGGTGGTTTGAACAGTTACTTTTTGCGGATATTGCGAATATGGCAGAAAAAAGTTGGCAACATTATTCGTGATCTCGGTTTTGACCATATCTCTCTATGTAGTCTGTGGTCTTGACTTCTTGGTTCTTGACAAAGAGTACTTTCTTGAGAGTCGTCCAAATGTCGGAATAAAAAATTATACAATTTTTTTCACGTAAAACAGACAATTTTGCCGTCACATTGTTATAGGTTTCAAGTTAAGTTGTAATTAATATTCCTAGTGGTCAATGCATCAAGTTTCGGTGTGGGTTCTACTGTTTTCGAGATGTTTTATTACCTACCAGGGAGACACTGAGTCGCAATTATTGTAAATATTTGCTAATTCTCCTATTTGCTGTGGGCGAAGCTCTATCTGAAGCAGTGCGAGGTAAAGACTATTGTTTCATAAAAGCCATCTGACCTTGAATCAGTGATCTAGAAAGGCGAAGCTTATTTTTATGTGCTGTCTATGTCTAAAAGTTGGCCGTCTATCGTCTGACGCAGAGTCTACCTACCTTAGCAGTCTATAAACTGTAGGTCTATATACCTACTGGTAATTAATTTGTTATGTTTGCTTTTATTGCTATAATTTTATTTGATAAGAACATGCTACAGTCTAAAATGTGCTGAGATGTAACATGCATGTATTGTAGCTCATTCACTAGGCAGGTTTGAAAAGCAAATGGAAAGTTTGTTTATGCATTAATCAGTGGCAAACTATCCTCTGGTAAACTTGGTCTCAGCTCGCTAAGTAAACAATGTTTTACAAAAACATTAATGTATGGCAACAATTCTATACCAGCTGGCCTGCTACAAGTTGTGAATATTTTATATATACTTATATTGTCAGATTGCAACCTCTGTTTTGATAGTGAACAATAATGTCTCCTGTGAAGCAGTTATTATCCCACCCATACCCCAATTTATTTGCAGTCAGTACTATTCATATTTTTCTTCCACCCATCTCTATCAGCTATTATTCAGGATTCATTCATCAGAGATTCAATTATTGAGATAGCCTTGACATCATGCAGAACACAATCCATCCACATATTGTTTGGTATTGCGCTTCTATAACTCTTCTAACAAGTATCTATGTATTCCAATCAGTAGTAATGTCAGAAAAAAGTTCTGCAAATAGCAATAAACAATATACATTTTTCTGATGACATCAACACATAAAACCTAATATCATGCAAGTATTCCCCGAAGAGGTAGACAGAGGTGATAATACACTCATATTTCTCCAGTTATGTTTAAGTCCCATAAAATAGGGGGTGAGCCTGTTGCCATTCATGGGGCACAAATTCACAAATCTATACTCCAGGCTGCTACTGACAAGCCTGCCGGGAAAGCGTGATTGTCCGGAAGGGATACCGCTGACCCGGACAAAAGGGCTAAGGAAGGAACACGGGTGGGTTTTAGTCAGTAATAGTCTGACACTCCGTTCCGCTCCGCCCAGAGTGGGAGGGGTCATTTGATGATTTCCCATCCTCAAAAAAAAAAAAAAAAAGGCTGCTACTGAAAATTTCTGAATGGAAAATTCTAAAACAATTAATTGAATCAATTCCTCAAATGACTACTTATTGATTAGACTGTGATTAATTTGTTTTAAAGTCTCTGCAAAGCCATAAGCCTCTTCATTTACCCATCTCATCAGCTCTTAGAGTGCCCTCTCTTGTCTACCATACTGCCAAGGACGTTCTTCACCGGTAGGTGAAGAAGGTCCTTGGCGGTATGGGTGGGATAATACCATACTGCCAAGGACCTTCTTCACCTACCAGTGAAGAAGGTCCTTGGCAGTATGGTATATTTGCAGGAGGAGAGGTATCTCCTCCTGCAAATATATGGTCTATGGTATATGTTACCAATTCTGCATATTTGTTTTAATTTTAAAACTAGGTAGGGTAAATTACCAGTTATTGGATGTTACGAGTTAATGGACAGTTCATGAATTTATTTCATACAGTATTTTACTACAATTGTAAAATATTCGTAAATAGAATTGATGTGTAGACGTTCTAGTCTATTCTTATAATAAATCTGTAGAGAGGTCAATTCTGTACATGAAATATATTTTCAAAATAACTATCAGGGGGTGATTAGTGATCGATACTGATGCCAAAAATGCAATCAGTAATATTTTTGTCTGCCTGTATGTTTCTTATAGAAACAAAAACTACTCGACGGATTTTAACGAAACTTAGTACTTCTTCATACATCGTAGTAATTCTTCATACTCCTGGGCAGGTTATAGTATACTTTTCATCACGCTACAATCAATAGGAGCAGAGCAGTGAAGGGAAATGTTGAAAACGGGAGAAGTTACTCCATTTTGTGTGCAGCCTTAATGGTTAAAGCTACATAGAAATTATGTATGATGGAAATGTTCTACATAAAATTATCTAAAAAATATCCATATGTCTATCTTTTATGGTTGACTCACAATAACACGTGTAACCAGAAGGCTTACCAGTTCAGAGCTTTCTGATTGTATTACACACAAGGAGTTACACGCTGAAGGAGTCGCGGGCACAGCTATTGATAATAATATTCTGCGGTTCCTTATTGCGATATTTTTCAACAGTATTGTGGATTGACATATTATATTTCCCTACTAAAATACGAAAGTTGATCTGTCTGTTACATGAAAACCATTGAACCGTGAGGAAGGACATATACGCTACTTTTTTACGAAAAACGACGGAAACGCGGACGAAGTCGCGGGCAAAAGCTAGTTTAACATAAAAAAATTGCACAACTTACCTGCATTATTTGAAGGCGAAATTACAGATTTAAAACTCAAGGTTCAAGGCCGTTTGCGCTTAACAGCGCCTTAAACATAGAAGACTTAAAGTGTCTACACGTTCCTGAGAAAACCCCTGTAATAATAAATTTAAAAATAATTATCCCGCAGATGGATGGGTTAGAGGATTTTTGAATAATGATTGTTGAACTGTGATATTAAATAATAATGTTGCAATAAATATGATTGGAAATTACTCATTTAGTCTTTTATTAGGGTAGCCTTGACATTGGTGGCTATTTAATCATGTTTTTTTACTTCAAGCAGTGTCAGAATATCTGTCCATTGACTGGTATTGTGTGTCCAATATTAGAATTTTTGTCCATCATCTGTATATTTTGGTATTTTTTTTATTTTATTTTATATTTCATAGAAATCATGACACTATAATTTAAACAAAGGTAGAAAATTATAGAATAAAACATCTACTACTAAAATTTTAGCACCTAACATATTTAGCTTCAAAAACAAACCCACAAAATAATGATCACTATTTGTAGTCCCTTAAGTGTCCAATAACTGGGAGTTTACCCTATTTACATTTATTGTATTAAAGTTCCTTTTCAAGATTTTTTTGTAAAATCACTTTTATGTTGATGAAACAACATACATACAATATCTAATTGTTTTAATTATTAAACTTATTGAATGCATAATATTGTTTGTCTTTAAAACTTAATCTGTGAAATCATTTCAAAGTGAATCAAACATAAAACAATTGATTCAAGTTAATATAGATTTAGCAGAGACCTGATTTTGCTCCTAGCATTCTAATCTTAATTAGGGTCATGCCCTTGCTGATAACTATTAATTTATAATAAATAACGTCATATATCCGTTGTGTGTGATAGAGAGAAATTACTCTGTATAACAACATTATTATATGGAGTTTACATAAATATGCTATTATACATTTTCACATAATAATACCTATTAATATAACCTATTATAAAATATAACCTATTATGACATGCTCTCAGACAGTAGGTACAAATCATTTTCATTTTCTATCATGTCACATAGTATGGTTAGGGAAAGGGATTCTTTAGCAGGTTCACTATCCTACTAATATTAAAAACGTGAAAGTTTGTGAGGATGTATAGATGTACGGATGTTTGTTACTCTTTCACGCAAAAACTACTGAACGGATTTTGATGAAACTTTACAGTAATATATGTAGCTTAGACATCAGAATAATACATAGGCTACTTTTTATCCCAAAAACGCGGGCGAAGCCGCGGGCAGAAGCTAGTATTGTTATATTTATATGCGAGTCAAAATGTGTACTAAACCAATAATTTTGCCTGTATGAAAAATTGCATCTATGTCACATCACATATAACCAACTTCTGGTTCTGTCCTAAGGAAAACAATAATTATATTTGTGACCGCTGTGAAGTTTCTTCAAATAAGTACATTCTGTTGTCCAGGTGTCTAGTTCAGCATGACGATGATCGAAGGTGTTGGTGATGAAGTCGTGCAATTTGTGGCTGTGGTGCTTGTTTTTGTGGTGGCAGCTCTAGCCTGGTGGTCCACCAACGCTCGACCGGATCGATACCGAACTGTGCTAGTGATGCGCTCAAGATCACATCACCCTGTCACGGTCAGCATTCGAACTAGTAAGTAGTTATTTAATAATTTAAAATAAACATACAGAGTGTCCCGAAACTCAACGTCAAACGGGTACGGGGCGATAAGCTATGTTGTACCAGGTCTAGCAAAAATAATAAAAAAAATCCATGTCACTTGGTTAAGCGATAATAGGTAGGTATACTTTTGAAAATGTTGAAAATCAACATCCTAGATCACATATTTAGGTACTGTGATCATAGTCCGATTTACGGCGCGCCGTAACTCGGGCCATCCTCGGACTATAAGTTTTTTCGGTCGCCGTCGCGTTACTTTGTATGAAATGAGGCAGATGCCTCATTATATGTATTATCTGTGACCATAGTAACACTTATTTTAAGTCATAATAAACATATGAAAATAATTCAAAATATTACTGCAGTGCAGTCGTTTTATCCTGCCCGGTTTTGTATGACGTCAATTCAAAAACAAGTCATTCTTAATTAGTCATTCAAAAAACCTGTTCTTACACAATATGTATGTTGTTTGCAGGATCGAATTTAATGATAACTGCTGCTCCAACGTCCACTTCAATACAAGCTGCCACAACAGATATTGCAAGTATGTTCTTTTTATAGAACAATTCACTAAACGTAATATTTTAAACGCGATACTTTATAACTCTTCCACACCAAAACTACTGAACGGATTTCGATGAAACTTTACAGTAATATAGCTTATACATCAGGATAAAACATAGGCTATAGCTCATAAAGATACCTATTGTGTAAAAAAAATTACGCGGGCGAAGCCGCGGGTATAAGCGTAACTTATTAGTTATTATAAATCACAGAACAATATTACTCTAGCGAGAAGAATATCAACTTCATAGTAAAAATGTGAGACGAATTTGCACGCCATCTAGTGGGATCCCACTAAATCCAATGAAAAAAATTATATGCCCACCTAGAATAGATATTAATTTATTGACAGTAAGACAATAAAATAATATCTATTCATAAAGGTGGGCATATAATACAAATTAATACATCTTGAAAAGCTGGAAATCCACAATTGACGCACTTTCCTATGTTTTACTTTGATTAATTGCGAAACAATTCTCGTTCTCACAAAGAAATCTCGAAAGAATCACTATCTCACTCAACACAACACTTTTTCACCACAACGGCGTAACAGTATGCCGACTCAACGTTATGATGGAAAAATCAGAAACAGTTTATCGTTTTAAAGCACAACAAATAAACAGAAACAAGAAAAAACGACCAACCATAACAGCAGACATTTATCATATGGTGTTGCCAGAGCAAACTACCAGAGTCCATTTTTTTAATTCAAAGGATAGTGGGCAAAAATATATGGAGTTTGGTCCAAAAAAAAAATTAAGCGGCCACTTCTGGAAGTAACGTTCATTTCAAGGTATTGTTATGTACTGTCATTTACCAAAAACCAAACTTCATTATCATGGTTCTTTTTTAAAATATGACCATAAAATGATTTTGAATTTTATTGCTAAATCAATTGATTCGACGATTATTTAACCAAAATACTTACATATCTAGGATAACTATATTCATTGTGAGTTTTACGATAGGCTCAACCAGGTTTATGATAGGCACAAACACCTGCATTCCTCTGCAGTCCTGACCTGCAGACCTGCAGTCCTCGCATTTATAAAGGATTTTGAATGGATGAATAGTACTATTAATATATTATTTTAATAATTAATTATTCGTCAACAATAACTATCCGCCTAGCCTTTTTCCAAACTAGATTGGGGTCGGCTTCCAGTCTAACTGGATGCGGCTGAATATCAATATTTTACGTGGAGCGACTGCCATCTGACCTCCACAACCCAATTATTGGGGAATACCGGTATTCGAAAGTTAGAGGGGCTCGTAGCTAAATGACAGCGGCGCTGATCGATCGATCTGCGAGGTTAAGCTGCGCTTGCCGCGGTCAGTCCTTGGATGGGTGACCGTTCTTAACACATCGGGACCCCTCCGTGCCTCGGAGAGCACGTTAAGCAGTCGGTCCCGGTTGTCATAGGAATATCTTTGACAGTCGTTACGGGTAGTCAGGAGCCCAAAAGTCTGACAACTGGTCTAACATTCGAATACCGGTATTCCCCAATAATTGGGTTGTGGAAGTCAGATGGCAGTCGCTCCATGTAAAATATCGATATTCAGCCGCAACCAGTTAACCAGTTAGACTGGAAGCCGACCCCAATCATGTTTGGGAAAAAGGCTAGGCGGATGATGATGACCGGTATTCGAAAGTTAGACCAGTTGTCAGACTTTCGGGCTCCTGACTACTCGTAAGGACTGTCAAAGATATTCCTATGACAACCGGGACCGACTGTTTAACGTGCTCTTCGAGGCACGGAGGGGTCTCGATGTATAAAGAACGGTCACCCATCCAAGGACTGACCGCGGCAAGCGCAGCTTAACCTCGCAGATCGATCGATCAGCGCGGCAGTGATTTAGCCACGAGCCCCTCCTATTCGTCAACAATAACTGTATCCATAAATTCTGCTGGCATGTGTATGGCATCTTGATGACGAGCCCATCCAAGATACCATACCACACTCATGATGTGGGCACAGCAGCCTAGTGTCCTCTTCCCGGAGGCACATGTGCAATAATAGTGCAATATCCTTTCGTCGTAAGTCGTCGGTATCCAAGGTTTAAAAAGTTCCAATCACTGAGCAAACTCAAGTCCAATATGAAAAGCCAAAACGTTAGAGAACAAAGGAACTGCCGGCCTAGCATGACCACGATAGAAACGGGTTTTGTCTACATAGAGATAGACAAAGTGACAGATTGTAGAAACATTTCTACGTTTTATGAATGAAATCTGTCACTTTGTCTATTTCTATGTAGACAAAACCCGTTTCTATCGTGGTCATGCTAGGCCGGCTGATGTCAAACACAAAAACCCACCACAACGAACGGCCCATAGGTAGCCCAAAGACTGTAAAACTATGATTATTGCTGAATTTATTTGAAGTTTATTTGATTTTTTTGTGACACATAGGGTTTTTTTTACAACAATCTGCCAGTTTGCCGTAAAATCCACTAAAAACTACATACAGTAGGTACACATAAGTAACCGGCAGTCACCGGCAAATATGTTCATATTCTTAAAAGCAGGATATCTCCTAAACTAACCGGATGCCAGATTTTTTCTCAGAATAACAAATGAAGTACACATATATAGCTTTCATTTAAAATTGGTTCCTGAAGTGGCCGCTCATTTTTTCTTTTGGACCAACATTGCCCACCCTCCTTTATTTCTAAAGATATAATTATTTTTCCAAATTTCGTTTAGAGTTCATAATTTTAATTAAATAACCTTAAAAAAAATAGGTGTTAGTTATTAAGCTACATTTTAAATTAAATTAATCATGTTTAGGTCATAATTTGTTACACGATATTTCATTTTATTTTACTTGGTAACATTTCATTGTAATCAGCCTGTTAGACAGAGTCATCGATATCGGTATTCTTATCATGAACTGGAACCCACCTTGTGTCCAAAGTCACCCATACACAGTTGACCAAGCCTGTTATAAATAGTGTTGATATTGTATTGTTATCCGTTTCTGAGCTTTAAAGTTTCAATTCTATCTCATAGACAAGTTTAAAATCAATTGTATTTGATTTGAATTGATTTTTGAATTCAAAAGCAATTTTTTGTCTTTATGTTTTTGATGGGATTTATTAGATTGGACAGATACCTACTCCATTACCATTACCTACATTACCTACTCCATAGATACACAAAGGAATTAATGCTTACAAGTAACCCTTTCAATCGGCATCATAAAAATATAGGAAAATTAATTGTATTTGATTTGAATTGATTTTTGAATTCAAAAGCAATTTTTTGTCTTTATGTTTTTGATGGGATTTATTAGATTGGACAGATACCTACTCCATTACCATTACCTCCATTACCGACTCCATAGATACACGAAGGAATTAATGCTTACAATTAACCCTTTCAATCGGCATCATAAAAATACAGGATGTTAATTTTTTCACATTTGGTCGGTTCGATTCCCAGATAAAGCAAGCAACTTTTAAAAAATCTTTGAATACAGTATTTATTACTTAATTTTTAAATTATAGGATTATTTTCTTTGAGTCAAATTTTCTATCTGTAGTATTAAGAGTACTTTAATTTTTTTAATGAGACCTTAGGCGTTCTCATCATAAAACTCGAATGTATTTTTTTTTTCATAAGCATACCTATTATTTAGGCTAAATTCGCATTTTGCGTAATTTATACAATTAATCGGTAAATAGGTATAACCAGCCATAATAATGAGTGCAGATGACCTATCCTGCGCCTGGACATTGTAATTCGTATTTATTATACTATTATGTACATCGATAAGAACAAAGACAAACATAGTTCTACTTGTTCACTGTTCACATTGTTATTGGTAATTATCTGACTGCTAAGGAAGGGTTAGGTATGTTTTCGCGCGTACCTTGTATGTTTAGTTTACCCGACTGCCAAGCAGCCCCGGATCTTGAATTATTTCGAGGCGGGCCAAAAACTGAAAAATGCCGCGCCGGCCAACCCCATTCCCTTTTTTGGGCTTAAATAAAACAATGTAACGCATTTTTTTTGTTTTAGAGAGTTATGATGTTGATTTTTCATAATGTAAGTGATTTTTAATGTACATATTGCTTTAATAATGACATTAACTCACTTAAATTCATAAAAAAACAACATAAATACCCTCTAAAACCAAGAAAATGCGTCAGGCTTGCTCTCTAGACACGCCACACTTAATTAGGGGATTAAATAATAACTCGTAACACATGAATAGTGAATAGTACGCGACTTTTAAGTAAAATATCTATTAATTTAAAACAGGAATCAGGTTGTTTAGACACGTGAAAAGCTAATTAAGGAAATATATTGACCACGTTGGCATTGCCCCAAAAAAAGGTCAGGTACACTTGCATCCGCACGCAATACTCAATACATATTGAAAAACGTATAAATGTGGAAGAAACTATAGTAAAGGTGTATCCAAACATTGCGAGGCACCGCGCACGGCGCTCATTGCATGCTTCACAATGTGTGGACGTTCATATTCGTAGTGAGCATGTGCAAATGTACGAGTATATCGAGCCGTGCGCGGCGCATGCCTCGCAATGTCTGGATTCACCCTTACGCTGAAATCGTCGCTGTCTTGCTTATAATTACCTACTTTTTTATTACCGATGCTATACCTTGAACTCGCTGTGAATTGACATGTGCACCTATCAAGCACAATTATTATGCCTTCAATGTCAAATCAATAAGTTATTGTGCAGGTGCCACCACTAGGGAGGCGATTGAAGACAACAACGCGAGGGTGATCCCACTGCAGGAGATGGACAGCATAGTGGACGCAGACATGGCCATGATGGACAATAACCGGCTGCATTTCTATAGGAGAGTTGATGGTAAGTTTCTACAAATATATAAATTTTTTTATAAAAAGTAACTATCATACTTGTGTTGATTTTATTCGCGTTTGCTACGATCGGGGCTTCTGTATAGTACATTAGTTAGTTATTCTTTTGCAAAATGCAGATTTACTGTATTTTTATATTTAATGACCCACAGGAACATTGCATTTTTTAGGGTTCCGTAATAAAACTAGGAACCCTTATAGTTTCGTCATGTCCGTCTGTCCGTCTGTCTGTCTGTCCGTCTGTCACACCCTGGTAAAATCTACAGTTCTTAACCAATTTGTATGAAACTTCACAAGTAGATGTCTTTTGTAAGCCGCCATAAAGGCCTGCAGACAAAATATAAAAAATAAAATAATTTGGGGGGGGGGGGCAAACATCCAACTGAAGGATGAAAAAACAAAATCGCGCACCCCTTAATGTGGGGTATCGTTAAATAGGTCTTTAAAAATAACATAAAGGTTCCTAGATGACTTTTTTATTTAGGTGCATATTTAGTGAACTAGAAGCTTCCAAAGTCGTTAACAATTTGTCCCCCCCCCTGTAATTTTCCAACCGCGTTATCGAAAAATCAGAAAAAAATCAAGCTAATAGCATTTAATAAATAATTACGATTAAAATTGGTTTGAACAAGAATAAAATAATTAGGGGGAGGGGCCCCATACATGAAACTGAGGGATGATAAAAAATATTTTATCGCACTCTTTCATGTGGGGTATCGTTGGATAGCAAATAAGATAAGGGTTGCTAAATGACTTTTTTATTTAAGTGAATTAGTTACTTAGTGAATTAGAAGCTCCGAAAGTCGTAAAGAATGTGTCCCCCCTCCCCTGTAGTTTTCCAACCGCGTCATCAAAAAATCGGAAAAAAGTCAAGCTTGTAGCATCTAATAAATACTTTCAATTAAAATTGGTTTGAACAAGATACGTTTATTAGTTTTTGAAATATTCACTATTTTCAGGTTAACCGCAAAAATAAATTTGTATTTCATAATAATATTTTGAAATACAAACTTATGTTTGCAGTCGGAAGACTGAAATACTTCTTCCTACGAAACCCTAGACAGTGTGACAGTTACATCCCGTAAAACCGGGCAAGAGCGTGTCGGACCACGCCGACACGCTCTTGCCCGGTTTTACGGGATAAAGGGTAATCTTCGGAACTACTGATCCGATTCTGAAAATTCTTTCACTAATAGAAAGATACATCATCCCTGAGTGCTACCTTGTATTCTAAGTCCATGTATATGTGGGGTTCACATAATTCGGTTCTTGACAATATTGAAAATATGCTACAGATTGTGGTCATCCTATCAGTTCATAGCGTAAATAAACTTTATACCATTCCCCCTCTAAAAAGCTTATTTTTTTCACTGAAAACAGTGAATAAAAAGCACTTTTACTCACTGTTTTGATGTTTGAAAATGGAACACATCAATGTATTCGACCACAGATTTAAAGAACCTATGCTAGATGCGGCACGTTATTAGTTTGTATGAAAACCGAACGTGTCATCTTTTTTATACCTACGATAACTTCACCCCAGCCATTTAGTGATGTGCTCAGAGTAAACAGAATTGTTTCAATCACTAAGCGTCACTGAGCTAACAGACTTTTTTTAGTACGAACAGTCGAACATGCAGGGCATGCTTGGTCGTGGCTTGCCGTATCTAGTGTAAGTGTAATCTGTGTATTCGACCTATATTGATGTGTTCTAAATTCAATTTGATTGGTCGACATTTTCGACAAGGAGTTTAGCATTAGAATAAAAACTGTTTTGTGTTCTTTGCTGTCCTTAGTAAATTGGCGCTATTTTGAATACTGTAAGTTGTACGAACACAAAGTTTAGTGTTACTTTAATCTTTAATTTTGTGTTCGTTTAGTGTTGTTCTAATCGATTAAAAATGCATTCTAGTGATGAAGATGAGTTAACACCTGAGTTTGTGAAAGAGAGGGCGGCCGATATAGTGGAAAGGTGGAAAGCTTGCTACCTACCCAAAAAATCACGGCTGGTTTACATCAAAGCCAATTTAACTTTACTTTTTCTTCATTATAATTGTATATTTTCACTTAAATCTTTCTTTTTCTCGTAGTCATGGTATAAAGTATAGTATGCAACTCTTGAATAAAACGGATTTATATCGAGGGCCATGAATCGCTCGCGTCGCTCAGGATTCTAACACTTGAATCACTCGCTACGCTCGTGATTCAATCATCATGAATCACTCCCTACGGTCGTGATTCAATCGTTAGTATCCTTCACTAGCTCGTGATTCATCTATGGCCCTCGCTTTAAATCCGTCCTTTATTCACTAATTGCATAATATACTATATTTCACTTGATTTTTAACTAAAATATGTATATTTTTTGCAAATTACATGAAAATAAAATGCAATATTTTTTGTTATTGTAGCTGTCACAAGAACGGCCTGTCGCACTCTGTTGACGTCACACGCTAGTAAGCCAGTGTTGCCAACTTATTTTTAGGGTAAATTTGAGGGTAAAATTTTAGGGAGCGCCTCCGCAGCCGGCGCCGACTAGGCTCCCAAAAATAATGCCGTTAGGAACCGGAGTAGCCTTGAAGTAGCAGTGATACCAGACGAAAATAATTGCAAACTACCGTAGCAGCAGATTAATGTTGCCGTGTTTTAAGTTGAATTAAATACCTTAGACTGACTTTTAAATAACAGTGTTAATGTAAAACAAAATACAACTTTTTTGGACTTACAAGGGGGATGGAGGTGGTCGACGGAGCCCCGGTACGCGGAGCTCCTATTTGCAAGGTTAAAAGTAACATAACACGAAGGGTTTGACGGGGGCTTCGTTCGCTCGCTCACTGAAGCCCCCGTCAACCCCTTCGAACCTAACCTGTCCGTGTCGGGGTGTCCAAGTTCCCGAGCTCGCTTCGCTCGCTCTTGGACCCTAATTAGGTATGTTACTCAAATGAAACATGAAATGTTTTTTTAATTATGACAAATTGCCAACTCCCTTTCCCGCTTTTTTTTCAAAAGTCAGCGCCGGCTGCCAATTTATTAACCAGTGCCGGCTGCAAATTCAGGTCACGGCGGCGGTCGCGGAGTCACTTCCAAAATTTTAAGGTTAGATTTCGTATTGTTGTTATGATTACTATAGTTTATGGGCTTTTCGGTAAGCAATACATGTAGGTACCTAAGTATTTGAATTGAATTTGAGTTAAACAAATTCAGCATATTTTTATTGTGAAACATGACCATTGATTAAGAAAGAACTTGTTTTATTGTATATCTAAAACCAAAACTTTAGCCAGGTATTTTTGTATAAATAGTTATGATTTTAGAGTAAAATTAATCAGGCATTGGGGTAAAATGAAAATCTAGCTTGGCAACACTGGAGTAAGCATAAGCTAGGGATGCAAGAAGTGCCAAAATGTATCGATATATATCGTATCGATATAAAAAAAATATCAATATCGGTTTCGATATATCGAAAAAAAAATATCGATATATCGGTGAAATTTTCAAAAAATATTAGTACTTTACGAAATTCTATTGTGTTTGCTTTTACAAGTCTATTTCAATAAATCTGTCAGTATTATTACTATTCATAAAAGTATGTAGTGTGCGTTTCACTAAGTATTCCTTTCGGCGCTGAATTTCATTAAGTTGCAACGTTTCTAACCGTAGATCATAGAAACAACATAGAAACAAGGGAGATGTGCCAAGGCGCTATTGAGTTTGATAGGTAGGTACTTACTTAAGTTTGGTCATTTTAAGCGTAGTACAAAAGTACACGCTGGCGACGAACCGAACACGATCGATGATATAAATACAGTGTTTTAGTTTAGTCTTTAGTGCTAGTGTTGAGTGACGATTAACAATGTTAGATTGAGGGTGTGCGGAATTTTTAATGTGTGGGAGATCTTTTTATTAACAAGTAGCGCTTGTAATTGTGTTGAAAAATGTACTAAAAGTGGCGACAGTTGTTCCCGTACTAATTTGCTATGATGCCATATCTCCTTGTTTCTATGATCTGAATTTTTAACGATGTTAGAAGACAGTGTTCTTTCAGCACCTATTTTCATTCTCAACTTTTATGCACCTGCCAGACTATGCTCCTTGCGCTGCTCATCGCTATGCTCCTCGCGCTGCCGTGCTTTGCCGCGATGTTGCCCTCTCTGCCGGACGAGACGAGAGAGAGAGAGAGAGAGGACGAGGAGCATGACGTGTGGCATGACGAGTAATGTTGCCACACTATGTCTCTGCCTCCTTTCCTCGCTACTTCCCATGCCATTCGTCGAGTGTGTGGCAGGCGCATTAGTGTCCCTGACATTACTTTATCACTTAAATCTAAAAACTGTGACATTTTAATCAATGGTGACTATGGTCTTGCTACTGAAAATATATCGTTTTTGATACGTTTTCGATACTTGATATTTTTTTTTCGATATATCGAAGCCGATATTGATATTTTTTAAAAATATCGATACGATATATATCGATACTTTTTGGCACTTCCTGCATCCCTAGACAAAGCTCGTTTACTATTACTAGCGTGTTACGTCACTTCCGTCAGAAACAGCGTTTTTGGAGCGGTTTTGGAAATTTATACTTTATCACTGATTTTTATTGATAAATACAGTAGATCTCCCTGAAATATCAATGTAGTGTGCTTATAATATAATGAAGATTAATATAAACCATTTCCCAAAATGAGGCAAATACCGAATTATACATGAACTCACAAAATTCGTACTCTCTTTATAATGTATTAAATTAAAAGTATAGATTTCTTCCTGTGTTTTATACAATCATGATAATATTATGGTTTTGCCAGTATGGTAATCCTGGTGAAATGTGAATATAGCTACTTTATACCTCTGCCAAACCTTTCGGGGAAAAAAAGGCTTGATGATATGTTATTGTTATGAATTATGATGCTAGGCAAAGTTTCTTTTTATGTGGATAACCATTCTTTCCTAAGTCTAGCAGTAATAAAAACATAATTTGGTTATTATACGACCATGATTTTTTTTGTGTAGGTACCTACATAAAACATTCTGTTGCCACAACCAGTGTTGAAACGATAAAAAGAGTTACCTATTTAAATCATTATGTTACGTGTCTATCAGTTGCATATCCGCGAATAGAATGGAATTATCTGCTGTTTTACAACCAGAAAAAAATCTGGCACGTGTAAATCTAATAATGAGGACAACGTCCTTATTAAATCTACACGAGTCAGATTTTTTATGATAGCAGTGGTCTGTTATGCCTACATACAACATAAACCACCAGTGCCAACTAGGGCGGTGCCAACGGTGCCCAGGCACAGGGTACAGACCCTGGAGTGGCGCAGAAATGACCAGACCAGCACCCTCATTGCGTAACTCAGTTGCTATCACCACGGGATTAATTTTCACATCTATTACGCCGTATGTTCATCACCTCACTTAAATTATCTAAGTAAAATATTCTGCTACTCTCCTCCAGCTGCAAACAACACACAGAGCGCATCAGAGTCTACAAGCGACGAGAGTGAAGTCCACGAGGAGGTGGAACCTGCCAGCAACGATCAGATAAGAGAGATGGACAGCATCGTCAGCGCCATGGAAGCTGACGTCACTACCGGCTGCGACTTCTTCACACGAGCCAATGGTAAGACAGTCTTGAAGTAATTCTCAAGATACAATAGAGACGTCTATAGGTGTCTGGTAGAAACCGGCCAGCAATGCGCAGATCAGAGAGATAGCAACGTCAGCGCCATAGAGGCTGATATCACTGCTGGCTGCGATAGAGACGTCTTTAGGCGTCGAGGTATAAACTAGCCAGCAACGCGTAAGCCAGAAATATGGACTGGTCAGAGAATTAAGTACATAAATTAATATTCTTGCCTACTCCATTGGCTCAGCAACCCACAATGTAGGATATATATAATATAAATAGGCACGACTCGTGTCTATTTATATTCTTATGATTTTTTTTTAAATTTTTTATTAGTGTTGATGTGGTACCGTTTGTATTACGAGAAAAAGTCAAGGTTTGAATATGCTAATAATTTAAAACACGTGTAATCGAACTTTATGGTTATGCGCCTATTATGGCAATGTTCGAGTTGATTAATTAATTGTAAACGAGGTGGAATGTAATTGTTAGAAGTAGTACGACCCAAACTTGATGTAATTTTAACGAGCCATCATTCGCCTAGCCTTTTCCCAGCAATTTGGGATTGGCTTCTAGTCTAACCAGATGCGGCTGAATATTTTACATGGAGCAACTGCCATCCGAGATCCGACCTCCATAACCCTATCATTGGGTAACAACGGAAGGTAGGTAGGTATTTGAAAGTTTGACCACTTTCAGACTTTCGGGCTTCGACTACCCGTAACGACTGTCATAGATTTAAGTTAGATCGATTGTTTGACATGCCCTCCGGGGCACGGACAGGTGCGGATGCAGGGAGGGGGCAATGGTGCTATTCCTCTCCCCCCCCTGGCTTACGACTGTCGCACAAATTTTGAAAGATAGGTAAAATCATACAAAATTTGCAAAAAATATTTATTCTTTCCTCCAACGAAATCCTGTCACTGGCCAGCTCTTAACGAAATCCTGTGATTGCCTCCACTGAACGAAATAATGTATTCGCACTGGGCATGGAGGGGTCTCAATCCCAATGTGTAGAGAATGGAAACCCATCCATCGACAGACCGCGGCAATCGCAGCCTAACCTCGCAGATAGATTAATCAGCATGGCCAGTATTTGTCACAAACCTTTCCATTTTAACGAGTATAATTTCTGTGTTATTTTAGTCCTCATTAGTCATGCAATATTCAATTATTAATAGCCCTGAATTATAAAGTGCTTTGTATCGCGGTCACACTGACCCGAAACGCCCTGAAAAATGTATGAAATTACGATCGGCTAATTTTTGCAGGAAGAGGGAAGAGATATCTATCGCTGATCTTTTTCAACTTATAACACTGTCACTTTTATTTGAGTTCACGCTGACAAGACTATATTGTTAACTATGGACCTACAATAAAATTGCACAAAAAAATTATTGCGGAATAATATTCAATCAATTTTGCACTCAAACGATCTACTCTAACCTTAGCCGATTAAACCATTGCACAATACGTAATATTGTACAATATAATTGACCGTACATGGGCTGCCTAAGTCCCGTGTTTTTGGTCTTTTACTTATTTGTCGATGGTTTGTAGTTCATCATGTAGATACGTAGAGATATCCACCGTTTTTTCCTTTTGAGGTACGGAACCCTAAAAACATGAGAAAGGGATGGAACATATTTAATCCTGTCAAATTAGTCCACTTGAATAGTTTTGATGTCAATTTAGACGTTTTCGCAATAGGTCACGACTATTTTCCCGTAAATGACAAGGGCGTAGACTAATTTGACAGTTCTTAATATTTTCTGTCTTTTTCAATGATATTTGTAAGAAAGAGACAAAGAGTTTAGTGCGATGTTCAACAGAATCAGCACCAATGTCGCGCAACTTGCAACTGCAAGTGCAAGACAGAGACGGGAACGTAGCTTAGCCAAAGCACGCGCTAAGTAATGTTTATTTATCTCAGCCTTAGTGTTAGAAAACCTCTTTTCTAAACATAAAATTTATTTTTCCAGAATCAAATGCCTCTTCAGTAAAACCGACGGCTGCGAAAAAAGAGGACGATAAAGACAGCAATACTCCATCAACAGCAGAGGTGAACACAGACAATGTGCAGCCCACAGAGAGCGCGGGCGACGCGACGAACGAACGAACGGCAGACACAAGGAGAATATTGATCAAACTAAAGTATTTGAACGACACCTTGAAAGAGGTTGATGGCAGTCTCGATGAGTTACTGAAGGATTTTAAATGGTTTGTATTGATATTTTTCGTTATAATCAGGGACCGAAAAGGTCACCCGTATAGGGGTTAACCCGGGTTATTTTTTTTGGGTTAGGTGAAAAACCTTGCGTAAAGGTTAACCCGTATTCTGGGTTAATCAGCCTAATAATAACCGGTTCACGCATAGAGTTCATTTTGGTTCCTTTTTATTTTCATTTTTGTTCTATTTCATTCGGGTTAATCAGCAATATTAACCGGTAACGGTATCTGTATTAAAGGGTTAACCGGTTACCCTGCCTAAGATTAACCAAAAATATGGGTTAGAGATTTAACCGGTAACCTTTTAACCCGATTAATTGGTCCCTGGTTATAATTGTTAGTTAGGTACATATTTTCTTATTAAAGTTTTTGTGAGATACTTATCGATCGTTATAAGCAGGGTTCGAAGTTCTTGATAATCATTCTCAGTGAGTATGGGCATGATTATCAAGGGAAAATAATGATCAGGCATATGCTGATAGATGGCGCCACTAGAATAAGTATGTAATAGATGCTCATAGATGGCGCTGTTGCATATTTCTAGTGGAATATTTTGTTTATATATTATCGACATGCATAATTAAGTTAATAAGTTTACGGAACCCTCAGGGCGCGAGTCCTACTCGCACTTGTCCGTTTTTTTTTTTTCAATTCAAGATGTTTGCCGGTTTTTGTAAGATTGACGTGGTACTTTTTGTATTAATATGCAGCTATTTTTAATAAAAATCATTTTTTTCAGGCGTCACTTCTCCACGGAGCTGACAGCCGAGTGCCGCGTCCGGCTGATCTTCAACGGTCGAGTGCTGATGGACGACGCGGCCACGCTGCGAGCGTGCGGCCTACACGACCGCGCCGTCGTACACTGCCTTGTCCACCCCAAACGCACTGTCAATCAGGTGAGTGTAGCACGCAATGGATTACGTTTTTCTCTAGTATCGGTATGATGGACTTATACAACATATTTTTTTTGTTAATGCAAAACCCGAAACACCATAAAAATACTTTAATTAAAAGAGCATGTAAAACAAATATAACTTAATATTCACATTTGGAGAAATAAATAATGAAAACAGACCCGCTGCTACCTCGCCCGCTGCACTACTGACGTGAACCCATTCTTAATACGAATATGCTTGTAATAGGGGAGTTCCAAACTTTGCCTTCGTTGGAGAAGTTCACAGGTGTCAGGCGCGGTCCCAGCAGACGATTTTGGGGGGGTCATACCGCAGCTGAAGACTAGGGGGGGTCAACCGATTAATGCCGACGTAATATACCGTGAATTACCGTGTTTGGCGCATTTTTGTACGATTTTGGGGGGGGTCATGACTCCCGTGACCCCCCTGGGACCGCGCCTGACAGGTGTAGTAATGGGCTAAAAAAAATGGTGGTATTTCTTGTTGCTGTAATATTCGTACTTATCTTGTTACGACAAGCAGGTATATATTTTATTTTCCTTTAAAAAAGGGCCCCATAGTCACCACGGAGGCAAGCTAGTTGCTTTATTATTTTCCTAATTTAGGCTTCCAATAAGTCGTTACAATATAATCCAATAGTTTCAAATATTTAATAACATAAGAGAAGCATAACATGGCTTTGACATGTTTCAAATTCACAAAAATATACATTTATAAAGTTTCAATCTACTTGGATGATGATAGTGATTTTATGGTTCGCTCAATAGTCATTAAAAATCGCGTTGCTGACAAAAAATGTTTTATACAATAGCATTGTTAAGTTTCCTAATAATTTTGTTACAAAAACATAATTATATTTAGCACACAATTGCATCACCATGTCAAACTACTTTAATAACAAAAAAAACTAAATTATGTTTTTATAATGAGGAAGAACTTTACAATGGAATGTTGTATTATAATTTGTTTTTTTTTAACTAAATTATAGCATGCGTTGTTTTCTAACTGGATTAGAATGAAGGTCAAAACGTTTTGGAAACTAAAAGGCATAGAATATCATCTTTGAATGAGAGTATAGCATAGCATAGCGTAGCATAGAGCATAGCATAGAGAATAGCATCTTTGAATAGGCACAAGTCCCAACATGATAAATTAAAAAAGGGACAGCAATAGTAGGAAATTATATGCCCAAGAAGTTCAATGGAACTTATCCAGTGGTGGTGAAGTCGGAATTATTATAAAAAGTTTCGGATAGTGATAGAAAGTAACACCGCCGTGTATCTATAGACCTTATAGTGGTTCATCGTCCATACATTTGACAGGACTTGAGAAATGCCAAAATTTATTACATATTATTCAAATGATTGTTTTAAAAGTACCGGACTGCATATATGGCAGTTAGGGACATTATGGGCCCATTTTACCGATTGCACGCTGAACTTAATTCAATAAAACGAAGTTAAAATGGATCGAGTTCACATATTGCTTTTGATCTCAGTTAATGTTGGTTTGGTTTCACCGCCTACGTGAATTATTTAACTTTTGTATTCCAGCCACTTGGCCTGGGCTCGGAAGGCGCGGTGGGCGCGCCGCACGAGCTGCGGGCGGAGCGCGCGGCGCCCGAGCGCGCGTGGGACCTCGAGAACATACTCATGACGCTCGTGTCCGTCGCGCTCACTGTCGTGTGGTTCTTCAGGTATGTATTGTTTTTTTTCTACATATCTTCCTAGCCTGCGCCCGCGGCTTCGCCCGCGTTTTTGGGATAAAAAGTAGCCTATGTTATTCTGATGCTGATGATGATGAGCTATATTACTGTAAAGTTTCATCAAAATCCGTTCAGTAGTTTTTGCGTGAAAGAGTAACAAACATCCAGACATACATCCATCCTCACAAACTTTCGCATTTATAATTTTAGTAGGATAGTATAGTTTACTACACTCCATTAATTTATCTTGTGTCGTGATCGTGACTCGTGGGCACATATTTACAAATATAAATCTCTTATGGATCTAGGACCCGCTTTAGGTATCGCAGAGGCCGATTGCACAGTCTCCGCTAACCGTGCCGTCAGTATTAAATAAAACATTTCTCAAAATACTAGCTCGGCTATCTTTAAATCATGACATCACAATACGGTAGTGGACTACTATTAAAAAAGTACAAATAAATTATTTTATTCCAAAGAAGGAATAGGAATAACAAAAAATAAATAATAATTTATCACAAAATGGAAATCATCATAGACGCTTTTAAAGTTTTTGGAGGGAGTATCGCTCCGTCTTTGTTGCGCGAAGCGGACATAGGTGGTGTTACGTAACTTATCATGCATGCCGTCCGTGTCTAGCAAATCATTTTAGGGCTAAGTTCACCGACAGTGAAATAACCAATGTTTTCCTAATCGGTTCGATAACCGAATACAGTCGTTTAACCACGAGGCGGCAATTTTTGTGTTCATCACTTTTAATTCAACCTCGATTTTGTAATTGAGCGTTATATGAATGAAAGACCGAATAATATAATACAGTTAATTATGATTGGTAGCAATACACGTAATAAACCGTACAAAATATGAACATTTTAAAATGGTTGCATTATGAGATTACCCTTCGGAAATTAAAAGTCCCCATTATGATATGTCATAATATATATTTGGTTACTGGTTACGTTGTGTCTTAATTTAGCAGCATTCGATCTTAGATGTTGTCATGGTAACCAATAACAAACTTGTATGTCAATGATAATTTTTATTCGAATTTATACCTACAAATAATATTCTAATATCTAAAGTATTTGGTAATCTGTGAATTGATTGAACAAAATGGATAAAATAAGTGCCTTGCTAATTTTAGCAACAATAAAAATTAAATAGCTTAATTTTTTCTCAAATTCGTAATTGTCAAACGTCAAAATACCCTGATTAAGTACTAATCGGGATGTTAAACGACCTCTCCCACCTTGGTTAGAGAAAACGGTTGATTACTGTGTTTAATCGGTCGATTAGCTTTGGTGAACATGAAAAGTCATGATAAACAGCCGTTTTCAATTTATCGGACTGTTATCTTGTTGGTGAACATAGCCCTTAAAACGCTTATAACTTTGCCAATTTTGTAGATGTTTAATCGGTTTTTTTGATGTTAATTATCTTTTTTCAAATAGTTTACAGATTCACAATAAAAAAAATATATTCAACATCCCTATTATGGTGGTAGGTACTAAAGTTTTTTAAACCATGTCTTTTCCAGATGCGAATATTCAAACTTGTTCACGGCGAGCGCGAGCCTCGCACTGTTCGGCCTGACGGTGTTCTACAGCGTCGCGATATTCGGCCTGTACCTCTCCGACACGTTCCAGTTCGACAGGCGGCCGCCGCAACCCGTGCCCGACAACTAGACAACTCCACGCGCTAGTGAACTTGTCCTAAGGTTTGTAAATATGCCGCCTTTTACTACTGTGTTAAAAAGGTAGCGTTTGGATTTACGCGTGCGTGAGTAGCAAGGCGGACATGATTGTTGGAAAATAAAAACTCATTTCGCGCTTTTTATTTATTTTTAAATGTAAGTTGACGTCATAATGTGTAAGCCAGTAGAAAAGAAAGTATTTGAAATATTTTGTCTATTCGTGACAGAGTTCGAATTCACGATAAGCATTTATCGTAGAAATATAATAGAAGGTCTTCGTTTATAATAACGATCGAATATTTTACTGTATAGTGCATTGTATCGGTCAACTACCTAATTCAACGGCTTACACGATTTTTCATTTGGATAAATACCGCCATGCTACTCGCTTCAGCTACGTTTGAGCTCTATATGCAGGTCATATTGCTGTATTATCCTTTGAAATTAGTACCAAGCGCTTGTACTTTTAGTTAAAATGTAAATCAATACTATAATTGGCTTGGCAAAACAGTCATGTATATAAATAAATTAATATTGCATAAACATAGTGTAATAAATAAAGGAATGGTAAAAATTAATTATTTTGTGAATGTAAACAAAATCATTTGCAACTATTATTACATGAAAGTCAAATTGTGTATATGTTAAAATACACGAGTTAGTTCATACCAAAAGTTTATATCACGGAAACCAATTTCATATTGGACATGTGGAAGTAAGAAGTAGTATTTAAAATAAAAAAATGTTTTTTTATATTATAATGTAAATACAACTGAAACTAAGTAGGATTTTATAAAAGTGTGTGTTACAGATCTAATGCATCTTCATCAATTGCACAAAGACAAAACTCTACCGATAAATGAGACCGAGTCTTTTCATGTTACTGATTTAAAACCGTCCAGTAATTGAAATTATAAACCTAACCAAAAAGCTAAAAAGATTTCAAGCTTCGGTAATTTAGAATGATTATAATGACTGATTTGGTTGAATTACTAGAACCTACATAATCATTATTGATTTCTTCCTGCCATACAACACGAACTTTGCTTTAAAAATTCACGAATTTCTGTGATTGCGACAAATTAACATTGTTAATTAGTGCACTTATACTTTGTATCTGTATCTCAGTCAAAAGCATTGTGTGTTAAACATAACGTGTACTGGTCTCAAAAATTGTAAATAATGGTAATAGGTATAAAAACATGTGTTTTATATTTATTTAGACGTAAGTTCCGACCTTTCTTTGTTTCACTTTCATCATCTAGATAACATCTTGTCAGATGTAAAATTAATATTTTTCTAGCATATATTTCCTTTCATTAACAAAACATCTTCGTAATTAAAAAGCTTATAAAAATTCTAGTTATTATATTCGGGTACCTAATCGTTTTTTACGCTAATAAACGTTTTATTGTTATTTACTTTTAAGGACATAGATATATCAAAAGTAAATTTTAATTGAAATCCTTTTCGGCTTGTTTTTCTTGGCAAGATCCCACCATTCACCATTTCACCATTCCCAGCCCCTGCTAGTTGAGGTTGCACCACAGTCCACATCGACACCACATCACATCCACGTTCACAGGCAAGGCCGGATCCAGCCTTCGAATCAGGGGGGGTCACTAGCACTACGTGTGTTTTACTACAGTCTTTTTTTTTAGATTAGTAATATTATCAGTGGTCGACCTAGGCCCAGCCCAGGGGGGGGTCATGACCTCCCCCTGGATCCACCCTTGGCCCCAGCAGTTAAGTTTAATTTAAATGGAAAAAACACTATACCCTCCTTTTGGGCTTCGCCGCAATCGGGTAAAAATAACCTATATGCGTTGCATAATTTCATATCTTGATATTTTTCTATTTTTAACCGACTTCAAAAAAGGAGGTTCTGTATTCGTCCCGTATGTATGTTTGTATGTGCGCGATTTTCTCAAAAACTTCTGATTCGATTTGGATGGGGTTTTCACTAACGTAATCTACATACTTTCAGGAAGGTTTTAGTATATAATACATTATGTAATCATTCCTATGTACAAAGTTATATGCATAAATGTGCACACTCCGTAGAAGATTTACTGTTGAACGAATTCGTGAAAGTAATCTAAAGCGGTCTACACACCAAAGCCGCTGACCCGGCGGCACAGCCCGGCGGCTTAGTGCCGGCGGGTTAACCCGGCGGTTTCAGAATGTCCAAGCCGAACGACTTTGCCGGCGGCACGACAGCCGCGGCATGTGGTGTATAAGTGATACGTCACTACTCTATGAAAGCCGGCGGGCAACTGACTGAGTGGAGAGGGATGCCGTCGGCATCGGCATGCTGCCCCGCCGGCTTGCCCGCGCGGGCGCAAGCCGGCGGCATGATTGTACAAAATAAGGCCGGCGGGTTGGGCCGGCGATCCGTGCCGCCGGGTCAGCGGCTTTGGTGTGTAGACCGCTTAACACGGGATAAAGAACTAAAAAGGGAAAAATAAAAAAAACTTTTTTAACAAAAAATAACCGACTTCAAAAATCCACTACAAAGAAAATAATAATTTTGGTTTCGGAAGTCGGTGGCAAACAAAAGCAAACAAAAACCAAAGCCACCGACTTCCGAAGCCAAAATTATTATTTTCTTTGTAGTGGATTTTTGAAGTCAGTTATTTTTTGTTAAAAATGTTTTTTTAGGGTTCCGTACCTCAAAAGGAAAAACTGAACCCTTAGGGCGTTCACTTACCCGTTTCCAGCATGTTTTTTACGAACCGTTTTTTTTTCATAAATTTTAAAACTGGTAGGTATCGAAATGTATGAAAAAAAGGTCCGTAAAAAAACGTGTTGGAAACGGAAAAGTGCACAAAGAAACGCCCTTAAAGGATCACTTTGTCGTCCGTCTGTCCTGTGGCAAGTCCGCGACATCGGCTCATAGATGGCGCTATCGCATATTTTTAGTGGAATATTTTATCTAACACTATCTAATATTATAAAGCTGAAGAGTTTGTTTTAACGCACTTATCTCTGGAATTATATAGCCAGACTCATAAGAAATAGTATAGTAGGCTAATAATTTAACATTACGCTATGACCCGTAGGAGCCGAGCAACGGGGATGAAACCGTCGGGAACAGCCTGGTAGTTTTGTTTATAGTTCGTAAAACATGCTTGATCTCTGCGACAGATGTCAAATACGAACAAATTATGTCGAAATGCATTTTAAAAATGTACGGATTTGACATAATGTCACAGAGATCAAGCTATATTTTACGAACTATAGCAGGTACAGATAATCTATTTCACGAAGTCCGTCGGGTTATGAATGTGTAGGCGTGCATATATACAATGCTTTAGTGTGCGTAAGCGCGGCAGCGCTCAGTCACGATCTCGGTACACATTACACACACAACGAAAGTTAAACGGACTTCGTGAAATAGATTATCCGTACTACCCGCAATTTCGTCCGTGTGATATACACGTAGCGCCATCTAGCGTTCTAAAGCAATTGTGTCCGTCGAGTTATTCTTTCCCTCGGGAAAACTACTTTTTTTGGATGAAGGGTACCCTATGCCCTTTTCTGTACCCCTGACAACGTATATTTATTTATTTAATACTTCAATGCACAATGGTGGTACATAAGGCGGACTTAATGCCATAAGGCATTCTCTACCAGTCAACCTTTGGGTCAAAGAGAACATCGAAAAGAGGTACAAAATATAAAAATATGCAACGTGATTGGTTCAGTCAGTTGTGCGAGACACCATGCCTTACATAATTTGCTCGAAAGCGGCGACAAGGTCATGCGCCTTCTATTGACTTATTTCGATTTTTGTGGGAAGAACTAAAAAATAATTGAGAATAAAAAAAATAAGTCCGACCGCGGTACCTACGTCTTATCTGATGTTATAGAACCACCAAAGGAAAACAAGACTGCAGTCGGGACCCATTATATGAATATTACCCGGGAACACTGGGTCCCGACTGCAATGTCTTGTTTTCCTTTGGTGGTTCTATAACATCAGATAAGACGACCGTTCATTCTACCGTTTCATTCATAAAACATAGAAAAGTTTCTACAATCTGTCACTTTGTCTATTTCTATGTAGACAAAACCCGTTTCGATCGTGGTCATGCTAGGCCGGCAGGTGGAGGTAGAATATGAAATACTAAGTCCCTTGGAGGTGTAAAAATTTCAAACTTCGTCCACGCAATCAAACCACTCACGGGTCCATGGATAGAAATCCAACCACGAGCGAAACAGCGAAAAAAAAATCCATCAGCGACAACCGGGCGTCTTGTATTGCAATCTATTTTCAAAATTTGGTACAATTTTTAGTTAGCTAAGTGATTAAATATTACATCGAATAATCAATAGCTGGCGGTTTAAAATATATGTATAATTAATACCTATCGTAAAGTTAATTACCGCTTAAACCAACCGAATATGTAATTACGTATTTGAGCAGACATTAAATTATAGTTATCTAAGAACGGGACAAAGCAATTAGGTATATTCGTAATGTACAATTTGTTACCTAAAGAGCCTAGAGATAACAAGTCGTATATATAGTACTATGCAAAATAATAATATTTACTGATAATTAGAAAGAATACAAACATCTTAAATAAAATTTTAACAGAACATTTAGCAGTATTAAATATACTAAAACGCCCTCTATTGTTCAATAGCTATACCACTGCTTTAGTTTTCAATCTAGCAAGAACAATATTCAAATACATGAAACACGTGTTTCATGTATTTGAATATTGTTCTGTAAGCTAGATAGCGTTACTGACGCTATAGAAAGAAATGAATAAAATATTTTTATTTACAGTACCTAAGCATTGTAGGTGGGTATACCCAATGACGTATTATGGTTTATATATCTTTGGGTATAACTACCATCTAGAACTCATTTCGATTAATTGATTCTCGAAGGCGTGATAGGTACTCTAATGAAAGTGTTACGATGAAATCAGAAGAAAATAGAAATCCTATTGTCCGCTTAAACTAAAAATCCCAAACAAAATGGGCAAAAATCTTCAAGACTCAATTCCCATGATGGATGAACTATCTACATACAAGTTTGTACGGAACCCTCAGTGCGCGAGTCAAACTCGCACTTGGCCGGTTTTTTTTTTTTATAATCCAATATAGCCTATGTTACTCGCGAGTCGACGTCAATACGAATTTAATGATATGTCATTTAAGTTAAAATCCGTTCGCTCGTTTAGTCTCTAGGAGGGAACACAAACGGAAATACATACATACAGGTGAAACACTATACCCTCCTTTGGGCTTCGCCGCAGTCGGGTAAAAAAGAAAAGGTTTAAGTTGAAAAAGTATTTATTGTATGATTTTCATTATAAAAAACATTCCGCGACATGAGCCCACATTAATTTCTAATTTCAGTTGGAATGTACCTGTGAAGCAAAAAGTATCAAGTTAAATACTGTAAAAAAATCAACCTATAATGGTGCTAAAGTAGCACGTTTGTTACTCGCCGGATTGAGGTTATCCGAAAATGTAAATAACAGTAACCTCACCTAGACAAGATTTTGATCTCTCCAAATTCGTTTTCTCGTTAACACCAGTTACTTTAACAAGCTATCTAAAACGATTTTGGATATAACAAAAACTACAATAAGTACTAAACAAAAATAATCACCTAGATAATTTATCTGGTGCTGTAGAGTAGAGCCATTGGTGTATCTGTGAAACAAAAATGCTTGTTGAAATATCATAATCTCTCATGACAATGGTTAAAATATTTGATTATGTTCAGCCATCCAAGGAAGTTAAAAATGCGTGGTAATCAGGGTTGCGCATTCATAAAGCATTGTATCATCATTCAAATTTCGTTTTATTTTTTATCTTTATACCAATCAATATAGATAATTATTATACATGATCATGACAGCTATGTGGGGATATTCTTGTATGCTTATCATACATTTAGGTAAAATTGAATTGGACATGAAGATTCTTAATACATACAATTTTAATAAACGGAGAAATATCTTCATAAATACTTGGGACATAGAATATAAATGCCATGTTTAGGAGATTGAGTTAATATTTTGGTCTCATTCCAAAAACATGCACAAATCCAACTTTGATTTGGAATATATTAAAACATGGTTGGTTGGATATTAAGGTACAAAGGGCTCAATCAATTCAGGCAATAATTTATGACTTGGCTATATTTACCTTTTTGAGTAGTGTTCCAAGCACGTGAAGAGGGGTACAGCGACGTATCTATAACAATAAAGCTTTATGAGTATCTATTTTTAAATAAAACATTTAACAAAACTTCATTTACATCAATACTTACACTTCATAATCTGACATGTATGGTAATGTATTAGCAACATGAAAAAAAATAGAATTTGTAAAAGTTAAATTTTATTAGACACTGGCTTTCCATCCGAGAATGATACAAATCAAATAGAAAGTCAATGACTTGTCCGATGCAACATTTATCGCTTGCGGTGGAGCTGCAGTGTGTTGCGGCGGATCCAGGAAGCCCGGCGGGAACCTCCCTTGGTCTGTGAGAAGCGGTGACCCTTGCCCAGACCTCGGGAGCTGCGGCCAGCAGATGTCAGGCCACGCATCTCGCGGTGCTTGTGGACAGCGTTTACTATCCAGTTGATCTTGGGGTCCCTGCGGATAGCCTGGGAAATAGAAGGATCATATAAGTATTTTGTTCATGAAGGCAGGGATATGTAATGTTTAATATGTTTTTATCAGATAAAACGGTAGGTGAAGTTTCAGCAAAACCTTTCAGATTGGTGCATGACATAACCTTCATCATTTAATATTTCAAAGAAGTGGATTAGAGTTAAGAGCTCAGTCTGTATTTACCTTGTGTGAGGGGTCAATGAGGATGACTTCAAAGTATTTGTAAGAAGAGTCTTGAGCCACCCAGTATGAGTTGAGCACACGCAGACCACCGCAGCGACGACCAACGCGCTCCTATGAACAGAACATAAGTTTAATAACACATGGAATCATCGGAAGATAAGAATACTGATTAGGCCACATAGTCAAATCAATGTCAAACACATTGGCAACATGTGCTTCTTAAGTTTTCAGCGAGTGTGCCATACAAACATTTGTGAGAGCAGTTGGTACTGTGGTGTATCTTATCACGCTGGATAATCACACACGTGTAAAATAAAACACTTTAAAACAAAAATACCACAACCACAGCACTCTTAGAAGTCTTATTATTACTCTAATCAATTAGGTACTGGTTAGAGTAATTTAACCTAAAAACAAATGAGTGTGATTGAAACTAACCTCAGCAATGGATTGTAAGTTGCGTGTAGGCTTCAGCTGGTTCACACCCTGGCTTTTGGGCTTGCCGTAGGTGGCACCCTTGGGCACGGGACGCTTGCGGCCACCGCGACGCACACGGATCCTGAAGATAACGAAACCTGCAAACAAAGTTTTAATCAGTAATCAGACTAGCTAATACGAATCCCACGTGTAGGGATGGATATCAACATTTATGCCGGCAAAATGTAACTTACCCTGCTTGGCACGGTATCCTAGCCTCCTTGCCTTGTCGGGCCTTGTAGGCCTAGGGGCGCGATGCATACGAGTCAACTGACGATACTGCCATACTCTGACACGCAAGAGAAATCGCATTACATCGCTCAATTTTTTTCTGTACAACTCCTGAATATATCTGTACGCGCCCATCTTGGACAGGTGCCTGTGGCAGACCTAGCAACAAAATCAATACATATTGATCAGAAGTCACATCATCGGTCTGGCCACAAATGGAGCGACTCTACACGCATCATGTTTGCCATCACGAAACCACTGAAATATACGAATCAAATAATAAATACACGAAGTAACAAAAACTTAGGACTCTAATTTCACATTTAGAATGAATAAAAATGTTAAATTGTGAATGATAACTTAAATATTTCAGGATAAATTATTAACGTACGTCTTGCGTACTCCACAGGTAAACCGGAAAAGACAATGACAGCAATGCCAATGGATGAATGGTTGTCTGGTTGACACCCAGTGTTGCCAACTTTCTTTTGGACAATCCGCAATAATTCACTTTTCAAACCACCAGAATCCACTAAAAGTCAGAATCATAAAAATTATATTTCAATTTACATGACAAAAGTATGAAGCTTCGATTACTCAACATTCGAATGTTTGATTGGTTAAACCTAGTATAGAAATCTATACAATTCACACAGATATACATAAAAATAAATCTAAAAAAAAAGAATACGAGAGGCGCGCTTGCCCGTCAAAAAACTAGTAGGGGAATTTCCGAACTTCTGGGTATGGTTTCATTCAGCATGTTTATTTACTACCTACGTCGTAGTATTGTTTATCTACGTATAATCAACTGGAACTGGCACTCATTGCAGACGTATCTAACATTATTTGAGGAATCTCTGAATAGCTTTTCTTAACAAAAAGCATAGTTTACATGTTAGTAGTTGAATGTCTTGTTTACCATTAACTATTAAAAATTAAACCATTAACAAAAACCAACCACTAAAAACAAAATTCCTCCGCTGAAAGAGGGATCTAAACCACCAGTTTTAGTGTAAAATTCAGTGAATTTTACACTAAAACTGGTGGTTTTTTCACTGAGTTGGCAACACTGTTGACATCAGTCAAAGACAAAATAAAATATTTTTGTCTATGCTCATTATTGTTTGACTTGGCTTTGTGGTCATTGGCATCCACTTGCACAAGCATCGTCCTCATCGATCTCCATATTATTTCGTAATTTTTTGTCAATCAGACACTCGAAAGAATGAAAAATTTTATCGAACTTGCACCCGTTTAGCTCTAAACTGACTAGTAGGGCCAAATTCACTGACAAGATAACAGTCCGATAAATTGAAAACGGCCGTTTAACTTTTCATGTTTAAAGCTAAGCGTCCATTTTAAACGAGCCGGGCCGCAACGGTGCGGCGAGCATTTTTGAGTTTCACGTAAGAAGTCCCTTCGACGCTATGTTGGCTGCCCTGTCTGTCACTCCTGTTTAGGTCGTATCGTTTTATGTTTTTTGTAGATTTATGTGGGTAATGCCTAGAGATGACAATCATTTTAATTTAATCATCATCTTTATGTAGGGGGCTTGGAGAAAAAATATCAGAAGGTAGTATAACCGTGTATGTATACCTTGGAGGAATAATATACTGGAGTTAGGGCCAAGTTCACCGACAGGATAACAGCCAGACAACAGTAAAACGGCCGTTTAACATAGCTTTTTCAGTACAAAAAGTCATGTTAAACGGCCGTTTTTGATTGAACGGACTGTTATCATGTCAGTGAACTTAGGCCTTAGTCAAACCGTGTCTGTATACTGTATGAAGGCTGTCATTTCTCGTTGACAGTGATACAGTGACGTCATTGTAAAGTACACCGCACATTGGCGCAATGTTTTGATACAGTGACGTCACTGAAGCGTCAACCAGTCAACTCGTCCCTAGTCACGCACATACAAATCCAGAACTGCACCCTAATTGGCATTGTTTTTGACATTCATTACGCCGTATGTTTGTCCGTGCTCCCGTAACTAGCTCAATGCCGTAATGGATGTTGTTGAACTGTCAATATGAAAGCCATGGCGAAAGAAATTGAGTTACACAATTAGGCCGCTGCACACAAACAAGAAACGGCCAGCGGCTTTATCTCATAGGCTATGTCTATAGTATCTTATGTCTATGATGTATACTGTGTGAAGGCTGTAATTTCTCGTTGACAGTGATACAGTGACGTCACTTCACAAGTGACTGTATCAAAACATTGCGGTGTGAATGTGTGATTAGTGGCTTTGAATCCTAGTCACGCACACTAAAACAAATCTAGAAACGTACACAAGCAAAAAACGGCCAGCCGGCCTAGCATGACCACGATAGAAACGGGTTTTGTCTACATAGAAATAGACAAAGTGACAGATTGTAGAAACATTTCTACGTTTTATGAATGAAATCTGTCACTGTCTATTTCTATGTAGACAAAACCCGTTTCTATCGTGGTCATGCTAGGCCGGCAGGGGCTTTATACCATTATACTGTGTGTATAGATTATATGTCTATGGTAGGGGGTATAAAATAGAGTTTATGTTCCTTGATCCATGTCCATTGATCACCACACTACCATAGGCTGCTTGTGCACTACAGACGTTTTCAATTCGTACTCGGTTTTTTACGGATTTTTAGCCAAAGGGCGTGCCGAACGATCCTCACTACTTTTTATAATGTATGAAAAAAGAAACGGTCCGTGAAAAAACGTGCTGTAAACGTGTAGTTCACAAGCAGCCGTACACTCACTTGTCACAGAATTACAATTATCGGCAAAAATCCGTCTAAGTTGCACTCTTTGCGGCCCGGCCCGCTTTGTACAATGGGCTATGGATGCAGGCAAAAATGCTCGCCGCGCGCCGTACCGTTGCGGCCCGCCCGGCCCGTCTATGGACGCTTAGCATAGCTTGTGACGGAAGTCGATGCCTTTGATTTCTGTTTAGGTTTGTTTGATTGGTCACCGACTTCCGAAATTATTTCACACAACATAAATCTTTTTGAAGGCGGTTTTAACTTTTTTTTATAAAAAATCCGATCCATATACATAACCACACTCGTTTTGATCCGTCCGTGCGACAATTTCTGAACGAAAACAACGGTTCGTATGTTACGCCGCCATCTTGAAAGCGTAATTGTTGTCATGTTTACGTTGTGTGTGAAAGGTGAAATTTATAATATTTGTTAAAATAATCCGGTAAAACTCTATTAATTTCGTAATAAACGTATGCTAATTGTCTTTTTATTGCGGGAAAATTGTTATTATGTGGTTAGAAACATGGGCAACTCTGAAACAAGTGCTTAAAGATTAGGCGCCAAATTGCTCGTAGTCGTTACCAATTATTGTAATAAACAGCCCCTATGGGGTTGCTTCGCGTACTTGTGTTAATTTTCTTGCGGCGGACGCTATTGGGGATACTTAATACATAGTTTATATTTCAGAACAAGGTTAATGTGAGTACAAGCCGGAAGTAGTAAGCCAACACAATGTTTTACGCACATTTCGTGCTGGCCAAGAAAGGCCCCTTGGCCAAGATTTGGCTGGCCGCTCATTGGGATAAGAAGCTAACAAAGGCCCATGTGTTTGAGACTAATATCGAAAAGTCAGTTGATGGCATCCTGAAGCCCAAAGTGAAGATGGCCTTGCGTACATCTGGTCATTTGTTGCTGGGTGTCGTGAGGATTTACTCCAGAAAAGCCAAGTACTTGCTTCAGGATTGTAATGAAGCTTTCGTCAAGATCAAGGTGTGTTTATTTTTTACATAATATTTTGATGGCCTATGGTGATTTGTTTGTAAACTAAAGCTTCCTTTGATACTATGCTTTGTTTGGTTATTTGCAATCTTCTCAGAACTAAATAGTATTATCAGTTGAATCTTTTCAGTAATCAATCAAAGAATACTATGATGTAGTCATTCTAACCTCAACACTATGTATTAATATTGTATAGCAGTGTTAGTCTAAAATAACACTTACAATGTATGAAAATACATGATAATACTAAGAAAAGGTCTATAAATGAAATCTTGTTTGTAGATGGCCTTCAGGCCTGGCATGGTGGATTTGCCTGAAGAACACCGGGAAGCTGCCATGAATGCCATCACCCTGCCCGAGGTCTTTCATGACTTTGACACTGCCATGCCCGAGTTAAAGTGAGTTTTTTATTATTTATTCAGCTGTTGGTTTTGGTACTGTAAGGATCAAAATGTATGTAGTAGGTATAATGTATGTTACAATGTAAATAAATGGTGTTTTTAAAAAATATAATCTAATCATAAAAGTCTTCTTCGTTGGTATTGTGGCTGTGTCACTGCTGACTGTAGGGTCCTAGGTTTAATAACTGGGTTAAAGCAATGTGTTGAAGTTTTTTCATTAGGAAACTGTCAGTAGCAGCCCAAACTCTGTATTAGTTTTTTTTGGCTTGCACCCTTTTACTACAAAGGACAAAGGCTTGTAGTATTAATATACTAACTAAATATGACAAAAAGGAATACTTACCAAGCCCATCTGTCTGTGTGTCACAGTAAATACTATACTTTGATGTTCTATGAAAATATGTATAGAAAACTAAAAATAATACATTTAAAATCTTGAGTCTGCACCAACTTCTGAAACTGTTTCATACAACATTATAATGATTTTTTGAGGGCAGCTTAAATTATTGTTTTTAAGTTATTTTATTGTTCATACTGACATAAACACATGCAATTACAGCAATAGTGTGAATTCATTACCACTAACCGCACTTACATACCACTTTTTGCTGTGAATGAATACATCATCAACATAGGCAAAGTGAATTAAATGTGCATTTATTGAAGCTGGTTAAAAAACGACTCAACCAAAGTTAATAAAATTTATATGGGACCGCTGTGTGAGCTTTCTCTACCAAATGAAAAAACAATTATTAAAGGAGGTCACCAATCTTCCAAACAATTTTGGCTAAACTTGTACCGCAAGGTACACATGCATCAAATCGTAGAGAAAAAATAGAGGAATTAGAATATCACTGTATTTTATTCAATAATTCACTATAAACCATTTAATAAGTAATTAAAAGTTTAAAAACCTTGTAACACAATTAAATCATATGGCAACATTGCATAAGCACGTGCATGCATGACGAAATGTATCTTGATTTAGTTCTCGATTATTGAATAAGTTACTATTTTTAGTAATTATTTAATTCAACGTTTACTGTTCGCAGTTGTGTATAATTTTATTACAAAAATCATATTTTTTAAAGTAATTATTAAAATAACTACAAACACAACAATTTTTCTGTTAATCTGCAGTTGAAACTGTGACATTAGTAACTAATGTTACCTAATAGATTAATTTACTAAAAAGTCATTTCCACTTAGTGTTATCTTTGCACATCACTGATAAATGACAAAATAATGTTATTGTTTGTTTTGACGTTTATGTTGTGTATATTGTTTGATAACTTGGCTATTCTTTCTGGTATTACGTTTGCATCCTCACGATTTTGTTTTTCACGGGTGATCCCAGAAACTTGGGTATTCTCTCTGGACTTTTGTTTTCAACTCGATGTATGTATGTGTGTTGTTGTTGAATGTTTTCAAATTGTGTAATGCTGGTTTCACACACTTGACATTTGCCGTAAACTACAAATCTCGACAAATGCACTGAACGTGTGGATTCATTGCAAGCGTTTTCTGCAAGCTTCTTTTGATTTGTGCACAAAACCGTAAACGGCAACCCCATGTTTAGTTTGTTTAGTAATATTAGATGTCTGTAGTTTTGTCAAGGTTTTACCTAAGTGTGGATACGGCATTAGATAGTTGACAGATAGAGCGCCTGAGCGCCATATTGGAGTGCTTTTTCTTATTGAATTAAAAAAGTATTTTTTTCTCGTCTTCAGGTGACGATAAAAAAGAAATAAAAACACAACATTATTCAGTATAATTTAGGGTATTTTATTCAACTGAGTGTACCTCGGTACTTCATTTAGCCAAATATTGTTGATCTCCTTTGGTTTATAATTGGCGAAGAAACAAAAAAAAAACTGTCTAAATTGAGAACCTCCTTCTTTTTGAAGTCAATAAAAAAGGAAGATAAATCTTTTTGTATTTCACACAAACAAATTCTAAGGGGTAATATGGGAAAACTTAAATGATTTATTTACAAGACTGCTCCCCATGTTCTCAGTTGTTCCTTAAAAACATTGACTTTGCTCATTCCTCATTCAAACAAAATCAAACTATTTTGTTCTAGTGACGTTGAGAATGTTTCCAAAAGCAACTAAGAATATGGGTGTAAATAATATTTGATGTTGTTTAGGGTTCCATACTAAAACTAGAAACCTTTATAGTTTCGTTATGTCTGTCTGTCCATCTGTGACACCATCGTAAAATCTGGCCATACATGAATCTGAGGGATGAGAAAAAAAAATATTTTCGCCCACCCCTTTCATGTGGAGTATGGTTGGATAGGTCTTTGAAAATAACAAAGGTTTCTGAGCTACCCCTGCTCTACAAAACTTTGTATTTCAGTAGGTGCTTTAGTAGGTTATGGAACAATACTTGCCAATGACTTGTGGTCTGTTAAAATTTGATAAAAACTCCATTTATTTGCTGGATTTAGCACAACATTTCCTAACCTGAACTAAGACTGTTCTTGAATATAGGGGGGAAATGTTAATGAACTATTGTCATTTGATTCTGAGGGTTAATGCTCCGCGCGATAATCGGGCACCTGCCCGACATACGCGGAGTGCGTGAGGAGGACGCGAGAGGGCGGGAGGAACACTAGCTGACCTAAGTTTCTATTTCAGTGAGGTAGACATTGAGGCCCAGTTCTCTCTGAATCAGTCAAGAGCTGAAGAGATCACGATGCGCGAGGACTATGGCTCCTTGAACTTGGTGACCCATGACGATGGGTTCGGCGACATGGGGTTCGATACAGATAACCCCGATATTATGCGCGAAGCTATCGGCAATGAAGGTGGATTGGAGCAGGTATATTATCAAATACCTTATTTTAACCTGTATCAATTTCCTATTTAGATGATGAACTCGGATTTTTTCTATTTGTCACAGATGAGTAAGCAAATGGAGTACTCATTGTGCCTTTAATTTATAAAAGACTTGTCTGCTTAGTTCAAATTATAATTTCTCTTCATTATTCACAACATTAACCGTCTTCCAGAGTAACTTACTCTTCGCGGATGGGTCGTCCCTGGAGCTGGCGGGTAAGGACGGTGGGGTAGGCAGCTTAACGGGTGGTGTGCCCACTCTGGAACCGGAGCACCCGCGCCGAATGGAGGCCGCTCCCCATGCACCCATGGATGACGGCTTCGGAGGAACCATAGGAGATGTCGCGGATTTTGGACGTAAGTATGATGAATTGAATACCTACCATTGGTTTATCGAGAAATCTGGAAATCGCCCTTGTTTTAAGTCAAGACTTGGTGATTCAGTGAATATGCAAGCCCTAGGGAAAACACTTCAAAATGACTTGTTTGCAGCTTGGTGTGCTAATTCAACCTTCATAATTAAACACATTCGACCAGATTGTCTTGTAATTTCAATAACTTTATGATGGTGTATAAAGCTATACTAATAGTACGTTGTGTTTAGACGCGGGCGGTCTGTTCGAGGGTGACCTGTTCGGCGAGGTGACCGGCGGCAGCAGCTCCGCCGCCGCGGCTTCCGGCATGCCCGGCACGTCGGCACAGCCGCAGTCTCTGCAGGTAAATATTGCACCTATTTATTGACTAATAATGTACCTTTTTAGTGCAATAGAAGTAATTGATGTAAGTTATTAAGATAAGTGCAGTAATGTAAACATCGAAGTAAACGAAGTGTTATGTAAATACAAAAAAAAAACCGGACAAGTGCGAGTCGCGCCATCTATACTACTGCATACTTCTAGTGGCGCCATCTATGAGCAGATGGCTCCACTTATGGTCCGGTGACAGAAGGACAACAAAGTGATCTTATAAGTGTTCCATTTTTCCTTTTGAGGTACGGAACCCTAAAAAAGTTCAAAACAACAGTTTCTAGAAAGTGTACTGACTTGTGAAGGAAGACGTCGCTCCAAAATGGCGTTAGAAAACTTGATAATCAATCCTTGTCTGTATGATCAGCCAGTCAGAAAAGTACGTCTTTGCATTATAAGTTTGTAATAAGTTTTCCCCTCCAGAGGACCAATTTTTTTACAAACTTATAATATAATTCCGTAATGTAATTTTTGTGGTACAAAAGGCCGAGATCGACGCGGCCGGCGTGGGCGGCGGCGACACCGGCGGCGATGTGGCGGCCGCCGACGCGCCCGACTCCGACGACGACATGGGCGACCACTACGATGCCGGCAACTCACCGCAACATAGGTCGGTTATACTACAAACTTTAATTTACTCAACCCAGTAAACCAAGTCACAAAGTTGGAAGACATGGTCAGAGTAGAAAATTGCGAATACCATAAGTCTCGTACATTATACGGTGGAAATATAGTGATTAAAGGAATAGGCATGACAAAGTAAAACGAAATTATTTAAAATTTTATTTCTATTTTATTGTACTGGCTTCTCCTCACCCTTCGCCACTGATAAATAGCGATCTAAAAGCCGCGGCCATGTATTGGTATCACCATGAAATAAGTCACCGCTGCCATCGGCTACGATCATCATCAGAATCATAATGCATTCACATCTTTGATGACAGTCCACCTAATGATACATAATATAGCTATCATTGAGCTCCATGCGAGTTCGGTGAGTAGGATTTGTTGGTCGAATATAGCAGTGAGCACTCCATTCATTACTACTCTGTGATTTCAGTCAGTAGATGTAGATTAAGCTACTACCTGCCCTGGCCCAACAAATAAGTTGAAAGTATCTTAAAATTTGAATAATAATATTCTTGTTTTTAGGGTTCCTTACGAAAATGGTAAAAAAGGAACCCTTAGACGAATCACACACCGCCCCGCGCTACGCTGCGGGGTGCGTGGTGACGGAACAAAAACCACGCACATGAATGCGTTTTCAGTGTGTTGCACCATGCGTGATTTCTATACAAATATAGGTACTTGCAAACAACGGAAGATCACGCACTCCCGCACCCCGCTGCGTGATGCGGGGCAGTGTGCGAATTGCCTTATGGTGCGACTTCGTCTGTCTGTCACGGCTGCTTATTTCAGCAACTACTAATGATATCGACTTTATAAAGAATGCTTGTCCAACTTTATTTAAAATGAAAAAAGTAAAAAAGAAAGTTATTTTCATTGCAAAAGGGGCCGGAGTGGGGAGTTCAAAATTTTAAAGTGGGGTTGACTATTTTTGCAGGTTTTTTATGATCTTGAATCTTATTCGCGAGTAGTCAAATGGTCGTAAGTGTTTTATGATGTGTTGTGTTTCAGTTGGAGCGGGTCCCCTGCCCCCGACAGCGTAGCCCCGCCCCCCGCCCCCGTCCCGCCATCTCCGAGCCCGCATATACCTATGGTGAGATTATAGGATAAAAATCTTTCAAAATCTAGAAGTTTCAGCATAAAAATCTATACTAATATAAAATGCTGAAGAGTTTGTCTTAACGCGCTAATCTCTGGATCTACCAGTCGGATTCAAAAAAATATTTTCGTATATAATAGCCAGATTCATGAGGAATAGTAAAGGCTTAACATCACGCTAGGACCCTTAGGAGCCGAGCAACGAGGTGAAACCGCGGGGAACAGCTAGTCATTGAATAAATATTCGTCGTGTGCGTGTTTAGAGGCGAGCCACACAATGCACTAATACAGTTACGTTAGCCATTAAACATTAAACTCTCAAAAATAAAACTTCTAAATACATAATTATCTTAACCCTTTCCCTGTCCAGTGACCCACATGTGATGCACGGAAATTGTTTAACTATTATGTCTACTTCGCGGACACTGAAGGCGTTTAACACGTTCAGGTTCTAAATAAATCTTGTTTATCCTTCGTAGGACGTAGACGTGGTCCCCGAGGCTGGCCCTCGGCCGGCCAGCGTGGAGCCGCCCGCGGGTGGCGTGTCGGAGCGCGTGGCCGACAACACCACGCTGTTGCACAACGACGAGGAGTCCTTCGCACTCGCGCCAGTGGACGCTACCGTGCTTAAAGGTTACTATAATTTATTACTACACATTATTATTTATATTACTAATATTACTACACAATCAGACCACGGAGTCCGATCAATGAAAAACATCACGTGATTGATGGACGACCCCATAGCTACGGAGCTATGGGGTCGTCCATTAATCACGTGATGTTTTTTAGAAACTTAACCCCTCTCTCCCCCCTGGTGATACGTGCTGAGGTTTTAGACTGTCCCTACCCAAAATCACGTGATTCATTTGGTACAAAGTATCTTTAAAAAATCAGAATATTATCTTTAAATACCTACTTATAGGTAGGTAGTACTTATACATAGACTAATTTAATGCTGGAAAATTAAGCACCATGATAAAAATATCCAGACAGAAAAATAATTATTTACACGTGATATCTCAATACACCACACCCCCCCTACCCCCTTGTGATATTTCGTGATATTCCGAACTCCCTCCCCCTCTTTCCAACCTCACGTGAATAATGGACGATCCCTATGCTAGATAAGTAGGTCAATGACCATAAAGCTAGCTGTCACCCTCAAACCTTATTGTGCAAGTATCGGCGCTCAATGACTCTCTAATAAGAGGTTTATCAATATTTTTATAATTTTTCGCAAACACAATTTCCCGATGTTTCGGCCGAATTGAGTTTGTCTTAGTTTTCTTAGAAATCCTGACTGCAGAAACCAACTATGGTCCATTTCAATAGAACTTGTAAACTATGTAAACAAACTTTCTATACAAATTCATCAAATTTTGACAGTTGGCCATACTGACATTGTTTACAAAGTTAACAAATTCAATTGAAATACAATTTAATTTCTAACAACATTACAAATTCTCCCAGGCATAACAAAAACGAAACGCAAACGCAAGCTGATCGTCGACGAAGTGAAGAACATATCCGGCGAAGAGATGAAGAACCAACTCAGCAACACATCGGACATTGTGACCACGTTAGATCTCGCGCCGCCCACCAGACGACTGATGCATTGGAAGGAGACCGGCGGAGTGGAGAAACTGTTCACGTTGCCGGCTAGGCCGATACCCTCCAGAGTACTGTTTAAGGTATGAGATACGTTGAGTTGAGACGTCTTCGAAGGATATAAACTGACCGTATTGGTGATGTCCTTCATAATCTTTGTTCTTGAATTTTTTGGAAAAAATTCAAGAACAAAGAGTCAAGTTTACTAACTTGACTTGATTTTATGATTAAGGTACAACTTGCAGCGGTTGTCTAAATCAGGGGTTCCTAAACTTTTAAGATAATGGAACACTCACCAAATACCTTTTGTTTTTTGGACTCCATATCAAATGATTACAAATCAGACTAATAATTTAAATAAAAACGTTTTCCGCAAGGCGTCGCGCTGCGTCCACGCGCACTGTGCTGTGCCATAGTCCTGGCTGAATTCTCTAACTAGATTTTGACAATGTTTCTTTATACATACCTAGCTGATAATATAACACTTACACTGACACAGGCGGGGATTGAACCCGCGACCTCTACCGTACCGTGGCCAGCACTCTCCCAACTGAGCTACTGTGTCTTCGCCTGAATCAGTTGAAATTTGGAATCCCTTATACTACGCCTCTTTTGAGCGTTAGCGACATCTATCGGAGAATAATTACAGACTCCACTTACTTTTTGGAATATTTAATAATATTAAGATAATCATAACGTGGCTTTAACATGTTTAAAATTGGCAAAATATACATTTATAATATAACATTTTGTTGCAGAAATACCAGCGCAATATGACGCTGCGCAGTGAGGCGGAGGAGGGCGACGCGGCTCGCTCGCCCGACCCCGCCGAGCCCGCCCGGCGCGGCGCTAGGAAGAGGAGGCACGAGGAGGTATGACATTATTAATATTATACAGGGTGTCCCACGGCTATGCCACATGGAGGGATAATTAACCCTTTCAATCAGCATCATAAAAATACAGGATGTTCATTTTTAGGGTTCCGTACCTCAAAAGGGAAAACGGAACCCTTATAGGATCACTTTGTTGTCCGCCGTCAGTCACCGGACCATAAGTGGAGCCATCTGCCCATAGATGGCGCCATTGGAAGTATGCAGTAGCGCCATCTATGATCATATTGCGGAACCCTTAGGGCGCGAGGCTTACTCGCACTTGTCCGGTTTTTTTTTCACTTTTGGTCGGTTCGATTCCCAGATGAAGCAAGGAACTTTTTAAAAATCTTTGAATGCAGTATTACTTAATTTTAAAAATAAAGTGAAGTTTCCATGAAGCAAAAATTCCCATCTCAAATATTTAAAGTACTTTCCCTCCATGTGGCATAGCCGTGGGACAACCTGTATTTATTATGTAAATAGGTCACAAGACTTTTGGTTAGGTTACAATTTTTTTTTTTTTTTTTTTTAACTAAATGATGTCGGTTCACCACTTACTATAAGCCATCACGCACTCCGCGTGTTCATGTCGGCCACCCGTGTGCCCGGCTATCGCGCTTAAGTTACACCGACGAGTGCGCAAACGACCGAAACATCTTGAAAAATTACCTTGACTGCTGAAATAGACGATTTAGGTTTCTTAGGCGGAACGAACGAGGCGAATCTCCAATTATCAAAAGCGTACGTATGGAAACTTTCCCCATTACACCGCTTTTTACTCAACATGTTGGCCTGTTTGCCGGTCTCTGTAACATCAGTTTAACAGTACAGTTTTCGAGGTGTATGTTTAGTGTAATCTATGTATTTATTTCTAGTTTATTAATAAGGAGGCATCATACAGCTGAAAATAGCCTACTGTAAATACAAGAGATCATAAATATTTCCTCATATTTTGAGAAAGCCCAGTGATCTATTCGCCCAGTAAAGTTATTTCAACAGCATTACCTACTCACTTCGGAATTGCAAAATTATTGTAGCAAATCAATATTAAATCGATATGAATAACATTCCTTACAGACAATGCTGCCTCCAGAAACCCCAGCGCCACTTCCTACAGCAGAGTTGGAGCCTCCAACGCCAGTGCCTCAGGAGTACGAACCTTCCGTCGGTAAGTACAGCATACACTTACTGCTTCATCTCACCGGGATATGGTTTGCAATGCCGCCAACAATACATAAAGGGGCCTGTAAACGGGCTACAAAATATATAGCTCAGTATATTTGCAATACCCTTGCTGCAATTTCATTGTACAACACATTGCCGAGTGTAGTCCAGCAAGATTCTGCAATTGCTTCGTTGAGGAAGAGCAAAGATATACGGCGATATTGCAGTAAAGTCAAAGCGGGATAAACATTTGCAATCTAGCCGGCTATATATTGAATACTTGTGACTACTATGAAATATCATGGCAATATCGCCGGGCTACACAAGATTGCAGCAAGAAATTGTCATAAAACTAGCCCGCTTAACAGCACCTTTAAGTACCTCAGCATGAATCTGTACCATGTCTTGGTTTGGTTACTTTCATGAATATTAAAACAGCAGATTTGCAATAATGTCTGACCATACTTCTTTTATTAACGCCCATTAATTTATGCTTTTATCATAACAATTGCCATAAAATTCAATATTTGACGATAACTGATGAAAAGAGTGATCTCAAATCAACTGGAAGTGCAGTCTATATTTTAAATAACTGCATTCTATAAAAGTCTACGATTGCTGATTGCGCTATCAACAAGAAGAATCAAATATTCACTTAAAAAATTCATAACCTCATGAGAAAAGTTTACTATGAATAATTGCAGCTCATAACCTAATCATCACTCATTCAAACTACCTTAATACTATTGTAACATATGCATAGACCTTATTCAGTTAACTATAAGGCCTATATTAATGCAACAAATAACAAATGTTCATAGTAAACGTTTCCCAATAACATGTACATATGCTACCCACAGAAATCTAAAAAATAAGTCAATAGAAATGTTATCTACTACATTTTACTCCCAGACGCGTGTCGGTTCGCAGTCAATATCAAAGCATTCAATGCAATATAAATTAAACTTAGTTCCGTTCACATACGTCACATTTCTAAACGCGCGCTCTCGATATCGCGGTGGCCGTTTAAACATCACCTGCCTTAATTTGCTCGAAAGCGGGGACAAGGTCACGCACCTTTGCGACTTCTATAGACTTATTATTTAGATTTGTGTGGTGTTCTAACCGCACAATTAACCCTGGGTCGTGTCGCACGCGGGTAGAGCCGGAGGCCACTCCCGAGCCCGCCGCGCTACCGCCCACGCCGCGCCCCGACGTCACCGTGGAGGCCCCTCCCACACCAGGTACTTACACCCCTATTCTTGATTCTTCCAAAATTTCTCGACTCCAAACAGAGATCGGTATCAGCTTTTCCAACTAGGTTGGGGACGGTTACAGCTTAAACAGGATGCGGCTAAATATCAATATCTTAGAGATTTACTTGTTGTAAGTAAATACTTGACATCTTTTTTATACTAGAGGCGTAGAAACCATTGTCAACACGACAACATTGACGGTCGACCACTTTTCACCCTTATGTTCTTAGTAATAAGGGTGAAAAGTGGTCGACCGTCAATGTTGTCGAGTGTACGTCAACTTGAGAGCTGAGTCGGGTGAATTTTGAGGAAACTTAGAATATGGATAATGTTGCAGATTTTTACTTCAATACTCAGTGCTTATCATCAATACGGTAGTGGACTATTATTAAAAAAGTACAAATAAATTATTTTATTCCAAAGAAGAAATAGGAATAACCAAAAATTTAAAAAAAAAACAATTTATCACAAAATGGAAAACATAGACGCTTTTAAAGTTTTTGGAGGGAGTATCGCTCCGTCTTTGTCGCGCGAAGCGGACATAGCTGGTGTTACGTCACTTATCATGCATGCCGTCCGTGTCTAGCAAATCATTTTAAAATGCTTATAACTTTTGGCAAAGTTATAAGCATTTTAAAATGATTTGCTGATTTTGTAGATGTATCATCGGTTTTTTTTGGTGTTATCTTTTTTCAAATAGCTTACAGATTCACAATAAAAAAAATATATTCAACATCCCTATTTTTTTTAAAGTGTAACTAAGCTGCCGTCGTGCCGTGTCCACCCTAGAGACAAACTTGTAAATGTCTCGTGGCTGTAATTACACTGGTACCCATATCCTTCCATACTAACCATCGGAACACAGCAATGCTGCTGCGTGGCAGAAATAGGTAGAATTATTAATCAAAACTCGAACGAAACGCTTTGATTCCACTTTCATTGTGAAAACCGTCAAACAGTGGAATGCGCTGCCCGATTGAGTGTTCCCTGACAGTTACAATCTAGGTGTCTTTAAGTCACGAGTGAATCGGTTTTTTCTAGGCAAGCGTGCTCCATCGTAGACCGCATCATCGTGCATCGCTTAACATCAGGCGAGATGGCGGTTAAACGCAAGCCTATTTTAAATAAAAAAAAAAAAAATATAGTACCTCTCTGACGAGGTCTTTCACAAAGAGCTGCTGTACTATTTCTACTTAAAAGTGTGTGTGTAGCTAAAACATGTGTAGTAAATAATGTGTCCCCCCTTAGGCGGCATGCTGGGGGCGTTGCCTCCCGCGCTGCTGCCGGGCGGCCTCACGCCCGCCGCGCTGCCGCACGGAGCTATCACACCCGGTTCGTACACGACACACCTGAGGCTCCAGCCAACTTGCTTTTCTGTTAGCGGTCACGCCAAACGATACGGAAAAAATGTATGGAATTGACATTTGTGTCATGTGACTTTGCCGCAGGTAATGTCATTGCCATACATTTTGTGCTTATCAGAAACGTCAAAGTTAGTATACAGAAAAGTATCTTGTCTAAGGCCCCAGTCCTCTGATTAAACCAGTGACTCCCAACCTTTTTTTGACCAGGGACCTAGGACTTTTTCATTCAGTGTATATAACTTTGTTTTGCAGACCTAAATTTTGTTCTCATGAACATTAATTTAGTTCTTGCGGAGCACTGGTTGGGAACCACTGAATTAAACAGACTTCCTGGTTTTTACTTAATTTATCTGAGTTTGATAGAGTCCTAGTCAAATGACAAATGAGTATCCTAATTTTTTTGGTCATTTCGTCAATCAGCATTGTCGGCAGCCTAGGTGATTTCGAAATTATAGATCTCACATCTTTGAAGACCTAAGTCTCCTAAGAGGGATAAGCAATAAAGAATAAAGGCCGATGTCACCATTATCAAATAACAGTTAGCTAAGGAATAAAGTTAAGATTTGACTGTAAAAAAAAAAAAATAATCCTTGGATAAAGTGATCTGACTTTGGTGAAATCGGCCCTTAGAAATATAACATAAAATGAACCTTCACAATTGTCTAGGTGGTCTTCAACACGGCGGCATGACGCCGGCGGGGCTGCACCACGCGGACAGCCAGCACGTGGACCTGCGGCTGTCCGCGGGCGGCATGACGCCCGCCGGCCTACACCACGGAGGCAACTTAGGAGGTAACTCGTTATTGCTAGTACACTGCTATAGGTAGCCTGAACATCAGGCACGTGGACTTGCGGCTGTCCGCGGGCGGCATGACGCCCGCCGGCCTACACCACGGAGGCAACTTAGGAGGTAACTCGTTATTGCTAGTACACTGCTATAGGTAGCCTGAACATCAGGCACGTGGACTTGCGGCTGTCTGCGGGCGGCATGACGCCCGCCGGCCTACACCACGGAGGCAACTTAGGAGGTAACTCGTTATTGCTAGTACACTGCTATAGGTAGCCTGAACATCAGGCACGTGGACTTGCGGCTGTCTGCGGGCGGCATGACGCCCGCCGGCCTACACCACGGAGGCAACTTAGGAGGTAACTCGTTATTGCTAGTACACTGCTATAGGTAGCCTGAACATCAGGCACGTGGACTTGCGGCTGTCTGCGGGCGGCATGACGCCCGCCGGCCTACACCACGGAGGCAACTTAGGAGGTAACTCGTTATTGCTAGTACACTGCTATAGGTAGCCTGAACATCAGGCACGTGGACTTGCGGCTGTCTGCGGGCGGCATGACGCCCGCCGGCCTACACCACGGAGGCAACTTAGGAGGTAACTCGTTATTGCTAGTACACTGCTATAGGTAGCCTGAACATCAGGCACGTGGACTTGCGGCTGTCCGCGGGCGGCATGACGCCCGCCGGCCTACACCACGGAGGCAACTTAGGAGGTAACTCGTTATTGCTAGTACACTGCTATAGGTAGCCTGAACATCAGGCACGTGGACTTGCGGCTGTCTGCGGGCGGCATGACGCCCGCCGGCCTACACCACGGAGGCAACTTAGGAGGTAACTCGTTATTGCTAGTACACTGCTATAGGTAGCCTGAACATCAGGCACGTGGACTTGCGGCTGTCTGCGGGCGGCATGACGCCCGCCGGCCTACACCACGGAGGCAACTTAGGAGGTAACTCGTTATTGCTAGTACACTGCTATAGGTAGCCTGAACATCAGGCACGTGGACTTGCGGCTGTCTGCGGGCGGCATGACGCCCGCCGGCCTACACCACGGAGGCAACTTAGGAGGTAACTCGTTATTGCTAGTACACTGCTATAGGTAGCCTGAACATCAGGCACGTGGACTTGCGGCTGTCTGCGGGCGGCATGACGCCCGCCGGCCTACACCACGGAGGCAACTTAGGAGGTAACTCGTTATTGCTAGTACACTGCTATAGGTAGCCTGAACATCAGGCACGTGGACTTGCGGCTGTCTGCGGGCGGCATGACGCCCGCCGGCCTACACCACGGAGGCAACTTAGGAGGTAACTCGTTATTGCTAGTACACTGCTATAGGTAGCCTGAACATCAGGCACGTGGACTTGCGGCTGTCTGCGGGCGGCATGACGCCCGCCGGCCTACACCACGGAGGCAACTTAGGAGGTAACTCGTTATTGCTAGTACACCGCTATAGGTAGCCTGAACATCAGGCACGTGGACCTGCGGCTGTCCGCGGGCGGCATGACGCCCGCCGGCCTACACCACGGAGGCAACTTAGGAGGTAACTCGTTATTGCTAGTACACCGCTATAGGTAGCCCCACGGAATAGTTAAATAGCTGAATTATCGTGCAAATTTGTATGTAGTGTGTGTGAGCAACTGGCGACAATGGTCCTAGTACAAAAGTATCTCGATCGCCTTTCTAACCTTATTTAACTGTTCTGTGGGTAGCCCAAACATCAAGCAATACATCCGCATCTTGTATATAAATTGTAATCGGAGCATATTTGGAACAAAAGAAATATCTTTACAAAAATGGAAATAGCTAAGGAGAAACACGTTGCTATAACGATACGTAGGTCCATATGTTTATGCTAGTCTCATTAAAAATTACTACTTTGGGGAGTCTCTTGGGGCTAGAAAATTGAGCGTTAAATTGAGTAAACATTAACCAAAGTGTCCACTAGCAGTAAAATTTGCCGGGTATTGCCCGTGGACCATTTGTTTCGACCACCTAGGTGGTCCACGGGCAATTTTTCTTGCCCGTAGACCACCTGGGTGAACTGGTACGGTGGGAACTATGAAATGTTTTAGAATAATTTCGTTGTCTTTTTTCATGACAGTATACATACCGACAATATTTTTATAGTTTTGAGTAGTCCTGGGAAAGGAGATTGATAATGATAGTAGTACTACACACAAGTACTCTGACTGCATTGTTACGCGCAGAATGAAAGTTATGAGTAGGTAGAATGGTAAAAGTACTAGGAGAACAGAACCATGTAGAAGATATCAGAGAGTGCAAAATGTTGTATTACCTAAAATAAAACAAGTAGAACAAGTGGGATTAAAGACTCCCACTAGTTCTACTATTTCGTAACACCTTGTATCGTAAGACTAGTGAGAAAAAAAAACCCCATCCGTTCTACCGTGAACTGTTTAGTAGAACTAGTGGGAACAAACCACCTACTTGTCGTATGTGCTGGGAATGTAGATTTAAGGAAGTACTTATAAGTATGTATAGCTGAATCTGGCTTTATAGTGCGTTTGACGTATTGTTTTAACAATCACAGCGTACATTTGCATATTGTTAACTATTTTAGTTTTGTATTTTTATTTCTTTTATTATAGTTATTTTTTTTTATTTGTAAGAGGGCTATATCGCGAATAAAAAAAAACCAGTCCTGCCATTATAGTAAATTATAGATTAATTCGTAAACGTCTAAACTAAATAAGTATTCCAATCAGCGTCGCATGATTATGAATATTATTTTTGCACTCCCTAATAATTTTTATGCATGGTTCTGTTCTCCTAGTACTTTTACCATTCTACTCATAATTATCATTCTGCGCGTGACTATGCTGTCAGAGTACTTGTGTGTAGTACTACTATCATTATCAATCTCCTTTCCCAGGACTACTCAAAACTATAAAAATATTGTCGGTATGTATACTGTCATGAAAAGAGACAACGAAATTATTCTAAAACATTTCATAGTTCCCACCGTACCAGTTCACCCAGGTGGTCTACGGGCAAGAAAAATTGCCCGTGGACCACCTAGGTGGTCGAAACAGGTGGTCCACGGGCAATACCCGAAATTTGCGGAAGCTGACTTGCTCAAGCGACTTCCAACGTATAAATGCTAGCGCAGGTTGACTTGTTGTTCAAGAAGTCGCTTGCGCAAGTCAACTTTCGTAAATTTTATTGCTAGTGGACACTTGGCTTTACCATAGTGACAATGTCTACGTAATAATCTTAATTTTATTTATAACCTTTTTAATGAAAAGACGTATTTCCAGGCATGACTCCGGGTCTTCTAGAGAGCGGCATGACGCCGGCGGGGCTCGTGCACGGCGGCCTCACCCCCGCAGGGCTCCATCACGGTGGCATGACGCCAGGTACGCTCCTCAGTATTTACCTTAGGCCGGCCATACACGGACTGAGGCCCTAGACAAGTTGATTTTCTGTTAGCGTTAACGCCATACGCTACGGATAAAATATATGGAAGTGAAATTTGTGAGTCAAGTGACTTTTCCGCAGGTAACATCATTGTCATACATTTTGCGCTTATCGTTTGGCGTGAACGCTAACAGAAAAACAACTTGTCTAGGGCCTCTGCTCGAGCAGTCAGCCAGTGATCAACGTACGTAGAAGACAGTAGTTTGCTATGCAGTCGCAGCTTGAAGCAGTCCGTGTATGGATGGTCGGCTACCATCTGACTTGCTTTGTTAAACCACGGCGCGGCTGACAGCTACATTTGTTACTGACAGGAATGTTAAAGTCCCATTAATCCTTACCAGCTTGCTCGTAAACGTCCTCTGCTAAAGACAGACATACTAGACTGAGAAGTTTGCTGTCATCCAGTTTGCCGATACTTAATAATATGTGGTTTTAAGGGCGAGAATGCCACTACTAGTCCTCCTCTTAAACTACGGAAAAAGTACGAAATGACTAAGGCGCTGCGCAAACTGAGGCACTAGTGTCCAGTGGCGAAGGGTACATTTTTGTAAGAGGTAAGCCGGAGCTACAAATGCTTACCTGGCCACGAAAAGCTAATTATAAATATTTGACAATAGTAGGCAATACTGCCTGTGCTATTTTTCAAAGGGAAGCCGGTAGGAATCGTATTGTAGGGACCCTTCGCCACTGCTAGTGTCTTGTGTTTGATATCTTCATACGATTAGTATGTGTCCGGTTATATTACCGTTACCGGATACAGCAACTACGGATTTCTATGACGGTGTCCCGTGTCGGTAACAAAAAGTGTCTGTTTGCGCACCGCCTTATTCATTGCCAGGAAAATCCTGACAATAATCTCCACTATAACGTTCACTATCTACCCCAGGTGGCCTGGAGCACGGCGGCATGACGCCGGCGGGCCTACAGCACGGCGGCATGACGCCGGCGGGTCTGCAGCACGGCGGCATGACGCCTGCAGGGCTGCAGCACGGCGGCCTGACGCCTGCAGGCCTGCAGCACGGCGGCATGACTCCGGCCGGGCTGCAGCACGGCGGCTTGACGCCGGGCGGGCTGCAACACGGCGGCTTGACGCCGGGTGGCCTGCAACACGGCGGCTTGACGCCCGCCGGACTGCAGCACGGTGGAATGACGCCCGGCGGTATGAATATAATAATAATAATATTTTTTCAGACAGAGTCCATAGGGTTAGTAACAATTTACTTATTATCTAGTGTTAGTAGGTACAAAGTACAGACACAAACATATAATGATAATTTAGTGTGGAGCTGCACCCACCTTTGTATACCGCAATCAAAATCTGTTGCGTAGTTTTAAAGACCTCAGCATACATAGGGACAGACAGACAGACAGACGGGAAGCGACTTTGTTTTATAGTATGTAGTGATGAAGCGCTCGTTTATATTCGCTTATATGACTATGAACCTTATTGTTATACGTAAAATGTTCATATTCGTATGAGTACACCGTGTTCGAGACCACACGGTGTAGGGTAACTCGCACATTTTACTGAATCACGCTTGAAAGCTTTTATCAATATTAATCTGTCGTTTATGCTCATATTCCAGGCGTACAACACGGCGCAATGCACGGCATGGAACAGCTGCCCATGATGCCGCAACTAGGCGGAGACCACGTGTCCTCCTTGTTACGTACGTCACTGCCCACGCCGGCTACGGACCGCACGTCACACGACCTGCCCCACACAGTACCCATGGAACCGCTGCTACACGGACTCGACGACCACGGAGACTATCAGGTAGTGATATAATCACATACAAGATAATGCGGCATGCTGCAACTAGGCGGAGACCACGTGTCCTCTCTGTTACGTACGTCACTGCCCACGCATGCGCGACTGCTGTCATTTTGTATTGTCATTTTGAAAATTGTCAACAACTCTGTGTGATTGTCAAATTTCCGTAGTGTGCTATACGTGTTCACCTCACCCCCCGCAAAAAGTGGTAGAAAATGTTATCCGGTGATTCACCGATATACCGTCTCCAGCAGGGCAACATGCGCGTCGCGACAAATTTTGTCGACTGTTTCGTCTCGCTCTTACTCGTGCGAATACGAGACAAATACGATAAAAGCGTCGACAAAATTTTGTCGCGGCGCGCATGTTAGGCGCTCAGGGGTATATGGTATATCATCGCAGCATGTAATTGTGGCATAAAAAGTACGTAGAGTTTCACATCACAAAGTGTGGTGTTTTCATGGAAGGACTTTCCCTTCTACACCTCAACCATGCTCTCACGCGCAACTGTCGTTATGTATATCATTTATATTTTTTAGCCTAATCACCTGCATATTTTGTTTTTCCAGCATGGAATGCAAATGACAAACTTAGGATACGACGACCAGCACGGGCATCACAGTCCACAGCACGATTACGATTTACCTTTAACGCCAGACAACGTAAGTATACTTATAATATTACCTACTATAAGATCCATAAACCTAAACAAAATAGAAATGTCATCTACTACATTTTATTCCCAGACGCGTGTCGCCGGTTCGCAGTCAATGTCAAAGCATCCAATGCAATACAAAATTTAACTTAATTCCGTTTACATACTACACATTTTTAAACGCGCGTTCACGATGTAGTTTCGTGTAAGACACCACCTGTCTTACATAATTTGCTCGAAAGCGGCGACAAGGTCACGCGCCTTTACGACTTCTATTGCCTTATTTAGATTTCTGTGATAAGATCTAATTTAAAATTACTGATCGACGTTTTCTGAAAGATGTCATCGTCATCATACATAATGTGTTTTCAGGCGGAAGAGGGTGAGCGTGAGGCGGGCGAGACGGACGAGCAGTTTGAGGAGCGCGTGTTGAACCGTCGCGCGGCGCAATTGTTCGCCGTCATGAAACCCAAACTGTCCGCCGGACTACAACTTTCCTTCTCAGATCTTGCGCCTAGACACAATAACAGAAAACAGGTATGTTTCTGAACTATTACGGTAATATTTACTATCTTTGTTTGCCGTACTTATCTCAATACGTGACGTGCCTCGCACAAAATATTAAATAACACGATTTTACATTGTTACAGGTGGCACAAAAATTTTACAGTTTACTTGTTCTCAAAAAACATCAAGTGTTGAAATTAGAACAACATGAAACATATGGACCTATTACCATATACAAGGGTAATCAGTTTGAAACTGAAGCGATTTAATACATTACTAACACATTATTTATAATAGAATGTAATATAAAGAAAATATCAAGACTAGTTCATAAAAAAGATTTTTATGGAGGTGAAGAGATGATGTTTAGTTGTAAAGTTATGGACTTCACGGGGAAACGCGTTGAGCCAAAAATAATGTGTAAGTTTGATCTTGTGATTCGAATTCATGAAAACATTTTATTTTTAAAATATTGGACCAAATAATATTACGAGTGTTGATCTCACAAAAAATCTAATTGCAATGCGTTTTGATAATGTGAAACAGTAGTTGTTCTCATGAATTCGATTTACTCGTGATGAGCAGTTTCTATTTGGATAATTATGTTTGATAGAAATGTGTAGGAAAATGCCTTATTTTGTTTTGCTGTAGGCTAAGTCAAATTATTGTAAAGATGTTTTACAAACCTTGTTTAAAATAGTCAATGATAGAACGAAATAGTATTTGCTGTATTGTTAACCCCTGACGCCCAAATCATGTATGCATGTTTACTGATGCTGCATCCACAAAGATTACGTTATGCCTTATATGATTATTTAAAATTGTACCTCTCAAGGAAATGTAGACATTGAATTTAGTTTATTATAGCTTGTTGTCCTTCTATTGGGATTTTAAGAGATTTTAGTGACGTATGTTTATTGACAAATGATGTAAAATATTTTAGTAGCGGACTGGAGCGTTTGAGAAAAATTATGTAGAAATAAACCAAGAGAGTGATAATCTCAACACTAATAAATTAAAGTGTTTTAACTACATAAATAATTTATTGTTCCCGTAAGTGTGTTCGTGTGAATTTGATTTTTACATTTCTTTGAGACATTTATTATATTATTGTCTTATTGTAACGCAAATTGAATGCATACCAAATACTTGCTAACATTTTGGTTTGGATTCATTTTGACAATCTTATAATTTGTAAAATTTCTCTACCTAAAGCATTATGAATGCCTCAACCAATTTAGCGACTATCATGTATGTATTATTTGACATTTCTTCTTAAAATTTAAGAGTTTACCTCCAGTGATCTAAGTTCGTATTTTATTTCCCCCTTATGTTCGGAGGTATCCGCTTAGATATTTTTCATAAAAAAAAACATATTTGCAATAAATTTGTTGATAAAATTTACTCGTTTTAATTTTCTCGGAAGTTCAATCTACATAAAATGAGCATTTATCATCTTGCGTACCTACGTAGTTTCTACCTACCCCCATGAGAAAAAGGTGAGTTTTTGTAGGTCTGTCTGTATGTCTGATATGAGTTATATCCCTTACGCCACTTCACATATTTATTTATACAAATTTTGTTCTATATAGTATTATTTTTCTGTCCGGAGATTAACGCCCATAAAAAAAATTACTAGCCAAAAAACAAATCAGGAGTCCGCGCCACCAGTCTTGCGGAAATTAGGCAGAACTATAGTAAAACATTCCATCGCAATACACTACCACTAGAGCAGTCTGTGAGACTTCTTTGGTAGCACGGACTTTAGACTAGAAATTAGAATACAGGCCCGTAGCTCACCTACTTATCGATTGCCTAGAACCGCGCATGTGCGCGACTCTTATCATATACTGTATAATCTGTGCGCGACACTCCATCTAATGTAGAAGGAACCTATTTGTCAGATGAGTTTTCCAGTTGATACACCTAACTTACGATTCGTTACCTATGCTTTTTTTTACTTTCGTATTGTTATGCAGGTTTTCTCGTAGGGTAACGTACCCGAAGGGTCCCGACGGGACCTTTTTACTAAGCCTACGCCGATTTGTCCGTTGTCTGTCTGGCACAGGGCTATATCATGAACCGTAATATCTAAATTGGAATTTTCAGAGAATACGTGTCAGTATGACCGCTGTCATGGCTAATAATAATATAAAAAGTTAAAACCGAAGGGGTATAACAGAACTCATTTATGGTGAATGTCATTGGTCCGACGGATACGATACGGCGCTCGGTGCGGGCGGTCGGCAGTGGACGCAGTGCTATAAGAATTCATACAAAGCAAACAAAGATTGCGTTGCGTGCCGTGCGCGTGCGTTGCGGCCGGATCTGACCAGTGGACGTGCACCTTTAGTGCGCAAGGCCGACTTGCACTTAGTTTTTATAAATTTCAATAAGCTTGGGCTCCAACTTGTAATCTGTCATATTTCATCTAATTCCGGTGTGGGATGAACCAGAGATACAGCTTGACTTCGTAGTACTTACTACTAAACCAGCAGCCTACACTTAGGTCATTTAAAAGTCTATGTGGACGGAGTCGCAGGCAAAAGCTGTACGGGTATGTACAAGTATATTCAATTCTATTTAAGCATCTACCTACTCAAGAAACGAGCGTGAAATTGTAATTTGGAAATCGATACAACTAAAATTGTATCTGACCTGTTTATAAATACAGTACATAATTCAGACTTGAGTATAAATAAAAAACTAGGTTTATGCACCACTTCTGATAGTTTGAGAATTTGTTAGGTATTTTGAGAATGAGTCAAAATTAACTAGGTACCACATTCTAAAGGCTCAAGAATTTGTTAATTCACTTTTGCATAAATTCTTGAGCAACGAGAAAAATCCAGGGTGATAATTATGTAAGGCAATTGATAATAAACGCTCGTAATTTTGGTTTTGTATCATTTAATCGCCCTAAAAATGTACAATACAGATGCCGACACTCTTGAACAGGATAAACTCACACTACAAAATTCGATGACAATACTCACGCAAATATACGCAGTCACTGGCTTAACTATAACATTGTCGCCGACTTTTGTTAATATGAGGCTAATTGTTTAACATTATTCAGAACAGCCTACAATAATCAGGAATAGAAATAACTGTAGCATCAGTGTAATGTTTTACGTACAACATTTTATTTGCAGATTTTCTTTATACTACATAATTAAATAAATTGCATTCCTGATGACGCGCACTGGTAAGTGTAACACTTATACACATCAGTCCATGCATCACTATGAGGGTGAGGTTTCCACACATTCGATTCCATGGCCGTCCACTCCAGATAGTATTCACTGAAACCTCGTTACGTGGGATGGCAGTAGTAGTGTTCTTAAAAGTAAATAGCTTAGAAAGCGAACAGCAGCAGGAACGCCATCATAAGACAGAAGAGACCCATAGCCTCGGACAGGGCGAAACCCAAGATGGCGTAGGAGAACAGCTGCTGCTTGAGGGAGGGGTTCCTGGCGTAACCGATGATAAGGGAGCCAAACACCGTTCCGATTCCCGCGCCTGTAATGTACAAACAAAACATGAGTGTCACAAATTTAAAAGTTTTTTAAACTATCTAAGGGTGATTTGGTAGTCGCGCTGACCGTCAGCGCGGGCTGCCAGGGCGGCTCGTAAGCCATACAATCGTGCGCGTCTCTCTATGTAACGGTACAAGAAACGTCTATCCCGTAAGCACGACTGTGAAATCACCCTAAACTGCACAATAATTATACTATACCACATTCAACACAAAGAAAATAAAAAACAAGTTCTACAGCTAACTACCAAGTGCAACAGAAAAAATCTCACCTTTCATTGGGCTACATCAGTAAATTGAGATTGACTAATTCCCCATAATATAAAACATGCATTTGTATAAACTATATTAAAGTATTCTTCATAATAATCATTAAATTACACTTTACATAAACAACCCTAAAAAATACTAAAAGGCAAATAGCATGAGGAATGCTATCATCAAACAAAAGAGTCCCATCGCTTCAGTAAGTGCAAACCCTAAAATGGCATATGAGAATATCTGCTGCTTTAAGGATGGATTGCGTGCATAACCAATGATTAAGCATCCAAAGACCACACCAATACCAATTCCTGTTGATAACACAAAAAGTTAGTTACATGTGCAGCACAAGCATTCAGGCAGTTATTAAGCATTTTTATTATAGAACAATGAATTAAGGAATTGTGGAAATAATTGTACATATACCAAACATATTACCGATTGATTAAAAGTTAAAACCCATAATCATAAGATTTTTCTTATGAAACAACTACATGCAAACTAAAATCTACCTCAAATAGGTTTTAGTTATAATAAACTAAATTAAAGAATTAGATATTTTAAATCTGAAGAACCAATTAATTACTTCTTGAACTTGTTTCCACTTTCCTGTTATTCCACATTTCCTCAATTCACTTTGAACCTTTAACTACTTATGTAAGCAGGGATAGCCCTATTCTGAAGAAAATCAATAAAGAGTTGCTTGTGTTATGCAATCACACAATCTTGCCAAAAACCAAGTTTAATGTCAATTTATCACACGAATCTACTTCAGTTGCTTGGAATAGTAAAAAAAGTCATTTAACTGACTTAGGAAATCTTGAATAAAAATATAGTAATTGGATATAGAAATAATTATTATGTAGATAAAGGTTCAATCAAGATTATATTTATGAATTAAGATTATAGCATTTAAGAAATTGGTAGTGAAATTATGTTAGGACATCACAAGGCAAACAAAACCATCACTAATTGCTTGGTAAGTTAGAAAATGGTAGATAACTTACCAGAGCCAGCTACTCCAACTGTCGCTGCACCAGCACCAATAAATTTAGCAGCTGAGTCAATATCCTTAGTGACCGAGGTGGTCTGGAAGGACCGCACTGCTGACAGCTGAGCTGGAGCAGCGGGAACGATTTGTGTCTGCGTGGATGGGATGGCAGCCAGTGGTCGCACGAGGGCTGTGTTGCTGAAGATCTATAAAATACAAAACAACTTCCTAGTAGACACTTACAACATAACCTAAGTATGGGCTACACCCTAAAAATCAATACTGCACAATTCTAAAAATAACAGATCATCAATTATTCAGATAATGATAGTTCCGAGGAGCTTATCCATTCAGTTTGAAATTGTGATAATATTGTTACCTAATACTGGAATTGAAGTTTGGTTATGTTATGTAATGATTTAAATCCATTTGTAAGGACTGTCAAGAAATAAATTTACTGTTATTAAGGTCTTCAATGACTAGAAATTCCCTATAATTAACCTGTAACACCGGCAAGCACAGCTTACATTGCTGAAGGAACTTACAAGGTCAATTATTATAAACTTCAATGTTTCAAAGTACAAGTCCTGAGGGGGCGATAAAGAAGGGCTAAATTACGTCAAAGAAATGAAAATCCAATAGGAAAATTATACTTACGGCAGACCTGGCTGCAGGGGCGATCAATCTGGCGGCGGACAGCATTTTTGTGTTTTATTTGGGTGCGGCGAGCGACAACTGAAAGAAACCGTACGACTAGATGAGTTAGCTACTCGAGACTAGCGAGACTATAAGCCTACTGATAGGAAGTTTATGTTGAAGTCACTTGACAGTTTGACCGACGACCGCAGAATGTTACGTAATTTACGGTGCTACGTAACGGAGACCGAGTCCGTACAATCTAGACTATCTTGAACAAATATCAATTCTGGTATCACCGTGTACACGATTTGATGCGTAGATTTACTGTATGTTACCGTTTAACGATATAATTGATTGTCGAAGGAAAATGGCTGATTCGGCGAGCTGCCTCCGGTTGCACTGACTGATATTTATTCTTCTATGACAACTTACGGGTTCACAGATAAATATTTCCACTATCACACACTATATGCTCGTATGCGCGATTTGAATCACTTTTTATAGAATGATGACTTCAAATTGTAACACTTTTTCACGATTAGTTATTTCACGAAATTCTGCCGCACTTACCAAAGAACACCGAGAGGGAGGAGACCGGCCTTTGGAATGTTCAATTTCTGAGTGGTGAAGCGAAACAGAATACAAATGCCGCATTGCTATTGGTCGATATAGCAGGCAGTTCCGTTCAGAGCTGCCAACTGTCGATCAATATGCGCGAATGACAGTAACTTTCAGTATTTATTAATATAAATTGTGTAAGTAAAGGATTAAATAAAAAAAGCACCACCCCAATAAATTATAAATAGTTTATTACTGTACTTTTATTTGATGAAATACTATCTATTATTTAATTTATAGAAATGATAATGATTACAGCCTAAAGAACACAGTTTTGTGTTTGACTAGTGCATTACCATTGAACGACATGGCCGTCTTCATGATAAACATCTGTAAATTTAATGGCTGTGGCATAACATTTCCAAGATTAGCGGACTTAATTGAACACATCGAAGATGTTCACATCGGTAAATATTAAATACTTATCTCTATTAAGAGTAATAGTTCTTATTTTAAGCATGTAATGTAATCCATGACCCTCCCAATTTACGCCTTATCAATGTGCCAATGTTGTCACCATTGGAGGGTATTTTTGCGTCAATTATAAATAATGAGTGGGTCTGCACAACTTTACTATCTATAATGGTTTGTTTAATTTCTATTTAGATACAGATACGATTTTCTATTTACATGTCTCTAAAATAAAGCATTCCGGATACGGAACCTTGTGTGCATCGAACAGCTGATCGCATCGAAAGCAGCCAAAAGGTAGGACAATACAATCTAAATACTCAAACAAAACCTTTCTTTCTAGATTACGATCCAGCAGTGGTAGAACAAAAAGAAGCATCACAACCAGCATGTATTCCGCTAAGTTATGTCCTGAAATTTTTCACGGAGTCTTCGAGGCGGGAAAACCAAAATACAGCCCCCGATGTCCGCCGGCGCCTCCTGTCTGCGCCCAAAACACCTTCAGTCCGCAGCAGCACACCAACCGGTTTTTATACATTTATTATTAGTCATTTTATTATTTTCTTTAGGCTAGGAGGGCAAAGTCAAAGTGACGAGTTAAGTTGTGTAGTTTACAGGGTTCAGTGTTCAGTACCAAAATGGTAAAAAAGGAACCCTTATGGTGCGACTTCGTTTGTCTGTCTGTCTGTCACACCTGCTTATTTCAGCAACAACTAATGCTATCGACTTGAAATTTGGAACAGTTATAAAAAATGCTTGCCCAACTTTATTGCAAATGAAAAAAGTAAAAATAATATTTTTATTTTCATTGCAAAAGGGGCCGGAGTGGGGGACCGAAATTTTTAAGTGGAGTTACTAGGTCAAGAGACATATCAAAGGGCTTGATTAGCACATTTCAAAATATATTTTATTTTATGTTTCACAGTTTTCGACATAATATGATGAAAAATGTCTGAAAAAATACCATTACCCCCCTTATCTCCGAAGTTTGCGGTGCCAAAAATCTGAAATAATTAGAGTTGATAGGAATTGACCCAAATATTGCACCAAAAAAAAAATAGTAAATTAAAAATTAAAAAACCCGACTGCCAAAAAACAACTAAAAAGTTCAAAACAAGAGCACTTTTCAAGCAGTCTGATGCAGTTGGTGGCAATTATTTGTGTTAAATCTTAGATTTTATGCCACCAACTGCATCAGACTGCTTGAAAAGTGCTCTTGTTTTGAACTTTTTAGTTGTTTTTTGGCAGTCGGGTTTTTTTAATTTTTAATTTACTATTTTTATTTTTCACTTTTTAGTTTTTAATGTATGTTTTCGTAATCTTTTTTTCGAGCCCTTCATTTTGATACCCCACATGATAGGTTTTGAGGATAAGTAAGAATTAGCGAGAATGATTGCTTTGTTGAACAACTTTAAATCGTTATATATCCTAAACTATTGTTTAAAATGAAAAATGATAAAAGGAACCTAAAGATGATTTTAAAATACCTATTCAACGACACCCCACTTGACATAGTTCATCAACTTTTATTTTTTTCATTTTGACAATATGGCGTCTGGTTGTCGCTGTGGTGAATTTTGATTACTGTTATGTCTTTAGTGACACTCGCAAGGTTAAGACGAATCGATTGACGTAAGAATTATAAAAATCGGCCTACGCATTTGGTCTCTAGAACGCCACATAGAAACAAACATACATACATACATACATACATACATACATACATACATACATAGACTGATAAACACATTACCCTCCTTTGCGTCTCGCAGTCGGGTAATAAAACGATGTTCTTAACTGGTACAGTACACAGTACAGTTTTCAAAATCATCAAAACTCCTTCACAAACAAACTAAGTTATGCGGTCCGGTTTTTTTCACTTTATACGTCCAAAAATTATACGGAACCCTCGGTGCGCGAGTACGACTCGCACTTGGCCGGTTTTTTTGAATCCATTGGAACTTTGTTACGAAAAATATCCAAAGAAGTCACAAAATCGGTTTGAAAGTTACAACTTGGTTGATTTTCTTCTTTCAAAAATTAAAAAAAAAATCATAAAGACTTACCTACTTAAAGATGTATTAGTGGACGCCACATAACGCGAATGCATAGATGTGCTCTATTAAAAACATTAGGAAAAAGTTATCCTCAGGCTGGCCGCACATTGTCAGAATTTTTTGTTATAAAAAGCCTACCGCACCATACCAACCAGAAGCGGACGTACGGTCCGACAAGGATCTGACAATCTACTCCCGGATACCTACAAATACCTACTATCTATGAGTCGAGTGCTTTCCGGCGGGCTTCAGAATTTGCCCTCATTTTTGGGATAAAAAGTAGCCTTTGTGTTATTCTGCCGGCCTAGCATGACCACGATAGAAACGGGTTTTGTCTACATAGAAATAGACAAAGTGACAGATTGTAGAAACATTTCTACGTTTTATGAATGAAACGGTAGAAATGTTTCTACAATCTGTCACTTTGTCTATTTCTATGTAGACAAAACCCGTTTCTATCGTGGTCATGCTAGGCCGGCTGACGTATGGCATGTAGGTACCTATAAGCTATATTCCTGTAAAGTTTCATCGAAATCCGTTCAGTAGTCTTTGCGTGAAAGATTAACAAACATCCATACCTACATACATCCTCACAAATCGCATTTATAATACATATTAGTAGAATTAGTAGGAAGTAGGATAGGATTGTAGGGTATTAGGATGAATCCAGTCCCCGCGAGGGACGTATCCCTCGCCGTCTACCCTTGAGTGTAGGTAGATATATCCTGTACCTAGGTTTATTTTATATATTTCTTTAGGTATTTATATATTTATTATATTTTTTTAGGTCTGTTTAAAATTTTGGAGAGTTCATAATGTTAGTTAACTAATTAGGTAGGTACTAATTTGGTGTGTAGTTTGTCCACACTCCACACAGGACCTGCGTGACGCCTAACGTCCAATTAGGGGAAAGGTATAACGCGATAAATTGGAGGCTATAGGGTAGGTGCGTCGGTTTCCCGTCCAGCACCTATAGGCGGACATTTCGAGGATGTGCTGCACAAATATTAAGAAAATAAGAGTTCTATCCTTCAGTTCCACTTGAAATACGGCTCTAGGAAGAAAAGGATAGCTGTTCCATTCTGACCTAGTAAAATTAGTTACGTAGTATTACCCAAATATGCACAAATCCTCGTTCAATTCACCGTTAGCACCGCCGGTGCACATGCGTTGGTAAAACTAGCGAAAAAATAGTGAGCACGTATTGCTTGCAAGGTAAGTATTTCTGGTTTTATTTATCTGTGACATGTTTTTTTTGTTTTAATTGCTAGTAATGCATTATTACAATGCATTTTGATAAGTCTTTTTCAATCATATTCAAAAACTTGTTAGATATTTAGTGTCCGAGAACTAGAATAGTAATTCTTTAAAAATGTTAGTTTACGGCCTGGTGGACGCAAATAGACATAAAAAATAATAACATCTTTAATTTTTTTTAGTATCTTATTAATATGGGTTAGGATCGAAATTCTTTTAAATATATTTCTTTTATATGCTGTTACATCGCTGGTAGTTTACGTCCGCCTAAATATAAATAAATCGTGTTTTTTCCGGGCATACAAAATGTATGGGAATTCAATGGCCGCCAATAGAATATGGCACTATGATGTCTCAGTTTTCGACCACTGAAGTTGATAAGTATTATATTTTTAATGTTTCTTTTATAGATGTCCTCCAAAGTTCCTAATTAACATACCTAAAGGTGAAAAACATTACCCTCCTTTTGGGATTCACCGCAGTCGGGTAAAAAGAACAAAATTGATAATTATCCACAAGCATATTTTTATTTATTAATATAATATCTTTCAGTTGGCGTTTAAAGGATTAGAGTAGGAGGATACTAGACAACAAGGAAAACATAGAAAATATGGCATTATTGGCATTCCGAGAACAACAATCCAGTGCAACAACACCGAGAACAACAAATTAATGTGCAGTCATCCATGGTTTAAGCGAGCGGAGATGGAATCCCTGGGATCCCAACTCATGGATTCCATATACCTTAGATCTCTCTCCGCAACTGAAACCTAGACATACTTGGGTACCGTATGTCGGAAGCGTTGAGAATTAATGAGGCTGTCTTTGACTTTTGACTTTGAGGGGTTTCGTTCACCGTGTTAACAGTCTTTTGTCAGGTGGCAACAAGATATGTGCCGACATTGGTTGGGTCTTGATGTTTTCTTTCGGCATATTTAGATGGATTCAGCCAGAATTAGGCGACCTGAATTGGAAGGTTCGTTTATTTCCGATTGCATATTGGATGAATCCAGCACCACCTAAGTATGTCGAGAACGAAGACCACGAAGTGTCGAGGTCGAGGCTTTTTAAATACCAAAACTCTTCACAAACCGTGAGGTGTGCGATCTTAGGGAATATTTCCTCAAAGCCGAAGTAGGGATGCACCAAGATGTAGTTGCAGTGAACAAAGTGACAAATGGACTCACGCCACTCCCATTAGGTAAAGAGAACTAGCGCAAGCCTATAGTGCTCAAAACCAATCTCATGGAGCTACATGGACACTTTTATTGGGCCCTTTATAGGTCTGATGCAGACTTCTTGGCGTCCATATTCTGGCTGCGTTCCGGCGAACTCTTTGGAGAAACCGATGGTTTTTTTTAAAGCAATTATAGACGAAGTTATGATGACGAGCAACTGCCGAAAATACATATCTGTCGGGCTGTCGGGCATGCCACTGTCCCGCTGAATCGATCCGAATATAATTTCTGGTTGTTTTCGTCTTGCTAACGTTGAGTACTTGGCATAGACAAAACTTGGTGGCCAGGATTATCTACCAGCAACTTGCTCTAAAATACAAGTATGTGCCCGACCCAGTCATCGAAAATGGTCATATCACATTGTACTGGGATCGCTGTATCATCAATTCATCACTGATCGGACTATTATTGCTAATTTTGATAGATTGGTTAGAATGTCGCAAAATAATAGATAAAAATTGAAATTGCAGTCCCGCATGATGGACATCTCGTAAAGGCCGAAAAAGATAAATAAATCGAGTATCTTAGCACAATAGGTTCTCCGCACGTGGAAAGTGCACTCAGCAATAATTTTATTGTGCCTATAGTCGTTTCGGCCAATGATCTAATAGCCAAGAGACTCGACCAACACCTGAGAAGGCTCTCGGATCAAGGTCTTTATCCAGAAAGCTTTCCTAAACACGGCTTACATTGTTAGGAGAATCCTCTCTCTAGATCCCTGACCACTGGTAGCTTGGACCCATTTCCCTATGCCAATGGAGTACCTACCTACTATTTTTAGGGTTTTGTACCCAAAGGGTAAAAACGGAACTCTATTACTAAAACTCCGCTGTCCGTCTGTCTGTCACCATGAGCTGTATCTCATGAACCGTGATAGCTAGACAGTTGAAATTTTTACAGATGATGTATTTCTGTTGCCGCTATGACAACAAATACTAAAAACAGAATAAATAAAAATATCTAAGGGGGGCTCCCATACAACAAACGTGATTTTTTTGCCGTTTTTTTCTCGATCTTAATAAAGATTATAATACTTATAATATGGTGTCTAATGTTGTATAGATAAATGGTACGGAACACTTCGTGGGCAAATCCGACTCGCACTTGACCGTTTTTTGAATTTTTTTAAGTCTTTTGTTACTGTGATTAAGAAATGTACAAAAATATAAAATAAGTTAATAAAATAATGTAGATGTGATTAAAAACGAAAGACTGACTTAGATTTTGTTTTTATATTAAAAAGCAACGTAATTTACAGTGCTATGTTGTTTTATTATCTTTTTAAAGGTAATTTACCATAATAAACCATGTGGACGTAAACTAGATACAATGTGGCCGTAAACCAAAAAAATGTCCGTTAACCAGCATTTCACCATGTTTGGCGATTAAACACCTCTAAAATTAATTTACAGCTATGTATGTCATTTTTTTACTTCTTAATTCAATCTTCATAATATCTGGTATCCATACAAATACGTTCAATAAATTTTCTATGAATATTTCATACTAATATATTAACGTAAAGTTGGACACTCCGCTAATCGGCCGCTATCCAGCGCAATGACCCTACTAGAATTGGCATTTGACGTCTAAAATCTAGTACCTACGCCTAACGTCGGTTGATGATTGAAAGCTGATGAACTCCTCGATAAAAATAGTAAATTAAAAATTAAAAAAACCCGACTGCCAAAAAACAACTAAAAAGTTCAAAACAAGAGCACTTTTCAAGCAGTCTGATGCAGTTGGTGGCATAAAATCTAAGATTTAACACAAATAATTGCCACCAACTGCATCAGACTGCTTGAAAAGTGCTCTTGTTTTGAACTTTTTAGTTGTTTTTTGGCAGTCGGGTTTTTTTAATTTTTAATTTACTATTTTTATTTTTCACTTTTTAGTTTTTAATGTATGTTTTCGTAATCTTCTTTTTTGTTTGTATATCGTTAATACTTGAAATAAAAACTTAAATCAATAAGTAAGAATTAGCGAGAATGATTGCTTTGTTAAACAACTTTAAATCGTTATATATCCTAAACTATTATTTAAAATGAAAAATGATATAACGAACCTAAAGATGATTTTAAAATACCTATTCAACGACACCCCACTTGACATAGTTCATCAAATTTTTTTTTTTCATTTTGACAATATGGCGTCTGGTTGTCGCTGTGGTGAATTATGATTACTGTTATGTCTTTAGTGACACTCGCAAGGTTAAGACGAATCGATTGACGTAAGAATTATTAAAATCGGCCTACGCATTTGGTCTCTAGAACGCCACATAGAAACAAACATACATACATACATACATACATACATACATACATACATACATACATACATACATACATACATACATAGACTGATAAACACATTACCCTCCTTTGCGTCTCGCAGTCGGGTAAAAATCAGTACCTAGCCATTGTTACAAGTATGTTAAACTTGGTTTGCTGATGAACTATTGAACTACTCAGAGAAGTTTGTCGATTTTATATTTTCGTTGGTAAAATTCTGCAAATTCAGAGAAAAGCTAGTAGCTGCTTCTGGTATTGCTGGTGTCCAGAGGCGGTGATGATTACTTACCATCAGGTGGCCTGCTTATTATAAAAAAGTTTTGTCGTTTTAGGTAATATTTGTATAGAATGTCCTAACACAGCGCCGACTCTAGCCCATGTAGTGCCCGGGTGCAATTACTACCCATTGTTTTTGAGAGCGCTGCAAGCGACGCAGGCTCTTTCGAGGCGTCGCGAGCAACCAGCGCTGGGCGCGCCCTTAGACCCTGCGTCCGTGTGCACCGCACTCCCTGCACCATAGCACATAGGTAAAGCCAGCACAGCTCTCCTGACTAATGTGTCAGGAGAGCTGTGCTGGCTTTACCTATGGTGTTAAGTCAGTTCGAACCCATACAAGACCAGTCTTAACTGATCGCATAGTAAAGACCTTTGCGGATAAACTTCCAATCCTATCTAATTTTCTAAGGGCGAATGGGAATTTAGTGACGGATACTTATACACATAGTTGTACTCATGATAACAAACAACTTCCTATCCCAAAGCATCACTGTTGGTGTTGTATGTTCCAGGGAGTGAGATGGATGAGGACGAGCTGGTCAGTCCCTCTGAAGACAGCAACGATTCGTGGACGACGGCCGAGGAGTATAGCTCCGAGTTCATACTGCGATATGGCGTCAAGTAAGTGCAGCAAACAGTATTATATCACTAAACACTATTTTTTTTTATATTGACGTGTAAAAGTGTTACTTGTAACGTATAAATATATTTTCATTTCTTTCACTTTTGTCCTCGATCGACCGAATTAAAAATTGTCTTAATAATCAATTAAAAGTTTTCTCCTTTTTGTATGACTAGTAGGCGGTAGTCGCGGCGATATGAAACTCTTCGAATCAAGGAAACTCCAAGCAGTGAATCGGCCCTCAAACAACTTTTCAATCAGCACTTTCATACCTTCTCATAATCCATGACGTATGATAACCCGAGCTGTTAGTTGCAACGTCCCGAGCAAGTTTGTTTGTGTATTAAGTTAGCAAGGTGATAATCAGGCTCGTAGTTTAAACTCGACTGTTTTGTTCAGAATGAACGCTAGCGCGTCGTCCGGAGCCCTGGGCCCCGCCGCACAGGAGAAACCATTTGCTTGTCCAGTGCCTGGCTGCAAGAAGAGATACAAGAACGTCAACGGAATCAAGTATCATTCCAAGAATGGGCACAAGAAGGATGGCAAGTGAGTATTTTTTAATTGATGTTTTGCCTCTCCCAAATTGAGAATCTGTCTAAGAGCCGATTTTAGCGGCGCGGCGCCGCACCGCGGCGCTAATTCCAGTGTTATGACGTCATACTTGTTGATAATGGTTTAGTTTTTCTGTACCTATATATTTTGACAACCCGCTTAATAGCTCTTCAAATGATGATACAGTCATTCTAAAGTAGGCGAAAAAAATACTGGCTAGCCTGGATAAACCTAAAAGTTCGTAAACTTTAAGAATCCTCACCACTGATTTAAAAACAGTTAAGGAGAACATTTTGAGGAAACTTCAGAGCACCTAATGCCTAGTGCGAGTTTTTCTAACATATATGATCGTGAGAACGTTAGTGAAGGTCAGTTTAGCTAATCAGAATCAGCACTACTTGTCCTAGAACCAAGAATTCAAAGAGATGTGTTAAACGTCCAATAATCCACACGGAGCTCGCGTGGTGCGTGGTGGTAGTGGTGACGGCCCATTCCCTCTCCCAGAGACTATAGAGGTCGATTTCCAGCGTTGGGAATGTTATAGGCTGATTATGATAATTATGTTACCGGGGTATCAAATCTAAAATTAATTAGTAAACAAGTTTAAATACTTACAAAAAAGTTTAGTTTACTAAGTATAAGTAGTATATATTTACTAATTGCACGAGTCTTACATTATCAAAATGTTCTGTCAGAAAAATTCTGAAGCCCGCCGAACCACCAACCAGAAGCGGATGTACGGTCCGACAAGAATCTGACAGTAGGATGCGAGTCTAGGTACAATTTATAAATAATTATAATTTTTACACACGTATTTCCATTTCACATCTGACATTGGCAGAATTGTCGACATCGGCACTGCTTGCCATAAAGAAAAATAGAATAGAAATAATTATAATGAGCAAAGTGAATTTTTCTGACAGAAAATTCTGATAACGTGCGGCCGGCCTTAGGCCGCACTGATTCATGTCTATATTAGGTAGAGATACCGGCACGAGCTTGAGCACAAACTTCACTTGCGCATTAGTTGATTTTTTGGTCTCTTTGGCGGAATGAAGAAAGCGGGGGGCGCCGAGGTTGCACGCGATTGGTTCGTCAGTAGGTACTCGTCGTCTATTGGACTATTCTCTATTGTGTATTGTCAAGGGCCGAAAATGTACATGTATGCGCGATCTGTGCTCACGATCTACTATCGTTACCTTTGTAGATATAGGTACTAGCGTTACCTTTGTAGATATTTCAACTCCTGCTTAAACCTTAAGCAGCCTTTTGCCATTTGGAACTGAAATCGATAATAAATGTCAGCTTAGTCTTTTGAACAAAAGTTTGAACTGGGTCGATATTGATTATTTTCACTGTTACATTACGTGTTGATTTATACTTTATCCTTATTCATATAATATCTGTCATATCACGTGGACAGCAAAATATGTTTAGACTTTGTTAGAAGTTGAAATTAAAATAGCTGTCAAAATCCAGACACGGGGTGGCCTTTGCCATCATTATCTTACTAGCTTCCGCCCGCGGCTTCGCCCGCGTTTTTGGGATAAAAAGTAGCCTATGTGTTATTCTGATGTATAAGCTATATTACTGTAAAGTTTCATCAAAATCCATTCAGTAGTTTTTGCGTGAAAGAGTAACGGACATCCATACATACATACATATATATTATATATCCATCCTCACAAACTTTCGCATTTATAATATTAGTAGGATGATGGGTTTATGGGTTTATTAATTTATACCTATAAATACCACTTTAACGAATACGGTAGTGTCCTACTATTAAAAAAGTACAAATAAATTATTTTATTTCAAAGAAGGAATAGGCACAATAAAAAAGTAAAAGCAAAAATAATAATTTATCACAAAATGGAAAACATAGACGCTTTTTAAGTTTTTGGAGGGAGTATCGCTCCGTCTCTGTCGCGCGAAGCGGACGTAGGAGTGGTGTTACGTCACTAGTATGTAGTGCCGTCCGTGTCTAGCAAATCATTTTAAAACGTTTATAACTTTGCCAATTTTGTAGATGTTTCATCGGATTTTTTATTGTTAATTGTCTTTTTTCAAATAGTTTACAGATTCACAATAAAAAAAAGTAGTTAACATCCCTATTGCATCATATTTTTCCTCCTATGAAAACCCTTGTGAACCAATATTTATGAATCTAATGAATGCATTTAATTTCATTAGAAAATGCCCGGTCTTATCGATCCCAGAAAAGTATAATAAAAAGATTATCCCTGGGCCCAAGAAACGCCTCACTGCCCAAGAATATTTCTGGAAGAAATGGGTATAACTCCTCATGTGTTTGTAGACAGAAGAGTAGGTATATAGAGTTGGGTCATTCTATGTAACAGGTAACACCCGTTACACACAGTGGCGTATTTTAACAAAAGGAAACATTACCTATTTGAATGGTCAAAAGTTAAAACACACACCTGTTATGACCATTCAAATAATGTTTTTTTTTTAAATCATTGATAAAATACGCCATACATGTGTGTAACGGGTGTTACCTGTTACATGGGATGACCCAGTTATTAATTTTGTTCGTAGAGTTGTCCTGTAAATTGCAGTAGAAAGTATTAGTCACGCTTTTACTATATTGCTATTGAGCAATAATACTTTATTGATCTATTAGCATTTAGCACTATTGGAATTCGATAAGTTGTATAGATAAATGTAAAATCATACTCAAACGTTTAGTCATTTGTGGTCGCCTTATCGGACGTTGATGTATGTAATTAGAACATTGGTATTACCTATTTTGTATAAATCTGTAGCATTATACGGGGTAGTCTTACCTAAATACTTAATTGCATTTTAAAAATAAAGCGATCTTCCTCTCTCCTACTGAACTTAGCTGTGCCTGATAGGGTCCATAATTTGATCTAGGACGTAGTTTAGCAGAAAGGATCCAACCCACATCCACAATACTGTCGAAAATGAGCTCTAAATATCTGAAATTTGAATGCAGATTTTTCAAGAGTGACTTTTTGTGGATTGGATCGTTTCTGCTTAACTACGTCCACTTAGCCTACCACCTACTGTATACAGGGTGAATTTTTCAACTGGGCTTGGATGGCCAAATCCGAAACTATAAGAAATAGCGAAAAATACTCAAAGGAGTTTCTACTTCCCAGAATTTGATCCTTATTAGCAATACTATCGGATAGTGTAATAATACAGTGTGTATTTTTTTCAAAATCCACTGTTCAATTCCTGGCTAGGAAAATTGATTTTTCAAACAATTAATGGTGCAGTTTTATCTTTTATCAAAATCGGCTCTGAGACTAATTTGAGTGTTTTTCGCTTTTCCCTATAGTTTCGGATTTGGCCATCCAAGCCCACTTGAAAAATTCACCCTGTAAACATTATGGAATGCAATAAAGAATTGGATTGGTCATAATTTTCAGGGTAAAAAAGGCCTACAGATGCCAATGCGGAAAAAGCTACAAAACGGCCCAAGGGCTTAAGAGCCACTCCATATCGCAGCACATCGCGTCGGAGCCCAAGCCGCCCGCGCCGCGCATGCCCGGCCTCGTGGTCACCAGCTCGCCCGCGCAGTCGCGCACGCTCAACCTCATCGACGCCGTCGACGCCAACAAGCTGGTGCGCATCTACGACAACATCAAGACCAAGGACCTGCCCGCCTTCACTGTGCCCAAGCACAGCCTGGCGAGTGTCAGCGTGGTGAGCGCGCGCCACCCGGGCCTGCTGACCGCGGCCTCCACGCCCGGCTCCAGCCCCGCCGACAAGCTCAAGTTCGAGCGCGCGCCCAAACTCACCGTGCAACACGCGCTACCCCACCTCACCTCCATCTACGGCTCCGACGCGACCAACTGAACTCTCGCGACGTCTACGAAACGAATTTAAGTCACTAGTATAGTTTATACACACAGTTCCTATATAAAAATGTGAAAAAAAAAGTTCATTTTCATTAAATTATTTTATTAATTTATTAACTCGTTACCTACATGAAGGTATTATGTATTGCTGATTTAGCTTGTGCATGCTTTTAATTTATCGTACGTTGCACAAATAATTCCCATTGCACCTTCGTTTAAAGAGGTAAAATGATTGTTTCTCAAAGAGATAGGAGAGTTATTTATTTGTTTTTGTTTGAGATTTTTTATGTTGATTAGTACGTATTTATAAGTTATTGGAATGCTAATTATTAGTATATTATTTTTTAATAATTACAAGGAGATGCGGTGGAGCCAAGTTAATTTAATTGGTGGATATCACTTTATATTTTGTCAATCGAACCATTTAAAATATCCAGTTGATCTTGAAGTTTGAAAAACTCCATACATGTATTCTGTATAATAGAAATATTAGAAATATATGGTTATCAATTACATTATTGTAATTGATAACCATGTGTATGTTGGTCTCCGCTGTGTCTCGCGACGGCTGTGTGACCTGTCGATGTTCGTCTCAGTATACGTATCGTACGAACGACAGGTTGTACAAATATATTATGTAACGTCAAATGTATAAGGAACGATTTTATTTATTAAGTGTCTTCCCCGCTCGATTATTAAATAAAAAATTCTGTGATCTCTATGCGTCGGGGGATTTGATGTTTGTATTCTAAATATTTCTATGCGTACGTCATATACATAATGTATGTGTCATCCCTTCGTATCTCTTTGTGCCATTATTTCTAACATGTGTACTTAATCGTATAATTCACGCATAACGCTTTACGTTCATATGGTTTCTCATAAGATTTCACTATGTTAGATTTTGTAAATTAAGAGAAAAAACAAAGAAAAAATAGCGTTCACCTAAGTATCTTTTCAAAGCTAGAATAAAGGTCATACTCGTAAATGTGATATGGTATTTAGAAAAAAAGTGAAAAAAAAAATGCTTATAAGCGTACACGTATTTAAAATACCTAGTTGTTAAGGCTGGCAATGTTTGTTCGTTATAATTATGATAAAAAAAAATGTGCGTTTTAATGTGTCTAGGTTTTGGTGCCTTTTGATTTTTTTACGATTGTTTGGTTTCGCGGTGTAAGTACTGATGTTTTGTTTTGCTTGGAACACTAGTATGTAGTTCCCGCGGTGGAATGCGTTTGTGTCTGATAGTTAACGTATGTATATGTACTCCACGGAAGGTGTATAGGTGTTCATTATCTAGTACCTCCCATTATTGAACCCTCGGTTCACAAAAAAGGAGCTTATTGTAGAGTAACGTTGTTACGATTACGTACATCTACATACATTCTTGTTTTTATTTACTTGCCATAACGCTTGACAAAGATTTATACGTAATAATAATATAAAATAACTGCTTTAACATGTTCCTAATGTATGTATGTATATGCTTAGATTATAAAAACGACTAAAACATAATGATGGTAATACTTATTAAATGACATTTGAACCCAGAACTAATAAGGATTATGTAACAATTATTTACTTACTGAAATTACACGTAATCGTAGCAAACGTTAGTAAGACATTTAGGGTAGTTAGGAACTATAATAATTATCATCTCAAAGTATTTCTTCGAATGAAAAAAAGCTAGGAAAAAACGGTTGAGGTGCTACCAAAATAGCGATTTGACGCGTAGACTACGAATGATGTAAAATAAGTATAATATTATGTATGTATAATGTCTGTTCCAAAGCGAAATTTTATCTAAAGATAGGTGTACGGTCACGGTGCTTAACGGGTAAAATGTGTGATATTTGGATTATAAAAGTATGTTATAGTGTGACTACCAAAGAAACGACATTTCAAACTACGATAAGTATTTATTATACATACTCAGTTTCGCAAAATAACTCTCTTATGGACACAAATCAAAACAACTCGCATATTCAAAGACGAATCGTTTGCAAAATATTAAAAAATAACTTTTTATTTATTGTAAGGTAAGCCTCACACAGGAGTCCCTATTTTGTTTGTAATACCTACATGTGCCGATTCCGTTGTTTACAAATTAAACTAATTTAGCCTCATTGTCATCGTCTCTTTCTTACAAAAAACATGAGAAAAGGATGAAACATTTATAATTCACTGTATTTACAAATTTTGAAATGGCGAATAAGTATGACAGCTAAACGATTTTTTTTATAATTTGTAACAATTTTACTGTACCGGCTTCTCCTAACCATTCGCCACTGATAGATTGCGAGTGTTGCGACTATTTTCCTGTAAATCATAATGACTTATGTAGGTAGACTAATTTGACAGTTCTAAAAATGTTCTGTCCTTTTTCAATGATATTTGTATGAAAGAGATATAGTGCGAATTAAATTAGTTTACTGCGAAGAATTGGCACCATTATCTACAACTTAAGGAAATTGTCGTAGGTATTTGATCGTGGGTGTACTGGGGGAAATAAGGGGATGTGAAAATCTAAATCCAAGATAGAGAACTTAAGGCTGCGTTTCCACCAGAGATGTGTGCGAGGGATGTTTGTTAAGAACCAATCGAATCGCTTCATTTACCTGAGGCGAGGTAAATGAAGCGATTCTATTGGTTCTTAACAAACACATCCGTCGATCTCTGGTGGAAACGCAGCCTATAACACGACCTTCCCCTAAATTAAATTGTAGCTGCGCCCATGAATGAGATTTGTGAATTTGTGATTGACTGTGGATTAGAAGGCTGTAAAGTAGAAGGTTTTTTAACGATTAGATAATGAGTGTCCGCCATGTTGCGGAGTTCTGGAGAACTAGCGTGTCGGTTATATACATTCAAATTATTGTATTGCTATCCGCTAAGTTAGATATAGTATGTGTTGTGCCACGTGTACGAGGCATGTAAATATGACGATGTGCGAGGGGAGCAAGTATCTCATCTATCGTACCCCTTAAACAGGGTAAAATTAAAACCAGTGCGGATATTTTAGGAGGTGAAAGTACTCATGAATATGACCAACTTTTATTATGGGACCGACACTGAAATATGAAAAACAAAATTAGCTGTTTCCTACAAAATGCACTACAACACGATCAAAATGTATGGAACAGCTGATTTTTTTTTTCTTTTTTTTCATATTTCAGTGTCGGTCCCATAATAAAAGTTGATCATATTCATGAGTACTTTCACCTCCTAAAATATCCGTACAGGTTTTAATTTTACCCTGTATTAATCAAAAATATATTTATGTAGGTACCTATACCTCAGATTTGAAATAAAATAAAATGGTCCTATCCGAATTAGTACTTATTTAAATTATTTATCGAGTAGCCGACTTTATTTTAAATGTTTACGATCCGTCCTCACTATAAGACCTACTGAAAGTATCCTTTTTGTTCATTCTTCTGCCATTTTGATTGTGTTAAAAATACCCATTATAGTTTCGGCATTATTCGTTCCATTAAATGTGCGTAGTTTTAATGTAAACGTATTTAATCGTATTGTAAACGGACAGGAAGTGTCCGGGTTATATTTATCGTCGACTTGCTTGGAAGCTATTATGCGCTGGCTTCGTAACAATTAGCTTTGTGTAGAACACTCGATGTGACATTGCATTGGTTTATTGTATCTAATTAATTGTTGCACTGTTAGATGTAGCGTATGATGAACGCTGTTTAAAATAATTTTATGTATGTTATGCGTATTTTTTTACTGTCGTATGATATTGTGCTCATTTTATGATAATATTGTCTCGGTATAGTTTCAACGAACATTGTTAGTCATGTTTAATTTAAGACTGATAGTTGGATTATAGATATTATCTCCTTAATTTATTTTGTGTGCATATGTAGAAAGACATTTTGTATTGTGAGGAGGATTTCAGTGTAAATGAGAAATAACGAATAACCAATTTAAAATGTTTATTACTAGAATTGTGCCGACTGTTTGCCGCATAATATCGATTTTGCAGGCACATGAAACATGATTTAAATGAACACATTGGTGTATTCTATTTATTATTATTTTTGTTACGGAATTGAGAATTTATGTTAACTGAAAGTTAAATCTATTCTAATAAACATAATGTCTAAATAAAAGACTAAGTGAACAGTCGGCACATTTCTACAGACGTAACTGTGAGACATGCAATGTCTCTCACGTAACTAGGTTTTGAAATTATTTATAAACTAATTGTTGTCTAGTCTCCAAGAATAACTGAAAGTTGATAATTAAATATCAAAGAGATTGAGATCTGTGTGTGTCAATTAAAGAAAAGACCAATTTTAAAATTGTTGATTAGGATGGATAAAAATTTGGAGGAATTTTGTAAAATTGATGTTTGTACACAGAGTGAAACGCGTGTTGGTGATTTCCTCTGTTATGATTATTTGACAGCTCAAGAAGTTTTCCATTCAATTAATTATTATTTGTCGATACATTTTATTTGATGGTATTTATCCGTTAATGGTTGTGAATAATGTATGTAATTACGTGTGGTCGGTGAAGTCGCATTGTCTGTTTTTTGCTAGTTGCAGCGACACCGTTAGATACAATCCGTATTTATTATACCTATGTACAGTGATTACATATTGGCCTTATTAACGACGTACTATGTTTCAATTATTTCTGCTTGTGATAAAAAGCTTATATAGTTGATAGAACTGCAGTTTTAATTAGTAATCACGTAAGACTTGATACGGTGTCGCTACACTACACGTCGATGTTCACAGCTCTGTATGGCTGAATCAGTGTTGCTTAGTAATTGTGCATAAGCTGACATAATAGCTCACCGACTGTCACCCATTTAATAAAAATAATATAAACATGGATGTTATGTATCCCCTTATATTTCTCAATTCAATTTATAATATTCAAGTGAAAAAACGAACCCTTTGACCGAATTTTCTGAATGCTATTTAGGTAGGGTATTGGACTACTTATCAAAATCTACAAGAATTTAACATTAATAAAAAAAATACATAAATAGAAAACGTTAAAAATTCAGGAAATTATTGAAACAATAGAGAAGTAACACGCTTTAGAAGTTTCTGGAGGCGGAATTCTCCGTCCTTGTCGCGCGAAACAGATATCGTACCTGGGAGGTGTGGAGTTTATTAAGCGTTTTTATTTTACATAATGATGTCACATGTTAATGGTGCTCTTTTTCTAGCAACTAAGTTAACGCTTATAACTTGACCATTTTTTAAGATATTTCATGTTTTTTCACTGTTGCTTATCTTTTCGCTAATTGGTTCAGGATTTCTTATAAAAAAGTCCAATACCCTATCTTTTTAATATCTACAATTCTACATGTAATAAACCCAGTTCTATTATATGCGAGATTTGTGAAGTCAAAGGGTTATATATCATTCTGATATCAATGTAAGTGTTATATTTATAGTATTTTGTATCGATTTGGAAATCGTAAGTCTGTTATTATCAATATTCCCTTCCTACACGCTTACCATACGTAACAGTGTCTATGTATTAAAGGAATATACGCGACTCATGTGATGCCTACTTACATGATTTTTTCCATCTTGTCTTGATAAATAAAAGCAAACAGCAACCATTGATAAGTTGTTTTATTTGAATGTAAAATGGCTATATTATGTTTACAACTTTTACAAGCTTGTTGAGAATGATATAAATAGATACTATATTAATGAGTTTTAAATACAGTCCATATCCAAAGACAATGCTATGAAGTTTTCTGTTCAGTTGTCGGCATTTTCTGTCATAATTAAATTCTTACCAGTGATCGAAATAGTGCTAATTTACCTAAGCTTCGAGGAACAGAGTCAAAAAGCGGAGACTTCCTTATAACATTATTTTTTTGGGACGAAATACTGAATTGAATTCAATTTAGGTTTTTGTTTCCCAGAATTGACAAAAATTCAGTAGACAATAATTTTATTGTATAAAAACAAGAAATAAAACGTTAGCAGAAATGAAGGTTGGAGTGTGTGGCCTTGGGGCTATGGAGCGAGGAACAATGGTATAAAATTGAAATTCAAATATCTCGAAAACAGTGCGTCCTAGGCAAAAAATAACCAAAATTTTACCACCCCTTTTAATAAAACCCCCTCTACTCTATGCAAGCAGTATCCCAACATATTTTTTTTACCCAAGTACGGCAAAGTCAAAATGAGGGTTATGTTTTTTTTTTTCGATATTATTCTGGTTTTTTTTACATCATCTCATGGTTTGCGGACTAGAGCAACAATTTCTTTCCTGTAAAGTTTTTTCTACCATTTGGAATTATAGAGCGTATTATAAAAAATATTAAAAAATCAAAGGCCGATGACCTACGGCAACTCTGACCGTATACCTGAGGGCTCTACGAAATGCATAGAAAAAGAATGGGTGGGGGTGGCATAGATACATCTACAAAAACAATTTTCGGTCTGAGAAGTATGGCCCCATGACGCACCGTTCACGATATTTTTTATATATTTTATTAAACGCTCTCTATTTCCAAAATGGTAGCTCAGATGAAAAACTAAATGAATGGAAAGAAATTGTTGCTCTAGTCTCAAAACCATAATATGATGTAAAAAAATCAGTGTTAAATCGAAAAAAAAAAACATAACCCTCCTTTTGACTTTGTCGCAGTCGGGTAAATTTTTTTTATTGGGATACTGCTTGCATGACGGGGCGGGGGTTATATAAAAAGGGGTACTAAAATTTTGGTTATTTTTTGCCTAGGACGCACCGTTTTCGAGATATTTGAATTTCAATGTTTTATCATTAATCTTTGCTCCATAGAGCCTCTAAGGCCCTTCGTCCACGATGCTGCGTAAAAGTAACCAGTTACAAACTCAAATCACCAATGAGTAGCCAGAATGAAAGCAATAGTATTAGTAAGTACAGTACTATGCGATCAAAATAAGAATAGTACTGACCTCGTGCCATATTGTGACGTTTTGTATTAAAAATTACGATTTTTACAATAGATTTGGTAAATGAAAGACTCCGTTAAATAAAGTAAAAAAAATTACGTTATAGATTTGCAAATTATTTTCCTTTGTAAGACTTACTTTTCAAGTGATAGTTAACAGTTCGAGGTCATTTTACGTTCCTATTCTTATCGCGATTGAATAGTAGTAGTTTCTGTTCCTCAAAGTTTAGGTAAATTAGCATTACCCATTCCGGTCTCTGATGATTACTTTTAATTTAAATGATTAATAAGTCATTTATTAATTTATGATTCAAAACATAATCTATTTATACGATATATTTTAACTTGTGCTTTGTGAGTATTATCAAAAATCATATTTCTATCTCAAGATATGGGTAATTATTTCTTCTTGGTCACACTAAACAATTCAGGTAGCACTAATTGCAATGGGCGACATTCGTTTACCAGAGGGCCTAGCACGAACGATTTTGACGTTGCGTATCGTAAACGTAAGGATATTTTGAATTGAAATACACGTTTGCTACAAAATATTTATATAAATTAAATACTTTATTTAAATCTCTGTATTTATAAAAATGCGCAAATTGTATAAAATTAATATAATTAGATGTGATTAAGATAATTAGATATAATTTAATTAGATGTTCTATGACTGTTGTATTTTAGATTCGAAATTCGCTTACGTTTACGATACGATACGTCAAAATTGTTCGTGCTAGGCCCACTGAACAAAAAACTTTGTGGCAATATGCACATTCATATTTCTCTTAAAATTGAAAAGAAACACCATCTTTTTGCGATAGTATAACCTTAATATTATTCTGCACAGATATTTAATGACCTCTGACGTTGACTTTCTCAAAAGCACGCAGATTACATAACACGGTATCTATCAAATAGCTTATAATATGTAATTAATTTTCAGTCTAATATACCTAATAACAGCGTTCACTTTTTGATCGGTAGTCGTTCGAGCAGTGACGCTATCTTAGCATGCTTCTCGTACTCATTCAAGGGACATTTGTTCTGTACGTACAGAAGAGCGCTTTCGTCTCTCTGCTCAAATGCTTCATTGGCCGCTTCCTCGTAGAACCTGCAAAATATACGGTTTCAAAATACATAAGCTCACGCCTTTTTCCCACAGGAGCAGAGATGGATTAAATATGAGAGCACCCCTAGGCAAGCATATCGACGCCCCTCTGGCTGCCATATTGAGTCCACTGGGTAGAGGGGGAGGAGGGGGGGGGGGTGAATCTGGCTATCATATACAAAAATACTTTTTTGAATCCGACTGGTAGTTCCAGAGATTAGCGCGTTCAAACAAACTCTTCAGCTTCATTATGTTAGTATAAATGGGCCAGACTCTTACCCAGCTTTAACGTAAAATTTGACTTTGATGTCGTCGATGCACCGCGGCAGGTACTTGAGAGCCTCCTCGCGCTTGCCGTACTTGAGACAAGCGTCCACGAACGGTTCGAAGCCGATGGGAGACTTCTTCGTTCTTGAGAACCTGTCGAGTTCGGCCCAGTCGTCCTTCTCAGCTAACGTTAGTATACGCAGCCACCAGTACCTGTGATGAATTCGAATATTTCGTTTCGTGTTTACTAAGTAATATAAGTTTTAGACTATGACATCATTTAAAAATTATGAAGAGTAGCTTTGCAAGATCAGAAACATTTTAATGGCGCATTTACATTATGTCGGTGATTGAATGCGTCGACCGCATCTGGTTAAACCGAGTATGTTCGTCTACATTCGGTCGATGAGTAGCCATTTAAGGCTACGTCCGCACAGACAGATGGCTTGCTTAGCGCCTAGAGTCTAGCGAGTCACCTAGCGAGTAGCTTAGTAAAACGAACGTTTTAGAATGTTCGTGACCAGCAGCACCGTGCGCGCTCAGGAGCGACTAGCTAGGCGCCAAGCGCGCAGTGCGGCCGGTCGCGAACATTCGTTTTACTAAGCTACTCGCTAGGTGACTCGCTAGGCTCTAGGCGCTAAGAGAGCCGCCTGTCTGTGCGGACGTAGCTTAAGGGTTGCGACCGAATACGACACCGACCGAATAAACGAATGACAGTTTACATCAGTCGGTGACCGCAAACGTCAAATCAATTACGGCCAAACAGTATCAGACCGCAAATGGGCTGCTAACAAATACGGCCAAACAGAATCAATATCATACAATTTCCCAATCTACCTTCTATCAGGCATCCTGTACTCGGAGCGCAGTTTATCGGCCAGCTTGACTTCTCCTTGGTCTAACAACTTCCTCACGGTGTCCTGCAGCGACAGCCCCACAAAACTGGCGCCGTACGTCTCTTGGAGACTCGACTGCTGCTTGCACAGCTTGCGCGCGTCTTCGCATATTGTGACACCTGGAGATAATGGATAAAAATGATTATACATACACACGTAGCGCCATCTAGCACCCTAAATCAGTTGTGACCGTACGCGTAGCGCCATCTAGCGTCCTAAAGCAATTGTGACCGTCGAAAGTTATTTATTGGTATAATTATATACATACGTAGCGCCATCTAGCGTCCTAAAGCAATTATGACCGTCGAAAGTTATTGGTCTTTCCCTCGGGAACTGTAGTTTTTTCTGAATGAAAAGTACCCATGTCCTTTTCTGTAGGTACACCTGACAAGTTATGATAATAATCGATTCAGTGGCGTGAAAGGGTAACAAACAAACTTACTTTCGTCTTTATAATATTAGTTAGAATTCCAATATGAATGCTGCAAATACAGACCACCACCTCACTTTAATGGGTGAAGTTAAAAGTGATTAAAGGATTTTGCCAAAAAGATAGGCAGTCAATATGCAATAATCTTTTTCTAGTTAAGTGAATATCGCGTGAGACTTGACCCTGAAAGGTATTTTCATACTCGTAAACTTGACGTACTATAAATTGAATGCTGTCGTAAAATCACCCGATAAAGTTTTTCAATTCTGCTAACATTTTATTTTGGCCAATGACCTTTCTAGAGATTAGAAAGCGGGTCCAATCCTTTTTAGTCCTATATTGAAAGAAAACACATCACTAAGGTATAGAACTAACCTAAATCGCTCTTTCCTTTTTTATAGCACTCCCTGGCAGATATAAGCGAAGCCTCAATGCTCCCAGGGTTGGTCTGGTCGATGGCATCTCGTATGTGCGTGGCGGCCTGCCCCTGGAAGTCATCCTCTTGCACGTACACTTGACGCAACGCTTCACGATTGTTGCTCGCACAGTACTTGATGTACAGAGCATGGGCTAGGGAGAAGCTTCGGATCGTTAGCTGGGGAAGTAAGAAAAGACAGTTTTTGTAAGATTTGCTTCTAAAAATCTGTTTCTGTTTGTGATTGGTTGGTCAAAATAACAGCCAATCGAATCGGTTTATGTGAGTTAACTCAGTTAACCAGTGATTGGAATAGGTATGGCTAAGTTACCTAATTAGCCACAAGGTAAACATAGACTAGTTAAAACCACAAAAAAATTTTTTTTGCAGCTGTTTTCATTTCTAATTTTGTCTAGATACGTGTCATCGTCGAGCGAAGCTTGGTCGCTCAGGTACTGTTTAATTTAAAGAAGTCCTTTGTATTGGACATATATTATGATTGTACTTACTTCGAACTCCCGTTTGCCCATTTTTTCTTTGAGATGTAACAGTACTATGTAAATTAAATCTGTGTCACCACTTGCCGTCGCTTTCAGCAAAGCGGTAGGTCCCTCTCCCAAAGACAAGAGAAGAGGAACTTGAAGTTTACTATGAGTTTCATACTCCAATATCTGAAAAATTATTTCAAAAATTTGATCGCATTGCAAAAAGCCAACGTCACGCGGTGTTCCCAGGCGGTCACCCATCCAAGTACTGACCGCGCCCGATGTTGCTTAACTTCGGTGATCGGACGAGAACCGGTGTATTCAACGTAGTATGGACGTTGGCGACAGCATAACCAAAATTATCGAACCGTATCCATGAACTAAGGAGTGACGTCATAATTTACATTTTTTAATGAATAGGAAACTCAGGTTGGTAAATTATTTCCAAAAATAGGGAGTTTGGTTGTAGGCTTCATCAATAGTTTTAAAATTAATAAAATTATACTCAGATGTTATCTAAGATCCTCCTTAAATGAATGTTATATTGGATCATTGGGCGAATTCATGAATTCACACCTTTTTGACTTCAATCGGTTTTAGTCACGGAGTATATCCGTGGTTTTAGTTATCTTGAAAAACTCAGTTTGTAATGCGTGATCTTTATCAAAAGAAAATCAAATTGCTGTTCTGTGAATTATATTTTGTTAATTCGGTATAAAAGCAAAAACCAACGTCACGCGGTGTTCCCAGGCGGTCACCCATCCAAGTACTGACCGCGCCCGATGTTGCTTAACTTCGGTGATCGGACGAGAACCGGTGTATTCAACGTAGTATGGACGTTGGCGACAGCATAACCAAAATTATCGAACGGTATCCATGAACTAGGCGTGACGTCATAATTTACATTGTTCAATGAATAGATAGATTGAATAGGACACAGGTTGGTAAATTATTTCCAAAAAAATAGCGTGTTCGGTTGAGATTTCATCAATATTTTAAGAATTATTTATTTAGGTATGATAATGATAATAATAATTCGCACACAGATTAGATCTAGATCTAAAGAGGGCTAACTCAAAAAACATTTTTTTTCCTTTGCTCTCCTAGTATGTACCTAAATTAAAATGTTGAGTTAGCTCTCTTTAGATAAAGGTGTGCGATCATGAGCAGCTTAAGTATACCATATATTTTTTTCTGGGTGGAAACTGTAAGAAATCTTATAAAAAAATGAAAAATTCTAGAGCTCATTCTAGCGTTTTGTGAACCTATGGCGCCTTAATAATAATTATTATTATCCTCCTAAAATGAGTTTTGGATTGGATCAATGCAATTGGTGCAGCCCCGTATCTAGGGGGGGCTAGCCGGGGCCCATGTCCCGGGCGGCAAATTCAGAGGGCGGCAAATTCAATCTTGGTAGACGAATACACTGAGTAGTGTATTCGTCTACCAAGCGTAGTAATCGCAAATAACAGCGCTAGACCGGTCGTTGTGGCGTTCTTTAGGATGGACATAGCCATCAGCATCAGTGGGCATGTTATGGCTGAAATTATGATGATGATAAGAAAAATATTGTCGGGCGGGGGCGGCTTTTTTCAGTTTTTGCTCCGCCTCGAAATAATTCAAGATCCGGGGCTGAACTGGGCCCCAATTCTGCTATTTGAATAGTGTATGAATGGTGTCATAATGACACCATTACTATCAAAACCTAAGCGGTCATTGGCTTAGAGCAAGACTAACTCTTTCGTCATTGGTCAAAACGATGCCATTGAGACACTATTCTGACACGATTATAACAATTGCATTAGCAGACTTGGGGCCCTGGTGCAATGTAAATCTGTGCCTCCTGTGATAAGTGATACAAGTCAAAAAACGTCATTTTACAGGACAGCAAAAACAAGTTTAAAAAAATCTAGTTCGTTAATTAAGTGGGCTATGTTATATATCAGTGCACTCTTTTGTAGAACAAAACATTTTCTTTCTCTATATAATTTAGAGTTTTTGATAGATATTTAATTTTGGAAGTAATTCATGAAAAACCTGCGACTTGTAACTTTTACATAGTTTTTTATGTGCTAAAATTAAGTTAATTATGATACTTGTACAGTTAAATTACGTTGCACCAAGCTTGCACCAACAAATTGGCTTAGTGTAAACTGATATACATGATGTTAAAACGTCTAATAACTCATTAGAATAATAATTCTAGCAAAATGTAGCAAAAGAATTTGTTCAAAGGGATATTACTCTAGTCACATCAAAATTCACGATAAATATACTGAAAAATAAAATGTGAAGTTAAATACAATAGCATTTAAATCACGAAGCACGAAAAATAGTGTGTTAAGTGACCGGTTTTGGGGTTACAACTTGACAAATATCGATTGTCACGAATTTTTTGCCAAAATCCCTATAGTTGTATCACTTTGCACAAAATTATCTCCGAAACTATAGCAGATAGAAGAACGTGAGTTAGACCAAAAAACACGTTTTTTTTTTTTGATAATGCTCATGTGAAAATCACAAAAAGGGTACAACTCGAGTTATATCACTTAGCACAGGAGGCACAGAAATAAATTGCACCGTATTTTTAGTCATCTTGAAAAAAATAATCATTTCTATGGCGTATGGCCCATATCTGCCGGCCTAGCATGACCACGATAGAAACGGGTTTTGTCTACATAGAAATAGACAAAGTGACAGATTGTCGAAACATTTCTACGTTTTATGAATGAAACGGTAGAAATGTTTCTACAATCTGTCACTTTGTCTATTTCTTGTCAAATTGTTCTGCGAACTATATTTTGTTAATTCGGTATAAAAGCAAAAAGCCAACGTCACGCGGTGTTCCCAGGCGGTCACCCATCCAAGTACTGACCGCGCCCGATGTTGCTTAACTTCGGTGATCGGACGAGAACCGGTGTATTCAACGTAGTATGGACGTTGGCGATAGAATAACTAAAATTATCAAACTGTATCTGTATCCATGGACTAGTGGAGATGTCAATAATTATAATTACATTATTCAAAGAATCTAGGAAACAGGTTTAAGTTATGCATAAATTATTTCCAAAAATAACGAATTTAGTTGTAGGCTGAATCTATGGTTTAAAATTATATATTTAAAATAAGTTTTGCATTAGACATTGGGTGAATTGACACCTTACTGATGTAATAGTCTTCTTGAAAAAAAATGTAATGGGTAGTGTTGATTTTAACAAAAGAAAATTAATTTGCTGTTTTGCGAAGAATAAAAGCAAAAAGCCAACGTCACGCGGTGTTCCCAGGCGGTCACCCATCCAAGTACTGACCGCGCCCGATGTTGCTTAACTTCGGTGATCGGACGAGAACCGGTGTATTCAACGTAGTATGGACGTTGGCGATAGCATAATCAAAATTATCAAACTGTATCCATGAAGAAGTGGTGACTAGTGATATATCAATAATTAATTTAAAAAATATTGCCACCGCTGTCCGCTATGCTTTCGACCTCCGATTTAAAAGTAAATGAGCCAAAGTCCGAACCAGAGGTGTAATGGAAGTTGCGACTTATTGGAGTCGGAGTCAAAGCTCCGTAGCATCTATACTAATATTATAAATATAAACAGGAAAAATTTGTAAGTTTGTAAGTTTGTATGTAGGGGGTAATCTCCGGACCTACTGATCTGATTCTGAAAATTCTTTCACTGCATTATCACTGAGTGCTATGGCTACTTTTTATCCCGCAAAAATGCACAGTGAATCACGCGGGCAAAGTGCTAGTCCCTTATAAAGACCAACCCGCCTTCGTGAGATAGAATATCTGTACTTACTTTGATAGCGAGTGCTTTCCTTCCTTTTTCAGCAGCTTTCATGGCAATAGTAGTGTATGATATGCCGGGCACGTTGCGTAGTTTGTCTCCGATCTCGCGGGCGGCGCTCTCGTTGTCCAAGTGCGGCTGTGTCACCTGATGGAAGTAAGTAGTTTAATACTAGGAAATCTATAATATTATTATACCGGAATAATGAGTATCCTATGTATTTTTCGAGTGCGAAGATTTCGCATGTGTTATTGCGTTCCTATCCACAGCTGCGTTTTAATCGTCCGACACTTCCAACATGACTGTGTGTATTGCTGCGGTAATAAAGCGTTAATAATCGCGTCGTTATTATCGCAGTAATGTGTAAGATTGCATGCGTTTTAATAAAAAAATGTAGTAAGAATAAATACCGCTATAGGCTATAATGTTTGCGATAACATCGCTATAACGTTTGTCGCAGTGGCTGAGAGATTGGCTGCTGCGCAACGTGTCGCGGGTTCGATTCCCGCATTGCACATAGGTATGGCTGTTTGTGTATGTGAAATTTGTGTTTGTAAACGCACCCACGATACAGGAGAAATCCTAGTGTGGGGCAACGTTTTTAAAAAAAAAAAAAAAAAAAAAAACGTTTGCGATAATATCACTATAACGTTTGCGATATTTGCCAATCATATCACTTGACATGAGATTTGACAACAGATTAAATTGAACAGGCTTTCAGAAACGGGATATTTAAGAATTCTATAAATATGTTTTATTATCTACAGGTACTATTCTAAAGCGTACCTTATAACACGCCCAATGCGAGAGTACCCTCGTCTTCCCGTCCTTCAGCTGGAGATAGGAGGCGATGTGTCCAGCTAAACAGTGCAGTCGCCGCCATATTAGACGGTCCAGTAGAACTCTTTCACCTAAGTTCGTCATCCTGGAGTGTGGTCAAGGGATCATAGCAAAATTTGAGATATCTATAGTAATATTATAAAGCTGAAGAGTTTGTTTTTGAACGTGCTAATCTCTGGAACTAACAACAGTCGGATTCGCAAAATTCGTTTTGTATATGATAGCCAGGTTTGTGAGGAATAGTATAGGCTATTTAAAATCCATCACGCTACAACCCTTAGGAGCCGAGCAACGGGGTGAAATCGCGGGGCACAGCTATTTTTATAAGGGTGACGAGCATGAAACTGCATAATTTACACCGCTCAAGATAAGGGCCGAGTTCACCAACAAGATAACGATCCGATAAATTGAAAATGGCCGTTAAATATATATTTTTCTATAGAAAAAGTCACGTTAAACGGCTGTTTTCAATGTAACGGACTGTAACCTTGTCAGTGAACTTGGCCCTTAGTCAAGCCTTAGCCTTGGAGAACCTAACTCTTGCGTCGGGGGAACGTCAGCTCATTTCAGCTGATCAGTTCACACCTAGTAAATCACAATCTTCGTTTTAGACGAAGTATTTTTGGTACTTTCATTTTTAGAATTGAAAAGGATACTGCGCAGAAGTAAGCGGTATAGCAACTTTGGGGTCCCGAACGGCGTTCAAAACCCTTAGCCATCTGCAAGTTTTGACGTAATGGTCCGTTAATTCAGGGTCCATAATGAAACACTTCCCGAACTGCGCAGCCCTGATCAACATCTTCTGAACATCAGGGTTGAACTCAAAGGCTGCAGCGTCTATGCAATCTTGAACAGCAGTAGAAAGATCAGGCTTCACCAATCTTATGTATTCGTCAGCCCTGTGACTGTGATTCTGTAATATTAAGTTTGATAATCATGGATCAAAAAAATAAAGAAACTTATTTTTGTAAAAAATACCAAAAGCCAACGTCACGCGGTGTTCCCAGGCGGTCACCCATCCAAGTACTGACCGCGCCCGATGTTGCTTAACTTCGATGATCGGACGAGAACCGGTGTATTCAACGTAGTATGGACGTTGGCGATAGCATAATCAAAATTATAAGCTGTATCATAGTTCTATGACGTCTTAATTTTCAACTACATTGACGGTGATCTAGAAACAACATAATTATCACCAAATAATGAAAAAAACCCTGATCAAAATTGATATTGTATCCAGAGACCTCAGAATTTTCATGTCAATAACAATATATTAGTATGTAAGGGAAACATTAAATAATAATGTTTCCCTCCCATACTAATATATTGTTTTTATTATTTACTAACAATACATGAAAACTGATAATTGTTTAAAGTTAAAATTCGGAAGTACTAAATAAAAAAAAAACTTGTGATCAAAATTGATAATGTTTACAGAAACCTCAGAATTTTCATCTTTACCATTTAATATTTTCCTTCCATACGATTCTATTGTTTTTATTATTCTCCAACAATACTATGAAAACTGATTGATAATATTGTAGTGCCGATGCAATGGAAAGATAACAACATTAGAGGGTGACCAAGGCAAAATAAAAATATTAATTTTCTTGGTCGTAATAGTTATAAAAAAGCAAAAAGCCAACGTCACGCGGTGTTCCCAGGCGGTCACCCATCCAAGTACTGACCGCGCCCGATGTTGCTTAACTTCGGTGATCGGACGAGAACCGGTGTATTCAACGTAGTATGGACGTTGGCGATTGACCAATCAAAATTATTAAGCTCTATCAGAACTATACGCATGAATGATGTCATAATTTTCAACAACATAAACGGTGATATACATAGAAATTGAAATTACATTAGGAAGTATTTCATTAAAAAAAAAACTTGTGATCAAAATTGATATTGTTTACAGAAACCTCCGAATTTTCATCTCCACTATTTAATGTTTCCCTTACGTACTACTGTATTGTTTTCCAATAATACATGAAAACTGATAATTTTGGATTAAGGTTAAAATTGTACAGTGCCGATGCAATGGAAAGATAACAACATTATTAAGGGGTGGCCCAGGCAAAATAAAAATAAAAAAATCTTGGTCCGTCCATAGAGAGTTATAAATAAATTTCATAAAAAACAAAAAGCCAACGTCACGCGGTGTTCCCAGGCGGTCACCCATCCAAGTACTGACCGCGCCCGATGTTGCTTAACTTCGGTGATCGGACGAGAACCGGTGTATTCAACGTAGTATGGACGTTGGCGATAGCATGATCAAAATTATCGAATTGTATCAATGAACTAGGAGTGACTTCACAATTTACATTGTTCAATGAATAGATTGAATAGGACACAGTACAGTTAGTTCAACGTAGTATGGACATTGGCGAATTTTTATCCGAATAGGGATGTTGAATATATATTTTTTTTTTTATTGTGAATCTGTAAACTATTTGAAAAAAGATAAAATAACACCAAAAAACCGATGAAACATCTACAAAATTGGCAAAGTTATAAGCGTTTTAAAATGATTTGCTAGACACGGACGGCATGCATGATAAGTGACGTAACACCACCAATGTCCGCTTCGCGCGACAAAGACGGAGCGATACTCCCTCCAAAAACTTTAAAAGCGTCTATGTTTTCCATTTTGTGATAAATAATATTTTTTTTGTTATTCCTATTCCTTCTTTGGAATAAAATAATTTATTTGTACTTTTTTAATAGTAGTCTAGTACCGTATTGAGAAGTAACTATGCAAATACTGACGACGACACAAGTTGACACAACTATCTACACCAACGCTCTGGTGTTGTTTTAACTAACATTTGAATCTATATTACGAGATCTTGAGTCGTTCCTGATCAGCAAAGCTATCTAGGACATAGTTTAATGATGACATTTTAACTCTTGCGACTTATTTTGCTAATATTTTTTATTTTTATGCCAAAAAATTACATCTCACCTGGAATTGTCTAGAAGCTTCAAGCAAATACGACCCAGGAGCCGTACTATTTATCCTAAATATTTTCTCGACGACAAATGGCACTTTTTGTATGAGTTCGTGAGTCATTTCGGAGACAACTCGAACGCAATCTATTTCTTGTATGAGATGGAACGGTCCGTCGTAGGGGTATTGTACTGACTGGCCTTTAGAGCCATATATGCACATTATATCGTCCCAATGCGCCACTACTGCTTGTGAGCCGCACCTGGAATTTATGAAGTTATGAACGACTGGATTATTATTGTGAATTTTAATTTAACACTGTTGAGCTTAAAAATATACAATTAAAATACTAAAACCAAAAAATAAAATTGAAGCGCATGCCTCGCAATGTCTGTATCCGCCCTAACGAGGCGAGCCAATACCCATTTATCGGGCAAAGTTACAAAACCTCGGCCTGCTACAGGGAGTTATTATTCTTCTTTTGGTGCCACTCTACTATTAGAATTTGGCCGTCAGCTCTCCAAACACTTAAACAGCTGTAAAAATAATAGGCGCATGATCATATTGATCATATCCTACTAATATTAGGTATAAACACGAAAGTTTGTGAAGTTGTATAGATTTTTGTTACTCTTTCACTTTTCACGCAAAAACTACTGAACGGATTTTGATGAAACTTTAGTAATGTACCTACAGTAATGTAGCTTAAACATTGAATAACACTTATGTTACCTTTTACCCCGAAAAACGTGAGCGAAGCCGCAGCAAAAGCTAGTTAAAAAAAAAAGATAAACTAACCACATCAACTCCTTTGGTTGTTTTATGTAACCGGTGTCGATCTCGGAGTAAGCGGTCTTGAAGTCAGACGAGCCGATCCACAGCACGCCAGAGTCGGTAAACAATGCCACATGCTTGCCGTTTTGTGACGAAACTATCGACAGAATTTGTGTGTACTGATTCTTTATGTCTGGACGCTGGAAAATATAAAATTTGTTTTAATTTAAAAGTTTTAAGCAGTTATAACAACACTCCTCTGATCTCTCAGTAGATCGAGAGGAGTGGAAAGAACAGAAAAACGAATGGTGCGACGTGCGCGAAAAAAAAATAATTGCATCTCTGTTATAGTTTGGATTACCACCTCAAAACTTACCTACCCTACTAAACAGTTATGAAAAGCAAAAAGCCAACGTCACGCGGTGTTCCCAGGCGGTCACCCATCCAAGTACTGACCGCGCCCGATGTTGCTTAACTTCGGTGATCGGACGAGAACCGGTGTATTCAACGTAGTATGGACGTTGGCGATAGACCAATCAAAATTATTAAGCTCTATCAGAACTATACGCATGAATGATGTCATAATTTTTGACAACATAAACGGTGATATACATAGAAATTGAAATTACATTAATAGGAAGTATTTCATTAAAAAAAACTTGTGATCAAAATTGATATTGTTTACAGAAACCTCCGAATTTTCATCTCCA